>JBCFYV010000024.1:22252382-23452382 GCA_039000515.1 Timema cristinae
TAATGGTTAAACCATTTATATTCATATTAACTTGAGTAAGGAGAAATTGATTGAGAATATTATGTAAGGAACGAGCTTGTGAGAATATTAGATAAGTTGAAAATAGGTTAATGTGAAATTGTTTTATAAGTTAAAACTTAAAAAATATAATTAGGATCACCAGATATAATAATTGAGAAAGAGATAATTACAGTAATCCTATTAAAAATAAAATAGGCCTTATTCAAATATTAGATTAGAATTTGTTTCATTAGAAACTGAATGATCCTAAATAGGCTTAAATTTAACTTATCAATTTACTTTCTTATTTTTACTCAGAACTGTAATTTCACATAGCTTATGTGCAATAATTTTAACATATTACATATTAACTAAATGTTCATCTAATCATATATTACAAATTCTAATCTAATATTTGAATAAGGCCTATTTTGTTTTAATAGGATTACTGTAATTATCTCTTTCTCAATTATTATATGTGGTGATCCTAATTATATTTTTAATTTTTAACTTATAAAACAATTTTACATTAACCTATTTTCAACTTATCTAATATTCTCACAAGCTCGTTCCTTACATAATATTCTCATTTATAATAAAGTTAGAGTTGGGGACAATTGGTCAGAAGGTGTATTTAAAACTAGGGAACACAAAAACAATCTAACCTAAATTCATGAAATTTTGATAGCTAATCCCTTTTCTCTCTATACTCTCGAAGTATATATTCTTATATATTATGTGCAGTTTTACCTATAAACAAATTTTGAACAATATCGATTGAACCATTTCTAAACAATTTTAAATTTTCATAATCCAATATTCAGTAAACTATTTTTAAGGGCCTATCCCACGGTTAACTATCCAGGATATATAACAAGTGGCATTTGTATAGAAACCTATCAAACGAAAATGGAAAGTAATAGTAAAATGATGCGATGCCCATGATAAATATTCAAGAACTGATTATATTATTACATGTAGAAACTAAACCTGTCTATTGGGGCAGTATTTTTAATTTATTTTGGCCAATAACATTTGTTGTTTTAAAAACTTCATAAAATTTATCTTAACTCGCTTTCCCTCTCAATCCTTCTTAAGATGTTATATAATGGAAGAGTGTTATTTATTTCTACATATTGAGAGGGGTAATTATGATTTTCTTTACATATCAATCTAATCTAATACAAGTGTGATGATAGTTATACTGAGAATAAGGTGATCTGATGGTCTAGGGGTAAGGTGTCAGACTTCTATGCTGGCGCCGGGGTTCAATCCTCGGTCCCGCCACAGATTTATCTGATTACCAAACCCTTCCTTCACCTCTGACAAGACGTGTATTAATCACAACTCGTGAATGTGGGAAAGCCAGGCCGCCACCGTGGTTCGGATTCCACGTTAAACTGTAGGTCCTCCATTTCATCTCACTATCACCCTACCATTACACATTAGCGTAAGTGCGTATAACCCGAACGGGTAGTAAGACGCGGTGCTAGTAATAGTGATGATAAGAAACATATTAAAGGACTTACAAACGCTCTGGGAATATGATTGTCATAATAGCACCAGACTGGGGGGGGGGTACATGCCCCCCTTTCTTAGCTCTTGCTGGGCAATAGTAAAGTAGAGACGTAGTTACAACTGCAGTTTCATGAAATTTGAGTCTTATTAGTTATTAAATGTCACTTTTCTAGTGATGGGACCGAGAAATTTGTATTATTTTGTTTTTACTTTTCTTCGACTTTTTTTAAACATTCTTATGCATAAAAGTACATATATAAGAATAAATATGTATATATCTACATCACACATATGCACACAAAACCTATCAAATAATGGCTTAGAGGTGGTGATGCTAAATTATTTTAGCTTTTTTTCTACTCAGCCTAACTTAGCATAGACATAACGCCAAATAGCGTTCATAAAAAGTTTAAGCGCCCACATTAGAGTCAATGTCTTGAGAAAATGACTCATATAGTTTCAAAGCTACATTCAGCTCAATTCAAGCTTCGTTCCCTCCACTAATCTCTGAATAGTGTATAAAGTTTTTGTAGAGTCACGTTATTCTTTCATTGATATTCTTAAATATGATCAAACCATATTCAGATCCATGGTGGTGTCATTTATAAGAGACTTTGAACCACTCGTACCTCTCATGGCTGGGAGCCACAGGTAGAACATATTCTTATCCACTAGAGATTTGAGCTGCTTGTCAGCAATTGAAGCATAACATCTCAACGACTACAACCAAAAACATAAACTAAATGATAAGTGAAATTACCTAAAAAAAATTGTAAAATTATTTATTATTGAGCCCCAGCTCTTACTGCCTTATAATCCACCCTTAGGACTACATTTATCTAATTTAATACAGATAGGGGAGTTATAATTTAGAGGAAATGTATTTCCATTCACGGGAGAGGAAAGTTAACTTCATTTACGAAAAAAAAACACCTTCAGGACACCTGTCAGGAAATCGATTTACAACCCCTTAAGCGAAATGATTGAGATGGATGCCTTATTCTACGTTCCTACTGATGTGGGTAAAAGCATTTATATGGTATACATTATATAACTAATAAAATGTATTAATTATTTTGACATAACCTTTTTGTTGTTTTCTTTGGAAGAATTCAGTAGCTCGCATTAGAATATAATGTCTTTCTTCAACCTATTCCTGTATTTATTTTGGGTGATACGTTAAAGGTGAGGAGTTATCTTAATAATATAATAGTTGGCTCTCTCAATTCTCAACTCACAAAACTTTGATACTTCTAGTTCGGTAAAAAATAAACATGAGTAGAGATTTCTCCAAAATGGTGACTATCTCATAACAGTTAGAAACATGGCGTGTTTGTTGAGTGCTCGAGTAAAATTAAGTTCCTATGACGAACGGCTATGCTCCAGAATCAAGACGACTGCTTGCCACTGTGAACCATGGCGTTTCCATGACGTCACTGCCAGTATGTCGGGCGGGTAGTTTCAACTGTCTGGGACTAGGAGTACTTGGAAAAGAGGTGGGTGGGGAAGGGGGAACGGCCCCTTGATGCACAAACACTGGCGGGCTTTACTAAGAAGCTTAGTAAAAGAGATTGCTTGAAGCTAGCTAGCACTGTCATTTCATTTATCTAGGATATGAGTATTTAGACAGGCTACAGTCAAATTTTCATAAAAAGAAACTTTTATACAATGCATTTTTGTTTCAGTAGACGTTGATATCCGTTTCCTATATTATTAGTGTTTCTTATAGGTCTTGCTAATATCTAACAAGACGTAAATCTGAAGATAAAATCACCTGACGTACGAATGGTGAGATTTGAATTTAGTAACTTTTATATTTGTCAAATAAGGCTCTACCTGTGAAAATTATACTCTGCCTCATTCATACCTTGTCCCATTATCATAATTCTGTTTGACTGTGGGTCAACTGAAAATTGGCAAAAAATTATGAAACAAAATTATATCGTTATGTGTTATGTAATAAATACTATGAAAACACAAGAGCTAAACAACTTAAAATATATTTATTTTGAAGGTTTCGGGGCTGAATCCAAGATGATGGCTGTCGTAGTTGCAGCCGAAACGTTGTGTCGGAAGTTATTATTTATCAATAATGCGGATAAAGTCTGAAAACATTAATCTCAAAACTTAAAATAGTCTACACATTTTTTACCTTATTTTGTAATTGTTACCGCGTCTATATTCGTTAGGGTTGTACCCATATATAGTACACTAATGTGCTAGGGTTGAATAAGCTTAATTTAGAGGACGCGTACTGCATTTGCCTGGAAAAATAGGGGAAAACCAACTAGGGAAAAGCACCCATAGTATACCCAACTAGGATTCTGACTTTGATCTCCACAGCATTGGCAGTCTGGTCTATTGTGAGAAGGGACATTTTAATCCATTCTACTACCGGATTGGGTATTTATATAAATTAATCTAAAGAGTATTTAAGATGTATTTAGTTTATGATAAGGAATAAAAGTGAAACTCTTGCATAATAAATGTTTTTGATCTCGATTTTAAGAAGAATATTCCATTCCTTACATAACATTTTATCCAACACAATATATTACTACTCATGCAAACTATACGCATTTTAGTAACGCTAATGGGATAGAGAGGAGTAGGTCTAAGCTATAACGTCTAGGAAATGTACCCGCATTTGCGTGGATGAAAAGTATTGAATAATTTTTTGGGAAAAATATTTCACAATAAAACCAGCTGGATTTCGAATTCCAAACTCCTTGTTAACAGCACGCCAGACTAGAGGAGATTTGACCCCTAGACCCCGTGCCCACCAATGAAGGTCCTTATTCTTCCATCAAGGGTTGAATACAAGCTTCTATCACTGATCTCTTTGGGTTATTCTAATCAATACGTCTTTCTGTCAACAGTATAAGAAATAATAGACACCTGACCCTATTTCTCACGACGATGCTATATGAAACCAAACCAACTGTAATTAAATCCAAGTGATAAATATAAAAACATCTCCACGTCGCGGGCCTGTAAATCACAAAGACGCCGGCAGTGACATCTCCATTGTCACCTAATTACGTTTGTACTTCCTCCCTCCCCTTGTGAGACTTATAGGGGTGGTGTCATTTGCATTCCCCCTGAGCAGGGTTGTGTAAGAGGGAAGAGACGAGGAACCACAGGGATATTATGGAAATGTTGGCAGCACTGGTGTGATCTCATTGAGCTGGCTGGGAGTCGTGGTACGGCTGCTATAATTGAGCTTGGAATGCCAGTTTCAAGTATTGCGTGGAGCAGGGGAGACAGTGGAATATAATTAATGACGTCATCCTCTGGTTGGTGGGGTCAGTCATGGCGATTGTTCTAAATTGTATCGCAAACATTGAATGAAGTAATTTTTTTTATCTTCTTTTTCACTTTCATTTAATAGAAATGATGACAATATTCAGCCATTTACCTTTTCATGAATTTAAAAAATAAGCTCTAACAGGATTTTTAATACTTCTTTGTGGCATTATGTTGCAGGTATAATCCAATTTTCATGGGAAGAGCCTTATCTGACAGCTAAAATAGTGTGTTTTTTAAGTACCAGCGTTTTACTACACGTTCGGTTTATACGCTTATGTACTAATTACGCTAATGGTTTTAGGGATGAGAAAGGTTATAATAATAGGAAGTGTACCCACATTTGCTTGGCGAGAGAGTTTAAAACCATTTATGAAAAAATCCTCAGTATATCTGGCCTAGATTTGAACCTCGATCTCTCCGTCATCGGCAGTCTAGTTACTACGAGAGTAACGCCTTAGACAAGGAGGACACCGGAGAGGGTAGCTAGAATAGCTACTAGCTATATTTTAACGTGTTCATACGCCATGTCGTGTGATCTGCTGCTATACTTTTAATATACATCAACATTTATAACATAACACTAGTATTATAATAAAATTTTAATAATTTAGACAAGCCTCGGTGGCGTAGTTGGCTAACGCGCTTGTCATGTTGAGCTCGACTACTGAGGACGGGGAAATCAAGGTTCGAATCTCGGTCGGGTGAACTGGGGTGGCTTTTCCTAAATGGTTTTCCACTCTCCCTCCACGCAAATGTGGTTTCACTTCCTATAATTAAACCTTCCCAATTCCTAATCCATTATCGTAATTAGTACTTAAAGCGTATAACCCGAACGGGTAGTAAAACGTGGTGCTAAATAATATAATAATTTTAGCCTAAAAAATGTGGTTATTTTTAAAAGGCTGTACTTATTAAAATTGTATCAAACAATTTCAACCTCATGCCCTTCTTAACCACATTGTTTTATAATACTGGTTAACCTCATTATAGCTGTCATTATTATTTTTTGTTCAGTGGATCTAAATTTTAATTGAGTACAAAGCGATAGTGTATACTAACCCGCTTCGGTGGTCATGTGGTCTAAACCATAACTATCGTGGTAGACTATACTGCTGATAGCGGAGAGATCAAGGTTTGAATTAATTCTGGTGAACCAAGGATGATTTTCTAAAATGGTTTTCCACTCTGCCTCCACGCAAATTCTGGTACAATTCCTCTAAATATAACCTTCCTAATCCCTAAACACCATTAGCATAAAGTTAATATGCGTGTGACCCAAACGGGTTGTAAGACGCTATTATATATATATACTTTGCTATACATCAACTATACTATATAGTGATGTATATTTTAAATAAATACACTGGTGACCCAGTTCGGTGGGCATGTGGTCCTAGGCATCAGTTTCATTCTGTCTTGTTTGTCTTTGACTGTGAGGTACGGGCCTCGTATCCTTTCCACCTCTACTAAGGTATTTTTACTGAATGGTTTTCCACTCTCAGATAGATTCACTTTCAGAGGTGATGTAGGCCACATTATCAGAGATGATATTTTAAACTATTTCTAAATAAAAAATACAAAACACCGAGATAAGATGTATATTATATAGTTTGTCGACCTAGTCTAAGAAAATAAGACAGTGTACGATCAGACTTCACGTGGTAAGAAATCAACTGAGTCACGTGTTATTTGGATTTCATTATAAATTATGTCCGAGGTGTCAATATTCCTTTTTTGTTTTAAGTGACTGATAATAATAAATTTCTCAAAATGAACTTTTCTGGTCAGTTCAATTAAGTGAAAAATGATTACCTAGACACGGGAATCGAATCCGAGACTTTCAGCTTTGCTCACCTATATTCTACCATTGAGTCATTTTGGTTCTTCTCGTATCTTGAGTCATCTTTCATTACCTTTCAGCTACCATCACTCAATATAAACTCAATACACCAACAACTAGTGAAAGATGTCTCCGGACACGAGATGAACTATAATAATATTTAGCACCACGTCTTACTACCCATTCGGGTTATACGCTTTAAGTAATAATTACGCTAATGAATTAGGAATTGGGAAGGTTGAATTAGAGGAAGTGAACCCGCATTTGCATGGAGGGAGAGTGGAAAACCATTTAGGAAAAACCACACCAGTTCACCCAACCGAGATTCGAACCTCGATCTCCCCGTCCTCAGCATTCGAGCTCAACACGACAAGCGCGTTAGCCAACTAAACCACCGAGGCGGGTGAGATGAACTATGAGAGCTCAGTAGTAAAGCATGGCCCGCAAAGACTAAGGTCCCGGGTTAGATTCCCGTGTTCAGCTCAGTCATTTTTCACTAAAATTAATCAAATTCTGATATTAGGAGTCACTGTGGAAAATCATCACGTATAGTTTTATGTAACACATAAATCCAAAATTTGTTGGCCAGCTTCCCTCACATTTTCGTTTCTCTTGACTAAACTATTATTTAGTATTTGATCTACGCACCTAGTTTAAACTTGTAAACTAAGTTTTATTACTATTATTTATTTAAATACTATACATTATTTGAAGAACATTAGAATAATTGTACTCTCATGTGATATTTACTTTGAGTAAACCGCCTCGGTGGCGTAGTTGGCTAACGCGCTTGTCGTGTTGAGCTCGACTGCTGAGGACGGGGAGATCGAGGTTCGAATCTCAGTCGGGTGAACTATGGGTGGTTTTTCCTAAATGGTTTTCCACTCTCCCTCCACGAAAATGCGGGTTCACTTCCTCTCATTCAATCTTTCCAATTCCTAATCCATTAGCGTAATTAGTACTTAAAGCGTATAACCTGAAAGGGTAGTAAGACGCGGTGCTTAATATTATTATTATTACTTTGAGTACGGGAATAACTCCCAATTGAATGCGCTATTAGGTTTTACCCATCCTCTTTTCCTTTTAACTCTGGTACATATGGTCAAAATTAACCTTTATCATCTTATTCTGAAAATTGATAAATGACACCTAGATACGGGAATCGAATCATAGACTCACGCCTTAAAATATGAGTGAAAAATGACCATTATGACGGAATGATTCCTGGATAGCTCAATGGTTAGAGCAATGGTGTACCAAGCCTAAGGGACTGGTTTCGATTCCTGTGCCCAGGTGTCACTTTTTAATTTTCAGAATATGATATCTAGATGGAGTAATCCTTACCAAAAGCATAAATAATCTTTGGCTATTTGATTCTTTATTATCTTGTTTACTTAACTAGAATGATTTATTTTCTGACAAAAAACATTAAAGCATTTAAATAAACCAACAAAAAGGATACTAATTATTTATTTATTATTTAAACTCAAGAAGTAAAACATATCTTTTAAGAGATTAGCTCAATTCTGCCCTAATCATTTTTTTTCAAACAAATTAAAGTTTAAATAGTTAATTCATTTAGATGCTAGAGCCAATACATTTCATATCATGCAGCTCACATGATTCGTTATTATATGTGAGCAGTAGTAGAGATAAGTAAATCAGGAGAGCGTGCTATTTTTGGGTGTGTTGTTTTATTTGATTCACTCGTGCATGGTTATTGCTGTGAACAGTACTTTCCAGTGCCAAGGGAATAATTAAAAAAAATGTAATCACATTCCTGTGTTATAAATTATATTATTTTGTGAAAATTACAATAACGTTCAAATATGCTTCCAAATTGTTCATAAACTTCGCAAAATTCTCTCATAGGAAGGTCTCTAAAAATGTCCAACCCGGATTAACGAATACATTTGGTTTAGGGACCTAGATTTTTGAGCGGCACACCCGGAAAAAAAATTTTGTTAATTTTTATTATTGTAATTTTATAAAATATGAGAGTAAAAACTTTTTTTTAATAAAGTAATTTAAGATTTAAGAATGGTTGCTACAAGATGATAAGAACTTTATTGATAAAAATGTAAACGTGTTTTTTTTTATTAAAACTTCCTTTAAACTTTCAAGATATAAGCTTATACCATTCTAGTTACAAAGATCTATAGGTATTTTGCTTGAAACTGTGTTTATATTTTAAAATATTCAAATTATATCTAATGGTTGGAACCAAATAGTTAACAAACTATCAAAATGAATTTTATATATAATATTAACGTGATTGCTAAGCTAAAACATTAACATTTACTACAAGAGCGTATGACACACTTAGATACAGAATGTCCTAATTCATTTAAACAATATTTTTTATCCTACTTAAAGTTGAAAATTTTGATGGAATTACAAAATAACTACTAATTTTCTACTCCCATATAAAACACTTTTTAAAAAAGTAAAAAAATTACAAAAATTATGAAAAGGATTCGTGATGTTTATACGTGTTAAATAAAGTTAGTTAATTTTTACATTTTACGCTCTATTAGGAATAATTAAGGATTTTAGTAATCGTCAATTATCAAAGAAGGTGCTATCATTCATGTGTATATTTTATAATTCATTCATTTTCCTCTAGGTTTGAATATATTTTAATGGAAACCTACATATTTGAAATCTTAAGAATCAGATTAAACTATATAAGCTACACCAATAAATTATATATTTCCAATAATTTGGGTCACATACTCAATAAACTGTTTAAACACCATTTATACATTCATTAAGATATTATTGATTTGTTCAATTTTATTTTAAATTTTATTTTAAAATATCCATTTACTCTGATATGCATGAAATTATTCATTAAATTTGTTTGTGTTTAATTGTGTTAGTGTTTGAATAATTTGGTAACGTTTAAGTTGGGAAGCTAACTTGCTAACTTTAATCAAGAAAAATATGTATTATATCGTTGATAACAATATATATATATATATATTGTTATTGTATTATATTGTTAATATATATAATATATATATATATAATATATATATATATATAAACAAGTAGTTATACATACAAAATCTTGTTTTTATTGTATGATAAGCTTATTAACCATAGCTTAAAGTTCAATGGCAATATTTGTGGTTGGAATTTGTATTTTAACAACATATTTATCTCTGTATTCACTTTGTACCACACAAACCACCCTATTATCTCTCCCCCCGCATGTTCAACGTGAGTATAATACAAACTGTAACATTGTTTCAGGGCTTTCAATTCGTCTGATGTTGGGGAGGGGGGGGATACCTTGGGAATGTTCGCTAACCTACATTTAACATGTAAATATCGTTATTTATTGCCTTAAATAAACACGTAACGTGGTAAATAAAAGTTTTTATGGGGCATTGTAGGTGGCGTAAATCCTCGTGTCAGGTTTCCAGATTTCCTCTCCACCATGAGGAATGAGAGGAAAGTCTGTCATTCAAACAAATAAAAACCGACGTTGAATATTTTATGAGTTCGATTGGATTTGCTACTCCCTCGTTTCTGTTCCCTGGACATAAAATGGCGGCAGCTTGGGGGAACAATTTCTGTCACTCATTTTTCATATTGAATATTCATCATGAACCAAAATAACGCTTGAAGTGTTATTTGTTCCGTACATTTAACAAATACATGCAACAGTGATTGCTAACAACGAGAAATGTTTGGATATGGAAAATAAGCATATATATGCTACAAAGTAATTTTGTTTTTTTCTTCTTTTCTACCACTTATCCAAGCTATATGCATTTTATTCTAAAAATTGAAAAATGAGGTCTGGACACGGGAATCTAACCCGGGACCTTTGGATTAGTACGCCAATGCTCTAACCACTGAGATATCCAGAAATCGTCCCGTGTCAAGGGTCATTCTTCACTTATATTTTAAGGAAGTCTCTACTATGGATGTTTTCAATTTTCAGAATATGATAAATAGACGAAGTAATCCTCAATAAAAGCATAAATAATATATTTGGCTATTTGATTCTTATATGCATTTTAATTGCGTAAGGGGGCCACCTTGGTAAGCGAGAAATTGCCTCACAGACGTTCAGCTCTAACGCATTATTTAATTCTACGATGCGTTATTTCAAAATATGGTTCACGCACGAAAAAAAAAAGTAGAAAGTTTCCTACAAGGTTCTTTTTTTTTATTAACGACCCTAAAGTTTGAGTTATATTGATAGAAAAATGTGTGAGAATATGACGTTAGTTTATTTTCAACGAATTTTTGAGCATATTTGTAGAGCTATGAGTTTGGGCTTGATGATCAATGGTTCTAGATTTAACCTTCCTCTAACAAATACAGTAACTTTTTGATAGGCTCACAACAGAAAATTTTAAGTTATTTGGCAACTAGCAGCAACATTTTCTATTTACCCTGAGATAAGAAGTTTCGTATTTTGCTTTCCCATCTTTATTATTGACATGACAAAGTGTGACTGGTAGGTGAATGGTGGAAGAGAGTATAAACTTAGGCAGAATATATAAGTAATTCCAGAAAACGACACAGACCATTGTATTTTAAGCCATGGGGTGTGGCCTGACATCGATTGATAGTTTCTCGCTAACCAAGCCGGCCACTTAAATGGGTTAGGCATGTGTAAGTTAAATTATTATTATTATTATTATTATTATTATTATTATTATTATTATTATTATTATACACCACGTCTTACTACCCGTTCAGGTTATACGCACTTACGCAATGTGTAATGGTAGGGTGATTGTGAGATGAAATGAAGGACCTACAGTTTAACGTGGAATGCGAACCACGGTGGAGGCCTGGCATTCCCCACATTCACAAGATGTCTTGTCAGAGGTGAAGGAAGGGTTTGGTAATCAGATAAATCTGTGGGTAAGTTAAAGTTTAGAGAATATGTCCCCAGTTTTGCGGAGAAGAAGTGTGGAAACCATTTAGGAAACCCAACCCATTGTAGACATAACTAAGACTCAAACCTTGATATCCCCGTCACTGGCAATCCCGTATAATACTAGAGTGATTTAAACTTTGTGACCTCCGATGGCACCATACAAACTGCTAGACAACAAACTACTCGACAAGCAATAAAAATAGATTTGGAGGGCCGGGTGGGTCAAGTGGCCTGACACGACTTGGACAACAGCTAGACAAGCTCAAGTATAGGAATACAAAGTGATAGACAACCAAGCGGTCGACACAAGAGAATAAATCTGTAAAAAGACCAATGCTAGACACGCAGAAACGACATGGACCAAGTGATCGATACGAGCTGGAGTATGTGATAGACAACCAACCGGTAGACAAAATGAAAACAATTATTTGGAAGATTGGGTGGGTCAATGGCCGACACGACTTGGACCAACTGCTAGACAAGCTCATGTAGGGCCTATAGGAGTACAAAGTGATAGACAACCAAGCGATCGACACGAGAGGACCAACTGCTCGACAAACTTTGATATCATCCAGTTAAGATTGGGCTAAGTGACAGAACAGTTAATTCAATACACGCTTGTCCTTGTTTACACTCAAATAATTCCCCCCCCCCCTCCCAACCCATCAGCTTAACCTCACACTACTTGACATATTTTTGTAGGGTTTGCTAAAGTAAGAATGTAGGTGAAAATAACTCGAAATAATGATAACCTTATAAAAGAATATCAAGAAATGAATTGTTTTCGAACGGATCTAAATATTTTGCTTAAAATGTATATGTAGGTATTGTTTGCCTAAATAACACTGTATGCTATGTGTAAGTATTGTTTGACCTCCTAAATAACACTATCTAGGTGTAAGTATTGTTTGACTTCCTAAATAACACTTTATGGAGGTGTAAGTATTGTTTGACCTCTTAAATAACACTTTATGCTAGGTGTAAGTATTGTTTGACCTCCTAAATAACACTATGCTAGGTGTAAGTATTGTTTGGCCTCCTAAATAACACTTTATGCTAGGTGTAAGTATTGTTTGACCTCCTAAATAACACTATGCTAGGTTTAAGTATTGTTTGGCCTCCTAAATAACATTTATGCTAGGTGTAAGTATTGTTTGACCTCCTAAATAACACTGTTTGCTAGGTGTAAGTATTGTTTGACCTCCTAAATAACACTGTTTTCTAGGTCTAAGTATTGTCTGTCCTAAATAGAACTATGCTAGGTGTAAGTATTGTTTTACCTCCTAAATAAAGCTATGCTAGGTGTAGGTATTGTTTGACCTCCTAAATAAAGCTATGCTAGGTGTAGGTATTGTTTGACCTCCTAAATAACACTATGCTAGGTGTAAGTAGTTTGACCTCCTAAATAACGCTGTTTGTCACACGGTCTAATAAGGTTTTAGAGTAGCTTGAATAAGAGTAATCATTCCGACTGAGAGGATTGGGCTGATAGTTACCACCCTTGCGGTTTTTACATATAATTTTTACACTAATGCGGGATTATTTAATCTTAACTTAGATCCTTATTCTAACCCATTAATAAACCTGGTGTTAACGCAACATCAACAAAATGTTCTTAGCTTCGATGGTTGATGGTCTAAGGCATCATTCTCAAAATAGACTGGACTGTAAATGACGGGGATATCAGGCTTCAAATCCGGCCAGGTGTATGGAGGGTGATATTTCATTAATGATTTACATTCTCCCTAAATGCAAATGAGAGTACACATCTTATAATAACAACATTTCTTCTTTAATCCATTAGTGCAATTAGTTTTTTTTTTGTAGCACTGTGTCTTACCACCTGTTTGGGTTTACGCTTATTTACTAATTACGTTAATGTGTTGAGAATGAGAAGATTAAATTTATATATAGTGCACCTGAATTTGCGTGGTGGCAGAGTGGAAAACCTTTTAAGAAAATCACCCTCACTGTACCTGGCGGAATCGAACCCTGATCATAATCTACTAACTTAGTTTCTGGAAGTTGCTATTTTATATATAAATTTATTTCATCTTGTTAGTTCTTAAAGTATGATTTTGCCATTTATAACAAAACGTTTGTCTCCTTTCCTCAGATCCAATAACTCGTTTCATTCAGAGAAACATTCTTTATTTTCAGATACCATATTGTATGTATCAAAACCTATTATTTATTCGAAATGATAACTAAAATAGTGTTAGAAAATATGTTTTGAAGAGTGCAATGTGTAAGTAAATTATTAAAATTAAAAACACGATAGTTTAAGTTTATACACATATAAGTGGACCTCACCCTTTTTGGGCTAATTAAATCTAGGGGATTGGGAGGTCAGCAATTTCTAGGCGGATCCATACCATCCTTATACCCAAATTTCTAAGCCCATTTTTATCACTTTGTTAGTTTTGAAATAACTTGTCAGCCACATGAGCCACTCTTAACTGGATTCATCTCGATTTTTGTCGAGCAGTTGGTCCTCTGGTGTCGACCGCTTGGCTGTCTACCACTTTGTCCTCTTATATGGGAGCTTGTCTATCACATGGTCCAGCTCGTGTCGATCACTTGGTCCATGTCGTTTCTGCGTGTCTAGCAGTTGGTCTTTTTACATATTTGTTCTCTCGTGTCGACCGCTTGGTTGTCTATCACTTTGTACTCCTATACTTGAGCTTGTCTAGCAGTTGGTCCATGTCGTGTCGGCCACTTGACCCACCCAGCCTTCCAAATAATTGTTTTCATTTTGTCTACCGGTTGGTTGTCTATCACATGGTCCAGCTCGTGTCGATCACTTGGTCCGTGTCGTTTCTTCGTGTCTACCAGTTTGCTGTCTACCACTTTGTCCTCTCGTGTCGACCACTTTGTTGTCTATCACTTTGCCTGCTCCCACCTCCGATGAAAGTTGCTACAAAACTCGCATTTGCTTTTCACAGTATTTATGGTATTAGTGCAAAATTTACTCCCTTTACTTTAATTTTTTCCCCCTAATAATGAATTAAATTCAGGAAATGAGCTATTCACTGTAAAATATTTGGCAAATAGTTTATATACAATAACTTAATTCAGTGATGAGTGTGTCTGCATATGGATCAAGAGATTCCGGGATTGATTCCCAGAGTGGTTAAAAATGTATCATTGTTTAATTGGAGGCTAGTGGATGGGTATAATATATTAGGTAATTTTTAAAAAAATATGACAATATTATTTGTTGGTCCAGAAAATACACGTTAAACACTACTAATAATATAGTTTACTACATTGATGGTCACAGAGAATAAGGCGTCTGCCTCTCTTGGCCTTATTTGCAAATAGCAAGAAGGTCAAGGTTGTAATATCAGGTGGGTGTATGGAAGGAAATTTTTTCCTATATATATTCCTAATTTCGCTCCAATATAACTATACATTTCACATTACAACCCCATTAGAATAATATAACCCGCCTTTGTGTGACACACACCTCCACTAAGGGATGTTATGATTGAAAGAACAAGTACAAGGCTAAACATATTTTATTGAATATATATCAAGTTACATATAATTGAAATTACCCATTGATGGGTGTCGTGATGAATTCTCTGAGTATGCAACATTATACAAAAACATTGAGCATGTAGTTGAGAAAGCAAGCCAAAATTAACAATTAATTAAGTTCGTCATAAATAACCCTTTTTAATTGATACTAATATTGTGATAGTTTCCTAGCACTCAAACAACAGGCTGTCTGATTTACTGGGTTAATGCCTATATTAATGGAGCTTTATGAGGTGATTAGAAAACATATCATTAACTTAATCAGACTTAACATCGAGTAGTGAATTCTTACATAAAGGAAAACTAGGCATCTATGATAGATTCAAAGATATTTAACAGGCAGCTCCTGCACTGCAATAGGTTAACTTTAAAGTAATTAAGTAAAATGCTCATAATAATCTAACTCATAAGTGCATAGCTAGAATAAGTCTGTAGACCTTCCAATTAATTCTAATGTAAACTCGCATAGCTCTATTACTCTAATTTATACCTGCCCGGATACTAGGAGACTACTTTTATATTATTTATAATCCATATGAGCTCGTATATCCACTGCGAGAACGTCAAGGCCATGGGTAGGGGCAAAAAACAAGATCCTTTACATTAGGGATAAATAAGCCCCAATTAGGACTCCACTAACAAGAAAATAACTTCACGGAAATGCCCCCTCTCAAAACTTGATAGAAATGTATACACTAGAACTCTGCCATACTCATTCGAAGTATCTTAAGGAAACCGTCTAAGTGGTTTTTAAATACTAACCTTTACAAGTGCCTCGAGAGGCCTTTGGTATAATTATACATTAAGAGCAATTAAATATTAATAGCTATCTAATCTAGAAATAAACATAGCAATGTCGTTAAGCGACAGATTGCTACCCAGTCAAATCAGATTCACAGATAACAACACACGAGAGCTACGCTAAGTTATTGGCTGAGGTTAGCAAATAACTGTCAGAAAGTGACTTTTAGATAATAGCCTAAAATCCCTAGTGGGATTATAAGACATGTACACAAATTAACGGACCATATCTCTAAGTTGAGTAGTCAGACCATGAAGTTCCCTGGTTGTTTATCCTCCACGTGGTAGGGTGCTACCTGGCACAGATCCTGGCTACGGCTGAGTCTAACGCCATGGCGTCCTGTGTAGTAGATACCTCTTGTAGCTGTCTGTTAACGAAGAAAATCAAAGCTTTTAGTATGTACTGCAGCGTAGTGAATATATAAGGCATTCACGAGCTAAGTTTACCTGGATGACAGCTTGAAATGTTTCTAGAAGTAATCCCTAATATATCACTACGCCAAAGCTGACATCTATCACTTTGGATGACTGTAATGAAAACAGATGGTAATATATTAATGTGATAGTTAACCACAGTAATTTAGGCCAATATTATTTATATATTTATTTGAGTATGGGTTTCCCCTGTTGCCCCAACCTCCACACCTGCCAATAGATTCATCGACAAGTGGAGGAAGTTTTGGCTGATTTGTTTTTCGAGTTACAGGCTGTTTTCACAGACCCTTATCCTCGTTGCATGAACTTAACATTATATGACTTGGTACCTATGATTTATACGTACAAAGTACACGTTTGCATGTTGTAGCCCGACACAAATATACACCTTGACAGAAGCGTCAAGCTAGGTCACTGTGAAAGGCTGTATTATTATTATTATTATTATTAGCACCGCGTCTTACTACCCGTTCGGGTTATACGCACTTACGCTAATGTGTAATGGTAGGGTGATTGTGAGATGAAATGAAGGACCTACAGTTTAACGTGGAATCCGAACACGGTGGAGACCTGCTTCCTCACATTCACAGATGTATTGTTAGAGGTGAAGGAAGGTTTGGCTATCAGATAAATCTGTGCGGGACGAGGATTGAACCCGGCCGCCAGCATAGAAGTCTGACACCTTACCCTAGACACAGTATTGCTTGTGAGTTACAGGCAGCATACGCTAACCCTTATCCTCATGGAATGAGGGTGAAAACAGTGAATTTATAAAATATTTACAACTAATGGATGATGAGTGTAATTGAAGTGTGGAGGTGTGAGTGATTCCTTAAAAAGAATTACATGTTTGATTATTCAAAATATACACTTGATGAAGGATGGAATTGAATGTGAGTTTGTGGGTGATTTTTTTTTTTTTTTTATTACTGTCTTTATCTGTCGGCTCGTCTTGTCACTCTACTCCAGCCTTGGGCGCTTGTAGGATCTTCGGTCATGCGGGTCGTAGTTGCCCAGTTTTCGTATTAACGGATTTTCATGTTCCGCACTTTGCCTGTAGAACTTTTCTCGCCGTTCCTTGAATATTTCCTGTAGTGTCTTGGTCTTTGTTATTTCGTGTAGGTGATCAACCCTCGTTCTTATGTCTGTTCCTGTTATTGTTCTAAGTAATTTGTTTTGTACGGTCTGCAGCTTCTTGATGTGTGTCCCTGCTGCGTAGCCCCATCCTACGCAGCCGTAAAGAATAACAGGCTGTTTATAAATAGTTAGTTTTGTTTTCTGATCGAGTTGGTGACCTTTAAGTAGTGGGTACAGTTGTATGAATATGGCAGTTGCAGATTGTTTGGTTCGGTCTATATGTTTGGTCCAGGTTAGTCTCCTATCAATTGTTATGCCAAGATATTTGCATTCGGTCTGATACGGAATATCCTCTTGAAAGAGGGTGAAGTTTTCCGGGGGTTGCTGCCTTCTCCTAGTCACTACCATGGCCGTTGATTTTGTGGTGTTGACTCTCACTCTCCATTCCGCAAGCCAGGTCTCTAGTATTATCAGGTAGCGTTGTATTGCCAGTGTCGCGTATTATAAGTTTTTTCCTCTGGTGTAGATTAGTGTGTCATCAGCAAATAGTCGGACTGTCATTTTCGGATGTGTCGGAATGTCAGCTACATATAGGTTAAATAGATAGGGTGCCAGGACTGACCCTTGTGGCACTCCAGATTTTACAAGGACCTTTTCGGACAGTGAACCCTCAATAGAGACTTGAATTCTCTGTCCTCCAAGTAGCTTCTTATGAGTCTGATGGCTCCCTGTGGGAAGTTGCCTTGTATCATTTTATGGAGTAGGCCATAATGCCACACCTTATCAAATGCCTTTTCAACATCCAGGAATATAGCAATCATATATTCCCTTTTGTTGAAGGTATCTGTGGCGTCTTCGATGAAGTTGATCAAAGGGTGGATTGTAGAGTGGTGTTCTTTAAACCCAAACTGAAGGTCGGGGATTACGTTGGTCAATTCGGAGTGTTGCTTAAGTCTTTTTAGTAGTACTGATTCAAATAGTTTGGCTGTTGTGTTAAGTAGGCTAAGTGGTCGTCTATTTTGCGGGAAATGCTATTTTTCCCAAGCTTAGGGATGCTTATGACCTTTGCTTTTTTCCAGACTTTTGGGAAATAGAGTAGTTTGAGTGCTGCGTTCGTTATTTGGGTTAGTAGGGTTATTGCGACATGCGGTAGGTTTTTCAACATTTCGTTAGTAATGCCGTCTATCCCCGGGGCTTTATTTTGTCGGAGGGCTCTGATGATGTCCAGTAGTTCCTCTTCCGTGATTGTGTTTAGTGGGTCAGTTAACGGTCTTTCCATGTATTTGTTTACCCTTCTAATTATATTGTTATTGAATTCTATTTCCTGCACAGGGTTGGGTGTAAATTGTAGTTCAAGTGTCTCTGCAATCGCATTGGCCTTGTCAATGCTCGTGTAGGCCATCCCTGGCTGTCCATGGATTGCAGGTGTGCCCACTTTTTTTGCGGTACCTTTTAGTATCTTTGTTATGGTCCATGCTTTTTGTGTGTCAGTCGCTGTGTCCGTAACGAACGTGTTCAATTTAGCTCTTCTGTATTCGTTGACTGTCCTCCTTACCTGTGCTTTAAGTCGTTGTATCTTGCTCTCTCCTGTGGTGTCCTTAGTCTCTGCCAATCTCTTCTTGCTTACCTTTTTTGGGCAATTAGGTAGTTTAGGTCGGGCTGGTCAGACCTTATGTCCTGTTGTTTTTGGGAAGTCTTTGTGTTTACTCTGTAAGTCTCTTGTATTGTCATTGTCAGGACTTCTATGGCAGCGTCAACGTCTTCTTGTGACTCAATTAACAGGTTTCTTGGAATGTTTTCCTGTAGTTCAGTGTTAAATTTCATCCAGTTTGTAGTCTTAATATTCGGTTTGCGCCAGTTATTGTTGTGTTCGGTGTTTACGTCCCATTCGCAGAGGATAGGATTGTGATCCGAGTCCAACTCTTGCAATACTGTTAGGGTTTCATTTGTTATCTTTAAGTTGGTCAATATTAAATCTAGATCATCAGGCCTATGTAGGTAATTCGCGGGATAGAAAGTTGGAGATTCCGGTGCCAATACGTTGTATTCTGTGTCTGTTGCATGTTCTTCCAGTATACGTCCCTGTCTATTAGTTAACCGGCTATTCCAAAGTGTATTCTTACTGTTGAGGTCTCCCCCTATCAGGAAGTGGTCGCCTGTCGTCACAGTATCAAGGTCTGTTTTAAGAAGCATCTTGGTTGGCGGGTTGTAGGTGGCCACAAAGTTGAAATGGCCGCTTTTGGTATTTACCGTTACTGCTATTACCTCAAGGTTTTCTGTGTCTTGTATGGTTGATCTGTAGTGCGGTAGATAATTTTTATGACAACAGCCGTACCTCCTCCCCTGCCGTGTACTCTGTCAGTTCTGTATGTGTTGTAACCTGTTATGTTGAATCTTTTGTCTGCATTAAGATGTGTTTCCCCTATTAGTGCCAAGTCTATACCATAGGTTTGTAAGATCTCCTCGAACTCGTGGATTTGATGGAGAATGTCGTTGGCATTCCAGCTCAGAATTCTGAGGGTATTTGCTCCCATAGGTAGAGGTTTATTCGTCGTTAGAACCGAAGTAGACTTCGTCGCTGCTTCGATTATGAGCATGAGTTTTGACATTTTGTCTTTAGTTGATTTATTTTTGTTAAGTATGTTTCTATGTGTTTTAAAAATCCGCATATATTTAGCTCCTTTATTATTGCAAGTATTTCCTTAAAGTCAATTGATGTGTTTGGTTCCTGTTCTTTCTCTTTTTGTTTCTGTGGTCCGTCTCGTTTGTCTACCAAGATATCTCTGTACGAACGAGTAGTGTGTGTGGTTGGCATCGTCTTGTTTGGTAGTAGAGGAAAATCTTTTTTTGTCACTAGAGTGGATGTTTTGGTTTCAGTTCTTAGTCTCTGCTCTATTTTCATTTCAACTGCTTTAGATATTGGACACTTTGAATAATTAGCAGTGTGGTTTCCTCTACAGTTTCACACATTAGCTGGGGTTGTGTTGTCCTTTTTTGTGCATTCTGAGGTCAAGTGAGGGGCCATGCATTTTACGCATTTTGGATTGTTAGAACAATTGTTCTTTGAATGCCCAAACTTCTGGCACCTATGGCATTGTAGGATATAGTTAGGTGATTGGATGTAATGTTTATCTTGACCCTAGTGTGATTTATGAAGTTTTCTTGGAATATTTTTATGTTTTCATCTGATCTTGTCATGGTACAGATGAATATTGGTAGTAGTTTGATATTGTCCTGTGAGCCAGTTCTGTTTGGGTTCGTGATTGAAACTGCCTGACATCAGACGGAGTGTATCCTATTTCTCGGAGCTCTTCTGTGATCTCGTCTAAGTCATGTTTGGGGGAGCCCTTTAATTACTCCTTCAAGGGTCTGTCCCTTGGGAGGGTGAATGTATGGTATTCCTGGCCTATCAGTTTGAGGTATGTTTGCATATTTGAAGTCTTCAAGGGTTGCTACTTGTAGTTTGAGTCCTTCCTTTATGTAGAATATTCTATATGTCCCCTTCAGTTTCTCCTTCATCGCCTTAGTTATTTTAGAGTAGTTAGTGGTGCCCCTTACTACAATGGGTGGAATTCTTTGTCTTGTTTGTTTGTCTTGGGTGCTGTTCTCCCTAGCGGGTTCCTTTGCCCCTTCAGTGGTCTCCATTAGTTCCTCCTGGTCAGATATTGCGTCATATTGATTAGTGATTTTGATAGATTTCAGGGTTTTTCTTCCTTCTGTTCAAATAAAAGTTTCTCTTCAGAATAGTAGCTTCTAGGAAGCCGTTCGTCAGAGTCAGATCAATATTCTCAACGTTTATGTCTTCTTCCAGGTGTCTTGACATGTCCAGTGTTTGCTGTCTTTTTAGTTTCATACGTTCTTGTTTAGCCGTCATGTCCATGTTTATCTTGTGTTGTTGGCCCTATAAAGGGCCGACAACGGTTTGGTCAATTTTACTTCTACAAGTGTGTAGCTTTGTCTTGTCAAAGTAATGTTGTGGTATGCCCACTTGTTGATAACTCACCCCTCAGTCGATTCTCGATGAGAGTTGAGGCCTATACTCGAGGTAAAGTCAACCTTCCAACCTCTTATCGCTACAGAGCCCTTGAAAAGAGGTGAAGTCAACCTTCCAACCTCTTATCAAGTCCCTTGATGAGATAATCCTAGATGCGATCTCGAGAGGTGAAGTCAACCTTCCAACCTCTTTCGATCAACTCCTCGTCAGCCTCCGTCTCGTCTCGTCTCGTCTCGTCTATTTATTTGAGGACGGACACAGTTTATTTATAGTTGTATTCCCCTTTAAAAAAATTCGCACCACTTTCACAAAAACTTCTAACGAACATAGCTTCAAAATGGCAACTGACGAATCTAAACCATATGATTGAACATAACGGTAAACAAGTTTTTTTTGTTTTTTTTTACAATGATGCAGACATGCAGTTGATGAAAATATTTTATTCAGTTCAATATTTCAAAATACTATAAAATAATCATAAAATCATTTATTGTATGTAAAAAAATGACAACAATTTTCTCTTTTCTAAGTAAATACGATGCCTGTAATTAAAGGTATTGATGTGTGCACTATATTACACAAAATCAGTAACGTTCCAAAACCAAAAATAAGTACTTTTAATTATGTTTAAAATATTGTTTCGAGTTAGATAAAAATAAATTATTTAAAAAATTTAAATAATATGAGAAAACTTAAGTTTACGTTATTTTAAATGTAATATATAACAGGTAATTAAATATCTTTACATTTATAACAAAACTGTGATCTTTTACAAGTGTTGGCAACCCAAAACCTAAACATATGATTTTTGAACTATCATCAGGTAAAAACCTATCGTGAACGGAATATAGTTCTGTGCCTAGTTTAGAAAATAGTCTCCCCGATTGACACCTGACTAGGAAAGGAAGAGAAGGGGAATCGACCAATCACGTCACAGAGCAACAACGCCCGGAGAGGTGAATACCTGAAGTGGGCCTTGACGCATACGCGAAGAGCAGATGTTGAGAGATCCAAACTTGAAATTATTCATTTCAGTATTTTTCCGGGAGTTACATTCCAGTAGAGTTAAATGTGGCCCATCAACAACCATCAAACAAAACAACGACCGCATCGGCCTTGCCATGGTAAGTCAAACCTCATCCACTGTTCTTGCAGACTTGATATTTTCTTTGTTGGAGGTTGAGATAATTGAGTGTGTGGGCTAATTCCTATAAGCTCGGCACAGGTGGCCACACGGTTTATGACGTCACTTTTACAGTAGACTGAACTACCAATGATGGGGAGATTGGGGTTCAAATCCTGGTCACGTCATTTGATATTTTTTACCTTAATGGTTTTCCCTCTTCCTCCACACAAATGATGATACATTTTATCTAAATACAGCCTTCCTCATCCTTAACATTTTAGCGTAACTATTACATACCAGCGTATAACCCGAACAGGTAGTAAAATGTGGGTCACATACAAATAAAAAAGGGGTTTGATTATAAATATAGCAAGAAACTAAAATGTGGTAGGTGCATTTAAAGACTAGCTAGTTATTTAGTAAGATAAAACCCTTAAATCACGTAACCTATAATAATTTTACATTTTAAAATTATATTATAATGTTATGAGATTTGTTGAAAGGAAATAAAAAATTACAAAATTAGAACAAGAAATGGAAACTCCGTTTATTTATCAGTTAAGACCCTTGATTTATCTGTAAACATTCAGGCAAAGTCGTTGCCGAGCTAATTAATTGTTCTAATCTCGACTAGTGGTTCTACGGAAATATAAGCGAAATAAGAACTATTTGAAACCCGCTTCGGTGGCCACGTGGCGCTTATCTCGTGTTGGACTAGTCTGCTGAAGACGGGGAGAGAGATCGGGGTTAAATCCCATTAGGGTGCACTGAGAGGGGTTTCACTTAAATATTCCCCTCTCTCTCTCTCTCTCTCTCTGCGGTCACGCAAATGTGGGTGCATTTTCTTTAAATTAAGCCTTTCTAATCTCTAATCCATTATTGTAATTAGTAAATAGGCGTAAACCCTGAACAGGTAGTAAGACGCGGCGCTAGTAAAAAAAATTATCCGAAACCCCAAATATGTCAAGCACCAAGACCAGAAAGTATTAATCGCCTGAAAAAAAAAAACCAACTAAACTTCACACATTTAAAAATGTATAGATCCAGCGACGACTCGCGCTCGAAATACTCTCCCGTAAACATGAGCAGAGTTCAGCCGGGTCGAATCGGTTCAATATAAACACTGTATTCCAACTATTAAGTTTAACATCCCGTATGGTGTGAGAGAGAGAGAGAGACAGAGAGAGAGAGAGAGACACATGAGGGATGGACAGGCGGTGTGAAAACACACACGGCGTACAACGAGGGACCTAATAAAATGAAAATCGATAAATACCATTTTAAAAAACAATTTGATAAGAACTTACAAATAATTAATGCGGAATTGGGTATAAACATCATTCAAACAAAATGAAGGCAAAACCGTATTAAATGTCTTGAAACCTTTTAAATTTATTTGATAAATGGACACGTCAAGCAAAATAATTTAATCGATTTTATCATTAAGCATAAACACAATCTGTAAAAAAAAACCTCTGATAAAACGGTAGAAGAAAAACATATTATCGTAAAGCAAGCTTCAGAAATGAAATATTGGTAACAAGACATATTTGAAATAAAAACCTTAATACGTGGTGTTTCAAATTTATGGAACAGAAGAGTAACGACAAAAACAATTTTAATACATATGTATATATAGATTTCTTGATGATAAGCTAATTATAACCCGCTTCAGTGGTCAAGCAGTCTAAGGCGTCACTCATGTGTTTGACTGGCCTGCTAATGACGGAGAGATCTAGGTTCGTATCTCGATCGGGTGTACTGAGAGTGTTTTTTCCTAAATGTTTTTCCAATCTCATGCCACAAAAATTCGGGTACACTTCCACTAAATATAACCTTATTCATCCCTAAAACTACCAGCGTAATTAGTACATACCTGTGCAGGTAATAATACATGATTAGAATAAATATTATTTACGGACCTAAATATAAAATGAACCATTGATCAGATATTTCGTATAGGTTGTTTTTAAATAATAAGTGTTTGATACCCGTTTTGGTAACCACATGATCTAAGGCGCTACTCCCGCAGTAGACTAGACTGCCGATGATGGGGAGATCATGTTTTGAATCTCTGACGGGTGTACTGAGGTGTTCCAAAGTGGTTTTCCACTCTCCTTCCACGCAAATTCGGGAACACATCCTCCAAACATAACCATCCAAATCCCTAAAACAGTTAGCGGAACTATAAGTCAATCACGAGCTAAGTTTACCTGGATGACAGCTCGAAATGTTACTAGAAGTAATCCCTAATATATCACTACGCCAAAAGCTGACATCTGTCACTTTGGATGACTGTAATGGAAACAGATGATAATAAATTAATCTGATAGTTAACCACGGTAATTTAGGCCAATATTATTTATATATTTATTTGAGGACTGACACAAAGTTTATTTATTGTTTTATTCCACTTAAAAAAATATTACCACTTTCACAAAAACTTCTAACGAACATAACTTCAAAATGGCAGCTGACGAATCTAAACCATGTGATTGAACATAACGGTAAACAAGTTTTTTACAATGATGGAGACATGTAGTTGATGAAAATATTTTATTCAGTTAAATACTTCAAAATACGATAAAATAATCATAAAATCATTTATTGTATGTATAAAAATGACAACAATTTTCTTTTTTTTACAAGTAAATACGATGCCTGTATTAAAATATATTGATGTGTGCAATATATTACACAAAATCAGTAACGTTCCAAAACGAAAAATAAGTACTTTTAATTATGTTTAAAATATTGTTTCGATTTGGATAAAAAGAAATTATTTAAAAAAATGAAATAGTATGAGAAAACTTAAGGTAATATATAGCAACAGGTAATTAAAGATGTTTACATTTATAACAAAACTGTGATCTTTTACAAGGGTTGGCAACCCAAAACCTAAACATATAATTTTTGAACTGTCATCCAGGTAAAAACCTATCTTGAACGGAATATATTACATAAGCGTATAACCGAACGGTTAGTAAGACGCGCTGCTAAAAAAATATATATATAAATATCAATCACATATAAAATCATACTTTTGATATAACAAAATGTTATTAATTATTAATGCAAAAAAACTGTTTTTATTTACTAAAGGATGCTCCAAATAATAATTGTGATAAAATTGAGTTATATTAGGGTGTGTAATATAATGTTGTGTGGTACTAGATTGAGTCAGACCAATTAGAATATGTGTTAATATCTTATTACATAAGTAATACGCTGTGCAGCGTACTTGTTTGCTATTTATGACTCTGACCTGAATCGAATCTCAGCTGTGTACACTGAGGGTACTTATTTTTATGGTGTGATTTTAAATTCTATTCTCAGGAAAATGTTTTATTTTATATCAAATAAATAATTATTCTAAGATTAGTCTTTTTTTTTTACCACCCCGTCTTACTTCCTGTCGAGGCTATACGCATATATTATAATAACGCTAATGAGGTATAGATGAAGAAGGAACTACACTCGGTAGACCTGGCCGGAATTCGAACACCAATCTACCCGTATTCAGCAGGCCAATCTAACATGAGAGTGATGCATCCATCCTATCAGGGGTCGGCAATTTTCGGTTGATCGCGTAAGAAAATTACATCGCCACGAAAAGGCAAACTACCTTGCGTTATTCAACTATGGTACAGCTTATAAGATAGGGTCTTAGTGTTATCAGTCGAGGAAAGACTGCTACCATTCTGGCTAAATGGAGTGTACAATTTATTTAGTTTATTTATATTATATAAATGCAGATACGTAAGTATTGGAGGAAATATTTAATTTAAGGAATAAATACAAGGTGTATGGGGGAAAAAAATTAAATTAGAGTGTAGAAACGAAGGGTGATCACGGGACCATTTATGAATGTAAAAGTCGATCAGAGCTCAAGGCTGCTGACTCTTATGTCCGTTAGGAGTACTGAGGAAGGGGTTTTCCCTGAATATTTTTCCTACCAACCCTCCACGTGAATGCGGGTGAACTTTATATAAATTATACCCGGTAATCTCTACTTAATAAGCGTAACTAAATATGTTTAACCCAGAAGGGAGGTAAGACGTAGAGTAAATAAAACATAATATTCTCAATTTAAGTGTACAGTTAAAATATAAATATTATTAATATTAGTATTCCCCGTATCAGTGCGGTCGCATGTTCTAAACACGTCCCTCCCGTTTTATAATGAAATACCGTATATGGATATAGGGGTTTGAATCCCGGTTGGGTGTGCCTTCCTCATCCCTAAGCCATTAGCGTATAACCTTAACGGGTACCAAGACTGAGTGAAAAGAGGGAATTTATCTAGCATGTGAAACCTCATTATTTTTATTCATTGTAGTATGTGTATTTTTTTAAACGTTATTGTAACATCGTAGTCATCTATCTCTTTTCTTCGTGGTTACGTCGCATCGCAAAGTTTGAGTACTGTTGTCCATGCAAGGCGTACATAACTCTCACAGGTGGGTAGACCATTATCGTAATTACAACTAGATGTTAGCACGACCATATTCGAAAGATTTAAAGCTCCCCTAGGTATATTTCTATACCCCTGTGTCATACAAAACATATATTCTATGTAGCGAGGTTTCCGATACGTGCAAGCGAACTTTAGTTTAATTTATTATCGTCTGGGTTGTGTTTTCAAGAGAAGTGCTTTTCATGGAGTAGACACTTGATACTATTTTTTCTTCTTGAAGTACCAGTTAATATTCAATTTACTGCTTATTTTAATCGTCCAAGAAAGATAGAGGGTGGCTAGATAGAAATAACTTAGCTAAAAGTCTCCTAGCTAGTGAGTGAGTGCTTAGCTATGAGGTGTTTAGCTAGAAGGAGCGTTCTAGAATAGATGTCCCTAATTGGCTCTAATATATAAATTGCGTGGCTATAGGAAGTGCAGCTATAAAGTTCCTTACTAGAGGCTGCGTAGCTAAAGGGAATATAGCTAGAAAGTTCATGTTTATAAAATGCCTAGCTAAAAGAAATGTAACTAAAATAGTTACTAGATAGTTGGAACTCAACCAGAAAGTTCCTCTTTAGAAAGTGAGTATTAGCTAGAAGGAACGTAACTAGAAATTTGCTAAAAAAAAAAAAAGAGAACATCAATAGAAGGTTCCTAAATAGAGAGAACGTAATTATTTAAAGGCAACTTAATTAACAGGTTCATAGATATAATGAACGTAACTATAGGTTTTCTAGATAGAGGGGACGTAGTTATAAGGTTCCTAGCTATAGAGTGTGTATTAGATTCCTGATGAGGCTCCAAGATTTGTAAATGCGGGTATGAGTGTAATATGAAAGATAAATAAGTCCTTAGCTGGATATACACGTGAAGATTTATCGGCAGAGATAAATTGTATCAAATAATCACCGGATAGTTTCGCTAAGCAAAGTCTTCAGATAAATCGAACGTTACCTACTAACGTATCGATATATCGTTATAGAATATTTATCCAGCCAATTTTTCTGTAGGTGTGTGTTGTTTGGAATGATTTTTCTGTAAATCTTGCAAATTTAACTCTCAAAGATGAACTTTGGGAATTCTGAAAGATATGACCAATAGTTAGTTTAAAAGTCATTCTGACATGTTCAATGTCGAGAAAAATATGAATGCGAATGAGTAATTGATCGTTTCATTGATGGGTTACAAATTATAAAAAGGCGAACCTTCGGATTGAAGGTTCTGTATTTTTTTTGCTGAACAAACGACCTATCTGCTTCTTTGAAATACTTTTCGCAATAATTGGTTAGTTCTTAATAGCCAATATTTTTAAAGGGTTATTATTATTATTGGTATATTCCAGTTGTTTTTTACAAACACTGTTTATTTCTATATATCTCAATAAAACACTTATAAACTCTTTAGACACCATTTTGCATGTAAACACACATTCACTAGATCGCACAAATAATTTTTGGATAGGCACTGACGCTTGCAGACCCCCACCAAAAAGTATGTTCGATATATCGCGAGGTTAGAATCGTTACATGTGTAGAAACTGACCAATATCTAAGGTAAATCCGTACCAATTTATCGATCATCAATATATCGCTCACATCTTTTAAATTATGAGAAGACACGAACTATCGGATTGGGGTTTGAATCTAGTTCAGGTGTAATAAGGGTAATTTTCTATATGTGACTATATCCATAGTTAACTATTCTTCACTTGAAATAGGGTGAATTTCTTCTAAGCTACTCTTCTCATTACAGAATCTTAGATTAAGTTTTCAATCGCCCTTGTCATTAACGTATAAATAATAACAGTAACGCACTATTAAGGTTAAGGTCATTTTCAGTCGTGTGATGACTAAGATCAAGACAGTTTCTAATTCGTGTGCTAAAATAAACTTGTATCATATTCATAAATTATAAATACCATTTTAAAAGGAATACGCCATGTTAAAATAATCCATTTATTATTGAATTTCCAAAGTATGTATGTAGTATGTGCAGTATAATTTTTATATGAAGATCCGTTTAGAAAATACCAACATTTATGTGGCTAGTATTAATATAATTTTATTATATTATTAGTTCTGTTATATAGGTATTTATATTATATATTAAAAGTGACAGCTGCAGATAAAACTAATTGTATTCGAATACGTTAAAGTAGATCTAGTAATTTTTATGTCAGAAATAATTCTTATAGAAAATTTACTCTAGTGTTTAATAAATTAGTAATGTAGTATGTAGAAGAGGACCTAAAAGTAATCATTTTGCTAGGGTACGATTAAAACTGAGTCTAATGTGTATACGTTTCTTGTAATTTTACTGGTTTTCCCCCTTGTGTTTTCAAAATAACTTTTTATAACTAACAGGTTTTTTTTTCATTTTTGTAAATAAGAGTATGTTTCACTTTTCGGGTAATTTCTTTATTTAAACTGTAGCCATTTTTCCAGTTCATTTTATCTGTGATATATAAACTGTAAGATGTGATTACTTTGTTTGTAGCCGACAATATCTTGCCCTGTGGTCTTGTAAACAAGCCGTTACGTGACTAGTGTCGGTCCCGGTTCTTATAGGAACAAACACGCCATGTCATGTAGCTAAGCAGCCACTACTCTCTTGAGTTCCACCCCCACAGCCCTATGTGAGCTCGGCTTAGTTCTTGTCATGTTTTCATAGTAGTGACATGGGCGACTTACACTCTCCCTCTCACTCCCGTCCAAGTCTGTAGCTGAGAACTTTGGGTTTACTGTCAGGAGGAGCTTCGAACATGTTATAAATCACCGACTGATTTAAGGTGTTATGATAACCAATAAAATTATTAACTATAAATAAAATTTTACAAATAGTTATATCCATACAAAGATATAATTTACCATGTTGAGCCTATTAATGCATACATAATTAGGTCTAAATATAGCTCAAACTTATCATACATATGTATAAATACATAGTAAGTTTTTTTTATTAAACTTAAAATAAATGATAGTACACGATCATACATATTTTATAATGGAATATAGCTTATAATAATGTAGTTTTTTTATTTTGCTATCATTAAGCTAAACTTAAGTGAATTTTTCTCTAATAAAACAAAATTACAATGTTATTTATCAAGTAAAACACACTCCAGATACTCACTTTAATCCAAATCATTAGAGCCATTTTAAAACAAATTAGGAATTTATCCAAGTCAGTCATTAGTAAACTACCCTTAGTTTTATATCTAGAATTAAAATAACGTTACCCACTTCTTTGAGTTTATAAACAAGTAAACTGTTAAAACAAATCATATTTAAAATTTAATCATTCTCACGATTACAATACTGTAAGTTTGGAACTGAGGAAGAAACCGTATACTATCACATTTGGAGCAACACGCATTACAGTACAGTTGAGAAACTTGGACTCTTAGAAAGATGGAAAATAAATACTTGGAGAGCTTTGAAATGATGTGATGGAGAAGACTTGATAAGATCAGGTGGACAGACATGATGACAAATGAAGAAGTCCTAAGAGGAGTGGGTGAGAAGAGAACCATTTTATATGTGATTATTCGGTACAAAGCAAACTGGATCAGACACATTCTAGGAAGAAATGTCTTCTGCATGACGTCATAGAAGGTAACATTGAGGGAAAGAGGAGCTTAGGAAGAAGAGGGTTCAAATATGATATGACTTGAAGGAAGAGAATTCTGGGAGCTGAAAGAGGGGGCAGAGGACAGATGCAGTAGTGGTCTAAGTTCACTTACAAAAGGAATGGACTAATCGTAAGACAGAACACCTCATAATTATAGTATTAGTAATAATAATATATAAAATGTAATAAAGTAAAAACTATCGTGAGTGAATATGTCCACGGCAAGCATTCGTATTCGAAATTTTCTGTCATGTAAATATTAACATACTGGTTTGAGCGAAAATACAAAAATATATTTCTCTTTAAATTAGTCCTCTAGTTATGTTTCAAACTACTAATACTTCAATCTATAAACTCCTCTATAACATATTTCTGAATGTTTATAGAGAATTGTTAGTACTTTGTGTAACAAGTCCATTGGAAATGTATGCTTCCCCTGCATTTTTTTTTTCGGTTTATTTGTAGTACAACGGGTTGTTTTAACTGGTTATTGCCCCCATCTACGGCTTAATTATAGTTCATCACTCATAAGCTTGATTGGCAATGAAGAGGGTCAACACGTTCGATAACATCTGGTCATTTGTACACGTTATTCCAGGGTTGCACACCGGGTGGGACATTAGTGGACGGAAATCAGGAGAGTGACATCTCTTATTGCCCGTTAAATTGTACAAACTGTTGTTAAGATAAGGAGAGACAGTTTCAAAGTAATAGGGGTAAGGGTGGAAAGGGATCACACGTTTTAGTGATGCTTTGATAATCAAATATGTCGCTATGGTATAATACATCGCTCCAAACTTCTCTGTGTTCTACGTTAGTAGCCAACACTCAATTTGGGATCAGATGTAATTTAAATAAACTGTACTATCATCTATTCAGTTTATTCAGTGGTTATGTCAAACATTCAAACAATTTGGAATCGTATTCTTTTCTGTTGGATTAGTAATTGAATTGATAAACTGTGTTTATTTTTGTTATAGGCAAATTTAATAAAATAGCCAGTGTATACATTTTTTAGTATGTTTTGGGTAAATTACTAGCAAAAAACATATTTTCATAATAGAAACACGAAGGAAAACTAAAAAACTCTCAGTTAAGTGCTGTACTAAATCATATATTCAACTTTTATATTAGTTATTACAAACTAGTATATCATATCTTTTTTTTACCACGTCACCCTTTCGAGTTGTACACATTCATTAATTACGCTAGAGGATTAGGGATGAGGAAGGTAGGATTATAGAATAAATATACCAGAATTGACGTTGAGGTATAATGGGAAACCATTTAGGAAAACCCACCATCAGAACACCTGACCAGGATTCAAACCCAGATCTATTCTTCACCGACAATCCAGTATAACACTAGAGTGGTGCGTTAAGTTACAACTTTTTATTTTACAAATTGCCCTAAATATATCCGGTATTGTATAAATGGTTAGGAATTCTCCTCAATGTCATATTTAATGCCTTGTCGCTTATCTGTACTTGGTCAGGTTGATATAACTTTAACCAAGCTAACGAAGGGCATTGGTTTTCTAATAAAGTTAAATTTAATAATATACATTAAAAAATAATATATTTTTATACATCTTTTATAAAAATAAATGTTATATGTCCATTATTATAACGAGGCTTTTTCAAAAAGTTTGTTTAAAATAATTTGATATACTCTTATACAATTTTTTTGTTAATCTGATAGATTAAATTATTTGAAGTTTATCATACAGGGTTTTTCAGTGGTAGGTCCCACTTTTTAAATAAGTCAATCACTCAATTTAATAACTATATAGTAACGTAAATATGTGTAAAGGAGATGATAAAGAAAGAGTGACTGACATACGATCACATCAAGTGTTAAAAATGTCTTCCCTTCTTCTTCTAGACATGTTTTGCCCACGTTTCAACACGTTTTATTATACACACCTCAACATGTCTAAGTAGATATTGTTTATTTCAGTCGTGATGTTCGCCCGGAGATCCTGAATGATTTAGTGGGCTGTTTTTATAAACTCTTTCCTTAAGTTGCGGCCGAATGGAGCATAAGTATTTTTACAGTTTTTATAGAATTGAAATTTTTTGGCCAAAATAAATCAAATTTCTCCAGTAGCAACATAAAGTTTAGTTTTCTCCACATGCTAATCTCAACAGTTGTTGAATATCTGTCAAAGGTGTCCTGGAAGTTTGTCAAAACTTTTTCTCTTTATTTAAAAAGTTTTGACAAAATTCCAGGACACCCTTGACAGATATTCAAGATCTGTTGGTATCAGCATGTGCATAAAACTAAACTCTACGCTGCTACTGGAGAAATATTTTATTTATTTTGGCCAAAAGATTTCAATTCTATAAATACTGTAAAAATACTCGCGCTCACTTCGGCCGCACCTTAAGATGGCTCCACAAGCTGACGTCAAGTCTGGCAACCTTGGGTGGGGGGCGAAGGGGGGGGGGGGAGGGGCACAGATTTTTTAGAGATAGCAGGGTCCACGAAGAAGCTGTTGAGAGGTGCTATGGGATAATTAAAGATGTGGCATGTGGCACCATCCTGCTAAAAGTACCCCTGGTAAGCTCGATGTCGTCTATTTGCTCCACGAAGACTATTAAAATATACCTGTACATATCGGTGTTTGGTCCCTTAAAATAAAACTAGTCCAATGACTCGCTCAGTGACAGTGCACACCACACGCCCAATTTTTGAGAATAAAGTTGTATCCCGTGGACCCCAAGAGGTTTTTGTGGTACCCAAATTCTTGTGTTTCAGGAATTCACATATACTAGGAAGTTAAATCAAGCTTCACCGATGCAGGCCACGTCATCATCAATATTCCAGGGCTTTTTTTCCGTGAAGTTGAGGATCCAATTGGTGGTTTGGCTCCATCAATCGGCGTACAACTGTTACACTGTACGGCCTGATTTTTGCCTGATTAACTGCTCTTTGGCACTTCTTAAGAAAGAAGCTGGTCTCCTGTGACAATCAGCGTGGTGATTTCCGAGGGGAGCGAAGCAATTGCTTACAAACATCTTCTAAATATGTGCGTCAGTAAGACCTTTGTGTGGCAGTAATGGAATTGGTGATTTGCTATTTCTTCAGGTTAAACACGTGCTGCTGGACTGTGTACGACACCATCACCAATACTGACGATCTAACGCGAGAACAGCCACTAAAGACAAGATCAACGCCATCTGCAAAAAAAAAAAACTCCTTCATTTTGTGATTCGTTAGAGTGCACATGACATTTAACCTACACCATGGCCTCAAAGTTATAACCAATTAAAATGTGGGACCCACTGAAACAACTACCTACGTGCCATGAGTATATACGCTAAGAAACATATTTCAATATCTCTACAGAATGTTTAATCTTGTTCTCCAAAATAAATAATAGATAAGATCCTTTATACTGAATAATAAATCTGAGAGAAAAAACACCCACACAAAAGTATGGCGTGGTAAACTTCCTAAACGTGCTTTACACTATAAAACGAAAATTCACAACTGAAAAGTACGCTGTTATTCTCAAGTTTAAAGACCTGGTAGTAAAATAAACGTTCCTCCCTTAATTCTAATAACGCAGCTATTAAACGAGGCCCGTAATCGTCCGGTAATGTCGGCCGTGGGACTCAACCGGTGACCCCTCTCGTCCCCCGGGGATGTTGGATGTTCGCAGAACATGTACGAGGGTGGTAGGCTGGACGGACTGGTCCATAGTCCTCGACCAGGCTATCATTGTCCGAGTAATAGGGGAAGGGGGGGGGGGAGCAGTTACCCTCCCTTGGGTCAGTCGTAACAGTGAACCCTGTCTTCCTACCCTCTGAATTAAACATCGCCATCACGCGAGGACATCCCATCCTGACATCGACCTACGAGTGAGGTAGAGACGTGTTTAAACTGTCTCTCGGCTGAAAGATTGGAGTTCGCTTCCTAGTCTGGTCAGGATTGTTGACGTAACTCACGCCTACTTACTCTCGGATTGTTTTATATACGACCATTGGTTGTCTCCTTGGCTAAAAGCATCTACCATCAGTTCTCAAGTCCCGAAATGATTCTAGACGCTGCTGACGAATATATATTAAGTTAATCAAATAGTAAATGCCCAGGTGATCTGATAATTTAGTTTTAAGTCGTGTGCTGATATAATCTGTTTGTTTAGAAATTGCAAGTTGAAAAGCTACCTCAAATGTTTTACAGAGAAATAAAAAAAATCTCCAAAGCTGATTGAAATTGGGGAAGCATGCGTCACTTTCAAGCGATTTTTATATTTACACTCAGGCTAGTATGCAAGAACAAAGCTGAGTGGGCCAGTATTATTGTTAGTTTTTAAGGCAAATAATTCACAACAAATTCTGAAGATGTCAATTTCACCACGGTGATTTTTTTTTCAAAGTTCACAAGAAACATTTGATTTATTATTATATCAGTACTGTACATTACTAATTAATTTTCTCCTAGTAAAACATTTTAGTACATTTTTTTTTTAATGTTGCCAGGTCACCCATTGGAATAATGTACTGTACATTTGTATGAACAAAATAACAACAGAATCGGTTTACATAATATATTTCAATAATTATTTTATTCATGTTTTGTTCATGTTTTAAAATCATGTGAAACTTAAGGATTCTTTGTATAGTGTTTGATTGTATTTAAAAAGTACAAATAATATTCTAATTACTTTTATGTATATTGTTTTTGCTATAGTAATTTAATAATCAATGCAAAAAAATTATCAACCTAACAACAACTATAAATGATAGTTACCTAGTTAAACTAACGAAAGTAAAATACTTTAATAGCAAGTATAAGATAAATTATAAAATGTAATACTAAGTGTTTTCAGAAATAGTTAATTAATAAAACAATGTATTATTTGAACCAATGGACACATGGTAAAAGGCTTCAGTAACGCCTTGTTTGTTTTGCTAGTAGTTGGAATGTCGTGGTTTGAATCCCTACATAGTGAAATGAGACTTTTTCCCTTTATAGATTCCCCCTTCCCTCCTAAAAAAAAATGCGCATACACGTCTTCTAAATTCTACGTACCTAACTACTATGACATTAACCCGCTACGGTGGACGAACGATCTAAGGCGTCACTCTCGTATTAGACTGGCCAGCTGACGACGGTAAGATCGAGTTTCGAATCCCGGTAGGGTTCATTGAGGGTGCATTTCCCTACCCACTCTCCTTCCAGATTCCTCTAAAATGCTTCCTACCTCATCCCTAACCCATTAGAGTAGCTATAATATATTTGTATAACCTGAAGAGGTAGTAAAACGCGGTAGTAAAAAATTTTAAAAATAAAAAGTATTATATTAGTGTAGAAATTTGGATAACCTAGAAGAGTAGTAATACGTGGACGAAGGAATATAATGTAGTGTATGTTGTGTAAACAGAGTCTTGCTACTCTACTATTAGTTGATTTCTCTCGTTTGTGTGCACTCCGCCATCTATTTAAGTTTCACAAGTGCTGCCATTAAAACGACAGTGCTGAGAGGTGTACTCAATTCTCCCACGTGCCTCCTTCAGACACACCCACACATGTTATCATGACGTCACGCACTGTCAGGATGCTCCATTTGAGATATTTGAGAGCATGTGTAGCGACTGAGTTTTATATTGGTGAGACCAGTCTCGGTGGCGTGTAACTGGCTAGCGCGCTAGTTTCGTGTTAGCTAGACTGCCGAGGATGGGAAGATTCTGGTTCAAATCTCGATTGGGTGAACTGAGGGTGGTTTTTCCTAGATGGCTTTCCACCCTCCCTCAACGCAAATGCGGGTTCACTTCCTATAAATTCAACTTTCCCAATTCCTAAAGAATTAGCGTAATTAGTACTTAAGTGTATAACCCAGACGTGTAGTAAGACATGGTGCTAAATAAATAAATAAATATATTAGTGATGGTCCAGCTACGTGCGGGGGAAGGGGGTTGGAGGAAAATAGGAGGGTAACACATAGGTTGATCATATAAAACAGGTATACCGTAAGGGGAGATTCCTAAATGTCAGTAAATCCATCGTTTTACTCTCCTACCCCCCTCCCATTCCAAGAATGAACTGGTAATTGGGATGAAGGCTGTTTTGGTAGGTCAGTGCAAAATAAACCATTTATTTTAAATGGTAAATATATAAATAGCATTTTCGTTCTATTTGACAGTCAGAAAAAGTATTTTTTAAATAACATATTGTGATCGGCTGTGTAAAAATATTAATTTTAATAACTTTTAGACTTTTAAAGCGAATCTATACTAATAATATAAAGAGGAAAGATTTGATTTTTTTGTTTTTTTGTTTTGTTGAAGGGGGCGGAGGGGTAGGGGTGAGGAAATAGGAATGAGATGAAAATAGGAGGGAGGATAAAAAGAAGGAGGGGGCTATACAGTGATTGTAGGACTGTATTTTTAAAAATTAGTAAAAAAAAGTTTTGTTTTTATATTGACATGATGGATGATTTGAAGCGTTGTCTTACAGGATTCTTTACAATATTTTTTTACGGGGAAGGGGGCTAGTATCTTATATAAATCCCTCAAACTAAAACTATAACTAAACCAACAATCAAGTAAGTTGATATTTACCTGTCTAATTATGCTTTGTTTAATATAATGACGTATTGTACAGCACATGAATTACTTGGTACAGCTTTCCACACGTAGTATAACCGCGATATCTTACATATTTACGTTCGGATATAATAATGCTTGTATGTTTTGATAAATCTATTACTTTCCCATATCAAGAGAAGGTATTGTGATCACGACAATAATCGATATCGATAGTATGACGAAATTTTACATTTAATGTGGACACGAACTTAAAAAAGTGGGTTTTATTATTCTGTCTTCTCCCACGTCTGTCTGTCTGTCCCTGGCCACGGATCCAAAACGGTTTAATGAAATTTGTTTAAACTTGTTATTTAGATTTAATAAGGCTACACAACTTGTTTTTTTCTACCCATTCCCTTCAATTAAGGGTAGTTTACTGTTGACTTCCAAATTATCAGAAAATGGCTCTAACGATTTTGTTTGATTTTTGAACATCCAAATTGTTTTTAAAATGGCTCTAATGGTCTTGTTTAAAATGTAGTCTACATCTAGGGAGTTTTTGATATGAATATTACAAATAAAATTGTATGTTTTATACTTATGTTTGGGGGGCGGGAACTTGGTTTTGAGTAGTTCACTGATTTTTTTTAAAATTTGTATATGTTAAAAAATGGCTTTAATGAGTTGGTCCAAAATTTGTATCGTGGGACTATTTTACATTAACAATAATAACGTATTGTTATTTATACAAAATAAATTAATTTAAGGATAGTTTAATTACAAAAAATTATAGAAAATTTGAATATTTTTTAGATTGGCCTTGAAAATTGAATGCAAAATGGGAATTTGGGAATAGTTTTTGCATTATACTTAACAATCGGTTCTTATTTTTACAAATAAATGATTTTATGGTATTAAGCATATAAATTATTTTTGAAAATTTAAGTTCGTTTAAATATATTTGAACAATTTTATTTAAAATTCATACACACAGAGTGATTATTGTTATAATCAAGTATGTGTTTGTTTTATGAGGAAAACATACTTAAGGGTAATTAATTCAAAAACTATTTTGGGAAATTAGTATCAAAGTCATAATACACAAGATCAGAAAGTGTGTGCGATTGTGTCGTACTATTTATTTTGATTATAAAACTTAGTTTAAACATGTTGATTGAATAGTATGTTCAAGTATTTTATTTGTGACTAAAGTGGTAGAAAATATTGTTTAAAACTAATGTAGCTTAGCAACAGGTCTATACAGCTCTTACATGAATCTTCAAATCCCAGATAGATTATTCTAATCATTATGATACTAAAAGAAATAATGTATATAATCTATCAATAAACTAAGTCCAACCTTGTATAGAATATGTTTTAATCTACTAACTTTTATATGGAACTTATATACGGGACAGTCCTTTTATTGTTGACAAATCACTAAATAATATAAGTATTTATTTATTTTTGTACTAGCCCCCTTCCACGTAAAAAAAATATTGTAAAGAATACTGTAAAACAAAGCTTCAAATCAACCATCATGTCAATATAAAAACAAAAATTGTACTTTATTTTTTTAAATACAGCCCTCTCATCACTGTATAGCCCCCTCCCTCTTTTTATCCTCCCTCCTATTTTCATCTCATTCCTCTTTCTCCCTACTCCTCGCCCCTACTCCCCGCCCCCTTCACCAACCCCACTTTCCCTTCAACAACTTTTTTTTTCCAACGACTATATAATATACTATCGACATTTATATGAGGAATAAATTAAATTTTCAAAATAAAATATAGCCTATGTTACTCGCTGATAGTGTAGCTCTATATTGGTGAAAGAATTTTTTTTAAATCGGTCCAGTAGTTTTTGAGTTTATCCATTACAAACAAACAAAAAAACAAACAAAAAAAATCCTTCCTCTTTATAATATTAGTATAGACAACACGCCATACTACCTGTATAGGTTACCCGAATACTTACACTAATGTGTTCGGGATTTAAAAGGTAGAATTTTATAAGGATCTTGTGTCTAGATGAATGATTATTAATGTTGTTAATTTGATTAAAGATTTGTAGCTTGTCCGAGAGAGGTAACACTTGTCCGTCTTGAGGGTTTTATTCTTAAAAGGTGTGTTTGAATATCATCACTGGTGATGGTATAACCGTTTAAAGTCTAGTCTTGGGAGTCTGCTAATCTCCTAGCATACGAATAAAAGGCATTTAACCCGATTCAATGGACAGCCGCATGGGTAAGGCGTCATTCTCACAATAGGCTGGGCAGCTGATGAGGTGATTGGGGTTCGAATCCCTGCCAGGTGTACTGAGAGTGTTTTTTTTTCCACTCTCCCTCCACGTATATGTAGGTATTCGTTCTCTAAATTTAACCATCCTTATCCATGACACATTGGCGTTATTGGTTCATATACGTATAATACCAACACGCTGCTAAAAACAAATAAATTTTTATGTGGGTTTGTTGGATATCTTAATCTCGACTATATAATATATACAGCCCTTGGCTTAAAATTTATGTGGGGATTTACGAGGCTGGATAAAATTGGGTTGGAGTCTACTGCAAACAATATTTCCTGGGTACTAATTACAACTGTTTATTAAAATCCTGATAAAAAACCCAATTAATAAAACCAAAATAAAATACAGTTTTATCTCATTTTTCAATATAACGACTGAAATAAGTATTTTTAGTTAAAATTAATAATCCCATATTATTATCATTCAAAATATTTATTTTCAGCCAATACATATTATTTCTAGAATTATTGTGTTAATTAATATGGAGCTGGAGAATGGATTAATAATTAGTTTGTAGAAATGTTTTTAATCTAATTACTTCCGTGTAAATTATTATTGAAACTCGTTGGTTGGGGTAACTGTAATATCAGGGTATGGGTAGAGCATAATATTTTATAAATTTGTCACTGTACGGCTATTAATTCTATATTTTAATCAACAAAAATTTGAAAGTTATAATATTATTATTGTTTATTTTCAAAATTTTTAACGTGTTTACTAAATTCTAGTAATGTGGTTAGTTTGTTTAACTCTAATGATGAGAAACTAAATTAACGTATAATTAAACATAATATCAATGACTTTATAAAAACATTGCTATAAACTGACCCTGTACATCTCAATGGCCTTGGGGTCAACAAACAAAATGTATTAATGCTCACATAGCTTAAAGCGACATTCTTGCAATAATATATTTGTTTATCTTTGATGGGGTTTGAATCGTAACAGTTTAACAAAAGAAGTTTTCAAGAGGTAAATTATTAATGTGGTTTTTCCATCTCCTCTCCACGCTAATGTTGGTACATCTCCTCTAACTACTCTCCTAAATACTAACACCATAGAGTAGAAGTTTAAATAGTCATTGTGGTAAAACATATGACTTCAGTCTGGTTTGTGCCATTTGCACACACCGGTGGACTCGTAGACAAAACGTCAAGTTGATCTAGTTTGGTTCTCCCTTGATGGATAGGTTAGGGCTTGAATCCAAGTTGGATCATCCCCTACCTCATTAGTGTAATTAAATGCGTACAGCCCGTAGGATAGTTCGACGCAAATATATTAATAGTTTGTGCCACCAATATTTAATGATGTTCTAAATTTAATTTCTCAAATTATTTTGCTTACTACGTGACCTCCTTCCTCTTAGCAGACATCGTAAAACTCTAGTAAGTTATATTTCTCTAACCGTTCTAAAATTAACGGTCGACTTTATTATAAGTCCTGTTGCAAAACTTCTATATTCCCAATATCGTCACGTCTGAACCTTAAAATTTTTGTTTAAACTTGAGCGAGGTTACCGTATTTTTCCGATGGTGTAATTCATTTTATCTGTCCCTGTCCTGTCCCTACAACATTGTGACGGCGTTACCCACCTCTCTCTTCTCTGGGGCAGTTTTATTTTTGAGTTGATGATGGCGGGAAAGGGGTTTTCGTCGTCCGTACCTCTCACCCCCGATCTATTATCGACCTGCTAAGGGGCAGTTTCACCTGCTGTGAGGCGTGAAAAGTTCTTTTTTTTTCTTATATCTGTCCTTCCACCTCTATTACCTTTGGCCCAACCCTTCAAACGGGAAGAGCACAGAAATGAACAAGATTTTAAAAGAAAAACAATTGTTCAAAATCGTCATAGTTTCTACATATGGGATCAATATGACCTGTAAAATAAAATAATTTCAGAATTAATCTCAACGTGAGTTTCAAATTATAAATTATAATATCTGTGAACCATATTATATTAAAGTACATTCTCGGTCAAATAATTGTGTCATATTTTATGTATTCAACTGTACACGAACACACAAGAAGCCGTTTTAAAAGACGACCAGCGGAACATAATACAAACCGTTCTATAACTCTTTTTTTTTGGCTGAAAATGTACGACATAACTATTTTATACGGTCACATAAATTTTTATATAACTTTATAACGGTGCCCCAGCTATCCAAGGGTATCGGCTCATGTTTAGTGGAATAACGTTTTTATTTCAACTTTTGTGTAGTGGCGTCCTTGCTTAAAGGAGGAGCACATTACATTTTGCTTAAATATGATGGCTAGACATCTATATATATATTACTTGGAATTACATTTTTAATATATTTATATATATATATATATATATATTATATTATTGATGCGATAGTGGATTTATCGAAATATTTTACTATTTAAATACAAATAAATATATATATATACAAATATAAATATATATATACATATATATACAAATATAAATATATATATAATCAATGTATATGTATACATAAATCTATATATTTATATATAATTATATATATTTGTAACAGTTTATGAACCTCATAATTTAAAAAAAAATTGTTTTACATTATTTTTGTTCCTGGTACTACTACCAATCAAGATATCTATGTGGTGATGAGAAAGGTAACATTTGAGATGATATTTACCCGAATTTGCATGTATAGAGCGTGTGAAACCACTCTAAAGGCACTGGTCTAGGATTTGAACTCCGACCTCTCAGTCACCGGCAAAACGAACTGGTAAAGGAAGATTTGTATAATATACGCACTAGGATGACTCAGTAGTGGATCATTGGTACGCCAATGTAAAGGTCGCGGAATCAATTCCCGTGTGCAGGTTGTCATTTTACTCATTGTTCAAATTTATTCCGATTTCAGGACTGATCTTGTGGACAACCATCATGTATTAGTTTAGGATTCACATGAATCAATCTAGAGGAGTTTGATTTTTTTTAGTCTGCGACGTCACTGAGGGGTTCACAAAATATTTCAATAAATCTAAATCATATTATACATAGCAACTTATTTTTTATATAACACTATCGTTCTATATTATTAATATTTACTCTTAAATCAAAATTAGTGTTTTGTGGTGCAAGTATTGAAATATGTTTACACTAGATAGCTGTTGCCCGCGGCTTTGCTCGCGTGGAAGTTGATTATATACAAATACGAAAATATACATATGTATTTATAGATTAATTTAAAATATTACGTTACGTTGATGACCATAATTTGACCTCAGATCAAAAATAATGCAAGTCCGATACAAACTTTCACCCACTTTTTCATCCCTTATTAAATATAAAAATTTCCAAAATTCCTGAAACACGTATTTATTTGTTTTACGTCAATAACCGAAATACAAAATTTTGTTAATGTAACTTTCAAAATGACGGACTTTCATACATATTATCATACATATTATCATCCCCTATTTTGACCCTTTTGGGGTGGAATTTTCTAAAATCCTTTCTTAGTGGGTGCCTACATAACAAAATGAGTATACAGTCCGAATTTCATGCTTGTAGCCTTGATGGTTGGCGCTCGGCGATGATGAATCAGTCAGTCAGCCAGTCAGGACATGTTATTTTATAAGTATAGATGTGTGTGTGTATATAAGTATATATATATATATTATATAATGTATGTTTTGCTATTTATTTTAATGTGCAATATACCTTGATTGTTTTAGGAAGAGCAGTTTATATAATATTGATAGTGACGGTAGTATCATCATATTACTTAACGTATGAATTCATTAAAATTATTTTAGTAACCTTGTTAATAACCAGATACTGTTCTTCATACCAAAATCAGCCTAGATTTACTAATTACTCTAATGTACTGGGAAGGAGGAAGGTTGAGTTTAGAGGAGTGTACTTAAATTTGCGTGAAGGGAGAGTGTAAAATAATTTAAAAAAAAATACTCTCATTACACTTGGCTGGGATTAAAACCCATATCTCTCCGTCATCGGCAGGCTAGCCTACTGTGATAGAGACGCCTTTGATCATGCGACCACCGAAATGCTTGTATTTTCAAATTGCAAAAGTGACTGGTTAACAAGGTATCTATCATAATAATGAGTTATAAATTAGTTTTGTTAGGCTATAACGACAATTATTATGTATTTTTTAAGTCACTGAGTGAGTCATGAAAACCCCTCGACCTTCTGGATAATGTGTACATTTCGTAATCTTTTTCGCTTATCAGCTACAGCTTGATCTGTCAAATTAACAGAGTGACAATTTTGTTCTAACATTTTTTTTGTTATTGTTGAATGAATGCGAGGTAAATTAATTTATTACTACTGGCTCGAGAAAAGAAGAATGGAGTATGTTTCTGCCTGACAACTCTATGTAATATCTACCTGTCCATCTACGGACCCCTAGCTGATTCGTCGATGGAAACGAACCTTGACACAATCTCTCTCGATACACACGTTACCGCCACTTGTTGGCCTTTGGCCGTTCTTATAGATGAAAATAAGAAGGAGGCACGAGGAAAATGGATGATGAGGGAAAGCAAGGAAGTCTTGTGTAAGGAATAGAAAATACAGAGAGGAAATATGAGCAGAGAAAATATTAAGGAGTTAAAAGTGACATGGTGATACGGATGTATAAATATATATGTGGACATACATATTATAATATATAATCCTATTTAGAAATAAAGGAACATTTTTACTGTTATAAGAGTCAATAAAACAATTTTCATTGATTTGGTACTTAAGTTATGTGATCTTGTCACTTTTGATAGTGTGTTGTTATTTTTGTTGATGTTTTATTAATCTATAGGTATTGTATATTATATGGTAAAGTTATTTTGTCTACTTAATTTCTATGAATTCTTATATTTTTCATTTATTTTGGCGATGTTTGGTTCCATCATCTTTGAATGAAATACCATCGTTGAAGATTTGTGTACAAAAAGAAGAAACGATCGATTTCTAGCGGGTTTTTTCGTTGCTATAATTAAATATAAAATAATAAATATAGATTATATTCAAGGAAGCTATACTAGCACGTTTTCCAAACCCTTCCTACACCTCTGACAAGACATCTTGTGAATGTGTGGAATGCCAGGCCACCACCGTGGTTCGGATTAAACTGTAGGTCCTTCATTTCATCTTACAATCACCCTACCATTACACATTAGCGTAAGTGCGTATAACCCGAACGGGTAGTAAGACGAGGTTCTAATAATAATAATAATATACTAGTACGATATGGCCATTGATGTTAGTCGGGTGAACTAAGTTTAATGTTATTTTAAGAACACCTGATTTATTCGTGGGCATTTCAAAATATATGACCTTCATAATCTTAATACTGTTTGACTTTATGACTTTTTTTCATAAGTCTCTGCCTAATTGACTCATGGTGAATTTGGAATATTTTAAAAAATTAAATTGGGTATTTTTATTTGTTATTTTAAAATGGCTAATAGGTAATCCTATGTTAAGAGTTTTAAAAACCCTCAAATAGAGATCGAATTCTCGTTCAGAGAATATATAGTGTTTTTTAAAGAAGGTAAAGTCATCAAGTGACATTTTAGCATATAATTTGTAAAGATCAGAATTTGTTAAAATATATGAACCTAATATTTTCATGTTGAAAACTGAAAGTTTCAAAATTGGTGAGACCTGAACATTTGATCATATAATTGTAAATTTGGTCACCAGAAGACATTAAATTAGACCTAAGATATTAAAGGAGAGATCCTCATACGTTACCAAAAGTTTTTTTTTTTTACCGTAACCATAAATATGTGTTAATACTAAAGACAAGGTGACCTGGCGGTCCAGGGGTAAGGTGTCGGACTTTTGTGATGGGGTCCGGGGTTCAATCCTCGGTCCCGGCACAGACTTATCTGATTACCAAACCCTTCATTCACCTCTGACAAGACGTGTATTAATCATAACTTGTGAATGTGAGGAATGCAGGCCTCCACTGTGGTTCGGATTCCATGTTTAACTGTGGTTCAATTTGTCTCACAATCACCCTACGATTGCACATTAGCGTAAGTGCGTATAACCCGAACGGGTAATAAGACGAGGTGCTAGTAATAATAATAAATAATAATAATAATAATAATAATAATAATAATAATAATAATAATAAGATATAAATCTGTCATAGTAACAATAGATAACAGCGAATACATCTTTATGAGAACATTTTTTTCTGTTGAAGTTCTTTTATTACTTGGAGATTTTGAATAGAAATTTTATTATTATTTAAAACATTTTAATATTTTTGTATTAAATTTAATTTGATAAGCTTTAATATTTAATTTATTTGACTATTACTTTTTTTATTATTCTCTTTACGATTTTAGTGTTATAATAGTTAGGAAGACATGCGATAAGTAGGGATTTTTGGAAATGGTTAGAATAAATATAATAAAAATCATCTCGAAATCTTAGAATATTCCAATAATCGATTAATACATTTTTATCAACTTAACGTATCTCAGTAAATTTACCCATCTCCTGAAAATACTTGACTATTGAACGTCTATTTATAGTAAACTTATGGTAGAAAGTAGCTTTTAGAAAATACAAACAGTGTTTAACGCGGTCAACATTGATAACATATTACTTTATAGCTAGTATTACTAAAAATGTATCAATACTATTTATAAAAAGTAGGTGTTTACGAGTAGGCATTATTCACTTCGAGTGGAGTTTGAATGAAAACAAAAGAGTTTATTTTTTCGAGTATGAGTAGTGTTTAAACGGGAAATATTTCATGTTGAATTTATGCTATAGATCCATGGATAAACCATAATAAATAAGTACAGAATTTATTTGTACCCACATTTTTTGTGAAAAAAAAAATTATAATCCCACAAATTCAAATTTTTAGATAGATTAAATATAAATTGTACAGTTTTTAACTAGAAAAAACGAAATTTATACAAAAGGAAATATTAATGGACTTAATTTGCTATGAAATTATATCTTAAAATAGTTTACAATTAATTAAGCTAGATGTTTTTTTGGAAAAAATCTAAAATTCCAAGAACTTAGATATTTATAGTTTTGTAAAAATCTTCGAGTCGAGTTTTAGTAGCTACTTATACTCTCATACCTTTAACTTAATTTGATAGCTACATATAACATAATTATTTTGCATAAATATATCGAAACTGTTTTAGTAACGTTTATTCCTTCATATATAAATCGGACTGTAATTGTCCCTACCTTTATTCATACTGGTTTATAGTGTTGATACATTAATAAGGGAAATAAATGTTTCTTTAAAAATTGCGTTATTACAGCACACACATTACACACTGGCTTAACATAGAGCATAACACTCAGTACACCTAACTATAGCGACCGGTCTCATGTTATCTGGGTAACAGGACTGATACATAGATAAACAGATTGGTTTAAGAATATGAACCTACGTTTTAATTAGTGTTAATTAAAATTATATATTATATCAATATTGGAGGCTGGTTATAGATATTCCCCACAAATATTATTTCACAACCTATAGCGGTGGTCTAAAGCTTTCACCCATCTGGTTTAGTTTGCCGATGAAGGGAAAATTAAAGTTCGAATCCCAGCCGCTTACTAAGATGTTTTTCTTAATGGTTTACCTAATACCTCTAAGCAAATATGAGTACATTTATATAATATAATAATCCTTACTCCATTAGAGTAGTCCTAAATAATATATGTGCAGTCCGGATGGATATAGAAAGATGATTACAAGACTAATTAATTATATTCACGTTAAAATCAAAGTTAATAGTCTAGTCAAGTATCGCCACTAAAATAACCTGCCATAAGACTATTTAATATAAAACTAAAAGACGAAATGGCATTGACCTTGAGAAACCTGTTGCTCATTGACTATAAGCAGTGCCTGTTGTTTTTAGGAGACGGGAGGGAAAGGATTATTAATTGTCAGATTTCCTCCCTCGTCGAAAGGAGGCAAAAAATAAGAAGGAAAACTGTGAGTGAGCAGCTTTCTGGCCTCACCAACAGATAAACAAAAGGAAAGGAAGGAAGGAGGCCAAGCATGGCTTCAGAAACTCGCGGTATTGATCTCGAAACTAAAGAGAGCGTCTCGAAACGTAAGCATCAATGGAAGCGGGATAGTGTGGACTTGTTTTGAAGTTACAAACACTCTTTAATTTACAATCTCTCCAAAATGTAAATTTGAATACCTGCAATATATATACTTTTGAAAGTATGCGATCATCCAAAATATTTCAGTATTTTTCTAATTAATATAAGCTGTTCATTTCAACTAATGAATGGCATGCTCCAAGATTTGCCTCGCATTTAAAGAGTGAATTTCGCACACCGCTACAGCTGTATACAAATTAAATAACAATAACCTTATCAAGTAATACATTTTAAATTATATATTCTAGTCGATTTAGTAATAAAGTAAATAACTAAGAATTATCAAGACTTTAAAGAGTAGATCACATCTGTTTACATCATATAGATAAAATAATTCAACATAAAATAATGTCAAAACAAAACATGCCAATCTCCAAATAATGCAAATTTTGGCCAGCTAAAAAAGTTGCTATATGTGACTACACACATATATATAGTATATATATATATACATATATATATACTATATATTAAGCAGAAAGTGTGTGTGTGTGTGTCCAGAAAAAAAAATGCATTTATAGAGGAGTTGAAAAACCTATATTTGGCATGAAGGCAGAGGGAATGGCCCATATAACTAGAAGAATCTAAAAATCACAAGTTTCAAAATGGGGACCTAGGAAATGGGTGAGCTATAATTAAAAAAAACTTTTTAGATGAGATAAAAATTTAAAATTTGTCAGCCAGGTAAAGAGACAGTTCCAGAAAACCAAATAAGTTTTATAAAACGAAATTTCTTATATTGAGTTGTAGAAATGGTGTAGGGTTTAAAACGTTCGAAAATAATAGAAATAACTTCTTATATACTACAATGAAGTAGATAATTTAAATTTTACAAGCGAATAAAAATTCAGAAGATAAAAAAAAAATATGAGACCCCGGGAAATAAGGAAGTGGTATTGATATTTTTTATTTTTTTAGTTGTGGTAGAAAATTTAATTTTCGCAGTCAGGTAGAAGGATAATTCTAGATAACTAAGTAATTCTTATAAATATAAATATCCTAATTTTATCTAGAAAAAGAAGGGCGAGGGGTTTGGAATTTCCAAAGCTAATAGACACAGACAACTTTTCCGAATGTGGTAGAAAACTGAAATTTGGAAATGAGTCTGAACATTTTATATTTAAAATGGGACCCCGGTAAACAAACAAGCGGGAGAGTATGAAAAGAAAAGAAAAATAGGTGTGATAGAAAATTTAAATTAGGCAAGCAGTTATAAGGAACACTCAAGATAACTAAATAAATCTTGATATTTTAAATTTTTTAGTGGGAGCTGAAGAAATACTGGTGGTGGTTGAGAAGTTAGCTCAACATTTCCAAAACTAATACATTCAAAATACTTCTGTGTGTGGTAAGAAACTTAAATTCGTCAAGCAGGTATAGTGATTGCTCCAATTAACATAACATTTTGAAAACTCTATGATGGATTATGGGAAATAGAAAAGGTTCATGGGTGTGGGTGTATAGTTAGAAAAAAAATTACATGAGGTAGAAAATTAAAATTTGGTAGCCGGATGGAGGGAAAACTCCAGATAATTAATTAATATTATGATTTTAAAAAATGATGACTTCGAAAAACGAGGTTGGGGGGTTTCAAAATTTACGAAACCAATTGAAACAATTATTTCTCAGTGTGGTAGAAAACTTAAATTTGGCAGGCAGGTAAAAATACCACTCTAAATAACTATCAAATTCAGAAAATCTAAATTTTAAAATGTAGCTCCAGGAAATAAGTGGAGGGATTGGTTTTTTTTAAACTAAATTTAATTGGATATAAATATAATTTTAATCATCTATAAAATTCTGAAAATTTTAAATTGTAAAATGGAAATCCATAAAACAGATGGAGAGGGTGGGGTGTTTATAGAATGAATTTAATTGTGTAAGAAAATCTAAATTATTCGGGAATCTAAAAGTACAACTTCATATAGCCAAATAAGTCAACATTTAAAATGTATAAGTGGGAATTAGAGAAATGGGGGTGGGAGGGTGTCTTAAAATTTCCAAAACTAGTAGAAACAACTTTTATAGCATCGCATCTTACTACCCGTTCGGGTTATCTGCCTATATACTAATTACACTAATGTGTTTGTGATTAGTAAGGTTGAGCTTTGTGGAAGTGTACCCGCATTTGTGGGGAGGAAGTATGGTCAACCATTTAGGGAAACCAACCTCAGTACATTTGGCCGGGATCGACCTTTATCTCCCCGTCTATGACAGTCTATTCTATCGTGATAATAGCGCCTTAGAACATGAGGCCATCGAAGTGGTAGTAATAACTACTTCTCTGAGTGGGATAAAATTGAAACCAAGCAAGCAGGAATAGGGTTATACCACTCCAAATAACAATAAAAGTTAACATTTTATATTTCAAAATGGGACTCAAGGAAATAAAGGAAGAAGTGGGGGAGTATTAACAAAAATAAATTTTTTCTTGATATATACCATTTAAATTTGTAGGGAATGTAGAGGGATCACTTCAAATAACCAAATAAATATTAAATATTTGTTATTTATAACAGGCGGCTGGTGAAATGAGGGGGAAAGTGAGTTCTGAAAATTTCCCGTACTAAAAGAATAAACTGCTTCCGTAAGGACCACCTCAAACAGTATAAAGGTCTGAAAACTATTAAATTTCAAATTGAAGGAGTGTACGGAAGGAGGTAGGGTGGGTCCTTTCAAAATTTTCTAATATAAAATAAAAACACTTTATGTGTTGGTAGAAAATTTAATTTGGGCATATAAGTAAATAGTTCATCCCAAATAACCAAGTGATTTTTGAATATATGAAATTTTGAGGTAGAAGCCCAGGAATTAAAAATGTTAAATTTATTCAAATAATATATAATACTATTTTTATGTGGTTAAAATTTGGCAGGCACGTGAAAAAATTATATAAGATAACAAAAAATATCTTAAAATTCAACATGAAAATGTGGGAACTGAAAAGAGAAGGGAGTAACTTGACATCTTTCCAAAAAAATTTAAAAAACTTACTTTTTGGCATGGAAGACATTTTAAATTCATCAATTTGGTAAAAGGACTACCCCACTTAACCATAAAAGTTGGACAGTTTGGAATTTAAAAATCAGGTGCTGGGAAATGGGGGGAGTTGGTGTGCTAAATATTTCCTAAATTAATAGAAAAAACATTCTTGATATGTTGGAAAACTTTAATTTTATAAAGATAGGAGAAAAATGTCTAAAAATAAACAAGTACAAAACCAAATACTATATTAAAGTGGATCCATTAGTATTGCATGTACTACACATAGCTAAAAAAAATCGCCTATTTAGGTAGGACATAACAGATCAAATTAATTAATTTTGGTGACCTATAATGGGATGGGGTTCGTGATTCTATTTAGCAAACCATGATGCTAAATATTTAATATGTTTCTCTAATGGAGTATATTAGTTCATCTGTGCTCTTTGGTAAAATGTGATGCTCTTTTTTCAAAAATGTACTATGTAAATTGAAAAATAGCCATGTTTAGCCAAAAGACAAATATTCTAGAATCTAAATTTAACATAGTATGTTTGATATAGATTGTATAAAACGCAGGACCTAGACAGTGCTATAACATTTTAAACATCTAAATACATCCATTAATTTTGTTTGGTTGTAAAATTGTTATTTTGTAATAGGATTCTGATTGGAAGGAACTTTTAGAAAACATATATATTTTAGCGGCCAACATTGAAAGGATTCTATTATTACTACAGGATTATTTCGTAGATTTTGAAAGTGACCGTTGAAGTTCACATTACTTCACTTGAAATGAAAACTGTTTTAGTAATAACTGTCAAAAGATTTCCATCCTATCTAAATCATACTGTAACGCTACCTTCTTTATCTATGACAGATAGCTGTTGCCCGCGGCTTTGCTCGCGTGGAAGTTGATTATATACAAATACGAAAATATACATATGTATTTACAGATTAATTTAAAATATTATGTTACGTTGATGACCATAACTTGACCTCAGATTAAAAATAATGCAAGTCCGATACAAACTTTCACCCCCCTTATTTCATCCCTTATTAAATAAAATTTTCCAAAATACCTGAAAACACTTATTTATTTGTTTTAACGTCAATAACCGAAATAACAAAATTTTGTTTATGTAACTTTTCAAAATGACGGACTTTCATACATATTAATCATACATATTATCATCCCCTATTTTGACCCCTTTGGGGTGGAATTTTCTAAAATCCTTTCTTAGTGGGTGCCTACATAACAAAAGAATATACAGTCCGAATTTCATGCTTGTAGCCTTGATAGTTTGCGCTCGGCGATGATGAATCATAGTCAGTCAGTCAGTCAGTCAATCAATCAGGACATGTTATTTTATAAGTATAGATGTAGCTCTAGTAACATCTTCACAGATAACACATACATAATTTTGAATTTGCTGAAATGCTATCTCAAGCACAGGCGCACGCCATGTTGTCGAGAGTGCCTTCTTATTAGTTGGTGAATCTTTGTAGAAGTATTTATTGTTGCTTATATTGCCATGCTCGCCTCCTCCCCCTTCCCCCACATCCTTCCCTCATATTTGAGTATACTTTCACCCTCTCGCCGCTAGAGCGTGAGTTGTCTAATATTATATCTACAAGGTCTTTAGGTTGGCACTTCTAGGTATTCCATTTCATTGCTTAGTTTATTACACCTTCTACTTGTATTTAGTAAATAAAACCAAAGCTTTGAATTGTTTTGTTTTTCAAAGAGCTGGGAAATGCCTATGTCACCAGCGTTATTTTATTAAATTGATGATTGTTATCTATACACCAAATTGATTATTATTATATATATAATACATATATATATTATATATTATATATATATTTATATATAGCCTATATATACGCAATTTTTACCATAATTTAATATTCAGTTATAATAACATTTTAACCGTTCAGATAATTTTTATGAAAAATATTATTTACAACTCTATATTTTCTGGTGATACTTTTTTTTCTTGTTTTATCTTTTGACGGACTCATTTATTATTATTATTTAAAATTTCTGTGCTACAATTTGTGTCTGTGCTATTATATAGTAAATATCTGGTGAAACTTGAATTCGAATATCTTTAATATAGGTATTCTGAGAAAATGGATCATTCATACAACAACAAAAAAGAGTAAAAGTTCAACCAATCAAGTTTAAAGTTAAAGTTCTCACTTTTCCTTTTGACCTGTCTGATTAATATGAAGGATCAATGGTTTCCAGGTTATTAACTACCTTTTTATGATGAAGATCTTTTCTGCATTGAACGTTTTAATTTATTTTTTCTAATTACTTTGTCTGATTTTTATATTGTTGCTTACTTAGTGCTGGAGCATAGGTTTGTAAAACCACTAATATGAAAACTAGCGTATTTCTATTTTTCTTTGTAATAAACATTTAATAATGATTCCAATGTCGAAGCTACAAATAACGCCATACATTTTAAAATGAGTAGTTTTATAGAAATCAACACAGTTATATCAAAGAAAACTCAAGTTAATGTTTACAGCTTCTGTTGGGTTTTATATAGGTATACGAAAGTAAATCGTCAACCAATAATGTAACAGTTGTGTTTGAAATATTTCTAAATATTGCCTTTATGTCTGCGATTACTCTAGCAGATTCTGCTAATTTGTATTTGAACAATTTTTCAACCTCAGCAAAACAATTTTGTAGATTTTCTTTCGTTGTGAATAGATTCAAGAAAGGTTCTGCCTAAACATCTGCAACCATACCATCATTAGCTAGATTTACACGATAAAGGCTAACTTTACATATCTCGCTGGAAATCCCCGGTTTTTTAAATATGAATTTGAAGTTGGAGCTTAAAGTTTATCCAAAAGAATATTAACACTTTTTAAAGGACATTTTGTTATTTATAGCAATAGCAAGGCTATTATTAGTTGCGCACTATATTTATTTCAAAATGCATGAATTAATATTAGCATGAATAAATACACTTTTTCAAAGTAATAATCAGAAATGATATAATAATTGTAATACTCTGAAATATAATGTGTTTAGTTCTGGAATAGCTAAATGTAGGAGTTGAATTGTGACAAAATACCTAAGTAACATTATTTTGCTCTGAACTTGATAATATAAGGTGTTTGTCTAAAAAAAATTACTTTTTAATATTTGTATTATCTATACTTATAAAATAACATGTCTGACTGACTGACTGACTGACTGATTCATCATCGCCGAGCGCAAACTATCAAGGCTACAAGCATGAAATTCGGACTGTATATTCATTTTGTTATGTAGGCACCCACTAAGAAAGGATTTTAGAAAATTCCACCCCAAAGGGGTCAAAATAGGGGATGATAATATGTATGATAATATGTATGAAAGTCCGTCATTTTGAAAGTTATATAAACAAAATTTTGTATTTCGGTTATTGACGTAAAACAAATAAATGTTTCAGGAATTTTGGAAATTTTATTTAATAAGGGATGAAAAAGGGGGTGAAAGTTTGTATCGGACTTGCATTATTTTTGATCTGAGGTCAAATTATGGTCATCAACGTAACGTACTATTTTAAATTAATCTGTAAATACATATGTATACTTTCGTATTTGTATATAAACAACTTCCATGTGAGCAAAGCCACGGGCAACAGCTATCTAGTCCTATATATAATTTCTGCTATTAACATCTCTTTTTCTAAACTAATACAAAGCCTACAGCGATTAATAAGGTATCAGTGGATAGATTTTTTTCCTACTTCTGACATAGTATACTCAGTTTATGTTAAAACACATTATTTGTTTAAACACTTCGCTGAGTATTTAATTTCAATAAGCCAACAAAGACTATTTGGGGGGGGGGGGCGGGGGGGGGGGGGTAGGTTGAATGTGCGAAAGTTTCGCGCGGGTTTACTGGTCTTTAAGTATTCGTTTTACTTTAGTTATTAATAGCATTCAAATAGATTAAATTTAATTCAATTTTAAAATAAGTCAATTGACATAATATTTTAAAAACACAACCAATATATCTATTGTCTTATTGATTGTTGAGTAGACCTTTTTACATTGTTGCAACCTGTAGAAAAATTTAGCCAATTAAATTCCCTTTCTCCAATAAAAACACTTAATTCATTACTAGTAAACAGATAAATTTTTATAAGAAATAATATAAATAAATTATATTCAATAAAAAATATTTGTATTTTAATGTTTTATTTTTAACGTATCAGATTAATTTCAAAAATAACAAAAAAATGTAATTTGAAATTTAGAATATTATGTATACTCTATAATTTTAAAGATAAAGATTAGAGATTTAAAAATAAAAATAACAAAAAAAAACTGAAGCTTTGGATATTTTTTATTTATATTAAATCGTAAAAACTATTCTTAAAATCAAAATTTGTGTCCATGGATAATATGGAAAGTTAATTGTGAGTTATGACTTATGAGTAAAAAGCTAAGCACCCATTTTTAAGATTTTAGTTCATCTTGAAGTGTCTAATAATTTTGATAGTTGGGTGAGCGGCGGAAAAGATGAAGATAAGTTTTAAACTGAAATGATCTTCAGTTATGTACAGTAAAATATTCTATGCTCAAAATAGGTTTATTTATTGATTTCATTTTCCATATCTAATAGTTTTACATCATATGGGGATCGAGATAAAGCATTCAGTGACGATTACTTTTATTTAATACCCAAATAATTAACTACAATTACTTTAGGCCCTTAGCCCTCTTGAGTGCAAGTCTAAAACCTATTTTGTAGGATGGTGGGCGGGAAGGGTGAAAGGCATGGCGTGGTTTCACAATCGACCAAATTATCCTTCCGCGTCAACAAGAACGGATGGATTATGGAAACCATAGATGGTGCTAGCTACCGGACAGGTCTTGCGGAAAAATCATACGTTGGGAAAGATCAGTTTTCTTGAGAACGAGTGAAATTTTTATGTTAATATTTTCAACACCCCTTCTAAGATAATGTATCGATGTTTATTAATTGTTACATTTTATTATTTCTTGTTATGAACCAGCAGTTTTCTATTGAAAAATATCCATTTTATCAATATTGTATCACTGTTAAAATTATAAAGGAGGTGTTTATATAAAGAGTGTAACTTAATCAACATGCTTCTATTCTTTAACAAATCGTTCCCGAAAATAAAAATGCAAAACAATAAAAAAAATCTTGAAGATAGACGTTTGTCCCACGGCCCTTCATTTCCACGCCAAATGAAAAGGGCCAATCGTCTTAGCCTGGTTGGCTATCTCAATAAAGTTCTTCCGAAGGACTTTACAGAGTTATGTAGTTTTGGATGACAATGTGTCATATTCCTTGTTGACAAGTTATCGTTTTCATTTCTCATTGCTCTTTACACGAACTTTGTTGTTGAATAATTGGTTGTTAAACTTCTAAGTGACTATTTTCTTTAATAAATTATTGGGTGAATTTCTTTATGTAAAATACCTGGTGACTATTTCTCGCATTTCCTTATTCACTATTCTAATGTTTACAAAATTTATTTAAATGCTAATTTTGGCGGGAAGATCATTTAAAAGGCTTTTATTCGTACCACAATACTACTGTATAGTAGGTAGGATAAAAGCCCTTCAAGATGGATGGAAGGAAGTCCATTCTGAAAGGCCTTTTATCCTATCAAAATACTACTAGTAGAAGTTCAGGATAGTCTTAGAATGAAGGTTTGCAATATTCAAAATGTTAATTATTTAAACTCTTTTAAAAAAACTTTATTAAAAACAGTTTATTTAAAGTAGAATATGCTAGTTGATAGTTTTGTTCAATTTGATGTAATTTATTAATAAAGTTGTGTCATTATTGTTCCAGGAAGAAGAGATGCGCCTAAAGGAAGCAGACAGTCCATTGGATGTCCCCGCATCACAACTCAACATGTAAATAGAACAATTCACTTAGAACCCGTCGTGTTGTGGAGCTTTAAAACGTTAGCTTTGAATTGAGCTTTGAACTGAGAACCTATAGTATTTTTTTTAAATCCTGGCTAGAACTTGGAAGTTAAAATTTGGCAGATAGGCAAGAAATATTTTACATTGTGTCCTAACTAGTTGTTCAGGGACATTATATTGTACTATTTGTATACCTTAGCCATATAAATACTATTGGTGTAGAACAAAATAATTAACACTGGTAAACAATTATTTTAAGGCAAGTTAGATTACGTAAAGTCAATGTAGAGTGGTCAATTATAATTTTTAGCACCGTTCCTTACAACCCGTTAGGTATACGAATATTTACTAATTACGAGGATGTGCTAGGTATGAGTAATGTTTAATTTAGAGGATGTGTAGCCACAATTTTTGAGAGGAGATTGGAATACTATTTAAGAAAACCCACCCTCAGTAGAATGAGTAGTAATAGCCCGAGTGTACCCAACAGCCGGAAATGTGAATATGATAGGGGTTAGAGGTATTTAAATAATGTATATGACGTATGACAGTGATGGCTTAGGATGGATAAAATAATATTCATTCAAATCGTGTGAATTCATTAACAATGCTCTTATGACGTCACAGATTTATGACAAACAAAATACTAAACAATAATTTTAATTGAAATGTAGCCCCATTAGTCTAGGACGAATATTATAATTCATTCAAAACTGATTTTATTCAATTAATAAATGTCATTCTCCTTGACGTCACTGTCATACGTCACATACTCTACGTAATACATTTTTAAATACCTCTTACATAGTTACCCCTCCCCTAAATCGTCTTACTCTTTTGGCGCCAAAGAATATTATAGTTAATTCAAACCTGGTTTTATTAAATTAATAAATGTCATTCTCTTGTGACGTCACTGTCACGTCTAGTCTATAGAATGAGTAACGTCTTAGACCATTCTATCACCAAGATGGGTGAAATTAAATTAATTTAACCTACAAATACAATTTATTTAATTTAAGTTTTTTTAAAACATACAACGTACTTATATTTAGTTTATTTATTTAAGTAAACTTTTAAGCTTTATTAAATTAATAAAACTACCAGATTGAATTATTGTCCATCCCATAGAAAATTGTTTAAGTCCAACAAATTAGTACCTGCTTCGGTGGCCGCATGATATAAGGCGTCATTCTCATGTTAGATTAGACTGCCGATGACAGGGATGTAAGTGTTTGAATCCTGGTCAGGTGTACTGAGGGTGGTTTTCCCAAGTGGATTTTGCACTCATCCACCACACAAATGCGGTTACACTTACTCTAAGCTCAATCTTCCTCATCCCAAGCTCATTAGTGTAGTTAGTGTAAATATTCGCATATTCTGAATGTGGTGCTAACAAATAGTATGCACAGGCCAATTTTATAGTTAGGCCTTTAAAGAATTAAAACCAATTTATAGAACTTTGCTGTATTATTAGTGTTATTTTATGGGTATCGATAGTGTATATTTAAAGCTAAAGCGAAATATCACATGATCAGACTTAAGAATACATGAAATGAGATTTAGTAATTTTTCTATATTTTTTTTATATGAAAATTGGAATGAATCATCATGAATTTGATGTCTTAACTTTAGTTCAAACTATTTCATTTGAATGAATAAAACCATTGGTTTACATTTCAATTAAACTCACTTGAATTCGTTTGGTGAGAAAAAGTTTAACTAAAATTATGTTTGATCAAACTTTAGCATTTTACTGCTATTTTAACACTAACGATGATGTAAACTAATTTATAATATTTTTTATTAATTTAATTGGTGGTTTCTGGCACTCATTTAAAAACAATAAATTAAATTCACACTTTTCCATCTAAATAAGATACTATGTGTATGTATACTCATGCCTAAAAAAAAGCCAATCATGTTGTCTCTAAATTTATCAGACTGTCCCACCCCACTGGAAAGCTGATAATGAATTAAATATTTAAATTTGTATCATTACTGAATTACTTTAAGTAGGTCCTCTCTGTTTGAATCATGTTTACGAAAGAGTTATTGGTGATATACAAAAACGCTATTTATAGTCTTCATAGCTACCAGAGTTATAATTTGCATCGAAGTAATTACTTTACCCCTGGTGTCCTCTTTGTACTCTCCTACCTGTATGGTGAGGTAATTATGTATATTTGATGTATTTTTTAAGGTGGGATGTAAGGGGATGCGAGAAAAAGCCAATGTTTTTCGCAGTTTTTATGGCAACATATTTTTTGGGGCCAAAATAAATAAAATATTGCTCCAGTACAAACATATAATTTAATTTTCTTTACATGGTGACCTTAACATTTCTTGAATATATGTCAAGGGCGTCCTGGAATTTTAATGACAACTTTTTCTCTTCATTTAAAAAGTTTATCATTCAATGCCGCCATGCTCATGATGAATATTCAATAATCGTTTATGTCAACATGTGAAGAAAATTAAACTCTATGCTTAAACTGGAGCAATTTTCGACTTATTTGGACCCAAAAAAAAAGGTATTGATTTAAAAACTGCAAAAGCATTGTCCTTTTCTCGCGTCCCCTTCCACTCCACCTTAAATTACAAGGGGACTCTTTATTTTTGTTAAATTACCGGGTGACTATAATAGTAATAAGCGATGCTCCTTTATATATATATATATATATATATATATATATATATATATATATTATATATATATATATATATATCACCACGACTTACCACCGGTTCGGATTATACGCAGCATTTCTATATATTACTCTACTTCTGTACTTTATTCAGTTAGGCAAAGAGTAGTATAAGACGACCCTCGGCGTTGGACACGTTGTATAAATGTATGGTTTGCTAGTTATGGATAGGTAGAAGTTCGAATCCTGGCCTGGCATATTAAGGTTTTTTTCTAAATGGTGTACAACTCCCCTTCCTCGTTAATGCCAGTATATTTATTCTAAATTCCACCCTTCTTATCACTACTCTATTAGTGTAGCTAAAAGCGTGTAGCCCAGACAAGTAGTCAAACGGGTATCAAAACTAATAACAATTGTATATTCTAAGAGTAAAATATACTAGCTTTATCTTTGTTTATGTAAATTTATGAGATTGCTCGCAAAGCTTAAATCATAGAATGTTCTTAAATAACCCTCTACTTGAACCATATGACGCCCGTTAGTTCAATATTCAAATCGAAATTAATTTAAGATTATTATTTATCAAGTGTTCTGTCTTATGACATGTCTATTTTTTTTTGTCAGAGAACTTAGACCACCAATGCGCCCTGTCCTCTACCTTCTCTTTCAGCTCCCAGAATTTTCTTCTTTCCTCAAGTCATCTAATATTTGTATCCTCCTTCAGTAGACAGTTCCTCCTAATGATGTATCCTATTCAGTTTACTATTTACAGAAGAATCACATTCAAAATGATTCTCTTTTCACCCAATCTTCTTAGTACTTCTTAATTTGTCACCCTGTCTGTCCACCTAATATTTTTAAGTATTCTCAAGTTCCACATTTCATATATCTCCGAGTATTTATTTTTACATCTTTCTAAGAATCAAAGTTTATTCTCCATATAGTGCGATACTCCAGATGTATAATATCATCATTTCTTTCCCTTAGTTACAAATTCAATTTTCTGGTCAACTAACATCTTCTTGTTGAAAGCGTCCTTGACTATGGCGATCCTCGGTCTAATTTCCTAAATTACGTAAATACTGTTTTATTGCGGTTAATACCTTTTGTTCGTTAGCGCTAGAGACCTCCTGACCATATAGTCCTTTGAACCACTCGTACCCTGACTGTAGAACCTTCACTGACATTCTCAAGTTCCATTTGAACATGAATTATTCTTAAAGCCCTCTGATGGATTTTAAAAATGTATTTTAAAAGCGGATTTTAATAGAGCACCTTTGGATTAGCATGCCACTCTAGTATCGATTGAGTCATACCGCATAACCGGACACGCAGGCTAAGGCATCAACCTAGTATGGTCTTGTTTACTGGTAAAATAAGAGTCAGGGTTTGAATCTCGGTTGGGTTTACTTAACGGTTTATTTATGTAGTTGTTTTTAATTTATCTCTGCCCTCGGAGAAAGGAAGTGCTGTGACCATAAAAAAATTATTTGAGATGCTGATGGATGTCAGTGTTTCTTGACTCCCAGAGCCGAAAAATTGATTTTTTCAACGCCATCTGTCTGTTTGTCTCGGTCTAGAACCAAAACCATTCTACCAACTGGGCTAAAACTTGGTATTAAGGATTCTTATAAGCTTCCTCAAAGAGGTGTTTGAAGTTAAATATCCAAGATTATTATTAAGGGTAGCTTAATTAAGGGTGGAAAGATAGAAAAGTGATTTGCTAGAAAAGGTTACAAGAAATTTTATCAAAGTTCATATTGTAACCCCCCCCCCCCTATTTATGTATTCTTATACCCATAAATAACAGACAGGTTAGTTACAAAATAGTTTTATTTTTACTCAACAAAATTACAAAAATGCTCTATGAGAGAGTGAGGCATGCCCAGCATGAGGCGCTGTAGCCATACACAATGGCCGAAGAGTAATAATAACACAACAAAAATTAGGAACGTCTCCCCGAGTTCATAAATGGCCAAACAAACAATTTAAACAATTACGGTTAAATTGAACTTTGCACAAATCTGGTATGGATAACAATAATAATTAAAGAAGGCGATAGTAAACCATAGACTATGGTTGAATCGATTGTCCCTTTTAGGGGAACATATTCAATAATATCAATAAAGAACATATAGTCATATTAACAATTTAGATTTATTTAGCAAAAAACAAATTAAGAAAAATACAAGTTTTACATGAATATAGGAACATTGATGAGAATTACATTCTTCCAAAAACAAATTGACTTGAGAGATTACTTGTACTGTCGTCAGGCCACATGTATAAGCATGCAGTGCTGGGGGTCCGGGGTTCAATCCTCGGTCCCAGCACGGATTTATCTGATTGCCAAACCCTTCCTTCACCTCTGACAAGACATCTTGTGAATGAGGGGAATGCCAGGCCTCCACCGTGGTTCGGATTCCACGTTAAACTGTAGGTCCTCCATTTCATATCACAATCACCCTACCATTACACAGTAGCGTAAGTGCGTACAACCCGAATGGGTAGTAAGACGCGGTGCTAATAATAATAATAATATAAGCATGCAGTATCAACTCATACTTGCCACAGTGACAAGTGTTTTCTAAACAAGGAGTAAATGAACAATTAGTTAAAGAATAGCAAAGAGTAAATTCAGAAGATATCATTTATACAGTCTCACTTGGTAGCGTTAAGTATTTAAAGAGATCCATAAAACATGTTAAATACTCAGCTGATATATCCAGCTAATTGATGGCTAAGAAACAGGCGTCATTAAAGTACTACAGCTGGTCATTTTCCCATACGGTACTGCCAGAGCATTCAATAGTACGTCGGCACCTATCCAGATCAATACTAACTTAGAGGCCTAGTCACAGGCAAAAATAAAATAAATTTATTTTGCGCGGACCCCACTATGACACTAGTGTAGTTTCCCTAGGTTGAGCACCCTCGCTAATAATCTACTAGAAGAGAGACTACAACACCAAAACTCTATCCCATATGAGAGAGTTGCATAAGGCAAAAGAAAATAGGACATCCTGGTGCTAACCATCAACAACAAAACTAATGTTCATGACGTTTAGGACGTCATGATTAATTTAGAGGTTGTATTGGACTTGTGACTTAGTCTAAGTCACGAATCTAACAAAAACGCAATTTCTAAGCCAGAGGCTTTAGCGTTAGAACAGTGTCAAAGGACACATAAACAAACCAAGGAAGAAAACTTCCATGTTGAAGCTAATTACGTAACAGTTAAACTGAAAAGATTCTAATTGACAATTTCCTAAACCTTGTCTTCTCGCCAAATAATAATATAAATTTCCTTTAAAACATAAACATTTAGAACTTCTCTTAAACTATACAAGAGCCCAAGTCCTACAGACTTGGTTACGACGGCTGGATACTAATACCACAGTAACGTCGTCCATGTTTCCGGCGAGTTGGATCGGGTGATCCATCATCCTATCGACACAGCTGAGGTGGTGAGTCCGACGTCACGGACTCCATGTTCCTTCGTGTTGCTGACGGGTGGAGTTCCCTTGTTGATTCTTTTCGTAGTGGAACCGCTCTGAACCGCTCTCTACCTTTTCTGTACGTTTCTGTACGTTTTTGTACTTTTGATACCGCTGGCCGACCTATATATACTGTGGAAGCAGGTCGGACATGACAAAGAAGGAAGGGGGATAAATTACGAAAAACAGGCAAAAACAAAGAAGGATAAAAGAGTGAAGAAAAGAAAACAATTGAAGCAAGTCACGAGTTCTTCGAACGACCACCAGCGTCGCTATGTGCGCAGCCGGCCTCTGAGTCTATCCCCGACTTCAGTTCTTCTCTCCGGTTGAACCAGGCCGTGGAACACGTGGGTCAGCCATGATTGACAATCTTGTAGTTTTTTAAAGGTGAAATTGATATATGCAGACATCTTGCCGGGTGAGTTAGTACACAAATATCTTATATCAAAATGTATCTGTATTAATTTAGTTATTTAATATCCACTATTATTTTATGAGAAATAGTAATATAAATGTATATTTTATTATTAATCGAGTAGACCACATAGCAGGCGTAGACAAGTCTATCAGGAATCATCCAACGGGAAAAGCGAAGCGTTTTAAGTATATTATTCATAAATACACTAATTTAAATCCTCTTCATAGATATTTAGTACAACAATAGTCTAAAAATAATATTTGTTTGACCAACCACGTGGTTGAATGTAGGACGAAACATAACTTTTTCAGAACAGAAGATATAACCTTAGAGGCAGTTTATATTAAATATGGATATAATTTTCTATCTTGCACAAAATCGTCGAAATAATAACTTTTCTCTTGTAGCTGTTAAATCCATTTGATTGACACGCTACATGGTAATATCAAAAAGATATTAGCTAGTCACCATCGGTGACTCTCAATTTATCAGAGTAAAAATGTTCTAGATAAAATAATATCTTAACAGCCATAAATGGGCGTAATATAAATATAAAACCAAAATATAAACTTTCGTTATAGTTAGGAAAACTAACGCTAAACATTTCAACTAGAGTTAAAATAATAAATACGCTGACTCACAGCTCCTGATTTAACCAACAAAGAATAAATCTTTGATGTTTAACAAAAACAAATAAACATCCCATTAATAACACGAGCATAATCTTAAAATATAGTATTTGGGAAAATCACAATTTAATACAGCCCAGTGCAACACAGGACCAAAAATGGTGGTGCTCTAAAACGTAAACCCATCTGTGAAGCAGATAAAAGAATTTCCCTATCAGACAAATTTTTTGGGTCCAACCGTGCATTCCATAATCTTTAAGCAAAAATTCAGGAGACCCAGTATAAATAAATAATGCTTATATTTATAATATAACATCCCAAACGCCAATTTTGAATGAGAATGCCAAACAGAATTTAGAAATAAACCATGCTAAATCCATCCAAGACCAAAGTGCCTCACCTAACGATCGTAGTGCAATGTGTACTAGCACTACAGAGTTCTGCCATTATATACACACGCTTGGGGTCATGTGTTCTCAAAGCGTGGGAAGCAAGGGCGGGTAGAGAGGTAAGGGGGTAGCACTGTTCTGGAGCATGCTCATACAATCTAGGCATAATTCAAACGCGCGCCGAACAATGGTTCCGTTATCTTCCAGTCAAAGCTGTCAGCGCGCATCCAACCTGTGCATATCGATTGTCTATTATTTTCTTGGGCAAGGCACAATTAGAGGTGAGCAGCGAACTATGATCCCTCAGGTCAGTCTGAAATGAGTCGTGCCGCGATGTTGTTGTGGCGTGGAGCCTTGTCGTGACGAGTCAACTGGGGCAGAAGAGGTAAGACAAACAACCTCTTCTTTTACGTCTTGTAACAAGGTTATAATATTTAGGCACTGTTTTACATTACAAACAAAATGGCACTTCTCATTATCATTGAGAAAATGGCTTAGAGGATACCGGTACCCTACGTATGAGGATATCTTCAATTATGATCATATCTCCGTAAATATTTGAGATATGAAATAACTTATCGTTACAAAACTGTAGAATTATTAATTTAAAAATATTTATTTGAAATATAGTTTTATAAACTCAATCTATTGCGAGAGTAGCACCTTATATTATGCGGCCGCCAAAGTGGGCAATCTAATATTCTCCAACCCATACTTTATAAGCATGTAAATAGCTTTTTATATTTTTGTAAATATAATAGGTACTTATGTAATGTATAATGCATTTACCTGAAATATAGTATGACGAGGAGAATGCCCCCCCCCCTTAATTATTCATTATATCTACAATCAATTCTAGTAAAAACAATATGTTATATTCAAATCTAGCCATTTATTTGCCTTTGTGAATATAAAAACAACTACTTTAGTTTGTTGACTTAGTTCAGTTGTGCCAAAACTGAATTTAATTATTTTCACTTCCCAACTAAAATAACTTTGAACTTTCTGAAACATGGTAAAACTCAAGAAGATGACTAGAATTTAAAATATATATAGCTTTTTGGTTAACCTGTGCATAAGACAATAATAGTTTTATCAAATAGAAATATGAAAACATTTTATTATCTAGCAAAGAATACAAATTCCCATTGCATTATAGTCTTCAGTGGCTACAATTAGAACTAATTGTCAGCTAAGTTCCAATTTGCGCTAGCAAAATAAGCCTCAAGCACGTGTTAATATAAATTTTCCTTGTTTTTTAATTTCCTAAGCGGGATATTCGAAAATTATAATTCAATCTGTCAGAAAACAAATGATTTTATATCCTTTTTAAATTTAATATACTTTACTGCTTGCTACCTGGTTCATTTCATTTGAATTTTAAATCATTAATTTTTTTAACAAAAAGATCTTTGAAATGGGTTAGTCTTTGGATTCGAAGATATTTTCTTAGAATTCGAACTTTTTTTTGTTGTTTTTTTAATTATGGGGGACCGAAATGTCCCGGTCAATTTAAACAAAAATGCGAGGCTTACAGATCAATCATGTTGAGTGATGATGTCGTAATTCTCGTCCGCTGAATTTGAAATTCAAAATATTACGTGTGAAGATTGTGCTTCACATCAAGAAATGGTTTTAAATAATAGCCTGTTGTAGGAGGAAATTACAGTAATAATGTGGGAGTTTCCCATATTACTTCCTCTAAATTACTCCAACCAAAATCTCACCAGAATTTTTCCAGGTATTTTTCAAGAAGCTATATTCATTTTTGTGAGTAACATCAAATTTAATACAAATTAACATCTACAGAATATTCAACCATCGTTAGGACAACATCTGTTAAATGCAAGCCAAAAAATAAATCTTGTTCATTCAAATCTGCAATTAAGGAATTTATGCTTCAAAATAATTAGTTATAGATATAATAAGGAATAAATAGTGATTTTATCATAACAAAATTGATTTATACTTTATTGTCTAATGACATAATCTATTATTTTATTATGTTAAAGAATGGTCGGATTTTACAATCCAATTTCAAAAGTATATATATATATTTATATAATATATATATATATATATAAATTCAAAATAAATATCTTTTGGTCAAATTAAATATTATAATTTTTTTTTAACTTGAATAATTCTTGTTAATCCTAGCTTGTATAGTGATGCTTCATGGGTATAATTTAAGGAATTCTTCTAAAGATTACTAAAAATATAAATCAAACAAGTGACTCGAGGTTTTTTCTTTATTAATATTTACCCTCATACATGGTTTATTCACAAGACAACATATTTACATTGTTGAAGATATTTAAACTTCTGTGTATTTTTTTTATGGTAAGGTATTGTTGACATCCATGACTAGATGTGGAGCATTATTATTTTTGGCTGGTTGCCAAAAATAATTAGGCAGATCACTCAAGGTTGTAATTATCATTAAGTCCATCGCATTAGTCCCGGTATCATAGATTTTCGTGCAATGAGCTTAGACTATTCCCAAGCCGGTTGATAAGAGAGAAATATATATTTTTAAATTAGATCCCTATATCAAATTATTTAAATATATATTAATATATAATATATATTATAGGTTATATAAATATAATTATATATATAAAATAGTTTTTGTACCGTATAGAACCTACCTTTCTATTTTCTACCATTCGTCGTTTTTCTGATCCATTAGGAAGGCCTCCTAACTTTCTTCATAAAGGGAGTGTACATCATTATCTCAACTGCCCCTTTCTTGACTATCTTTTTTTTTCGCAGTGCGTTCTATTATGCAAACGAGCTATTCGCACATTTGCACTAATGGGATGAGGATTAGTAAGGTATAATTTAGAGGAAATGTTGGAAACAATTTAGGAAAATTACATCAAATTAAATTACTTAAAATAAAACTACCTGGTGATTTTGACCTCGAGTTCCCCGTCACCGGAAAACCTTACTAGATGAGACTTACGCCTTTAATCTTGTACCCACAAATGTGATCCTGTCATATAAATTAATTTATCGTTTATGACAGTAGGAAAGAGATTATAAGAAAATGTTATTCTTAAGTTAACGAGTATCGAGTTTATGTTCTATTCACTCAATCCCCGTCTCTTAACTTATCAATATTAAGATGGATAAAAGCAACGCTATATAATTAAGTATATATGAAATGCGAAACTTTGGGATGAATTATGTCTACCTAAATGACACTTATCTCAATTATAATCGAATAAATTGAAAAATTATCCGGGAATAAAATCCAGGACCTTTGGATTCGCGTGCCAATAGTCTACCACCAATTTATCACGGGATCTTCCTGTGTTCAGGGTTTTCATGTTCAGGTATCATTTTTCAAGGTATTTGATTATAAATTAAGATACGGCTCATGTTTGTATTCATCTACCAAGCTTTGCCTTTAATTGTGTATAAGTACTTAATTGTATAGACGAGCTTTCTTCCATATTTATTCACTTGGAACGTACAATGAATGTATTTGGACTATTGACAGCAAACAACCACAAGTGAGCCACCGGTGGCTGTGATATCAATGATAGCTTTTAATAGCCAATGATAACACGTCCATCACAGACTTTGCCTTAAAATATTGGAGAAGAATAACCTTAAGTACGGTACGATTCCTTGCTAACTCAGTGGCAGAGCATTGACATGCTAAGCCAAAGGTCCTGGGTTCGATTCCCATGCCCAAGTGTAATTTTTCAATTTATTCGTTTACCACTATTAGTTGACTTTTAATCGTTGACCTCGGTGCCAGGGTCGACTAACATTTATTTGAGCTACCACACTAAGTACACAGGCTAAAGATGGTAAATATCAAGAAAATGCACTACAATGTTAGTTCACTTCTCTATTCTCCCAGATAAACCTATCGTAGGACTCTGCCAATAATTCATTTTAATAAAATACAAACACTTTTTGTTTGTGATCAACATTGATGATACTTTACTGTATTATTAGTGTTATTAAAAGGTATTGACAATGTAATTATATGAAAAGTGACGGATACAGAGCACACGACTTGACGTATGAATATAAGAGACCTCCTTATTATCTATGGTATCACCACCTAAAAGACTGGATTACTGATGACGGGGATATCGGGGTTCTAATCCCGGTTGGTTGTACTGAGGATGTTTTTTCCCTAATTGGTTTTCCACGTTCCCTCCACGAAATGAGGTTAAATTTACTCTATTATTATTATTATTATTATTATTATTATTATTATTATTATTATTATATTATTATATTATTAGCACCACGTCTTACTACCCGTTCGGGTTATACGCACTTACACTAATGTGTAATGGTAGGGTGATTGTGAGATGAAATGAAGGACCTACAGTTTAACGTGGAATCCGAACCACGGTGGAGGCCTGGCATTCCCCACATTCCCAAGATGTCTTGTCAGAGGTGAAGGAAGGGTTTGGAAATCAGATAAATCTGTGCCGGGACCGAGGATTTAACCCCGGCGCCAGCACAGAAGTCTGACACCTTACCCCTAGACCACCAGGTCACCTAAAAATTTACTCTAAATTCACCCTTTATCATCCCTAACACATTACGATAAAATAGTAAATGTGTGAAAAGCCCGGAGAGGTAGTAAAACGAGGTATAATATTATATATATATATATATATATATATATATATATATATATATATTCGTATATTTTAGTCAAGTAACTTATTAACATAAATCTATTAACAAGTTCAGTTAATTTAAGATTTTTATGTAAAAAAAAAGGTCCCAAACTTATTTATCGTTGCTGTTTAAATCTATCTCTTTAAACACGCAACTCAAAGGGACAATCCCATAAACACAGTTGTTTTGTTTTTTGACATCAACCGATTGCCCCTTATTTTATCCCCTAGAAAAACAACATACAAAAAAATAACACACTTCCATACTTTTCAACGAACAATGCGTAACTTGGAGAGTGAAATATGAAGTGTCGCTGTTATTGATTTAAGACTGTGTGCCTTGCATTGTGTCGAACAAAAAGTTTTAAGGCTCCACCCAGACCTCAAGGAGTATGCCTAATTCCCCCCTCCACACACACACACATATACACTTGCGTGCTTTTAATTTTATTTCATCCTTTGAGAAAGGGTTTTGAAAGACTGTATTTTACTTACCATTCGTGCTATTCGCAAATATACTAATTACGCTTTACCCTAATAATATTAGAGATGAGAAAAATTTAAGTGCACCCACATTTGCGTGGATGGAGTGGGTGAAACTCATTTAAGATTAAACCACCCTTAGTACACCCGACCGGAATTTGAACCCAGAGTTCTCCATCATCGACAGTCCAGTCTATTGCTAGATAGATATACTAGATCAGGAGTCTGCAATAGGTCGATCTCGTCAATCGCGTAAGAAAACTACATCGTCACGAAGAGGCAAGCTTACCTTTTATTATTCGGTTATGGCGTTACATATAGGATAGGGCCATAGTGTAAGCAGTCAAGGTAAGACTGCTACGTTCCAGGATAAATGGAGTTTAGCCTACATTTTATTTATTTTATGTATTCTCTACAAAGATAGGATCATAAGTATTGGATGAAATATTGACTAAATACAAAATATATAGAAGAAGTAATTAAACGTAGAGTGGAAAAACGGTGGGTGATCGTGGGACCGTTGATAAATGTAAGAGTCGATCACGGCCGAAAAAAAAAAATTGCCAACCCTTGCCCTGGTCGAGTGGTATTCAACATTTTCTGTTCGCTAACACACAGATAAATTATATCTTCAATTTTATAACCGAAATTTGTTGGTACATAGTACAAGCTATACGTATTTTTATCTAATCCATACCTAAAATAAATTACATCCAAAATAATCTATAAAATATTGGTTTTTAAATGAGAAATATATTTAAATTTGTGTAAATATTATTATATATGTATATATAATACTCATACATAGGCCTATATATGTATATAATCCAATTTGGTAGCCTCATGGTCTAAGGTGCTACCTTCACAATAGATTGGACTGCTGAAGATGGCAAGATCAGGGTTTGATCCCGGTCAAGTGAGTTGAGGGCAGTTTCTTCGAGATGTTTTTCCGCCCACCTTCCACACAAATTTGGGTACACTTCATCTCAATTTAAGCTTCCTAATCCATAAAACTTTATTGGAATTAGTACATAGGCCTATCACCCAAACGGATAGTTATATGTGGTGTTAAAAATATCAATATAAATAGGCTATATGTTTATATAGAGAGAGAGATTAATTTTATATACCCGCTAAGATGTCTTCACGTACTAAATTGTCGTTACCGAGAAGGTTGAGGTTAGAATTTAGGTTGCACTTGAGATTTTTTTTTTTTCATAATTTTTTGTAGTTTCCACATAAACTCTTCACGCTAACTTTGCTAAATTTCCTCTAAGCTACCCATTCAATCCTTATTTTGTATAATAATATGTACATAACTCTGGTGTTGAAAGTACTGGGAAAAGATAAACATTTTGCTCCTGTATATAAATCAAGGATGTGAAGCATATTGAGTACTCGAGGTGTGCCAAGCGTAATAAGCCCGGACTGACGGTATAATGTTCTTATCTTAGTGGGCATGGACGTCGGATACAAGTCTCTGAGAACTTGACTTAATACAGTTTGTAGGTTTCTAAAATACTTCACTAAATTTAGGTGGAAATTTTCCTACTACACGGATAGAACTTTTCCTACTTCTTGGATTGCGTGTGTAATATTGAGGGCACTGTGTTAGTAGTATTGAGTACACTTTGTTAGTAGTATTGAATGCATTGTGTTAGTAGTATTGAGGGCACTGTGTTAGTAGTATTGAATTAATTGTGTTAGTAGTATTGCGGGAATTGTGTTAGTAGCACCGAGTACAATGTGTTAGTAGTATTGAGTGGACTGTGCTTGTAGTGTTGAGTGCATTGTGTTTTTAAAATTGAGTGGAATGTGTTGGTAGTATTGAGTGCACTGTGCTAATAGTATTGAGTGTATTAAGGTATTTAGGTAACTGTGTTTGTAGTAGTGAGTGACTTGAGTGTGTAGTAAGAATGTATGAACGTGTAGTATTTAGGTCATTGTGTTTGTAGTATTGAGTGAAGTGAGTGTGTATTAATGTTTAATATTTAGGTTACTGGGTTTGTATGATTGAGTGCATTGAGTAAGTATTATTGAAAGCACTATGTGTTTAGTCGATGAGTGACTAATACCCCACGTAATTATTTTAGCATTCATTAACACCCATTACAAGTTGCAGAGATATTTTTATTTCATATGTTTGATTTATGAGTTTACCTTAACACCGATAAGAAGTCGAGTGGGGAGAGTAAATACTTCCACACCACGATACAATACGATACAATTCAAGGTTCATTGCTGCTTCCCTAGTATAGTTTAGCTGTAATTTATATCCTTACATGGTCCTGTGTTCTTAACGACCATAAAAATGCAAGAAAAGTAAACGAAATTATAAAACACACATAACGAGCCGCAAGCATTTAGATACATGTGATCACATAACCTCTCCGAACTAACCCCTCTTCCTTTCCTTAATCTAACTGAAGCATTGCTTAGGGATCGTGTGTGTGTGTGTGTGTGTGTGTGTGTGTGTGTGTGTGTGTGTGTGTGTGTGTGTGTGTGTGCCCTTGGGGGAGCTGCCCCCTCTGTACAGAGCGTGTCATGTTACATGGGGCGGAGACCCTCACACTGGTGACTCACACCCGCTGGCGTCCCCACTCTCTTTTGATGCAGTCCAGTTCCCTCCCGTGCCATTTCTATGTGCATCATTCCAGTCATCTCTGGCAATCGTGCACAGCTTCCTAACGAGTCAATTTCTAACAGTGTCCTTTGTGTTCATATCTTTAATTTAAATATTAAAACACGTGTGTATTTTTTATCCCGCTCTCCCCGTGGGGAAGATTTAAGTTCACCCGTGCGTGTGTGCAGTTATTTAACAGGATGCCTTCACCTTATTCGAATGTAACTTTAGTCAGGTTGATAGAAGTGCTTAAATATCAGTGCGCTACAGAGCTATTTCTTGAATGACGTTCATATCGTATAAAATGTGATTACAGAGCATACGTGTACGTATAAAAAGCTTTTATATATTATAAAATGCATAATTTTATAAATTAATTGGCTAATATTTACTTATAATCTAGTTCCGAGTCATAGTAACTTATCCCTTAAAATGAGTAACAAAACTCATTGGAATAGGTAGGTCAACCTTCTGAACACATAAATTAAAATCAAACTTAAATTAAATGTATTTATATCTCAAATCAGCATAAATCCAATAGTATTGGTATTTTTAAAGATAAAATGAGTATTCTGCTCGACTTCCTTCATTAAGTTTACAAGCGTAAATTTGAATAAATTAACAATAAGTTATTATATTAATAGCCCATTTCATGGGAGTTTAACCTGGATATTAAATTCACAATACGCGTGAACCAAAATCACACAAAGGAGCTTGTCAACTGAGAATTTTGGATAAGTGAAATAATTTTTCTCATTTTAAAATAATTTTTTAATAATTTTTTATATTATTTGAACATGGTAAAATGGCCTCACTGGTCTCAATTCAACTACTGGTTACTGCACTAGAAGAGAAGCTTGGTTCAATCTATAGGCATATTACGTTTCTAAGTCAAGTGTCATTAGGGGGTGGAGGCAGGCTTTTTAAGTTTGATTTGAACTTCCTGGCCATGAATGAACTTTGAATCATTAGAGTCTGAGTGAAACCTTTTATGTTTAGCACTGCGTATTACTACCTGCTCAGGCTATACGCATATGTACTAATTACGTTAGTGGGTTAGGGATGGGGACGGTTGAATTTAGAGTAAGAGTATCAGCATTTGCTTAGAAGTAGAGTGGAAAACCATTTAGTAAAAGCAACTCTCATTAAACCCAACCGAGACTTGAACCCTGATCTGCCTGTCATCGGCAGTCTATTCTATTTCAAAAGTGACGCCTTAGACCATGTGGCCACAGAAGCAGGTGAATGAGACTCGTTGATTCCAATGAAATCTTGAAAATTCTCATACCCTTAGCCCACTCAGCAATTTAATTAGAGGGATAATGTGCACTGGAAATTCTATTTATTTACCAATTACCAAACATGTGCACGGAGTTTATATATATATATACAAATTGGTATCTTCCCAGCCATCTATAATATATACCCTAATATTCAACTTTCAAAGTTTGTTCCATTGGATTAGAAAAATCTTTAAAAGCTAACATATTAATATACTGGCATAAAAATCAAATAAAACTATATCTCACTTGCCGTCACTTAAATCCTTCAGCCAGGAATCGAACTAAACTCATAGAATTATTTTATTTTGTGTTGCCAGCCATAACGTGAGCCAGCGAGACCGGAACCGCAACCAGTCCACGGGGGATAAGCTCCCTCCTGGCTCTCCTGTCATACACAGGTAGGTAAACACATCCGACATACGAATACAGTCCACGGGGGATAAGCTCCCTCCTGGCTCTCCTGTCATACACAGGTAGGTAAAACATCCGACATACGAATACAGTCCCGGGGGATAACTCCTCCTGGCTCTCCTGTCATACACAGGTAGGTAAACACATCCGACATACGAATACAGTCCACGGGGATAAGCTCCCTCCTGGTCTGCTACATCACTGTCATACACAGGTAGGTAAACACATCCGACATACGAATACAGTCCACGGGGGATAAGCTCCCTCCTGGCTTTCCTGTCATACACAGGTAGGTAAACACATCCGACATACGAATACAGTCCACGGGGGATAAGCTCCCTCCTGGCTCTCCTGTCATACACAGGTAGGTAAACACATCCGACATACGAATTCAGTCCACTGGATTTAACATCCCTGGTTCAATGCCCGAAAAGGCCGTTAATGTATCCCTCTAGAGCTGGTTTTTCTCCCTTTCCTAGTCTGGTCAATTAACCATTTTGAGCCAGGGTTCTTCTAGTTTTAATAAACTATTTATTGTTTGTAAAACAAAAACTAATACAGTAAAAGTCCGAAAATCCGGCACGCTTGATACCTCGGCAATGGCGGATTATCAGACTATATATGTATAATTCACGGGAATGAAACGTGAAAATTATATTTGAAAATGGCCATGGTTTATATTTAACGAATAATTTATAACCCACTTCGGTGGCCTCATGGTCTAAGGTGTCACTCTCACAATAGACTAAACTTCTTAGGACGAGGAGATCGAGGTTCGATCACGGTTGTATGTTCTGAGTTTTTTTTTTTTACTAAATGGCTTACCCCTTATCCCTCCACGCAAATGTGGGTACACTTCCTTTCCTCATCCCTAACATATTAGAGTACTTAGTATATAGGTGTTCAACCCAAATGGTTGATGAGACAAGGTGCTAAATAAATGTATTGACAAAAACAATATTGTGCAGTGAATGTAAACAAAAACAGACTAACAGATGAATGGCGCTGGTGCGAAAAGAAAGGAGGGATACGCGTGTCGGACTATCAAACTTATAGCATCTCCATTCCATGTTCAGCTTTGTCGCTATCGTCAGAGTTGACGAGTTTAAAAGGCTCTGGCCTCCTAGGTCAAGATTCAACACCTCAAAAGGCAGATCACATGATTTGATGTATGAATATATTACAATTGTTTTATTAACGTTATTAACTTTAATATATATATAAGTATAACAGTTTAGAATATTAAAACATATATTTGCTGTCAACATTGATAATATTTCCCTATATTATTTGTGTAATTATAATAGGTATTGATAATATCTATAAAGGTGACATGTTCAGTTAATCTAGAAACCTATATCCTTTATTTCTTTTCTTTAAGATAGGTTTGTTTAGGTTGGTGAAAGCCAGTTATGACATTAGATCGTTAAATTAAATTAAGAAAATCACTTTATATACTGGGATATACCAGATATAATGGCGGAGAGAAAATTTTCCACTTAACATTCTTCGAGATTACAACAGTTTATTAGTGTCATCCCAGATTACAACAACTAAGAAGTACCATTACCGTTAATATTATCTCATTTCAAGATTACAACTATTATGTAATTCCATTCTAGTTGATATTAACTCATTTTTAACTTACAACTGTTATGTAGTGCCATTCTAATTTATATACTTTCATTTGGAGCTTACATTTGTTATGTTGTGCCATTATAGTTTATACTCAATCATTATGAGCTTTCATTTGTTATTTAGTGACATTATAATTTATATTCACTTATTTTGAGCTTACATCTGTTATTTAGTGCCATTATAATTTACACTCACTCATTTTTAAATTACAACATTATGTAGAAACATAAGTTATATTCACTCATTTTTATCTTACAACGCCATAGTTTATATTCACTCATTTTTAGCTTACTACTGTTATGTAGTGCCTTTCTAGTTTATTTCATTTTGAGCTTACAACAGTAAATTTAGTGACATAGCTTATATTCACTCAGTTTTAGCTTACAACTGTTACGTAGTGCCATTATAACTTATATTTATTCATTTTAATTTACAGCAGTACATTTAGTGCCATTAGAGTTTATATTCCTTCATTTTGAGCTTACAGCTATTATGCAGTGCCATTCTAGTTTATATTCCCTCAATATGGACGGCGTTATTGAAGCTAGGATTTGAGACTAGGGCCTTGTCAACCATTTAATCCCTAGTAGAGTTTACAGCAACACTACATACACATGCCTTCACCCACGTATGCCCCCCCCCCCCCTTGTCACGTGACATCCAGTCCCTGAGTTAATCTCAGCCCCTAAACTCGCTTCGAAGCTGAGGATTATAGATTTTTTTATGTCTCCCTCCCTAGAAAACAATTTCACGTTTCACAGCACACGTCCCGTATGGAACGCATGTGATTCACCAAAGGGAAAGGGTTTGGTTGCTCAAGTGAAATCGGAAATATCACGCTTATGTGCATATGATCTATTAAATGTTTCACTTGTTTTCCCTTCATTTTTTATAAATGATATTTTTTTTATTAAAGAAAAACATTAATTTGAAAAAAGTTAATGAATTGCTCTAGTCATCAATAAGGTTAATTAGTCGGTCATATTACAAGTTTAATCCGAGGACACTTTTACGAGAGTTTGACAACATTTGAGCACTACAAATAAATAATCTAATAAATTCATTAGATACTTGATTAAAGCAAAGGTTTTTTTAATTTGATGTAAATCTGATAGTTATTATTTTGATTTAAATTATTAGTAAGCAGCGCTTTCTTTGACTTCACAAATAGCTATTTTATAACTACTTAATAACCTATTATTCATTTTAAAACTATCAATTTTTGACGTAAAGTTAGACATCGGGTCCGCTGACTAAGCATCAAGCTTCTTTAGTGGGATTTGTCAGTGATGAGTAGATCTGGCCTATAATCTCGGCTGAGTGAACTGCGGAAAATTTTTCTGAAATATTTGTTCACGTTTTATTTAAGCAATTCTGGTTAAATTTAATCTAACTTTTGTCTTCTTTATGCTTCCCCATTAGTATAATTATTTTATAATGTATTATTTTCCTACGCACATATATTTTCACCCTTTGAAATTAATTAATTACTTTTTTTTAGCACCGCGTCTTACAAACCTTTCGGGTTATACGCATGACTACCAATTACACTAATGTGTTAGACATTAGTAAGGTTGGATTTACATGAGGTGTAATCGCATGTGTTTGGTTAGTGTGAATTTTTTTAAATAAAAACCACCCTCAGCACATCCGACCATGATTATAACCCCATTTTCCCAGTCATAGGTAGGCAGTTCTATTAAGAAAGTCATGCCTTATATCATGCGACCACCGAAGGGGTTTTGTTATTCTTCAATTAATTAATGTGGTCTTATGATTTTGTTATTCAACTTAAATGTAAGGACAACGCACTTAAATTAGTCGTATAGCTAGCTCTATTAGCAAAAGTCTCCATTACACCTCTTGTATGCCTCCCTAACCTCTCATATATGTAGTCACACAAAATGTAATTATTAATATAAAAATTAGTGTGCTCAAATTTTTCCACTTTTGGACTTCTAACATACTTACAAACTATATTTTAGTATATATAGTATAGGTTAGTAGATCTTACCCACTTAAGTTTTAGAGCTATAAGATAGTTCCAATTAGAGAATAAATTTAAATTTGTGTATTTAACTTGATTTTAACTTCGACAAACTAATATGAAATATATAAAAAAGCATAATTATTTTTAGATTCTAAAACTTATTTTTACATTTTAAACTTTAGAAGAAAACATTTGATAGGTTTTACAAGTTTAACCTACATTTAAAAAAAAAATCAACTAAATATTATTTTTAAATAAACATTTTTCTAAAAAAATATAGATATAGATATATTTGTCTATATTTTACTTAATTAGTTTCTACTTGAATTTTTGATTGGAAGTGAACCTCAAAGTAGTACAATGAAGCTTATGAGGATTTCTGTTTTGTTTCTAGGTGTCAAAATTTTAATAATATTAATATATTAATATTAGTATCTCGTAGTGGAATTTCCTTTTTCCAACAAATTTTTTGGTCTAATCTTTAGATAAATAATAACTTGTTGTGTGAGTATATTATTTGAAATATCAACACTGTGATCATGATTTAAAAATGCTAAAACCTTAGCTTGCAAATGCAATCACTATTATTATAATTGTTTAAAAGATCAAATTTGCATGCAAAGACATAACACTGCAACAAACATATTAATGATTCATGCCTTGTCCAATTAATATTTTTGTTAGTGTTTTGTATGTGTTTGTCTGTGTTTTGTCTGAGAGTGAAAGCGAAAGGGAAAAGGGAAGGGTATATTGACTTCACTGAATTCATACTGCATACAATTAAATCATTTATAACGCATACAAATATTTTTTAAAACTTAATTAGTTAAAGATTATCAAAATATGTTAATGTATTTTGAAATATCAACTCCTACAAACAAAACCAAAAGATTACAAAATATTAGAGTTAATTTAGCTTTGTTTTGTTTTATAAATATGATTATATTTTTATATTAATTATTACTCAATTAAAACTTTCAGGCATACAAATAAAACCATTAATTTTCCCTGAAAGAAAAACATTTCTAGATTGCACCATTAATCGATATTAACTATAATTGGTTTGTTAGCTGTACAGGTGAGATATCAGTTTCATCAGGCTTGGCTTGCCAGTGACAAAATGGTTGTGGTTCGGGGGGCTACGTAAATTGGATCCCAAGAGTTGTTCCCCTTTCACCAATACGTAAAATGTACCCCACTACTTTGAAATGGATACTTAAAATGGGTCCTCGTGTTATACCTGGCTGTAGTTTGAAAAGTATTACTATATTTGCTCAATCTAAGCATTATCTACGATAATAATTCTGTTTCAAATATACATAGTGCCTTTTTGTTTGCGCTGATGGCAGTTAAACAGTGCACAGCTTTTTTTTTATTTTTCGCGCTGTTGACCTACATAACATCACAGCTCAGTTACACAGTACAGAGCAGTCCAGTACAATGAAAGTTATAACATTTCAAAAGAATAAGACGAGTTTTATATTTCATGGTTATAAGTTTAGATATCACAAACTTCTGAAGGATGGAAATCAATGTTCAATTCAATATACACGTGGTTTCTCCTGGGTAACGCTAATAAGCTGACGGAAGGACCCATTTTACGTATACCCTTTTCCCATCTTATATCTACTTTTTTTTTGACAATGATTTTGGCATTTTGGCAGTTGGTACCTGATTTACCAACCCCGGTGGTTCGAATCAAATTTGGATGAGCTAAGGGGGTTTATTTACAAAGGTTTTTCTACTCTTCATTCAAACAAATACGGATGCATTTACTCTAAAACTATACCTTCTTCATCCCTTTTCAATTAGTTTAATTAAATGCGTACAGCCAGGTAGGTAATGAGAAGCTATGCACAAAATAAGTACTATGTGTTCTTTGAGGGTCTCTTGTTCCTAGATAGTTTTTTGATAGTATTCTTTCAAGGACTAGACGTCCTTTACTCTAAATGGTAAGAAGCTTACCGTGCTCGTTTCCACTATGGCGTAGCTCATTTGATAGTCATGGTTGAGTTCGCCATATCAAGGGTGCTAGCCTTTGCCGTAAGCGGAGTGTTTTTAAGTGTTCATAAAAACATGTTTTTTGTCAAATCTATTTTTCATTCCAAACAAGTTTCCACCCACTATATCCCAACATCTTTTTTTTTAATAAAAGCTTTGTTAGTTTACTGCACAGATAACTCATATTGCTTTGAGGTGTTATCACAAGTGTACTTCATTAGCCATAATGACCAACTAGGGCCTTCAAGAAAAAGAGACAACATGACAACCTTTTATCAGAACATTGAGTGACATAGTCCATAATTAATGGTTCTCGCTCTATTAATCTTTATTAATCATTGACGAGTCACCTGCACCGGTGAGCATATGGACTAATCTTCAAACTCTTCTAGTCTAATTTGTAGGGGAAGGGGAGATCGGGTCTCGAATCCCTTCCGAGTACGTAGGGTAAATTTCCCTAAATGGCTTTCCAATATTTATTCACACAAATGCACATACACTGTAATTCTTTACATTGTACTTTCTTCTATTATACGTTGACCTCGGGGGTCTTTAGGTAAAGTGCTAGCCTCAGGAACCGAAGTTCATGAGTTCAAACCCAGATGGGGTCAACGGATATTTATTGATTGATTAGTACAACTTCCTTGTAGGGTAAGGCCGTCGGTCCTTTGCCGATTGTGGGATGGAAAATAATTCTGGAAAGTTAGTGAAAATACTTTTCCCGGCAAAATTGATAGATCCTTTCTCTCTCAATCATATATATTCTTGTGCGCTGATATAATCAGTCGGTTCAAAAAGTGAACGTTAAATACCTTAAATAGAAATTAAATATTAATTTCTACCATATAAGTGTATTTAAATGCGTGTAGTCCGAAAGAATAGTAAGATGTAAAGAAAAAAAGTCTGCAATAAAATGCAACTGCATTGATGCCCTTTATCTACAAGATGTCATATTAAAATATAATGGAAATACGAGTGGATAACCCATTTTATGTTGATGAACTTGTTTAGTTATTTGATGTAATATTTTAAATCTCAGCTTAATACCGATTTGGGCTATACTCATACACTAACTAAGCTAATCAAATAGGGATGAGTGACGTATAATTTCAGACCAAATGTACCCACATTTTCGTGTAGTAAAGGTGGGAAAACATTTAGAAAAAACACTTGACACGCCCAACTGGATTCAAGTCCTGACCTTATCATCACTAAATAACTGGTCTAACACGGTAGTGGATGCGTTAGACTATGTTGGAATTTATAATCTACACAAAATCAGTGCACAAATAAGGAATAACTATTATCATAGTTAAAAAAATTAGTAACATAAAACTATTTTGTACCATTCAATCTTTTTTGTGTATAATGAAAAGGAACTTACACCTGGGTCAGATGATCTAATTCTAAGGCGTCAAGTTCACAATAGACTGTATTGCCGGTGATGAAGAAATTTAAGTTCTAGAGTTTTTTCAGGGTGCATTAGAGGTAGCTTACCCCATTTGATTTATAACTTCTTTTTTCCCCATTTCCTTTCTACACTAATGTGCTAAACATAATTTAAAATTAATCTTCTTGTTTCTTACTCAACTATTTCAATTATAAAAAACATTAATCTCTCTCCTAGACACACAAACTAAAGTGAGAGCTTTAAAAATAATGTGACTAAAGCAATAATAGAAAAAATGTATCATTTACCCAAGAAAACTGTAAAAAGACTCCAGTAAACTAGGAAAATATGAAAGTTTTATTAGGAAAACTCAGTGAATTTTATTAAATAAATGTTGTGCAACGTTGTTAAACGTCCAAAATATTACCAACTGAAATCATGACTAGTTTTTAAAACACAATAGTCTTAAACTGTCATGTTTTACTCTAGTTATTCAAGAAGCGACTTCTTACTTTAGAGAGTTCTAAACCAATTCTCGCTTGGTTCAGGAAACTTAGTAGTGGAAACTTGATCACGAGAGTAAAGAATCTCGGAAGTTGGCCTGAGTTGTTTTAATTCAATTTGATCTGAACTAATCGAATTTGAACTAATCAAATAGACCGTAAGAGTTTCAATGATATTAACCATTCAGTGACCCATTTTTATATATATATATTCACCACGTCTTACTACCTGTTCAGTTACACATATATTATGATAATTACTCTAATGGGTAGGAATAAGGAAGGAAGTATTTTAGAGTAATCTAGCCGTATTTGCGTGGAAGGCGTGTGGTAAACTATTGAGGGAAAACCACACCCAGTAGATCCGATCGGTATTCGAACCCCGATCTCCCCGTCTTAAACCTTGTTTCCACGACCTGTTGTATGGCAAGTAATGATAGGCTCGTCGTTTGTAGATTCGCGAGTCTGTGTTTCGTAGATTTACGAGCCTAAACATTCCTATGACGCGTGGTTTTCTCACTCGTGTTTGTGGAACAATGCCCGAGCCACTACTGTATCGTCACCAAACGAACTACAGGCCTTTGATGTTTCAAGCATTTACCTACAGTTCACGGGAACGCCCGAACAGTACCAAGCTAACGCACATATATCGCTCCCACGACCTATGATAATGCAATCTTTGAGCCGAATCCGTCTAAACAGCGCCAGTAAGCAGGCAGTCCAATACTAGATTGAAACCTTAGACCATTTGACCACTTAAGTGTATCTAAAACGAGTTACAGGCGTTTATTTAAGCTAATTTTGGTTATTTCAAAATTTAGCTTACAACAAAATAGATATGAAAGGCATAAACATTCCATAGAGGATTATACAACTTATCTATTAAGTTTTATAATTATTCTATATAAAAAGAGAATTGACTCATGTCAATGACGTTTCACGTGAAATATTGTTTCTCTGAGGTCAACGTTCTGTACATGGCTAAGAACAAATGTCTTACCTTTCTATAGCAAAAGGTCACTATTAATATTCACAAAGAATATTCTAAGATAGTTAAAAATTGTTTTAGGGGTTTTGAACCTCAAAGCTGTCATTCCCATAATAAGTGTGAAGATATTTTCCTTAAATTATTGAATCACATTTTACTAATGTATCAAACCCAACTCTAAAATTATTTAGTATAGTGAAAAGAACTGTAGCACATTTAAATAATTTGCACGTTAAAAATATGTTTAAATAATAACCTTCTCCATGTGTAATTTCATTAGCCCACAAAAATAAAGGTTTAACTTTACATGATAGCTAAAACCTAGTAATTGTCTTTAACTTTTCACACTATGAATCCACTTTCTCTAGTGCTCACATAATTAAAGGCAGGGGCTCCTAAACTTTTTAGACCGAAGGAGTCCTTGCACTAGAAAAAATACATGCTTTGACCTTCATTCATAAAATATTGTACACTAATAACATGAACATTCAATAGTGACACTTAAATTTTACAAGTATAAAACAAATGAAAAACAACTATTGTTTTGGCTACGTATGTGGAAAATGCCCTTTATTCAGATTTAATAAATTGACATCTTAATTACTGACGCTATTTGATAGTGTGAAAAACATATAAAAAATATTATATAATTGCCTACTGTAGGCATTAGCATTTCATACGTTTCTTCCTCAGCTCCAAACTCATTGATATGATAAAAACTCATGTGGTATTTTAAGATTGAGTCCATACAATAGTTTTCCCTCAATATTTTCTCTATGAAATCCAACATGTTTTGTTTCTGTTGCAGCACACAATGGGCCAACAATTACGTGACCTCGCCGAACACAACAGGGAAAGAAGTCCATCATTTGAGCAACGACGGCAGCAATTTCAACAACAACATCACGGCTTCGCTTCAACAACATCTTCACCGGTCCAGCTTCAGCGCTTCCTCAGATATTCTGTCAGAATCTTCACCAGATGACAGCCTAGGAGACTTTGAGGGTAACGTTGTGCATACATCATGGCTACTTATAGAAATCAGACTAGTTATAGTTTGATACAAAGAGAGCAGTTATACACAGTAGAATTAATTAAAAATTAACAGGTCAGTGCCAACACCAGCCATCAATGCTTGACTTAACTCAAATCTGGATGGTTTATATATAGGTTTAATCACTCTAGTTGTTTTCAACTACAGTTTTGAAACATTTACCCTGGCTAAGAGCTTATTTCCAGCCAGGGTATTATGTCTGAGCTACAAAGCAGTAACAAAATATATATATATATATATATATCACCACCCCACAATAATACATTCCCTTCATGCCATAGAAGTGCATTGTATGGTGGTCTAGGGGTAAGATGTCGAACTTCTGTGCTGGGGTCCGGGGTTCAATCCTCGGTCCCAGCACAAATTTAACTGATTACCAAACCCTTCCTTCACCTCTGACAAGGCGTGTATTAATCACAACTTGTGAGTGTGGGAAATTCCAGGCCTCCACCGTGGTTCGGATCCCACGTTAAACTGTAGGTCCTCCATTTCATCTCACAATCACCCTACCATTACACATTAGCGTAAGTGCATATAACCCGAATGGGTAGTAAAACCGGTGCTATAATAATAATAATAATAATATAATAATAATAATAATTAATGCATTGTATGTGTGATAAATACTCTAAATAGACTTAGGTTTTACAAAGTGACTAGAAATCATTTCTATCTTTATCACAAACCTAAATTTCTTCCAATTAATATAAACTAACAAATTTGCATTAGATGTAAGGGGCACTGGATAAATCTGAGCTATTCAAAGTAACGGTTTTAGGTGTGGCTCTAAGCCTGGCATAGTCAATCTTAAAATCACTTGTCATATCCCAACGCAGTAATTAAATCTTACTATAAGCATATGAATGATATCGAGGTAGTGTCCGAAACAGAAAATTACTCATATTGTAACTATTGACACTGCCCACTTAAGGTTGTTGTTATGGGTAGTGTTTTGTTGAATTTTACACTAACCTTGCGTTATTAGGGTGCTTCTAAAATCTCTGCCCAAACTTAAACCACAGCATATATGGACAGAAATAAACAGAAAATACTTACAAAAAAGTCCGTAAAAGTCATCTTGCACTATTTAATGAAAGCTGAAGTTAGACGTATCAATGCCAGGAGTAAGCAGCTGTAAGTGAGTACGTGTACAACAAGTTGCATATCAATAGGCGAACAAAGGTTCCCAGCCGTGAGCAACGTTGACGAAGAATGAGCCCGTGTTAAATGCAACTGAGGGATACTGTTGTGACCTAGTTGGAGAGGGAGTTTTTAACACCTGTTGTGATGTTCCACCTAACGATATGCAACCTGTTGTACACGTACGTACTTACAGCTGCATACTCCCGGCGTTGTTGCGTCTAACTTCAACTTACATTTAGTCATACAAGATGACTTTTCCAAAAATATTTTTACTGTAATTTTCTCTTTATTTCTGCCTACAGATGGTGGGGTTTAAGTTTAGGCAGAGTGCTTAGAAACATCCTGCATATAAGGAAGGTCATATTGTGAGTTATTGAAAGGAAGCGTCAGAGATATGTTCATAAGTATATGACAATATAAATCAAAGGTACGGCATTGTTTTTTATTTTAAGGGATGAATCAGACATCAGACGAATTACCAAATAAATTTAAGATAGAATATTTTCAAACACATGTTAGAGTAACTTTGATGACGCTGCCAATAATTAGCACAGACTTGTGTTCATTTAACTCAAATTGTAGGAGGCAGGGCTCCAAAATGTTTGTTATGTGACTGACTCAACTAATGATGTGCATTATTCAGAATCCACCCATATATATATATATTAATGCCAGTCTGTATACCACCCAAAGATTGGTCTTGCTATCGCCAATTAATTAGATATTCGTTTTGTTAGTATTAACTAGATGTAGCTCACTTTAGTGGCCGCATGGTTACAAGGCGTTCCTCTCGCAGTGGGCTAGACCGCTGATGACGTGGAGATTGGGGTTTGAATCTTGGTCGGGTGTACTGAGGATGATTTTTCAAAACTCTTTTTCATTTTCCTTCCACGCAAATGCGGGTAAACTTCCTCAAATATAACCTTCATTATCTCTAAAATCATTAGATTAATTAGGACACAAGTGTATAATTCATACGGGTAGTAAGGTACAGTGCTAGATAAAAAGTAAGAAGAAGAAAAAAATTCAAACAAATGTACATTTCGTTTACCTTGAAATGTGGCTTACCTTAGTTGGTTCCATTATGGTGTGGCTTATATTAAGACCCTAGTTTATTTCAGAGTAAACTGATGGATTTGTTACAATATTTGTTTCATGAAGATAAATTCATGAGTATTTGTAAACATGTTCACCCTTAAATTATATATATATAACTCAAATTAACAGTGATTAATTCTAGTCCTCGCAAGAAATCTATCAAAAAGCTGGTGAAATAAAGACTAGCTGAAGGTATCATACGACATAATATATATAGCTATGTATATATATATATTATGTCGTATGATACCTTCAGCTAGTCTTTATTTCACCTGCTTTCTGGTAGATTTCTTGCGAGGACTAAAATTAATCACTGTTAATTTGAGTTTTTTAACTTCCACTAACTAGCTAAATTAATTATCTGTGAACTGATTAATAATTAAGTAAGAATTATCAATAAATATTATCCACAGGCCATATAATTTATTGTATTTAATCTATGTGAATGTTATTTGTTTTTAATGTCGCACAGAAGCCCAGCAGAGTTGCAGCAGCAGTTCCCTGGACGTGTCGCCACAGGGAGACGAGTACAGGTGTTTCAGCCACGACGATCTGAGCGACTCCGACTCCCTGTCATCGGACGGCAACTGTCAGCAACCTCCTCCCCCTGTGTCAGGCAGGGGCATAGTCAACCCCAACTATCCGGCTTCCAGCACCTCGCCCATCAACTGCACCCTTCCGACACTGATGAGGAGGACGAGGAAATCGACAACAACATTTACAACAATAATAACAACAATAATAATAACAACAACGGTGATGACGATGATGTGGAGATATTAGACGACACTGGCGAGTCCAAGATCGACAGTGTTAACCATTTGGATAGTGTCGAGAACTTTCAGAAAGCTTTCTACGACAAACCTAAGTTTAATATACCAGTCGATTCTTTAGATGACTGTTATGTTGTGGTTCCGTTGTTGATTCAAACCCTGAGAAACATTTAAACGTCCAATTTCCAGACACTAACATTGTTGATGTCGGGGAGACAAAGGAACACGTGGTGAATATCGTCGGTGATCCAGAGACTAAGGAGGAGGACGAGTCTTCTAATGTCAGTGCTAGTGTTGAAAGTGACAGTGGAGTGTCAGTGAAAGACATGGCCACGATAACGTTGACAAACAACATATCCGGACCGCGATGGGGTCTCCGGTCTTGTCCGAGCCCAAAATAATGAAGATGGAGGACGCTTTCCTTCCGGCCGTTGTCAAGGAGGAACCGCCGTTGAGGGAAGAGTACGAGGTGATGAAACGGTTGGTAGTGACGACGCGAGCGTGGACTCTAACCGCGCGTCCGAGAAGTGTGATAGTGAACCGAGAAATTCTGCAAGGAGGAACAAACCTCCAAGGAGAAGGAGAAGGATGATGACTCTGTTATTCCAAGGAAGAAGGAGAAGATGGAGCTGAACTACAGCTACATGTCTAGTATCCAGGATTTGAACCCGGGAGGTGGGGGAGTGGTGAGGAGACGAGAGGCAGGAACCAGGAGTGGGAGGGATCTGGCCAACAGACGCTCTCTACCTGCAGTCAGGGACAAAAGCAAATCCTCTGCAGAAATATTAGGTAACAAACACTAAGTCTTATTTAATAGCTTTGTAGTACTCTGTAGCGCAGCTGTATACTGAATTAATGACCACGGGTTCAATTCCTGGCATAGCCAACATGTATATTATTGGGTAATTTAGATCTTTCCTTTTTCATAGTGAGATCTGGTAAACTAGATATTGTGTTTGTTCTGGAATTAAATTAGTTTGTATTTCTTGGGACTATATAGACAGTCAGAAAGTTCATGTTAAACAATCCAAATTGTAAATAAATAAGTAGTTTATCAAGTAAGTCTAATAGGACACTGACACGTTAAGCCAATCAACAATCAAGCTATATTGAGTTCGCCCATATAACAGAATTGATACGTGCTTGTAATACAGGGAAAACCTGGAAATTCAGATAATTCGGTGTAGCACGGAGCAGTCACTGGAATTTTCGGGTATGTTTTCAACCATTTTCTTAATGCGAGGCAAAATTGTAACCCGGAGTAGATAATTAACGTTATCTCAAATTGATGTGATTTTGCGAATAACACTGACGCATTTGTCTTTGATTATTTACGTGTGTAAATAATATAATGGAAAAAAGTGAAAGTAACAATATTTATTATTCATAGCTTTGCAAATAAAATACTAGGAAAAGTTTTTTTGTGTGTGGAAAACCTGGGAAAATAATGGAATTCTAAATATAGTGTATCAACCCTGTATGTTTCTCTTAGATATCTTTTGAGAGTTTTTAAATTCCATTCAACCTTTAAAAGGTGATGTCATTTTTAACAACTCTATTATTCAAAATATGGTTTTATAAATATTTCAGAGTCCCGATGAGAACAAGCACTAGAGTGTGTAGAAAACATAAGTTCACGAAGGCTCAACCAGTGGTGGAAGGAGTTATTATGACAATAATACACATTCTATGACCGAGTGATAGAAAAACTGTCTACAGTAGACATTTTGTTTGGCACTGCGTCTTATTACCCATTCGGATCGTACGCCTTTGTACTAATTACTAATTACGATGCCAGGCCTCCACCGTGGTTCGGATTCCACGTTAAACTGTAGGTCCTCCATTTCATCTCACAATCACCCTACCATTACACATTAGCGTAAGTGCGTATAACCCGAATGGGTAGTAAGACGTGGTGCTAATAATAATAATAAATACTAATTACACTATGTTAGGGATGAGTAAGGTTGAATTTATATTAATTGTACTCGCATTTGCGCGTTGGGAGAGTGAAAACCCATATAGGGAAAACTACCCTAAGTACACCCGACCTTTATTTGAAACTAATCTGCCTTTCATCGGCAGCCCACTCTATTGTGAGAGTGGCGCCTTTAACCATTTGACCACCAAAGCGAGTATTTGTAGAAATGAAAGACTATATAAATAATGGAGATTCAATTATTAAATTTACTTACTTTAACTACCAAAATACCATTATAAAGGCAAAAGTTTATCTTGCAATACAATTAATGATCATTTACCAATTTAATATATAAGATATACTACAATATTTGAAATAGGCCTAGAGTATTAATAAATGTTTTAGTATAAAGTCTTGCTCCACCAATAACTATACTTATGGTATCATTTATACACATATCTATAGATTTGTATATACCCAAATCTTACCTAGATCAAGTACAATATTTGTAATATCTACTTAATATATTTAGAATATGTACTTGTCAAAATTGGAATATAGCTTGTAAAAGTATCAAACACTGAAACATACGTTCAAAATAAAGATAAATAATGAAAGAAAAAATAAGCTATTCCAACATTAATAATAAAAAAAATGTTTTGAACCAATTTAACGCGCCCTTATTTAAAATATTACTATGCACTAACTTAGAATGTTCAGTTATCAAAGATTTATTCAAATATATTACTTTCGCAGCATTCACTAAAGTTTAAGATATATCAGAGATTCAAGGAACACGTTATATTTGTTGCTGCCTACTTTGTTTCAAAAAAAACTTAAAATAATTTTAAACTTTAACATTTAAATAGACATAGGATATTTCACTCACACACACACACACACAATGTGTTTGGATTATTTGTAGCAAATTAAAAAATTCAAATTTGCATTATTTAAAAAATTAAGAATAAATAAATTATTTGTTTCCATATATAAAGAGAGCTATTATTTTTTCGTCGCACATTTTTGGAGTATAAGAATAAATATATGTCATGAATGTAATTTGTTGTATATCATTACTTAGTTACTCTTCAGAAATTTCAAAACAATAATCTTTTTAATAATACGAAGTATGCTTACTTCCCAAACAGACTAAGACGTGGTGAAAAAACTAATACAAAATGCTCTGTACACTATTAAAATACTAATTTCGTATTTTACAACAATAAACTATAATGAAAATAGTTCCAAACAAAAATAAACAATAACATATTTAAAAAAATCAATCTTTAAAAAAATTTATATATATATTTGGCTTTAAAAATGTACAGTATATGTTTAAATAACAGGTTATCGAAATACAAAAGTTCTCTATTTGAAATCAAATAAAAATCCTAGTAAAAGGTGTTCATCACTGACGTATCTACTTTTAAATTATATACTACGAAAATGTTGTAAATATTTCCTCCTAAAAATAAGCACAGTATATCGGAATATGTATAGATTATTGGTATTCAAAATTTCTTTCTGTATAAAAACTAACATTACTAAAATTAAGAAAAACTCTTTTCTTTGTCATATAAGAATTAAAAGTTAAAAATTATAAATATATATTTAATAATTTATGATAGGGACGTTTACAAACAAAGTAAAATTACCAAATATTTTAGATTCCAATGGTCCATCCCAAATTATTCGTTTATAAACTTTCAGAATATCCTTTATCTATAATCTTTAGATAGAATAGCCTTATTAGTTCCAAATTTAAAACATATTTTAATGCTCTCTATTATAGAAATAGTACAAAGATAATGAATGATAGTATAGGAGAATATCATTACTATACAACAAATTGCGTGGTAATTATTTTTCTATAATATCATAAGACAAAGGTTTAATTCTTTTGTAATTCATTTAGTTTAAATTAGTTATGCATGTAATAGCTTAAATTAGTGACGTATTACACAACAAAATGTATAGTAATTATATTTTCCATCATATCATAAGACAAAGGTTTAATTATTCGGTATGTTTTTATATTTTAAATTAGTTATATCTGTTCCCAAATAGCGGCCACAGTGCATTCGCCGCGGGGCTGTATTCAATGCCATTTCAATTGCGCCCTTGTCTGTGATAATTCGTACGGGATTGCTCTATTAGCAGCCTGAGGTCTCGCAGAACTTGTCGTGGTCCCGTTCTGAGTAATTGGAAAACCACGTACAGAAGAGAAAGAGGAGGGAATATTGAGAGCGCAATAAAAAAAAAGATGATTGCATTCTCTAATGTAGAGAAGAATTTTTTAGAATGATTACATTATATTAATATATTCCTCTTTTCAAAAATAAATAGGGTTCGTTGTTTTTTATATTTACGAAGTAAGCATATGTTTTTACTTAGATTTTAAGAGGTATAATTTTATTTGCTATTGTTTGTTTGTTTGTTTGTTGTACTAAAGTCTTACTATCCGTCTGGGCTATATACATAACTACACTAGTGGGGTAAAGATGAGGAATATAGCTAGGATTCAGAGGAAGCTGAATTTAGTGGAGGGAAGAGTAAAAAACTATCTAGGGAAAACTACCCCTAGTACACCCAGCTGAGATTTTAACTGGCAAACCAAACTAGATGGGGTTGATGCCTTAGTACATGTTTTCATTAATGTGGGTTATTTTTTCATTTGAATCGAGCTACACGAAAATGTAAGCCCATACTAGTATAATAATTAATAATATAATACTAACATTTTGATACTTTGAGAGAAGTATTATTTATTTAATAGCAACGTAAAAAATTGTATAAAATAATTATGTCTTAAGTAAGGACTATGGATGTGCTAACGTTGAATAAAATTATTTGACAATTTATTATTTTTATAAAGGTTTTAATTTAAATCACACCCAAACTTATAAAAAAAGTATTTCAATTCCAAGCTAGCAAGGCTGTATCTGGATATTTATATCTGAGTTTATTAACATATTGTTTATACATGCCGATTATATACTTGTATATGAGTAAAGAAATGTTTATTTTTAAAATCTTTGGGCATCTTTTACCAAGGTATCAAGAATAAAAAATAGTAATGTTCTAAACAGTCACTGTAGTTACCACGGTTGGTTACGGTAAATCTTATAAAATTAATATTTTACGTGTACTTATACTTATTTTTGAAAGGCTGCTTTAAATTTTTAGAGGATTTCTTCATATTAATCCTTTGGTACGCGGGTTTGAATTTCATCGTGTTTTAAACAATATATAAATTCAAAAATTTAATCTCAAGTGATATCTAACGAATGAAATTAATAAGTATAGATGTAACAAATTAAATTATAATAATTGTGATTTAAGAATTCACAAAGTTTTGTTGAAATCCTTTGTGCTGGTTTATTTTAAATTATAGATTAGGCTAAATAATTAAATTTGTTTATTGTGATTTTTTCTATTTATTTCTAATGCGCGATGTCGCTATGCTAACATAGCAACATTTTAATAAGAGTATATCAATACTTTATTTTATATGTATCCACTAAATATAAATAATATTTGTTTAACAGATAATTTTGGCACCCTATATTTGGCTAGCAACACCTCATTATGTGTTTTAAGACTAACGCATATATACCATCTAGATCACGATTTTATTTTTTCAAATTAATTTTTTAATTTTTGGACTTTTCAACTATTATATGGCAATTGCAGCCCCCCCTTTTTTATTGTAGGGTTCTCCCTATTTAATAAGTTCTGATATCTTGTAATGCGAAAACAAGTTTCATTCTTGTGAATTGTGTTGTATTAATCGGTGTAATGTCAACTGGTGGTGCCAAATTGTGTATCCTTTATTATCATTATTACATTATAGGCCTATGTTTGTCTGAACGAACCTGAGATGTTATGAAAATTAAATCAAATATTGTCAAGGCCACCCGCAGCATATCACGTTTTCTCCTCGATGGTTTCAGGGGGTTTCGATGTGTACAACATCGAGACAGCGATGCCAAAGATCGACCTTGACGCGATAGAGGCCCATTTGAAAGCCGCCAAAGAGAAGAGAGAAGGGTGAGTAGTTTATAAACGTCGTAGTTTGTAAAGCCTGGTGCCCTTTCCTTTAACTACGTAGCTTATTAATGTCCTTAAGAGTACTAACGCCATTTAAATCTCTTTTAACACACTACGAACCTTAATCACATGATAGTATCAACCATTAAGATAGCAGGAAACGCAAGTTAAAAGTATGTTATTTGTTTGCAGTTTTTTGTGTTTTTTTTGCCAAGAAACACATTTTTTGGACAAAATAAAATATTACTCCATTAGATACATTTAGTTTAATTTTATGCTTATAATAAATCTCGACCCTTTTTACTTTCTCGCGACCCATTTATAAAGAAGAGGAACCGTATTGTGATTATCGAAAAATCGAATTCAAGATATTAATGGATATCGACGATTCGTGACACACTGAACCCGAAAAAGTTGTTTTAACGTTGCCGTCTGTGTGTTTGTATCTAGGCCTAGAGTCAAAACCATTTTAACGATCGGCCAAAAACTTTGTATTTAGGTTGTCATAAAGTTCCACAGAGGTATTTTTAGAATTATATATTCAACTCTACAATTATTAGTAGCTTACTTAAGAGTGAAAAAATAAAAAAATATTTTCTCAAAATAGGCTCTTACGATTTTGATTAGAATTCATATCGATGTATTGACAAACATTATAAAAAATTGTACATATAATTTTTCGGGAAATTTACTTATAAGGCCTACTTTACAATTGGGTATCTCTATTTTTGATCATATCTCCGCAATTATTTGAGATACTAAGTAACTTATCATGTAAAGTTGTAGGACTATTAAAAAATTTAAAAACTATTTGAATATATTTTTATAAAACCAATAGTTTCCAAACTATAAGCAAATATATATTTAAACTGGGGGTCTGAGAAATAGGGAGTTGATTATCATACTTTCTGATAACTATGGATACTCCTTTTATCTCAATATGTTTGTGTAACAGTGTATATTATTTCATTTATGCTCTTTACATTATGTTTATGAATCAATGTAGATGATTTAGTTTCACATATCTTAGGAGTTTTAAGTAAATTCCTCCATTTTTAGATGAGGGAGCAAGAAAGTCTGTGTGGTGCATCGTACCCTTTATTCTTAGCGTCGCATTTTACTATCTTATCTGATCAGGCTATACGCTAATAGGTTAGAGATGATAAAGGTTGAATTTAAAGGAAGTGTACCCACATTTTCCTGGAGAAAGAGTGGAAAAATATTTAGGAATTATACTCTACAGGGACTCGAACCTTGATCTCCCCTTCATCAGCAATCTATTATATTGTGAGAGTGATGGCTTGGACCATAAAGCCACCTAAACAATTCGTACCTTTTATTAATATATGTTATGGCCTTTGCGTAATTCGACCAGAGCTCTTTCTCTTAATTTAACAAGTTTATTGTCAAATGCCACGATGCTCGTGCCAAATATTCAAGAATGATTGAGATTGTTTATATAAGTTTAAAATGACACTAAATGTTTTTACTGAAGGATGTACTATTTATTTTGGGCGAAAATATTCCGTCATAAAAACTGCAAAACTATAGGCATTAATTCGCGAGTTGTTTCAGTCGACTTAATCGAAATAAAACCATTACAGTAAGTTATATCAACACAACACATAGTTTAATAATGTTACTTTGTTTCTTTGAATGACATATCACAGTGATCTTTAGACAGGAAAGAGTTCTTGTAATTTCGAAAATAAAATATGTTAATAGACCGTCAATATATTAATTTGCCACCATAGGGTTTTCACCTGATGTGTCCCCTTAGTTCAATTTATTTGTTTATCAATGAATGGTCGTCCGTAAAGGTGGTCTACAAAGTTAAAGTTAGTCTATAACTTACACTGTCACTTTATAACAAAGAACTAAGGTGTCTGACAATATTTTGTTGAGCCCGACTCAATTTCGAACAGTGTAGAGCTGTTTTAGAAATGAAGCGTACAGATCGGCGCATTAGTAGTAGTAGGCGGTGAGAGACGCAACATGCAACGCAGAATTAGGTAGAGAGTTTTGAGAACACTTAGCACAGATAGGATCTAGGGCAGGGATGGCAAATATACAGCGCGCGTCCCACTGGGTGACACACAAGTATGATTTAGGACGCCGAAATGAAACAAATAAACACTAAATACTACTTTTGCCAACGGGTATAATTTTTTGAAGCAAATTATATATAAAGAGCCCTGCCATTCTGTCAGCCACAATGAACTTGGCGATGTTAATGGTTTAAATACGACATGGCTCGTGCCTAAGGGCATTTTGTGCGTCGTAGAAGACATCAACTATGAACCTTGTGTTGAGCTCGACTGCTGAGGACGGGAAGATCGAGGTTCGAATCTCGGTCGGGTGAACTGGGGTGGTTTTTCCTAAATGGTTTTCACTTCTCTCTCTCTCTCTCTCCACGCAAATGCGGGTTCACTTCCTCTAAATTCAACCTTCCCAATTCCTATTCCATTAGCTTAATTAGTACTTAAAGCGTATAACCCGAACGGGTAGTAAGACGCGGTGCTATTATTATTATTATTATTCTCTAATTATTATGATAAACAGGAACTGAGATGTACCATTCCCAAATTGTTTAATTTGCTACCACCAACACTCCGAGAAATCCCTGAAATAAATATATCAAAAAATAAAGTTAAAGACTGGATACTTCAAGGCATGCTTTAAACAACAATGTAAATATTTTTGAGTGTAAATGTTATGATATGTGTAAATATTTTTTTTTAAAATTATTTTATTATTATAATTTTTACTATTTTTTAAATATTTATTTAACTACAAGAGCTGAAGATGTACCTTTAGGTACTTCGGGAATTGTATCAAAAACTAATCTATGTAATTTTTCTTTTAAATCCTAAATAAACAATGATTGATTGATTGATTTATTATTATTATTATTATTATTATTATTATTATTATTATTATTATTATTATTATTATTATTATTATTATTAACTATGAACCGAACATACATATCTTGGATGTAAAAAGACATTTTTAAACTATTATGGAATAGATTATGTAAGTTTTTGATTTTATATATCGATACATTGTCTTTTTTCTAAATGTTTTTACTTTAAGGAATTATTGAAATTAATATTGTCAAGACACTCACTTTGACAATTTAATAAATTTTCTCTCTTAAAAATTTAGGCCTTCATTAAAATATTTACAATTTGATTTGAGCTTATTTATAATTTTTACAAGTTTTTATTTTTTTTTAAACAATTTAAAAACATAAATAATACGTGGCATACTATACTAATTCAAAATTCAGCTAGTCCTCAAGTGCCGCACTGGTCAAAAAAGTTTCGCTATCCCTTCTCTAGGGAAACCTTATTTACTTATTTCGAAAAGAAAAAAATCTATTTTAACTTTAATTTTAAAGTTCAAATCAACAGTAATGATACTCAGACCTTGAAATTATTGTATTGTATTGCATTGTATTGTATTTGAGTGGAATTATTATTTTTTGTATCAAGTGTTCTGTCTTACGACCGGTCCATTCCTTTCATCCGTGAACTTAGACCACCAATACCCCCTGTTCTCTGACTCCTCCTTAACTTCCAGAATGTTCTTCTTTCCTACAATCCATATAATATTTAAACCTACTTCTTCCTAAGCTCCTCTTCCCCTCAACCTTACCTTATATAACGTCATGCAAAAGACAGTTCCTCTAAGGATGTTTCGATCCAGTTTGGTTTGTACCAAAGAATCACATCCAAAATGGTTCTCTTCTCACCCATCTTTTTAGGAACTCCTTCATTTGTCACCGTGTCGTCCCAACTTGATCTTTTCAAGTCTTTTCCAGCATTATGGCAGTAATACTTAGTTTTTTAAATTCCAAAAAACCTTTCACATTATTTACGTTATACATAACAGAAATGACCAAAATATATTATATATGACAAAAATATTTGGTCAATGTTATATAAAAAATCTTTTTGTCAAAAATAAATCATAATATATTATTTCTGTAGATTCGTTAAGAAATTTTCTTCATATTTTGATTGTTGGATGGGAAGGGGCACAAGATATTTTTGTTATTGAAGATTTCATAGAAAACAATTTTCTAGGGTCAAAATAAAATTAAACAGTGCTCCAGTAAAATATAGAATTTATTTTTATGCATAGGTTTATATTAATCTCAACCATTCATACATGTTTATCAGGAGCTTTGTATTTGATGGAAAACTTTTTAAAATAAAATAAAAGTGTCACCATCAAATTCTAGGGCACCCTTAACAAAGGTTATATTTGCTTTTGAAATTACTATGTGAAGAAAATTACACTTTATGTTAATACAATATAAATATTTAATTAATTTTGCTGAAATGAAGGTTACTATAAAATCTGCCAAAATAATGTCCTTAACTTGCATTCCCTACCATCCCACCTTAATATTTGGCATTCAAAAATTAAAATAAACTAACAAATTATACATTACTATGTCAGCATATTTCAGCTATGCTAAGTGATTTATAAAAAGCTTTAAGTTTATTCAAAAATTATGTTTAATTTTTTTTATTTAGCACCGCGTCTTACTACCCGTTCGGGTTATACGCTTAAGTACTAATTACACTAATGAATTAGGAATTGGGAAGGTTTAATTTAGAGTAAGTGAACCCGCATTTGCGTTATGGGAAAGTGGAAAAACACTTAGGAAAAACCTCCCTCAGTTCACCCAACCGAGATTCGAACCTTGATCTCCTCGTCCTCGGCAGTCGAGTTCAACACAACTAACACGTTGGCTAACTACGCCACCGAGGCAGGTTTAAATTTTGTTAAATAAGGTTTTAAAATACATTTCATTGGATCTGAGTATAGTTAGTAAATTATACCACTCGTTTCTGTTGGTCCTACGGAACCTGTAATAGTCTAACTTTATAAAATAAGGATTTACCTCAGGCTAGACATGTAAAATGTAATGTAAAACATTGGGCTACACTTAGAAACCACGACATAGAAGTTACGTCACAAAACATAAACAATTATTTAAGAGGATTAGAAGTTTGAAAGTAAATTTAAAGTTTATTATAAACTTTATAAACATCGTCATAGGTGTATTTTGGCTGAACCTTTCACATACTTTGAATTTTGTCATAAAACAATCGATATTTTTGAGAGATTAATATAAAAATATGTTTTTTATTTGTTTATCAGTAAAATATAATCATAAATCAATGATATATTTTGTCACTGTCAACTTAAAAGCCCTTGACTAATGCAATTAAAAAAGTTACCCAAGAGCCTACAAATTTTTTAAATATGACAAGTGGTCAGACATCGATATTTTCAAGTTAATTCATAAATACTTGTACTAACGTCACTAAAAATAGGAAAACCTGATAGAAAAAAAACCTTCTTACACCCAATCCAAGATTCGAACCCCAACATCCATCAAATGCCAATCAAAGTATATAAGCCTAGCGTGGAGTCCATGTAGTCGGTCTAGGTACACAATCATTTTTAAAACTACAACCATATTGTTTCCATGTTGATTCTGTCTTATTTTGTGTTTTCGTTATACATGGTTCCACAAGCATGACTCATTCGAGTTGACGCATGCGCAGTTTGTTAATGAGATATTGTGTCGTTCCAGATTCAACACCAGTCTCTTTAACGATCCAAATATTTGTTTTATCAGCAGAGACGTTCTACCAAATGTCAGGGAACCAACAACCATCAACGGGTCGTCTGACTTGTAGAGGTTTTTGCTTGTTTTCGTTTTGGTCGACTTTAAAATGTTTGACGCACCGGCGTTGCACTACACATGCGATCGATGACTGCAAATCAAAATAATGGAATACACTTTTTTAATGTACAAATATGAATTCAAGGGGAGATATTCTAGAAAAGAGTACATAAATAATTGTTAATTTACATCCTTTGTGTTATCACCATAATTATGTGATATTATATTTAAAGTATATTTTAATTGCTTATTATAAGATATATAAAGATGTATTATATAATATATCAGTGAAAGAGTCGCACTTATAATTTTTGAGGTTGGTAGAAAGAATGAGTTGACCTTGGTGGTCTTGGGTTAAAGTGCTTGCCTCAGGACCCTTTTCAGTTCAACCCAGATGAGGTTGATGGATTTTCTTGGGCGATAAAAATACGTAGCACAACTTCCTTCGGAGGGAAGTAAAACCGTGGCATGTAAAATAACCTTGAGAGGTGTGTGAAAATACCTTACGCGTCAAAATTGGTAGGCACTTTTGCGCTCGCTCATAGAAATTCAGCGTGGAAGACAGCGGGGAATCACCCCACTTCCTAAACTCTCCTAGTGCATGGTATGCATACCAGATGGTGAAGGCAGCCTAACCATCCTCAAGTCTGAGTGCAAGTCTAATTCTGGATGGATAAAAATCACATCGAACCAACCTTTGGGTTGTTGACTTAAGAAGAAGAGAATATGGGGAGAAGTGTTTCTGCCAGATGGGGCACGTGGGTAAGTCCCCAACAGATTTCAAGAATCTGATAAACTAGGAGTCCAGACTTTTAAGAGGAATACAAAGCTATTTTACTAATCACACTTTACGGGCGTGGTTTGGACCGCGTGTCATCCCGTTACGACACTGATTAAAGGCGCATCCAAAATATCCATATTTAGTTACAAAGAGCAAGAATATTTTTGTATTTCTCTTCATCAATACTCTAAATATATGAACGTTGTTAATAAAATCAATAAAGACCTAATATTGTATAGCTGTTTATGAATCACATTATTTACGTGACTATTTCCTATATAAATATGCCAAATATTTAAAATATATTCGTAACTGAAACATTAATTTATTAAACTCGTGACGATCTTGGAATAAGATCCCAAATGTGTTTTTTTTTTTTTTTGCATGAATCAATAGAAAGCATGAATATATTTTTATTTTCCGTTTTGCTCCGCGTCTTAGTAAGTCAAATTTTCATTGAATAAACCGTAAATTATCCGACAGCTATAAAAGCTACTGAATCGACTTTAACTTATTCATACGTCATAATTAGCTTCTGTTACTTTTAATATATACCCACTTTAGTGGTCGCATGGTCTACACTCGCATTATACTAGATTTTCATTGATCGAGGTTTGAATATCAGTCGGTTGTACTGTGGATGGATTTTACAAAATATTTTCCCACTCCCTTCACGCAAATGCGGATATACTTCCTCTAAATATAACATTCCTAATTTCTAAAGCTATTAGCGTAATTAGTACATAGCGTATAACTTGAGTGGGTAGTAAGACACGGTGCTAAACAAATCAAAACCTATAAAATAACACTAATAAAAAAGTAATTTTATCAATTTTGGCAGCAAAAAATATTAGTGTATTCCTTTCTATTGAAATTAAACTATACACATAAGAGCTATCCGCATATTTTAAATAACGGAAGGGATGAGGAGGATTAATTTTTAGATGAAATGTACCTGGAGTTTCATGGAGGAAGATTAGGTAACCATTATTAAAAACACCTAAATACAAACTGCTTCAGTGGACGAATGGTTTAAGGCGTCACTACATGCTGAAGACGGGAAATCGTGGTTCGAGTCCCGGTCAGGTCTACTGAGAGGGATTTTCCCTAGATAGTTTCCCACTGTCTTGCTACGCAAATGCGGGCATATTGCCTCTAAAATGCTTCCTTCCTCGTCCCTTGAAAAGTATAGAATTATTATTTTAAATGCGTATAACCTAAACAGGTAGTAAGACACGGTGACATAACATAAATACACTTGAGTGGTATTCGAACCCTAACATATCCTTCACCAGCTAAGTCAGACTAGGTGAAACTGACTACGTTATCCACTTGCCCACCGGTTAGGGTAGGATGTTATTAAGTTGTATGGCTATTGAACGAATGATAGCTGACCAACTTATGATTGGAGTATATGGTATATACAGGCTCAGTGACGTAAGGGGGTGGGAGACCGAGAAAGTCTAATTGGAAAAAAAAAAGTAGCACAAGTGTTCGTTACGTGACTGATCTCACAACAGTGGTTATCATTATCAGTGTATGTGTGTGTGTGTGTTGTGTGTGTGTGTGTGGACGAGAGAAAGAGACAGACAGATAGTTAGAGAAAGACATTATAAAGTTCTTGAGAATCTCCCAGCTGGTTTTGTGCTTCACATCCAATTCCCACTCAAGTAGCGTCGTCATTCTAGTCCTCTCCCACAGGCTCATTTCCACGACACAAAAAATCTCTCGGTCCGTAACACTTTGTACCATAAGTTCTAGTTACAAGAAATATGGTCAGTATTTCTACGCGGGGGGCGGAATAGAGGGGAGGGGGCGAGAAACAGTTAAAAGTGCTCCATTTTTGACGCGTTTCCATGGTTTCTTCGTCACTTTTGTCTTCATCTTCACTCACTTTTTTTTTCTTCCACCTCAAACATTTTCTGAAACTTTTAAAAGGTTGAAAAGAAAATACAAAAAAGAAATAGGTAGGAGGTAGGGTTGGGTAAAAAAAAAAAGATAATCAGAAAAACAGTGTTGCCTTTGGTGGTCCGTGAACTCCCCAAACTATCAATTTCTTACAACGGTAGAACGTAGGAATACCGTGTGCGAGGGAAATTTAAGATATATATCAAGAATATTGTACACGTTGTAGGTAAGAGAAACGAAAATGGAAAAGGAGGCGGAGAGGGTAATAAACTTGCATTTACCGGGCAAGGAAGAAGAATAGGGGGTGATGCGTTATTTTCTGAAACTTTTATATCAGACTTTGAATAAAGAACACCTACTTGCTGTTCAAGATGGAAACACTCCTATATCAACAAGAAGACAGAGAGTGGCGTTTTAGTGAAGAACCGAATACTACATTTGTGTTGTTCTGAAATATAAATGTATTTGTTCATGTTGGACAAGCAAATTTGTAGTGATTTCATGAGCTCGGTAAATTACACGATTTGACAATGCTGTATTGATAAATGATTAAATGAAAATGAACTTTGGAACGTAAACAGTAGATGAACCTTGATAGTCTTTCACCATTACACTTTTAACCTGTCAAAATAGATGTGTCAGTGGAATTGTTGGAGAAAGATTGTGTTGGACATAGCGATTGGTAGAAGCAAATTGGACAGAACATTTTACTTATACGAGCTTACTTGTAATCACTGCTTAGTGTTATTTAAGTCAGAGTTGGTGAAAACGTGTTTTAGGAATAATGGAGTACGACGTTGATGGGTTGTTTTTTATAGCGGAAGAACAGGTAAGATAATAGTGTTGGTCAATTGAAAAATAAATATATTACATTATTTACATTTAAAATTAGAACGATAATCCATACAATAGAATGACTATACATTCCAGTTGTCATAGGAACATCTGACAGATATAAAAGTTATATATCTTCCTCAAATATTCATACGTAAACTCATGTAATCTGCAGTAGTCACTTTCGTTTGAACGATCAATAACTTTAAATGACACTAATAATATAGTAAATCCTATCAATGTTATTAAAAAAATAGATGGTTGTGTTTTCTTGAAGGTATCTCCTATGATAAGTGGACTGTAGCCAATTAATGTTCGCCCATTATTATCACTATTATATTATTATTATTATTATTATTATTATTAGCACCGCGTCTTACTACCCATTCGGGTTATACGCACTTACGCTAATGTGTAATGGTAGGGTGATTGTGAGATGAAATGAAGGACCTACAGTTTAACGTGGAATCCGAACCACGGTGGAGGCCTGGCATTCCCCACATTCACAAGATGTCTTGTCAGAGGTGAAGGAAGGGTTTGGTAATCAGATAAATCTTTGCCGGGACCGAGGATTGAACCCCGGCCGCCAGCATAAAGTCTGACACCTTACCCCTAGACCACCAGGTCACCCATTATTATCAATATAATCGAATATTGTGCTCTCTAAGTATTATTTACAACAAATTTCCTAAGAACCTCAAAAACTATATTTCTATAACCATTTTCAAAAGTAAAATTGGTATGTTGTGTTATTACAACAGAGTGAGTTATATAATCCTATATTACAAAAATTCTAATCTTTTACATCAATTTTTTTTTCCACTGAGTATGGATGAGGAAGGAAGCATTTTAGAAGTTATCTACCCCATTTGCGTGGAAGGAGATTGGAATGCCATTTAAGAAAAAATCATCCTAGGAGACCCGACTGGGATTCAAACCCCAATCTCCCCGTCATCAGCATGTCAGTCTTACACAAGAGTGACGTCTTAGACTATTCTACCACTGAATCGGATATAGTTATATTGAAGTGGAATGATAATAATTGTGTGTTGTTTCCTTGTAATTATTAAGAAGTTTATTTGATTAAGTGTGTGAAGGTTTTAAACAGTAAATTACATTTAAGAACTATATGTGCTAAAAAGTAAATCTCAACTCAACAAACATAATGGATACTTCGAGGAAGCTCGGGACAAATAAATAACGCTAGGCTACTTGAGAGTACAATATCATTGATTATTTCAGAGAATGCTAAGCTAACTACATAAAAATTAAGTGTGCAGAAGTTTTAAAGTAGTGAACTAACTTTAAGAACTAAATGTGTTAAAAGTACATATAAAATAAACATAACATTTAAGTGTGTGAAGGTTTAAAAGTAGTGAACTAACTTTATGAACTATATGTGTTAAAAGTATATCTAAAATAGGCATGAAATTTAAGTGTGTGAAGGTTTCAAAGTAGTGAACTCACTTTAGGAACTATATGTGTTAAAAGTGAATCTAAAATAACCATGAAATTTAAGTGTGTGTGTTTGTGACTAATAAGTTTGACAAATATGTCTGGAACAGACATTATAACCCTAGTTAGCGAGTGAACTACTGCTCTTAACACATGAGCCATCCAGGCTGTTATTCACTTCAAATATTCTTTTTTCACTTATTTTTTCAAGAATACACAAATATTGTATAAATTATAAACATGATTACAACTATTCATTTAAAATATATCATACCAGCTTACAAGTGAGGGGGTGAGGGTTTGTGGGACCCCCCGTCCCCCAACTGCCACCAGCAAAACAAAATGACTAATATTAAATGAATCTAGGAGCTGTATGGAGTTAACTTTTGTGTTCATTATCGGCAGTGTTTAAATACTAAAAGTGCTACCAATTTGTTCAATATTTATAAAATTACAAAGTGTATCTTCCCTTCAAACCCCAAAAAGTTACATTGAACACTTTTAAATAAAGGCATAAGTGGTGTGGGAGGCATTTACCCCATAAAAATAGTTTTTCCCCTATAAACAAATTTGCCCCCCTATAAATTTATTTCACTCCCCTCTCATATTTTTGAATATTATATGGTTAAAAACACTTCAAATAGCTTCTAAAGACATAAAGGCATAGGAATTGAAAAATATATCAGGTGAAGGCTGTTCTAAATAACTTAGACGGGCATCAACATTTAAAAAAAACTTCAATAGTGGCATCCAATTGTTTTCCTGGTGAAGCCTGGGGGAAGAGGATATAGTCCCTCAAAACCTCTTATTGGTTAATCCCCCCCTCTATACAAATAAGGTTCTGCCACCATTAACTCAACATGGATAATTCGAGAGATAATCTCTTCTTTCTCCGATAAATTTGGTGATTTAATAATTTGTGCTTAGAGAAAATAAAGGTTGAGTCACTCCTACCCACATAGTCCAAAATTGTACATTTTTCCAATAAAAAATTTGGACGCAGAGGTATTTAAAAGAGTGACCGGTGACAGGGTGACAGGGTGAAAGGTCGGGGCGTGGTGGACGGGGGTTTGGTGTCGTGTTAGAGTCGACCGTGTCCAGAACGACCAAGCTAAATTGTGTTGTTTACGACTAGGGTTTTACCATGTGTGTTGGACCACATTATTATTATTCTTCCCTAAATTTATTAAAGTATGAAAAGTTGGGTTAAGCTCGGTTGGGTGAAGAACCATAATATGTAATTTTAAAAACATGCTTGGTTACTCTGAACACAATGGAAGTTTTCGTGGTCGCTTCCAACACGTGAACGGGAGTTTGGGACTGTTTGTGTTCTGGTTAGTAACCTAAGCTATTTCGATGACCCTGATTAGTCACATTCGGTAGGAAGAACTTTTTTGACAGTTCTAAATTTACTTAAAACATTTTTCATATGGGTATCCATACGTCGAATTGTGTTATATGCAGCAGTAACATTTAATAGATGTAGATGTAGATTTGTATTGCAAACAAATGTGTTTGTATTTTATAAAAGGATGTTTCTACTAAAAACGAAACAAACAAGAGTGTATTAGTGTTTAACCCAAACGGGTAGTATGACGTGGTGCTAAATAAATTTTAAAAATAGTGTATTGTTCATTTACTGTAATTCATAGTATTAATTTAAAAACATAATGTATCATTCAGGTTAAGTAAACCAGTATAACCCACACTAACTAATTAACACTAGTCTTCCTGTTTATACTACATATTAAACTCACAAAACTAAAATCATTCACATATCACAATGTTTATAACGCGCCTTCAAACTTACACTAGGTATTTATATTTTCACAAATTGTACTCAGTTGAGGGGTTGATAGTTAGACCACCCTTCCCCTCTTTTTATGATATTCCCACCCTCAGATTCTTATTTCTTTGCCGATTAATTTTCAATGTGTTCTTGAAACTACAATTCGAATAGTTTCAAGTTGAAAAGTTTTGTTATTTTCTAATCTCAACGCCAAACCCATTTTCACAACTCTCCTCACATTCACTATTTACTAATACTTCCTATTTTCTTTGCCAATATTTTGTTTTAGTCTATCCAGCTTTGATGTTTGATTAATGAACACTTTCATGATTTGTTCAATCCAGTAAATAAGTAGTTTTTTTTGTCAACTTTAAGGAGAGGAGGGTTTGAACTCACAACCTTCCCCCGCTGGCTATGGCCTTGCCGGCTTAACAAAAGCTTTATTTTAGTGTCACTTATTATTACCCGTTTAGGTTATAGTCTACGCTTATGTACTAAATACGCTAATGGTTTTAGGGATTAGGTAGGTTAATTTTAATCAGAGGATGTGTACCCGCATTTTCGAGGAGGAAGAATGGAAAACCATTTTGGAAAAAACCTCAGTACACCCCGACTGAGATTCGAAACTTGATATTCTCGTCATAGGCAGTCTAGACTAACACGAGAGTAACGCGTTTGAACTTGCGGCCACCGAATTAGGCCAAAAGCTACTTGAACTATCTGATAGGCTTACATAAGGCCGTCCACCTGTGGGCTACATGGTATATTTATCCACATCAAAGTCACTGAATACTCCTGCAGTCATGAATGAAAATACCAAATATTATGTAAATTCCAGGGAGAAAACTTGAGAAGTGTATCTTAAATATGGATAGTAGCCTAAGTAATCTCTAACAGTACTGCACTTGACCAAAGGTCTGGGATTTGAAACACTGTCCAAGATGCATTTATCTGCTAAATCTTAACGTACAAATAACTCTAAGATATTGGGGACGAAGTGATGGGAATAGTCTTGGTTCTGACCATGGTACTACAAATAATTGGTAAAGGGGATATAATTAGAAGTTCTGTCAGCTGACGTCAACTTCGAGCCAGATGAGTATCTGATGAAAACGTTTACATGAAACATTCTCAATAAATATCTGTTTTCACGCCTCATATTACTTGATCAGTGTTTCCTTTTAGTAATATAAGCAAACAACTCAGGCCCGGATCAAAAGTGACGCCATGTGTGGTATTCAACTAAGCTAACTCTCCTATGGCTTGATGTTCGTAGTACCATGAACTAGATCCGTGTGTGACTCTCAAATATTTGGCAGGTATAGCACACAAACTGTGATTTTGGTTGGAAGAACAGTCTAGAAATTAAAACAAATTTTTCTCTGTCAACATTGATAATATTTTACCATATTATATGTGTTATTTTAATAGGTATTGATAATACCTATCAAAAGTGACATCAGCAGATCACATGACTCAATGTGGGAATATATTACAATTCGTTTCATTAACTAACAGATGCTGTTCTTCATACAAAATTCAGGTTGTACTTTAGCAATTAAAGTTCACCTTTAAACGCTCCACGACTTTTTCTCAGGACAAGTTGTCTCACCAAAGAGTAAGTAGCCAAAGATTAGAAAAAAGTAGAATTGCAGCGTCTCCTTGGCTTGAGATACAAATTAATTACTGTAGGGCGTGTTTCTCATTAACAGCGTGAGGACGCTGTCTATGCAGATGTGGGCTTGCTTCTATCAGACCCAACATCACCAGAGATGGTGTACTAGTTTGAACTTCTGAATAGGACTCGGGTGATTTAACTCTTTGTCTTACTCTTGTGCACTGGATAACATCTTTAATATTGTGAATTTTCCTATTATTACTAGCACCGCGTCTCACTACCCGTTCGGGTTATACGCTAATGTGTAATGGTAGGGTGATTGTGAGATGAAATGGAGGACCTACAGTTTAAAGTTGAATCCGAACCACGGTGGAGGCCTGGCATTCTCCCTCCCACATTCACAAGTTGTGATTAATACTCGTCTTGTCAGAGGGGGTGGTAGGGTTTGGCAATTAGATAAATCTGTGCCGGGACCGAGGATTGAACCCTGGACCCCCAGCACAAAAGTCTGACACCTTACCCCTAGACCACCAGGTCACCCAATTTTTCCTCTAACTTGTATGTCTGAATAAGACGCTGTCAGAATATAGTGCAAGTGTGCTCAAACTTTTAACACCCGAGGACACTTTTATTTTAATTGATCAATGGCAGGACGCGGAGTGATACCATCCTCCCACGGCCTTTCTTCCCCTCACTTCGCCAACCACCCACTTCTAACTTTTACACCCTATGCTAATTTTAACAAAAGGCCTATAAGTTATAGTGAAAAATTATGCTTGAAAAGCGTAATTTTGAGACCTGTTAAAACTTACACCTAACTACAACTAAAAGGTTATTAATTTAAAATAAAAATTATGGCTCAAAAAATGTTTGAAGTCAGAGAATAGCTTCTAAAGTCTAAATTTTATTTGTAAATAAATACTCTTACAAAACCAACACACCACAACACTAAAACCATATATTTGAAAGACCGCAAATTTTTACCTAAGAAAGCTTAAAGAGTTTGCCGCAAGCGCAGACAGCGGATGTCCCATACAACCATTTCCATCACCTAGCCTGGATAGTGCAGCGCGCTACAATCTACGGTCACGAAAACTAACTCATTTTTGTGTGGTTTTGTACTTCAAATTGTTTAGGCTTAGCTGTGGAATACGTGATCAAGTTCCCTTTGTTATGTCGATAATGTGAAAAATTGAATCCCCAACAAATTAACGGGTGATGCAAACCAGAAAATGTTATGTTCAGGGTGAATTCCCGAACACAGTTTTAAAATATGTCAAACTCAGGCAGACCGCTGGTTGTACACATGTGGTTTCGTCACGATACACCAGAGGTCAGGTCATTCGGCTGATAGCCTTTAGTGCTCTTGGTCGATCACAGGGTGCTAACACACGATTATGCAATAATAATATTTAAATAATAATTCTTTACAACTTGTAAATATATTATAGATTCATTGTTGGCCAAATTCAGCAAGGAGATATTAGATATTCTAGCCTGAAAACCATCACCTTCGAGAGTTTTTGGCTCGAATCCTAGGTAAGAGCTCAGGTAAACAATTAATTTAAGTTTGGAAGGAAAGAACCAAGAGAAAAAATAAATAATTAACTTATGAAAAAACATTTTTTAACTCGATGACTACTTATGTTTTTGAATAGTACGCCATGTACATAATTAAATTTAATAAATGCTCACAAATATTTACTTGTTAAATACTTGAACAAGTATGAAAGTATCATTCAAATCCTAGACATAAAAAATTCCATTAAACAGTGAACACCATAAATATAAGCTTTCATAAATTAAATGTGTTTGTTTCTATATTTAATACCATGTGATAAATCTTTAAGATAATAGTCATCAGCATGGCTCCTTTTTTTTTCTCAAGAGTATACAAGTGTGATTTTAATATATTTACAAGGTGACCTGGTGGTCTAGGGGTTAGGTGTCTAGCTTCTGTGGTGGGGATCCGGGGCTTAAACCTCTGTCCTGGCACAGATTTATCTGATCGCCAAACCCTTCCTTCACTTCTGACAAGACATCTTGTGAATGTGTGGAATGCCAGGCCTCCACCGTGGTTCGGATCCCACGTTAAAATGTAGGTCCTCAATCTTATCTCACAATCAATCACCCTACATTACATATTAGCGCAAGTGCGTACAACCCGAACGGGTAGTAAGACGCGGTGCCAATAATAATAATATATTTACAAACCTTCGGTGGACGCATGGATTAAGGCTTCATTATTGTAATAGACTAAACTGCCTATGACATGGAGATTGTATTTCGAATACTGGTCGGGCTTACTGAAGGTTTTTTTCTAAATGTTTTTCACTCTCCCTCTACACAAATTCGGGTAAATTTCCTCTAAATTCAACTTTATTATCCTTAAATTATATAGAGTTATTAGTTATATGTGTATAACCAATTTATAGTGAGCTAAGTACGTTTAAAATTTATATAATATATATATACTTAGGAATGAAAGTATTTAATATTTATGGTGATAAAAATAGTAATACTGTAAATATTTATAAATAAAAATGTATGTAATATTTACTGTAAATAAATGTGTATTTATCTATTTATTTATTTACAGTATTAGTCTACTATTATTATCAAAATACCCGCCTCAGTGGCGTAGTTGGCTAACGCGCTTGTCTGTTAAGCTTGACTGCTGAGGACAGGGAGATCGAGTTTCGAATCTCGGTCGGGTGAACTGGGGGTGGTTTTTCCTAAATGGTTTTCCACTTTTCCTCCACGCAAATGCGGGTTCACTTCCTCTAATTCAACCTACCAATTCCTAATCCATTAACGTAATTAGTACTTAAAGCGTATAACCCGAACGGGTAGTAAGATGCGGTGCTAATAATATATTATTATTATTTATTTATTATTATTATCATAATGAACATTAAATACTTTCGTACCTGGGTAATATGTAATATTTATTAACAGTAAATATTAAATAAATGCATATTATATATACTTATTTACTTAGAGTATTACCATTTTTATCATCATAAATATTAAATACTTCCATTCCTGAGTAAAGAACTTTTGAATTTATAATAGCCAAAGCACAAAAAGCAGGCGTGGAAGGCTACAGTCCGCCTTGATAGGGATTTACGTTCGTTTTAGATACTTTTAACAAGCCCATCACTTCTTATTGAGCTGCTTGCTAGAAACAAACTCAGGAAAGATGGTGGGCTCTTTTCATGTGACTTCAGACGCTTGCAGATATTATGTAATGCACTGCATCTTATTACTCGTCCAAGCTATCCTTGTATCCACAATAACGGAATAGATATGAGGAAGGTAGAATTTATAGGACGCCCACACGCACTTGCATGAAGGAAGCATGGGAAACCATTTATGAAAAAAAAAAAAACTCAGTACTCCCGAACGTGATACAAACCCCGCCCTCCACATCACTGATAAACCAGACAAGACGAGACTAGCGCCTTTGTCCACGTGACCATCACTGGTGTGTGTAGATTTTACAAAAGCAAAATCTTGCTTGGAGTGGCATTAAAATTCTACATTCTTATATATGTATACATAATGGAAATGTATTCAACCACCTCTGTGGTCAGGTGGTCACAGTTACTGAATACAGATCCAGGGGTCCGGTGTTCGATCTCCATCATTTCCAGATTTTCTGTGAAACAGTGGGTCTGGAACGGGGTCAACTCAACGACGTGAGGACAAATCAGGAGCTATTGTAGTGAAAAAGTAGTAGCTCTGGTATAGAAAATTGAGATTAACGGTTAGAGGGTTTGTTGTGTTGGCCATATGACACCCTCTATACACAGAAACTGGTACTATCTTCTCCAACAGATGGCGGGGATTGGTTGGTATGGCTCACTTGCTGTCTGACGCTATAGATATATTGGAATTTGATTAAAATATTATCAAAGAAGTATGTATATAGATTATATTAATAAGTACTGGTTTTAATCATGAAGTACTTACATCTCGGAGTCATTGAACAAACAACAAATCCCCCAACACTAAGAGGTTTTTCATTTGTGCTATTAACGTTATCGTTAGAATAACCACACAAGTAAATGTCGGTGTACAGTGCTAAAGTGAGAGATTAGACTCTTTCACGTATAATAGAAAACAAATTATACGGAACTCCGCACGGACTTTCTCGCTCTAATGTTTGAAAATGGAGATATTTAGTCAAAACTCGTAATATATGTGAAACTATAAAACCCAAGCATTAATGTCACTATACTTATGTAAAACATTTTTTTTTAGTCTTGGTTTTAAATTTTATAGCTTTGTTTTTAAAGAATTAATGTCTTCATTTGTATGTTTGGGACCCACCTCGGTGGCGTAGTTGGCTAACGCGCTAGTCGTGTTGAGCTCGACTGTTGAGGACGGGGAGATTGAGGTTCGAATCTCAGTCGGGTGAACTGGGGGTGGTTTTTCCTAAATGGTTTTCCACTCTTCCTCCACGCAAATGTGGGTTCACTTCCTTTAATTCAACCTTCCCAATTACTAATCCATTGGCGTAGTTAGTACTTAAAGCGTATAACCCGAACGGGTAGTAAGACGTGGTGCTAAATAATAATAATATGTTTGGACTGATAAAAAAAGACCAATGTTGGACCCACAAGGGTCAACACCTCGTAAGTATTAAAATTTCATCTTCAGGTTAAAATTTCCTACATTTGATTAGGTGTTTCAAATCTTTATGCCATCGCACTGCTATTAAATTCCTCATTCTTAAATTTTGACCAATACAAAATGTAAATACTTACTATTGAGTCTAAAATCGAGATAGATCATTGTTGCACAAACATTTCTCCTAAAAGGTTTAAGGAAAACTACATAAACTTTTAGAGACTTTTATATTTAATTACTCTATGGCATTGGAGAATTATTGCGTTAAAACTTAAGTAGTATCTCTTTACAACTAAATCTCACAAAATTGTATTAATATATTTACCAATATCTCAGAAACTGTTGGTTTTATAAAAATATATTTCATATAAAAAAATATTTTTCAATATTACTACAATTTTGCAATAAGTTATTTAGTATCTCAAATAGTTGCGGAGATACGGAAGTTTCTGCTTCTGTAAAGTATCCTAAAATTTATTTTCATGGTAAAATGAAAATAGCCAATTTATTTATAATCTTAATCAACACCTAGATACAAATTTTAATCAAAATCGTTAGTCAATTTTTTCTCTTTTAGCCCTTTCTTAAACTACCCTTAATTTTAAGTGTAAACAGACACACAAACAGACGTCATTGCAAAGACCACTTTTTAGGGTTTGAGGGGGTCTTGAGACGTCGACATCCATCAACATTTCATGTTAGATTTCCTTTTGTGTTCGAAAAATTAAAAAATATATATATTTATGTATAGCTTGAAAGTTATTGGTTTTATAAAAATATGCTTCTTATAAAATATTTGTATTATAAAGAGACCCACATATTTTTAACGATAAGTAATTTCATATCTCAAATAGTTTAGGAGATATTATAAAAAAAAGAAAATTTACGCATCAGACCGGAGCCCTTAAAGTCATCTTGCCGAAATATTGAAAGAATCCATTTTGTTTGGAATATTTATAAATGTTTGGAAATGAAATTTAATCAAAATCGTTAGAGCCGATTTGAGAGAATCGACTTTTTCTCTTTTTGCCATTCAGTAAACTACCCTAATTTTAGGGTTGGATATCCAATCCCAAAAAACCCTCAGGGCAACTCTATGAAAACCCTAGATACCAAGTTTTAGCCCGATTGGTAAAATAGTTTAGGCTCTAGTTGGAGGTACAGACAGACAGACGGAAATTCAAAAACCACTTTTTTGGATTCGGGAGGTCATGAAACGTCAAGATTCATCAAAATCTTGAGTTAGATTTTTTTGACGATCACAATACTTTCTTTACCTGTAAAATAGCGAGAAAGTAAAAATGAATAAGATATAATATAATAATATACGATTAGAATATGAAAACCGTACAAATATAATATATAGTGACCAAAACATTAATAATATTAATAATAAGGGTCTTACACTTTATTTCTGTTGGTAGTGGAACTAATGTATAAGAAATAATAATAATAATAATAATAATAATAATAATAATAATAATATAAATAACGTGCACTTTCTGAGCACGGGAATAAAACAGCACACGAACAACAAACTACGAAACTTATGCTTCTTATTTAATTAAAACTATTTTTCCACAAAGTCACCCTAGGCTATGCATTTTCGTCAGCGAAGAACTAGTCTGAATTTCACGCTCGTTAAGATCCGCATCAGAGGCAGCGACACACTTTTCACTGCTGCGATGACGGCTTCGTTGTCAGGAACATGTTTCCCGCGTAGTCCATCTTTCATCTGCCCAAACAGATGAAAATCAGAAGGCACCAAACCCGGACTATTCGTTGAGTATGGTATAACAGTCCAACCAAAAGTTGCAACGTAGTCAATGGTCTTCAAACTGGTTTGGGACGGGGCCTGGCTTTATCGTGCTGTAAGCGAAATGTTGTATCTTTCTCTAACCTGACTCTGGAAATTTGGGCGTTCATCTTATTCAGAGTCGATGGGGTTTTCCGGGTTCTAGAAAATCTAGAAGAATCACGCCTTTTTCTTATCCCAAAAAAATCAATGAACATCACTTTACCCGCTGATGGCTCCGTCTTTTCTTTGATGTGGAATTCTTATGCCACCACTTTATGTACTGTCGTTTTGATTCTGGCTCGTAGTGATGACACTTATGTCTCGTCATCGGGAATGATGCAATCCAGAAAACTGTCACCTTCAGCCTCGTGGTGGTTCAGCAGGTTCTAAAGGTGGTCGCTCTATCCTGTTAGAGCATTCGGGAAACCACCTGGCACAAACTTTGCGACATGCCAATGTTGCCAACATCATTTCTAATGCATTGAAGCAGACATTCGACTTCGTTAACAGTTCCTTGATCATAATCCGTTTATTCGCGTGGATGAGCTAACCAAGGCGTTATTCATTTAATGGGCTGGCAGCTGTGCAGGGCTACCCGGAACATGGCTTGTCTTTCTTTAACGTTGCTGTTGCCACTGTTGAAACGTACCACCTACCGCCTCATTGTGCCCACATTCACTGGTTGTTCTCCGTAAATGTTCGATGAATGTCATTGGGTACAATTTCTTATATATTTAGGAACTTAATGATACACCTCTGCTTCATACACTCTTCCATTTCACACGCCATTTTGTCAGACTGCTTTCTTTCTGCTATCCGTCGCACGGTAACAAAGACCACAGAATATTGGCGGAAAGGTTCACCCTCTACTGCCATAGCACCTACATCCACCTCTGATGTCGTGAGCTAACATAATACATCGGGAGGCATTAGTTTCGGAGTGCAGTAAAAACATAACATATGAGGGCGCAATTAATACAACACTTCTTTCAATTTTATTTTATTTAGTTTAAAGATGTGTGCAGGTAATTCTGTATCCATAACACAACAAACTCAACCTCAGCACCAGGAATTGTGCTAATTTTGCCATCCTCCCCTCTAATGGTTTAAGCCACGATAACAGGCTATGACATTAGTCATAATCCTACTATCGGAACTAGAAGAGCTTAGCAAGTTCTGGCTCTCTAGACCTGGATTCAACACCTGACGAGATGCACTTGAAGTGTTTAACTACATTGAATACAAGCATGGAACTAGGGCTCAAATCATTCAATTTCGGGAGGAGAGGATTTGGCTAAGGCACTGAACCAAACTTTTTTCATCGCATCTCACTACCCGTTCAGGCTATACGCATATATACTAACTACACTAATGTTTTTGATACGAGGAAGGTAGAATTTAAAAGAAATGTGCCCGCATTTAAGTGGAAAGAGAGGGAGAGTATTAAAGAAAAACCACCTACAGTACACCCAACCAAGACCCGAACCCTAATCTCCCCATCTAGGGAGATCCAGCCTATTGTGAGAGTGATGCCTTAGACTACAAAACCACCGAAAAAGGTTGCATTTTAAGAAATTCAGTATTAGTTGAGACTATTAACGGGAGGGTTGAGTGGGTTCCCTGACATAGGGAGTTTCTCTTTGGCTATGTGTCTGACCTAATAAGGTCCTGACTTATCTCCAGGTGAACGCCTTTGAATATCTTTAAAATTCGCTATTCTCGATGGCTTAGATTAGATTTATTGAGTCAATAGTATCAGCATAATGGCCCTAACACGTTAAATAAAAAAAATAAACATTATTACTATTATAAATCATCCGTACAATTTAATTTATAAAAGTAGATTCCTCTCACTGTTTAATACAAACTTTTGAGTCTCCCGATGGGACATCAGTAGCAGACCCTGGATCAGCTTTATTTCGTTCGGTGACCGGACAAGATAAATGCAGAAATGCTTTGATAGACTGAAATAATCAATGTCCGCCTTTCAAGAGCTTATCTTTGTGCCTTCTGTAGGTTGACTGTGGTTTCATTTCAATCCCTCTTATATGCTGTCGTTTACAAAAACCTGCACACTCGCTCCCTCACACATGTCCATTATACCGTACATACATAACATACATACATACATACATACATACATACATACATACATACATACATCATACATACATACATCCGTAGAGAAGAACTGTGGTGACATACGTACATTGTCAGAATCGTGGTCCTGTCAGTTGGTTGCATTGACAAGGTAAAGTACGATACTTCATTAGCAGATAGCAGGAACTTTATAGTATAAAATTGAACCCGTTTACTTCAAAGCAGAATTAAGGGCTAGTCTAAAAGAAGGGTGGGCAGTAATTTTGGTTAAGTTAGGAGTATAGGAAACGTGAATTAAGGGCAGTGTTTTTGCAGTTTTTATAGTAAAACTTATTTTAGCCGATATAATAAATTTATAATATATAATATTTAGCACCGTGTTTTACTACCCGTTCGGGTTATACGCTTTAAGTACTAATTACGCTAATGGATTAGAAATTGAGAAGGTTGAATTAAAGGAAGTGAACCCGCATTTGCGTGGAGGGAGAGTGGAAAACCATTTAGGAACCCCCCCCCCCCTCAGTACACCCGGCCGAGATTCTAACCTCGATCTCCCCGTCCTTAGCAGTCGAGCTCAACATGACAAGCGCGTTAGCCAACTACGCCACCGAGGCGTGTCGATATAAATAAAATATTGCTTCAGTACAAACATATGGTTTAATTTTTTTCACACGGTGATATCAACAGTTCTTGAATATCTGTCATGAGCATAGAGACAATAGATGAGAAACTTTTAAAAAAGAAGAGAAAAAATTGTCCTTAAATTCCAGAACACCCTTGACAGATATTAAAGAACTATTGAGATCACCATGTGAAGAAAGTTAAACTATATGTTTTTACTGAAGACATATTTTATTTATTTTGGGTAAAAAATATGTTGCTATTAAAACTGAAAAAAAAGCCCTCTTCTCTCGTTCGCAACACTTGCACTTTAAAGTTCCACGGAGGTTTGTCGATGTAGAGTTGTATTTGTTTTGATAACTCGAGTTTTATGTTATCCAGTCAAGGAAAATATGTAACGTAATTAGATACTAAAGGCCAGTTTCATAGTCAAATTTAGTACGCCTCAAGTGCGGCGCTACACTAAACACAAGACGACACCTACCTAAACTCGAATGGAATGGGCCGTTCTCGCATAGGAAACTGGCCCATTCCATTATGGTTTAGGTAGGTGTCGTCATGTACTTAGTGTAGCGCCGCACTTGAGGCGTACTAAATTTGACTATGAAACTGGCCCTAAGTTAAAGAACAAATAAAAAGAATTATTTGACAGCTATTAAATATACACATTCAAGCATATTTAAACTTAGGCTACAGTCCAGTTTTCCTGTGGCATCTATAAACTGTATTAGATTTACTTTTACGTATTCGTGCGTCAAGTCATGTAATCTGCAGCCGTCATTTTTTAATATACTTTATTAATACCTATAAAATAACACTAGTAAAATGGTAAAATGGCCTAAAACGAGTATATTCAAGTGAGAATTTTTTTTCTTGCACCCCTCGGATAGAGGAAGTATTGTAATCGTCAAAAAATCGAGATCGATATTTTGATGGATGTTAGCGTTTCATGATCCTATGAAACCAATAAAGTATTTATTATAATACCATCTGTCTGTATGTTAGATACTGGGACTATAACTGAAACAACTTTCCCTATCGGGCTAAATCTTGGTAGCCAAGGCTTTCATAGGGTTCTTCAATTAGTTTTTTGAATTATTCATCCAACCTTAAAATTAAGGGTAGTTTACTTCGCTTGGAACCGCGTCTTATTATCCGTTTGGATTATACGCTTGTATACTAATTACTCGAGTGGTTTGAGTGATTAATAAGGTTATATTTAGAAAAGGTGTACCTACATTTGCGGGAAGGGAAAGTAGAAAACCATTTTGGAAAAATCAACCTCAGTACACGTGACTGTGATTTGAATCTCAATCTTCCGGTCATCGATAGTCTATTCTACTGCGAGAGTAGCATCTTAGACCACGCGGCCACAAGAGCACATGTAGTTTAACTAAAGGCGAAAAGAGAAAATATATTTCCTCAATATCGACTCTTAACGATTTTGATTAAATTTAGTATCTTGGAAACTGTTTAACATGATAAATATCATTTTCCCTGGAACATGACTTCGAGGGTACTTTACATGAGGGAAATTTCCAAATTTTTTCATATCTCTGCAACTATTTGAAATACAAAATAACATATCGTTGCAAAACTGTTGGACTATCTAAAGATAGAAAATTAAAAAAAAAAAATTCTAAATATAATTTTATAAAACCTATAGTTTCTGAGATATTGGCAAATAAATTATTTAAATCGAGGCTTGGGAAATTGATGGTCATTCTCTTTGGTGAACAGAGATGTTCCTCTTTTATCAATGTCTCTATAGCAGTCTATATTTCATTTATACTCTTTTTTGGAGTGTTTCTGCAACAATGTGTATTATTCCGTTTCATATATCTTACAAGTTTTGAGTGAGTATCTTTCTTTTAGGTTGAAGGAGCGAGAAGTCTGTGTGATGCACCATAGCATTTTATTTTTTAATTCTTTTTAAGCCCTCCAACATTTTTATTTGTCAGAATTTAACTTCCTTTTGTGATAGCTCTAATTTTCCCATAATTTGGTATACGTGCTCATTTTGTAATTAATATACCACAGGTGAGATTGATATAAATTACCGATACAAAATAAGCAAACTTGTGCAAAACTACAAATAAATCAAGAAATGTAAATATTTTTAAATCATCATTTCAATACGCACGCAGACAGTACGTTGACAGTAGTGCTATATTATTAGATCAGACTTCGATTTGAAATCAGGTGAAGGCATATCTAAAGAGAAGGGGCGTGTAAATTATCTGATCATACCGTCATTATCGAGATACCATTTTAAATTACCTACATTGTTATAAATATAAAGTTATACTAATTTGTGGGGTAAATATAATCCCTTGGTGTGCCGGATAAGGTCCACGGTCCGTATTTGGCTCATTTTGGACTTTAGGAATAGAAATTAATGCAGTTATAGCAATACAGGAAAATATTAGTATGGATTCAATTGGGAGTTATTATTTAACCCAACCCGCATCGGTGGGCACGTGAATTAAAAGTAAAGCTCTTCTAGTCTTTGCCTGCTACGGGTATTTTGAGGTTTGAATCCAGGTTGGGTGTAGTGAAGATGGTTTCTTCTCACTCTCCTTCAACGCAAATTTTGGTTCATTTTATATGAATTTAACCTTCCTTATCCCTGACTCATTAGTGTATTTAAATGTGGATTTACCGAAAATGAGAGCGCTGAGAAGGGTAAAATTAATAAATGAAGTACATCCATTTGCGTGAAGATAGCTAGAAACCATTTAATGTAAAAACCCTACAATACACTCAGACATGATTCGAACCTTGACCTTCTTAACATCGGTAAATCAGACGATACCAATGCCTTGGTCTGTGTGGCCACTGTATGAATCATACAGGTTATTAATGACTTAATCTCAGAGGTAGAGCTTAGGAGGATTGTTAGGAAGACGTGCACCCACATTAGAGTGGAGAGAGGAAGGGAACTCCCACATTAAGCGATCACATGAGGAAACTACTTCCACAGTGGATCTGGCCGGAATTTGAACCCTGACCTAACATCGAAAGTGACTTTGTGCAGTTGTAGTCTACTACCATGAACTACTGTACTTGAAAACCAACTTTTGAACAAATTAAATCCAGCGTTACGTCTCTCCGTATACATGAAAAGGAAGTTAGTCTTGTCTGCCATTCTTTTTCTTTCATATTCATTTTAACAGATGATGTCAAACACGTCCCATCTTTATGTTGCAGAGGTAGCCAACAGGCGTCGCAGGCCAAGGTCGACTCTTATATAGCGATGATAGCGTCCTTACAAGTAAATGGCGCGTAAAAAAAAACGAGATGGGCGTAAATGTTCATGTCTAGCAGTGATTTGGAGGGAGATTATATTCTTCTTTCTCACGCTTCGCACAATTTGATCAATTTTAAGACTGTGGAGCACTCTCTACCGAATATAGGGGAATCTCACGAACACTTTAACACAAGAGTCTTTAAAAAGTCGTCACATTAAATTTGTATTTTATGACTTTATAAAATTAAGCTTTACTGTATATAATTTGATAATTGATATAATTTGATACTTCAAATTAATGATGTTATTCAAAGTTTTTTTTAGTCCTTTCCTTGTCTTCACAAATTAGTTTGATAAGTTGAAATAATTAAATAAAATGCCTATCAAAAATTACTCTTTCAATTTAAAATGAACGTTAGATTTCAACTTAATTTTCTACAGGAACAACTTTCCATAATTATAAAATAATATCGTTTAAAAAATTATAGTCATCAATATTTACTACACACTTAACGTTCTTCAACAAAACTTAAAAATTTAAATCATCAAATAATATAATAAAATTATATTTAAAAAAATTTTAAAAAATTAAAATAATCATGTTTTTTATTTGAGTCAATTTTTAAGTGGGACGATCACTACTATAAACTTTTCAACAAGAATCCTACTATTTTTATTATTAATAATAATAATATTAATATTATGAATGTAGTAATTCTATAAGTAGTAGTAGAGGCTAGTAATGAAATGTGTTTAGAATTGAACACTGAAAATACATATATGATCAAACAAAGAACACATATTGGGGTCGGTAATTTAAAGATTACTTCAATTAACATATCATTTGGCAAGGGTTAATGAGTTTAAATATTAAAGAACAATTTTAACTAGCAATAACAATTATAGAGTGGGAACTTAGAAAAATAATACAGTCGGAAAATGTATGCTATTATTCGGTCAGTAATTTAATGACATCTTGACTGCTGTCAAGGAATGTAAAACTCGGAAAAAACAAAACAATTGTTTTACCGGTTGTTCTCTTTGAATATGAAACGTGGTTTCTTAACTTACATGACGAAAACCAATTTAGGGTGTTCTAAAATAAGGTGCCTGGGAAGATATTTGGTCCAAAGAAGGATGAGGCTACTGTAAAGTGGAGGAAGTTATATAAGGCTGAGTTACATAACCTGCACTCATCACAAGATAGTGTTAGATAATCAAGTATTGTAGATTATGGTGGGAAGGACATGCAGAGCCAATGGGACAATCTAGAACCGTGTTCAGGAAACCCAATGGGAAGACCTAGACGCAGATGGGAGAATAACTTTAGAATGGACTTGAAAGAGATAGGGTGTAATGAGATGGACTGGATAGAACTATCTCAAGATAGGGATAGGGTGTAATTAGGGGGACTATATATAAATAGCTCAAGATAGGGATAGGGTGTAATGAGGTGGACTGGATAGAACTAGCTCAAGATAGAGATAGGGTGTAATGAGGAGGACTGGATAGAAATAGCTCAAGATAGAGATAGGCGACGTACTTTCTTAAGTACAGCAATGATTTTGGAGTTACTAATGCCATAGAGTAAGTAAGTAGTAGTACGTTTAATACATGGGCTATAACAGTTAGATTGGGGAAAGTGGTGGAGAGGAATTACACGTGCATTAACGTTGAGAGAGGATAGGGAAACCGAAGAGATAAATCACACGTGGATAGACAACCCTGTGTATCCAGTCGAGATGTCAACACCCTTCACAAGAAATCCAGAACAAAAAGTTAAACTGTTAACTTTGTCATTAATGTTGGGGCCTTTATTTAGTTTTGTGTATTGTGTTACCTAAACAATAAATCAAATAATATATTGTTCCAATAATATTTTTTATCAGGGCTATCCCCAACATAATTGGTTGCTATGAAAGTGCAGCGGACTTTAACCGGTAATTATAGAGGTGAGGTTTGATCCCAAATCAGGTACGCTAGTTGTTGTTTTTATCAACGGTAATCTTTCATTATCTTTCTTTGAGAATACTAATGAATTTCCTTAGAATTCAGCTTCTTCATCTTATTTTTCAGTTTATAAAGAGTAAATATTCTGGTAGCTAAAGTGATATTATATTGTAGATATTATATTATTATTATTATTATTATTATTATTATTATTATTATTATTATTATTAGCACCGCGTCTTACTACCCATTCGGGTTATACGCACTTACGCTAATGTGTAATGGTAGGGTGATTGTGATATGAAATGGAGGACCTACAGTTTAATGTGGAATCCGAACCACGGTGGAGGCCTGGCATTCCACACATTCACAAGTTGTGATTAATACACGTCTTGTCAGAGGTGAAGGAAGGGTTTGGTAATCAGATAAATCTGTGCCGGGACTGAGGATTGAACCCCGGCCGCCAGCACAGAAGTCTGACACCTTACCCCTAGACCACCAGGTCACCCTAGATATTATATTAAAATTAAATAAAAAATATAATCAATATGTTTGATGCTTTACTAGGGTCTGGAACTGAGGGTTATGGGGGTTTTTGAGTTCCCATGTTTTAATTTTGGAAGGCCCTCACAATATGTCCCATGTATGTTTAAAACATATCGTATTAATTAATTCAACGTTTTTTCTAATTAATTTGTTTATCATAGTGAGTTACCACTTTTGAATTATGAATATGAATTTAGTTAGAGTCGAGTGTGTGTCTTTTAATTATTAATTTATTACAGTTATACTACAGTAATAGCGCTGTAGGAAGGTTTGACAGTTAGTCAATATACTTTCATACACTCATACGTCAAAGCATGTGATCTTCAGCTGTCCCTTTTAATAGCGAATATCAAATAAAAAACAATACTGATGATAGATTTAAATTTGTTCGCTGTTAACCACAAAAATATGAGTTTGTATTTTCTAAATACCCTTCCTGTCTCGTTTCCTTTTTCTTACTATATCATGATTTTGTTAGGAAATATTTTCTGGAAGGCCTTATTTTGTACCATAAACCTAAACCTACTGTAAAGAAGTATCTTGGTACGATAAAAGACCTTCCAAAACGTACTTCCTATTACCATTCTGGAAATACTTTTATCCCCCCAAAGGCGTATAGCCCGAACAGGTGGTAAGATGCGGTGCTAAAAAAAATGTATATATAATATAGATCCAACCAAAATACTTCTATACAGTAAGATTCTTGTTCTAAATAAAGCCTTCCAAAATGGGTTTCATACTTTATCAGGGTGTACACAAAATGGCAAAGAAAGACATACAAAACTACTTACAATAGCTTCTACACTTTTAACATTACAAACTTCTCGTGGAAGGGGGCCCCAATCCGCCGCCCCCTCCCTCCAACCCACATTGTTTTGTCATCATGGCTTACTATCCGTTTGTGTTATACTCAAATGAACTAATTACTCCAATGGGTTAGGGATGATGAAGATAGAATTTAGAGTAACCATTAATTTTTGTATAAAAAAACACTCAGTACACCCAACCAAAATTCGAACCAAGATCTCCCTGTCACCATCAGTACAGTCTATTGGGAGAATGACTCCTTAGACCAGAGGTGGGTAAAATATTTTTCAATGTATCCACAGGGGCGGTGGATACGATGAGAAATTGGCCACACCGTGTAAATTTGAGGAATTAGGTTGATCAATCAAACATTTAAAACAACACACACTGTTTGAACATGTTAATTCAAAACATGTGACACTGTGACTACTCAGTTACAAGACGCAAATAATGATAACTGTATATATTGAAAAGATAAGACAATTTAATAAGAAATTTGCCCATCCTTTTGTTTGAAAGCAGAGATGAAACGAAGTGTTAGGAAAGGGAGGGAAGTGGAGTATTGTATGTCTGTGTTTCGTCATTGACTCATGCAGAAAGCGGAATGTTTCCAATGATATGCAGGAAATATCATGCTACAACCATCTCACGCTGTCAGAAAAAAATATCATTTTACTGTGAGATCTGGCAATCTCAAATTCGCCACACTTTTATGGCCAATTAGCAACTCATGGTAATAGGCAAGAAGGCTGCCCACATAAACTTTAGACTATTTGACCACCAAAGAGTGTTTCCTATAGTTGAAACCTTCCACTTCTGAAGAGATTCTGGAGCTCCTGATGATATGATAGCCACGTTAACAATGTTTATGATAACATAGATACGTTCTTTTTCAAAGTTTCACTATTTTTTCGCACCAATAAAACCTTTAGTGCCAATATCTGATTAGCAGTTGAATACACCTATGGAAATATTAGTATAAGGACATTCGGAACGTAATTATATATGTATTTTCTTATCTAAGTGAGTATTAGCTCATTAACTGATAACATTAGTGTCTGCAAGTTGAGATAACTTGGGCTTGTGTTTCTTATCTAAAGGAACGGTAGTAATTTAGTTACACTTTCACAAGTGTTCGTTCAACTGCGCGTGGACTTAACTCGAACATTGCCTCGGTGTTTTAACGCTATTATTTTTGTCAACATAAATAAGTGTTGGAGTCTCTTGTGGGTATAAAACTCCGAAGTAAATAAACATATTCTCAGTAATATGTTGTTTTACTCTCCTAGTTATTCAAGAAAAATATATTATTTGGTCGTAGCTCGTCAATTCATTGAGGATATCGTATGAGTCGACATTACCATCACACACATGAATGAAAAGGTAAATGATTGAAGTAGGTGAGATAGATGAAGACACTTTGAAAAAATTTTTCAAGATAAATTGTGTCGTAAATAATAGGGCTATGATAACAATCTGAACGTGCTATCAGTTATAAAATTGTGGAGATAGAGGAAGTACAGTACCGATAAATATTTGTAAGTAATAAACAAACACGCTTTATGAACATTTAAAATATTTCTTAATGTGTTGTTTAAAAAATTCACAAACAATTTGGGAGATTATATATCACAAGGGTCTATTTTACTAATATTATTGGTAGGATTTGTGAATGTTAACTTCATATCAATTGATCAAATAAGACTATTTTCTGAATTTTATTAAAGTTGGTTAGCCGTAGTTAATATTTAAAAAGTAATGTAGTTACCTAAAATCGCTAGTCTACGAACAGTTTGGTCAAAGCACTTATTCGGGACACTATAAGAAAACCGATATGCCGTGTCTGTAAGCAAAACACGAGGAGTGGATTAAATGTGTGTGCTCTTGAAACCAATATGTAGACTAGTACTAGAGCAGTGGCTATATGTCCCTTCCTGTGACCTCCCAACAAGAAGACGTATTACTACAAACTCTTGCCAGCGCCTTCTGCAGATCCAGACACGAGCTGGGTGCGATGATGACTGAATATTGGGATCCCGATGACCCGTTCTACGAGGATCTCCTGGCCTCCCCTATGTACGTCGACACGCTCAAGGTAAAGGCTGATCTTGGTTTGTTATCAAGATCGTGCGTGGTACGGTATAGAATAATTATTTTCTTTGAAATAGTTAAGGTTGTTCAGACGAGTTTTTAACTGTCTTCGATGCGTTTTTTGATGTAACCATTTATATTCTCTTAACTTAGAAAAACAATTTTTCTAAAAATCACACTTTTATGAGTACCTTATTTATTATTCTTTCGTAAAAAATCGGACAATATCTTATTGAGATTTATTAAAGTTTAAACAATAAATTATTATAGATTAAATAATAACTTTAATAGTGTTTTTATAAATAAATTAAAATATTAGAGAAGGTCCCTAAATATTGATTTTAATCTAAAAGAAAACAAATTTTTTCCCAATTTAAAATAAAACGTTAATAAAATATTAAATGTTTTTTAAAACATCTAACGAAGGATTTTGATTAACTAAAAGTTAAAATAATAATAGCTACGTCTGTTGATTTATAACACTTTTGCACGTAGTTTTTTGAATGACTATGAACTGGTTGTTGGGGCTTATTTTGATGTTATTATAGAAAAACAACGACATACCCAGGGTCATTATCATACCACTTATATAATGAGAACCGAAATAATTTCACGTTGATACATTTTATAAACCTGATGAGAATCAACCCTGTGGGTCCTTGAAACATTAGGAAGGCGCTGGAATATAACACTTGGTTGGGCTTATTTTCGCCCATATTTCTTACTGTTTTTAAGAAACGGGTTCTTCAGAGTTCCTAGTAACTGGAATAAATAAGAACCTCTTTCACACGTTCACCAACCGTGACTCGAATCCGGGACTCTACAAGTAGGATACACCTGCGTTAACAAGGTCGGCCGTTCTTAGGGATTGTAAATTTATGTCACAAGTGGTATTTTTTCAACTGCGACATGAGGTGATGGATTGATACTAATAACAGTGTTTTAAAGTGTTAAGATGTGGGAGATAAGTTAATGTTTATGACATTCATGAATGTATGGTAATTTTGGCACAGATTCAGAGATAAGTTGCAACCAGCACGCAACTGTCAAATTCTCTCAAAATACTTATTGATTAAGCGCTGGCCACGTTGTTTTATTTTGTACCAGTAAGTACTAGCTATAATCAACTTATCTATACTTATAAAATAACATGTCCTGACTGACTGACTGACTGACTGACTGACTGACTGACTGACTGACTGATTCATCATCGCCGAGCGCAAACTATCAAGGCTACAAGCATGAAATTCGGACTGTATATTCATTTTGTTATGTAGGCACCCACTAAGAAAGGATTTTAGAAAATTCCACCCCAAAGGGGTCAAAATAGGGGATGATATTATGTATGATAATATGTATGAAAGTCCGTCATTTTGAAAGTTACATAAACAAAATTTTGTATTTCGGTTATTGAAGTAAAACAAATAAATAAGTGTTTCAGGTATTTTGGAAATTTTATTTAATAAGGGATGAAAAAGGGGGTGAACGTTTGTATCGGACTTGCATTATTTTTGATCTGAGGTCAAGTTATGGTCATCAACGTAACGTAATATTTTAAATTAATCTGTAAATACATATGTATATTTTCGTATTTGTATATAATCAAGTTCCACGCGAGCAAAGCCGCGGGCAACAGCTATCTGGTTCTTTATATTTTGAGAAAACTCACATCGGTGGGTGCGTGTACTAAATATCAGGCTCTTCTAGTTTGCGGTTTTCCGGTGACAATATACTTTGGTGATCTAATGAAACTGCATCGGTGGACACGTGACTTAAACGTAAAGCTCTTCTGAAGGAAAATTCAGGGCTCAAATCTAGATCGGGAATACTGAGAGTAAGTAGTTTCCAACTCTACTCATCCACATATCTAAGATAATGGAATAGGAATGAGCTAGGTACATTTTAGAGGAAATGCACCCACGTTCGTTTGGAGGGCTAGTGTAAAATTATTTAGGAAAAACATTCCTCACTACATCTGATCAGGATATCGAGCTCAAATATTCCCGTCATCGGCAGTCCAGTTTATTTTGAGAGTGACACCTTATACCATGTGACTACCGAAGTGGACTAAGGCTCTTATTAAGGGAATAAGAGATTTCAATAATAATGTTTGGTGATAAAAAGATAGCAGTTATAATTGAGCTACAATTATAAATTAGATATAACAACTATGATAGAGTTACACTTATAAATTAGAGAATGTGCTAAAGGGGTTTTATTGGAGTACAAGTTTGAAAAAAGGGTCGAACTTCACCACCAAAATAATTAATATAATTAATTTTAGCCAATTCGAAACAAACTTGATGTTTAAAAAAACCTTCTTAGCAATTTCTTGTTTATTTTTATTTTTTTAATTGTCAAGAAAGCTTAACGTTTTGAAAGTCCAATAGTACCGTTCGGATTTTAGATAGTTGATAAAAGTCAGTGAGTTACGGTCATTAAGATGTGGACGCTTCTAGCTAGAAGTGAGAGGAAAATATTTTTCTATTAAAATCCAATTTACTCAAAATTTTTATAGGTTAAACCAGAGGTTTCAAAACTTTCTCAGCGTCCTTAATGTCTCCATTGAGTTTTTTCACGTCGCTTCTAGGTAAAAATTTATATCTACCAGTTTCGTCTATTGAATAGCTAGGTCCAAACGGTTAGTTAAGTATTTATGTCCTAACAACATAGTGGCCACTTGTAAAAATAATACACATAAATTATGAGAAAAAAATATTTGTATCTCATTCTTAAATAACAAAAACTTACCCCTGTTGGGCACTACATTACTTCTCAAACCCTAGAATCAGATTGGGCATAGTCAATCTCATTCCCTGTTCCACTGGTTTGCGCGGGGTACTTGTTTTTATTATAGCAAATGCAAGAAAAACCCGGCATAAGTAGAGTATTGTTATGTTTGCCGTGAAAATTTAAAACATCCCACTACACCTCTATGAGTTAGCTGGGGTGACAGTTCGGTTCGACCAAATCTGTTGGGTAATGCTGGAATTTGGAGTAGAATAAATTGTAACAAATGATTCCCCAAATTTACCACTAAAGACGAGTCTAGAAAAACCATTATTCCCAGCATACAAGTTTATTCTGTAGGGTCTGAGCCTAACATAAATAAAAAATAGAAATCTGAGAATTATGTCAAATTTAGAGGTTAATTTATCTGCAAGAGAGTGAATAAAATAATTTTGTAAATGTTTGTCAGGCACGATTTTGGAATCAGTAGTGATCTATAAATTTATAACTTCAATGTATCCTTGGATTTTATTTACTTTTACTACCCTTTATCCATTCACTCCGGCAACCATTTTAGCTTTAAAAACCTTGTTATTTTATACTTTGATTTTCAAGGGTGAATTTTCTCCCCAGTGATACGTCATTTGCAGCCCAGTAGTGGAAAGATTAGCCAGTACTAAGGAAACGTTGCTCAGGGTCCGTCCGACCAAACATACTGATCGTACATCCTTTCCTTGGAGGTTCTTTCCATGTACCGTAGAGATGAGAATAGGTTAAATCAGATGATGGTGATGTTTATAGCGAGTCTGGGGATGTGGAACTAGTGGGAGCATTTAAACCTAATTTCAGACTAATCCACCAAACTCTAGTGAGTGTTGGAGTAATTCCTTTTTCGGAAAAAAAGAAAATATCCAAGGTACCAGCCGGGAATTTAACCCGGGATCCCTAGGCTCGTAGCCGGGTGCATTGACCACTTCACCACGGAGCCTGTTACTTGGGTAGGTGATACAGCTCGAACCAGGCGTCTCATTGTAGGGCAGTAATCTGTAGTCTTCAATAGAAAACAGTGGAATTAATTAATGAAACCGTTTTACAATTGTTTTAAGTACTATGAAATTTAAGGGAAAAAAAATATATTTATATATATATGTGTATTATATTTATATATATATGTGTGTATATATATATATATATATATATATATATATATATATACTATTTAACTAGTTCCAATTTATCCACACTTCGATATATTTGGTTAAAGCATATGCTTGTATATAATATCCCAGTTAATTGGCCGTGGGATAAGATCTTAAGGGCTGTTTAGCAGGTTATTTAGGTATATAACTACATTCTAATTGAAACACACATTTAAGCACAATTACTTGTATTTTTCATTTGACAATGATGAAAATTAATCTAAGTGAAAGAATGTTTTCATTTTAAACAACATTTACTTCCATTTTTGTGTGTATATATATATATATATTTTTTTTTTTAACTCAATTCCACTATTTTTCTAATGAAAGCCAAATTAAAATCTCACTACGATGAGATGCTTCGTTCAAGCTGTATTATTTGCTTAAGTTACGAGTTATCTAGGATGAGATGTGTTCTTAAGTCAGTTTAAGGTTATCGTAGTAATATTTTCCGTAATTGTTTTGGTTCGCCGGAGGGTTCTTAATTCAAATGTACAAAGAGTAACCGTCTCGCTCTTGACAATGACAAGGTTCACGAGCCTCAGAACTTTAGGTTTAAGGAGTAACTCTTAAGAAAGTTACATTAAATGTGTTGTTTTTCGTTTAAAATACACCGAATTAGCTTGTTCTTGCATGTAGCCTGTTTAATTTAAAAGTTTTTTTCTAACAATAGCTTTTTTCGTGAAGTTTGGCTGCTCTTTGTGTATCTTCTCCTAAAAGAGGAATATTAGCGTCACATGCGTGTCTGAAAGTTTGAGGAAAGTTACGGTATACTATCTTACCACTAAACTATAGTGTTTCCTAGCTTAACATTTCCGTCAAAGAGATTCACTTCTATTATTGCCCAAGTATTTCCATTGAGTTAAAGTCCCTTCCAGATTGTCTTTCATTAGTATTTCCTTTAGGTAATAATCACTTCTATAGAATGCCTTAACTTAGCATTTCAGGTGACCTGGCGGTCTAGGTGTAAGGTGTCAGACTTCTGTGCTGGGAGTCCGGGGTTCAATCCTCGGTCCCGGCACATATTTATCTGATTGCCCAACCCTTCCTTCACCTTTGACAAGACGTGTATTAATCACAACTTGTGAATGTGTGGAATAACCAGGCCTCCACCATGGTTAGGATCTCACGTTAAACTGTAGGTCCTCCATTTCATCTCACAATCACCTTACCATTACACATTAGCGTGCGTATAACTCGAACGGATAGTAAGACGCGGTGCTAATAATAATAATAATAATAATAATAATAATAATAATAATAATAAAGCATTTCCATCAATTGTAGTCACTCAAACCTTTATCTTGCTTAAATATTTAGGGAAAGTGATAGTCGCTTACACAGTGCCTTGCATTTTTATTTCCTTTGGATAATAATTTATTATTTCCTTCGGGTAATAATAACTTATTGTCTTTAGGTGATAATTACTTATTTCCCTTAGGTAACAATTAATTCTATAGTGTGTCTTAAGCTAGAATCTCAGTCAAGAATAGTCATGACTCTCGTGTTTCTTATCTTTGTATTTCTGCTAATTCAAAATATTATCCTTCTCTTGCGAGTTTTTTAGCTTATTTTATCTTAAGTCTGTATGAGCTGTTTATATCGTGGATGCCAAATTTACTCATGTGCCAGTATCACTCTGGGCTTTGTTTGATTAAAATGTGCATATTAAGGATATTTGTATTTTTTTAAATATTTTAATATTGGTCACAAAGGTTTCTCATATGTGGAGGAGGGGTTTAATAATCTTTTAACATTGTATTTCGAACATAAGGTTAATTTAGAACAAGTTTCGGAACCTATTCAACCTATAGCTGTGCTCCACGTCTACAGTAACTACCTGTCTGGGTTGTGCGCATGTAATATAGATATTTGCATTGATAAATACGAGGGGAGTCCGGAAAGTAACCTCCGTTTGGCTATAAATTTAAACTTGCATAGAAAAAATTATTTTATTATATAAATCTTAAAACTACAGCTTTTTACTATTTTTTAATATAGTCACCATTTAAATTTAAGCATTTGTCATAGCGTTTCACTAATTTCCAAATTCCTTCTTCATAAAATCCATCCGCCTGGGCACATAGCCAAACTTCCACGGCATTTTGAAGTTCATCGTCGTCATCGAAGTGCTGCAACTCAATCCACTTCTTCATGTGAGAGAAGAGATGAAAAGCACTTGGCGTCAAGTTGGGGCTGTAAGGAGGGTGATCAAAAATGCCCCATTTGAATTGCTTTAAAATCTCTTAGAGTTTTTCTAGCACTGTGAGTGCGAGCGTTGTCATGCAAAACACAACACCGAGTGTCAGTGTCGGTTTCTTCAAAGTTTTACAGTAGACATCTGAAGTGATCGTCGTACCCAGTTCCAACTCCCTTGGCATCCCAAAAAACCATAGCCATAACCTTCCTCGATGACAAAGTTTGGCGGGATTTCTTCGGCTTGCATGGAGAATTGGTATGGCTCCAAACCATCGACTGTTGTTTCATTTTGGCGTTTACGTACGCAACCCAAGTTTCGTCACCAGTCACAATTCTCTTCAAAAAACCTTCTATCCCGTCGTAGCGTGAAAGGAAGTCTAAGGCAGAGCCCATTCATTTGGTTTTGTGGACCTCTGTAAGCTATGCTGATACCCACCAAGCTCAGAACTTTCGGTAACCTAGTTTATCGGTGATAACCTCGTATAAAACCGTAGGAGAAATTTGAGGGAATTGTTCAGAAAGTTCAGAAATGGTGAATCTTCGATTTTCACGAACTTTTTCGTCAATTTTCTTGACAAGATCATTACTCACAACAGAAGGCCTACCCCTCCTCTCTTCATCATGAATGTTTGTTCTATCACTTTTAAAAAATTGGACCCATTGCCGCACAACACCTTCACTCATAATGTTTGGACCGTATACAGTACACAATTGACGATGAATGTCTGCTGCTGAAACTTTTGTGCCGAAAGAAATCTTATTACAGTGCGCACTTAGCATTTCATGGGATTTTTTTTTATTGCAGCACTCATGTTTTGAGGTTATACCAAGCGAATGCGCAAAATAACAAGGTTCATACTATCACAGCTGGACGCTTATTCAATCAAAGAACATGCAGATGTGACAATGGTGGCGATCCGCGCACAGCTACTAGCGCCACGCTAGAACGGCGGTTACTTTTCGAACCGCCCTCGTAGTTTAAAGCCATTTAGGAAATACCACTAGGTACATCCCATCAGGATTCGATCCCTGATCTCCTTATCCATGGCGAATCAAAAAAGACGAGACTTATAGCGAAGACTGTAAGCCAGTTTCATAGTCAGATTTAGTACACCTCAAGTACGGTGCAATACTAAATACAAGAAACCACCTACTTAGACCAGATTGGAATGTACCAGTTTGGTTTCATAGTTAGACCTAGCACACCTAAAGTGCGATACTACAATAAATACAGTACAGCACCTACTTAGGCCAGAATGGAATGGGCCAGTTTCGCATATGAAACTGGCCCATTCCATTTTGGTAGATGTCGCCTTGTATTTAGTGTAGTGCCGCACTTGAGGCATACTCAATCTAACTATGAATCTGCCCCTATAAATATAATTAAAATGACAACAGTTTTTAGAATCCACTTCGGTAGCCGAATCGTCTACGCCCTAAGGCGTCACACTAGTGTTAGACTGGCCTACTGATGATGGGGAGATCAATGTTCAAATCCCGGATGCGTCTATTGTACTGAGGGTAGTATATTCTAAATGGTTTTCCACGCTCCTTCCATGCAAATATATATAGATACCTCTAAAATGCTTCTCTTTTTCCTCCCAACCCCATTAAAGTAACTATCATACTGTATATGCACATACCATGAATTGAAGTATATCAAGTGTTTGTTTGGACACAAACGTTAACCCAATAATAAAGTGGTACACACCGTCTTGAGGTGAATTGAAATATATCAAATGTTTGATTAGAAACAAACGTTAAATAACCCAATAATAAACTGGTACACACCGTCTTGAGGTGAATTGAAATATATCAAATGTTTGATTAGAAACAAACGTTAAATAACCCAATAATAAACTGGTACACACCTTCTTGAGGTGAATTGAAATATATCAAGTGTTTGATTAGAAACAAACGTTAAATAATCCAATAATAAACTGGTACAAACCGTCTTGAGGTGAATTGAAACATATCAAGTGTTTGTTTGGACACACACGTTAAATAACCCAATAATAAACTGGTACGCACCGTCTTAAGGTGAATTGAAATATATCAAGTGTTTGTTTGGACACACACGTTAAATAACCCAATAATAAACTGGTACACTCCGTCTTGAGGTGAATTGGAATATATCAAGTGTTTGTTTGGACACAAACGTTAAATAACCCAATAATAAACTGGTACACACCGTCTTAAGGTGAATTGAAATATATCAAGTGTTTGTTTGGACACACAACGTTAAATAACCCAATAATAAACTGGTACACACCGTCTTGAGGTGAATTGAAATATATCAAGTGTTTGATTAGAAACAAACGTTAAATAATCCAATAATAAACTGGTACACTCCGTCTTGAGGTGAATTGAAATATATCAAGTGTTTGATTAGAAACAAACGTTAAATAACCCAATAATAAACTGGTACACACCGTCTTGAGGTGAATTGAAATATATCAAGTGTTTGATTAGAAACAAACGTTAAATAATCCAATAATAAACTGGTACACTCCGTCTTGAGGTGAATTGAAATATATCAAATGTTTGATTAAAAACAAACGTTAAATAATCCAATAATAAACTGATACACTCCGTCTTGAGGTGAATTGAAATATATCAAATGTTTGATTAGAAACAAACGTTAAATAACCCAATAATAAACTGGTACACTCCGTCTTGAGGTGAATTGAAACATATCAAGTGTTTGAATAGAAACAAACGTTCAATAACCCAATAATAAACTGGTACACACCGTCTTAAGGTGAATTGAACTATAAAAAGTGTATCGATGCTCAGTCGGCGAGCCATGCACGTACAAGCACTCAAGCCCTGTGACGCACGAAGTCGTTGTATAAGGGTTGAGAGTGGGGAATAAGGGAGGCTCTCACCCAAAGCCACCCACATTCGAGCGCACGTTAAAGTTTGCTGTCGCAGTGTAGAGTAGTGTGTGGTGGGTATAACGTACTCTCTCTCCCACACCCGTTTTACCGTCTCGGAGCTCGCTTGGCAAGTTGCATGCAATGCGCTAGTGGCCGAGGTGTGTGTGTGAGAGAGAGACACACCCGCTCGCTACCTTCTCTCCAACCTCCACACCATTCACTACGACACCTGGATCACGACGGGAGCGGTTGTCACAGTTGATAACAAACCCTAAAGTTTTCCAGAGCACGACGTTGTGAAAGCTCTAAAGCACGGGAGTAGAACTTGTACCACGTGATGAAGGGTATTCTTCTAATAATTGTGTCAGCTTAATATAATCATCGCATCGGTGGTTTTTACGTACTTAATGAGCCTGAGCTGGGCACGATGTCATGTTCTTCTAAATTTCTTCGTGGGACATTGTTCCTGTGAGTCAGACAACCTTCAGTACAATTTTCACAGGAAGAACCTCATTGAAAATACAAACGCATCATTTTTTCGGCCAAAATTGAAAACATATTATTACTTTAATATCGGTGTTGTTTAATATGTATTGATAGTGTCTGTTAAAAATGACAGTTGCAGATAATATGACTTGACGTATGAATGCGTGAAAGTAAATCTAGTAACTTTTCTATCCTTCAGATAAGGTCCTTCCTATGATAAATAGACTGTACAACCACCTTTTTTTATCATTTACATTACAAAATGAGCATTTCTATTTTCTATATAATCAATTTGAGTGGTGGTGATTTATTTTGTTGAAGTATATTGCTACACAGCACTAATATATATATATATATATTTTTTTTTTTTAATTTTACCAGAGGGTTTTAAAGAAGATTTTATAGATTCCTAGGTAATTTTTCTAATTTCCTTGAAGTCATCTACATGATAGAGAGTATAAGGTAAGGACGTCAATATTTCATTAATAACATAGATCAATAAAGCTTAGAAAAGAGATTTTGTGCATATTTAGTATATGTTTTTTTATTTTGAAGTGCTTAACGGTGGACTTTCTGAATCGGCATACTGTATCAGTATATGACTTCAACTTTAATTGCGTGGATTGATCACTGAGGGGGAAGGCCCATCTTGACCAACGATTATGCTTTCAGTAATTCTGTAAATTAAATCTAAAACCCATAGTATAGTAAGCAGACGCGCTATCCAATGATTTAAACGGTCTAGCAAAACTAAGTATTATTTTGAATTATTATTATTATTATTATTATTATTATTATTATTATTATTATTATTATTATTATTATTATTATTATTATTATTATTATTATTATTAGCACCGCGTCTTACTACCCGTTCGGGTTGTACGCACTTACGCTAATGTGTAATGGTAGGGTTATTGTGAGATGAAATGGAGGATCTACAGTTTAACGTGGGATCCGAACCACGGTGGAGGTCTGGCATTCCACACATTCACAAGTTGTGATTAATACACGTCTTGTCAGAGGTGAAGGAAGGGTTTGGCAATCAGATAAATCTGTGTCTGGACCGAGGATTGAACCCTGGACCACAGCACAGATTTTGAATTATTAATTTTTGAACAGTTTGAGCTGGTTTTAAAAGACATAAGCTATAACAAAAATTATTTCGAAATATATCAAACTCATTTGCATCATAAAAATAAATAAACAATCCAATAAGTTCAAGATGTACTAATAAAACCTGTTTATTTAAGACTATAAAATAGTTCAATTGATCGTTATAAATTATATGCGTCTATGCCAGGCCTCCACCGTGGTTCGGATTCCACGTTAAACTGTAGGTCCTTCATTTCATCTCCAATCACCCTACCATTTACACATTAGCGTAAGTGCGTATAACCCGAACGGTAGTAAGACGCGGTGCTAATAATAATAATAATGATAATAATAATATATGCGTCTGGACATTTTAAGAGGCGTAATTGTTTTACTGGTGTAATTGAAAGTTTTATTCCGTGGTCTAAATGTCAGGCTCGTTTAGTATAGTTTTTCCAGTGATGGAGAAGTCAGGGCTTGAATCCCAGCCGGGTATACTCAAGAGTTTTTTTTCTGAAAGATTTTATATTCTCCCTCGTCAAAATGTGGCTACATTTCCCATAGCTTTACCTTCCTTATCATCTTACCCCATAAGTGAACAGGTACCCTACAGGTGCAGATACAATACAATCTTATCTAACAGTTAGCATATTTACTAGATATAATCTCATATATTCATACGTCAAGTCATGATATATTTAGTTCACTTTAATTGTATAATATCAATACCTATAAAATGATTATGATAATATAGTAAAATGTTATCATTATTGGTCACAAAAATAAATATATATTTTCCATGTGGTGTAAGGAAAAATCATCTTGAGCATAATATTAAACCTATAAACATAAACACATTAACAAATGTTAATTAATTAATTCTGTATCATTATTTTTTCCATGAATAAGACCATTTTTAAAAAATATATACAGTACTTTATATTTCCTCTAGAAATATTATTGCAAAACACACTTTAAATTGAAACGAGATGGTTGAATTCAAACGACATGTGTGACTATGGTTGTACATGTGTGTACAGTATATGGAGTTGTGACTCCCTGACCACAAGTTTTTTTTTTGTCTGTTATTACTCGACTATATTCCTGGGTATCTCGCGTGTCGCACAAAAGACTAAGCTCACAGGCAAAGCGGTGTGTATCATTACGCCGGATCATTCGTGAGCCTTTTCATGGCGATCCTAGGGGATTGATTTTTGTCTCTCTATATACTAAGCACACGCCTATCAAAATGTTCAATAAGTCGGACTTGGCTGGCACGAACTTTTGTACTCACGTTGAATGTCATTTTACAAACGGGATCTATTTTATATTTGTCACCAGTTTAGATTGGCCGCATGGTCTAACGCGCTACTCTAGCAGTAGACTAGACTACCGATGACGGGGAGAACGAGGCTCAAATCTTGGTTAGGTGTACTGAGAAGGATTTTTCTAAGATAGTTTATACTCTCTTTCCACGCAAATGATGGTACGCTTCCTCTAAATATCGCCTTACTCATCCCTAAAAACCATTAGCGCAATCAGTACATACAGCGTATAGTCTGAACGGGTTGTAAGACGTTATGCTAAAATACAAATTTGTAAAATCTGGCAGAGATCCTATCTGATAGGTATTCATAATCTAAGCCTTAACCAAGGCGGTGTTTAGGAGGATCAATCAATACTTCATACCCAAAACTTGAACAAATTTAATCCGTACTACTTTATTTAAAGTAAGAACAATATCAAAATTTAGGTACATCAAAATATGTTTAGTTACATTTTTGTTTAGTAGCTCATGTCTTAACACATGCTAAGGCTCTTGTTTTTAGCACCGTGTCTTACTACCCAGTATCAAATACGCTAATGGTTTTACTGATAAAGGCTATATTTAAAGGAAATGTACCCAAATTTACGTGGAGGGAGAATGGAAAACCATGTGCAATTTAATGAACCAAAGAAAAGTTATCATGTTTGAATATTTTATTTTGTATTTTATCTTTATACTACTCACGCCAAAGAAATATTTACAGCACTTACAGTATTCAATAATCATAGGGTTTTTCTTAGCCTCTGGCTGGAGGTTGGGAGGGGGGGGCTGTGCCCACCTTTTCCAAACCCCAATACAAAAATATCCTAGCTATGACCTCGTCCATAATATTTATAAATAATAAATAGTTGTAGTTGCTAATACATTTATTTTAAATTTCTCTGAACGATTCTATACAATGCTGGAATCTCAATAAACTTAACATAACGCTGACGTAACGTAAAGGTTATCATGTTTTCAAATGGAAGCCATCGCGACGCGCTTAACGTCACGTTGACTGGGCGTTAAGTTAGCCTAATAATTGTCCAAATAATACCGTTAAAGTAAGAAATATATCACTTGCTCCTGCCAGCCGATCATGTCGCATGCTATGTCAACACGACTATGTAATACCTCTATGGCTTGTTTATCGTATTCAGACGCCTTCTGCGGTGTAGTTCACCAAAGCGTTGTGACCTCTTGCCACTTTTTATTTTGTAGTACCAATAAGTTAGCGTCTTAAATGTAAAAGTTTAAATTTTTGAATGCAATTTGTTTTCAAACGTTACAAATTCTTAGACTAAGTACATTTTGCTTGCGTGGATATTTTTTTTTTAGGTTAATTTAACGTCAAGTGAATTCTGATAGTACGTTTTTTTATTTACGTCACGTGAATGTTAAGTAGATATTACATTACCTTAATGTTAGATTGGTTGTTATTCCTACGTGACCTGGAAGGCTATGGAACTATTTGTAATTCATGTTTTTCCGTGTAGGTCTACCTAACTTGTCTTTCACCCGTGACCTCCTGATTGTAGTGAACTTCAGAACGCTCCTGAACTCTTGAGTCACGCCCGGTTAGTCGATAATTTAAAAACAGGGCAAAGAGCAAACAACATGCCACGCCAAAAGGGTGTTTTCTGCATTTTTCACTATACGAAAGAGAAATTGGGAGCGTCGGAAACATTTTTCTCATGTTGGAATACTTTTAGTAGGGGTCTGCTATTTCTTTCTAGACGTTTCGGAGTTTAATTAATTTTTATTCGATTTTAGGATGTTATTTCATAGCAAATATAGTCCTTCAATATTTCCTTTTGAAGAATTTAAAAAATATATTTTACAATTATATTTAATATATTTAAAAATCCAAATTTAGGTGATTATAATTATTCGCGAAAATAAAAAATCCCTCTTGAAATTATATGTACTTTTGATATATAAATGGAGGAATTAAACTTGAAAATTAATATTTATCGATATTGTTCTATACTACTCGAACTCGAAAAAACTCAAACGTTTTCATTCAAACTCGATTAAAATTCAACTTGTAAGTAAAAAATGACTACTCGCTCACCCCTCATTTTTAGTATATTTTTTTGATGGTAAAATTCTTCCAGTTAAGCTTTAAGTTGGATTCCTGCAAGTGAAAAATTCCAACAACACCCAATCTTTAATGTCACGTCTGGTTCCAGTGGAACAACGCTCCTTTAGAAGAAGGAATGTTGGGCAATGTACACTCCGTTTACTCTGCAAGGTAGCAGTCTTACCTTTACGAACTATACTATGACTCTACCTTATAAGCTACATCATAATGGAATTATTTAAGGTACGCTTGCTACCTTACAAGGTGTACTGAGACACTCGTGATGAAATTAAGGATCAGAACTTCACCTTTTGGCACGGTAGGGTCAATCAAATTGACTACAAGTTAGCTCACGACCTTAGCTATTTTGGAAGAAGTTTTTAGAAAGTACAGACATGGTTTTTTTCGCTCATAATTAATAAGTTTACTCTTTTATTAGTGTTATTTCATGGCTATTGATATCTATCAAAAGTGACATCTTCAGATCACAAGAATTAACGTAGGCCTATAGGTACTTGAAAGCAGATATACTTAGTAACCTTTTTGGAGACGCTTCGAAGGCCGAATGGTTTAAGCCGTAACTCTCATAAAAGACTGGACTGTGGATGATTGGGACATCAGGGTTTTAATCCCGTTGGGGTGAGCTAAGGGTGTTTTTTCTTATATGTTTTCCACTCTTCCTCTACGCAAATGTTGGTACATTTTCTTTAAATTCAACCTTTTATTATTATTATTATTATTATTATTATTATTATTATTAGCGCCGCGTCTACCCGTCTACTACCCGTTCGGGTTATACGCACTTACGCTAATGTGTAATGGTAGGGTGATTGTGAGATGAAATGAAGGACTTACAGTTTAACGTGGAATCCGAACCACGGTGGAGGCCTGGCATTTCCCACATTCACAAGATATATTGTCAGAGGTGAAGGAAGGGTTTGGCAATCATATAAATCTGTGCCGTGACCGAGGATTGAACCCCGGCCGCCAGCACAGAAGTCTGACACCTTACCCCTAGACCACCAGGTTACCTTCAACCTTAATCATTCCTTAACACATTAGCGAATGGGTAGCAAGAGGCGATGATAAAAAAAATATGTTCTAGTTGTCAGATAAGGTCCTTCTTGTTAAAATTAGACTGTATATCTAACACAGTACCACTTAAAATAATGATTTATCGCCGGTTGCATGGATTTATACTAACTTATTTTATATATTATCTTGCCCCAGAGGGGAGTTTTTTTTTGTCTTATCCGCATATACACACTACTGGGAAAGGGAGAAAGACGATAGATTTTAGAAGAGATTTCCCAGCATTTGCGTGGAGGGATAATGGGAAATTATTTAGACAGAGACTAGAACTCTAATCCTGACCCATTACCAGTGAACCACTCAATGCGAAACCGACACTTTTTCCCACGTGTCCCTCAGTGAATTATTTACATTATCTGAGCAAAAAATTACTAACACATACATATTATTAAAATATTCAGGCATCGTCCGGGATTGAACTACGGTACCTTAGACCAAGAGTCGGTGTCTTGGACTAGCTGGTGATAGAGATTGGCTATTAAGCAACTTAAACTTTATATTATTTCATTTTAAATATCGATTTTCCCCAATACAGCTCTGCACATTTCCTCAGGTACAACTTTATGTGCTTTACTCTGACTTGGGAAGGCCTCGAACCTGATCAGATGCACTTGAGGGAACATTTACCCAATATGATGCCGAGGCAAATATTGTTGCGTTTAATAAACTTGACTTTCTTGATCTTACTCAGACTAATGTAGGTCACCAACACGTTACAGTAAAGTGTAGCCTACCAATAAAAAAACATTTCTAAACTCTTCTTTCCTAATAGGCACTCGCATAGAGATGATCCACTGACTATAATAACCATAATACAGTTTCTTAATTTTTTTGTAAAAGCTATTTAAAAGCGTTCCACATCTTACGGAATTTTACCAACAACAAAAAATTCCCAGTATAGACAAAATTTTAATTGACAGGCCTATTCCATTTTTGTTTAAAAAAAACTATGTACACACAATTTTTCCTGCTTGGAAAAATAATAAAGACAAAGATTTCAAAATATCCGTAAGTAGAAACTTGGGAAGTGAGGTGAGGATGTGAGTATGTGAGGTATTTAACGTGCACTTTCTGAATCAACTGATGATATCAATACACAAATGATTGACTAACGTTGTTCTACGACAGAAAACACCCTGTGTCCGGCCATTCATTCATGAATATTAAAGTGTAGCCCTTTATTTCAATAGTATTATATTAACTTCTTCGGCAATACTGTCTGAGAATTGAACCCAAAACCTAACGTTTGCTAAACAGTTGCACTAGTGTTATAAGGTATCTCACTAGTGTTTTGTTATTGAAATCAAATAATATCATGAGTATTTAGAATCATTCCATAACCGACTCCTATAAAATAAGTTGTAAATGTATTTTAGTATCCTCGCTTGTACATAAAATTATTAGTTTATTTTAAACTAATGATAATACAAATAATTGATTTTAAACTTGATTAGAACGAAAGTCAATTTTACATTGGTACATTTTAGGGGATTCTTGGAATTCGAACTTGTGACTATTAGATCAGTAGGGAACGTATAAAAGTTTAAGAAAGCTTCCTTTGTTATGTTCTACTAAACATAACACCTTTTCAACAACAAAGCATTTTATTCCTTAAATATCATGTTCTATCTATCAACTTAATGTATCTACTCTCGCATCTGCACTGGCTTTAAATTAATAATAACTGTGGAAAGGGGAATCGTATTTCTTGGGGTCAGCGAAGGCTTATTAACTGTTGTTGGTAGGTAGGTACCTTCCGTGGAGAGTATTTGATTTCACTACAGTTCTTAATTTAGTGTGTTGTATGAGTGTTTAATACTATGTTTCCTTGATTACTTCCTCTCTGTATGTCACTTTATTAGCTGTTGTTTCTCCCAAATTCTCATTATTCTCTCCTCTGTCCGCCATTCGGAGAGGTACCGACTTACTCAGAAGACGACGGCTGTTGTTTAGAGAAGAAGAAGATTTTTGGAATGAGCCCTTTGCACTGGGTGCGCTTGCAGTTCCCGCAAGTCTTGTCTGATCCGGAAAGAGGCTCAAAAGTTCTGAATAGGTGTTGTTTAGCACTAGATAAATGAGTGGTAGGGGTGAATGGCACAGATGAGTACAATCCAGGGCTATAAAGATGTAATTTATTATATTTCAAGAGACAGTATATAGATTGTATTACAATCATGCTTAAGGATAGTGTTTGGTATGATATAGGAGAATTTTCTAGGAGAAGAGAAAATGTTTAGGTGTTGAGGGAAGGAATAATGAGGAAAGGTTTCCGAGTGAGATAGTGTGGATATATGGTTTCTGAAGGCATAGGTAGATGTTGTGTTGTCTGGAACAGTGCATACAATATCTGGTTCCCCTGACTAGTGGCCTTATCCTCCCTTTATCTTGTTCCTGTGTTGTGTGTTTGTGTATGTCAATTCGTTGAAATGACATCTGGATGACTCAAAAGCGTCAATTATCTGTTTTTGTGGCTTAAAGGTGTACAACTCCAGGGAAATGATGTTCTGATGGACTTCCTAATTACCTTTATAGGGTGATAATAATCGTGTCAGGTTCTATATCTGACTAATTAATAAAGTTAATATGTTGTGTAAACGCATTTTGTGTCGTTCTGAGCAAACTAAATTGTTAAAAATCATATACTTAAAAATCATCTACAAATATGATCACAGGCGTGTTAATAATACTTGTGGAATCCCCTTTTGTAAATGGAATGGAAAGCGTAGAAAAAGATTCTAAATTATAAATAGTTCTAGAGGCTATCTGAATTTTTTTCATGGCAACAAAAAAAACTAACTGCTGGAGGCAAGGAAAGATTCTAAATATTAAACACCTCTAGGCGCTCTCTGAAGTGCTTTTTATGGTAACGCAGCCCCCTAATTTGTACTTGTACCTTAATTTTGATATTGTTTGAATAATAAATAAAGTCATATATCTCTTGTTCATAAAATGTCAGGGGGTTTGAACCCCCAAAAAAAACCTCTGACTACGGTCTTGTACTGTACGTTTACATCCACCGTTTTTGAAACAATCTTCCAATAGTGTGAAAGAGGCCTTACTGTGCAATCACCTCATGCAAGTCCTCCTACAACTTTCCCTGAGGCCATTAGTATGTCGGAAAAGGAAGTGACGTCATCAGAAATCAGTGGTGCGTGGTAACGTAACCCCCCTCCCCCTTCACCACTTTCCCTCCCCTGTAAAACCTTATCTTGACATTATTGTTCCTCAGTAGTCAGCTGAGCTAGTTTCGGTTGTCATAGTGTCTGGGCTCGAACTGACCTGTAGTGTATGGATCGCCAGTCGCTGAACATGCTTGAGGATATCTCGACGGACGCGTGGTTAACCGGAACGAGGGACTCCGGTCCACTGTCGCGTCCAGAGATGATGTTTCAGTGTGCGCGTACCAAAGTGTTTTAATCTCTAGCCGCAAAATGGTGGTCCATGAGGTTATTTAATTATAATGTCGAAATACAACCATAGTTCAGCGTGAACCGTTTGATATACCGAAACAATTTGGAAACCTAATTATCAGTGGGAATCTAAGGAGAATCATCCAAATATGAAGTTTACTACTAATTGTTAAATAATTGATAGCACTTAGATTTTAAATTAACTGTCGTGACGTTAAAATTGTACTTTACTGGAAAAGTAAGAGACAGATATTTTACAGTGCTCTTTTTTTTTTTAAACTGCAGTGTAACTCAGTGAATAGGCTTTATTTCAGTGTGTGAATGTGTGTGTGTGTGTTTTACTATATGACTGAACAAGTATTACTTTCAACTCAAGTCAAAATACAGATCATTTTTAGAGCTAGAACAGAAATCCAGCTTCTCCCCTAGATCGCGTGGAAATCTCTTGTGCAATGAAAGTTCCAAACCTCGATGTAATAACAAACAAGATAAGGTTCCCCGCCAGCGAGTTTCCGTTTCCCGCGGCATGTTCCGGTCAGTAGTAGAGTGACGAGGATGCGTGTGCAGGAGCATGAAGCCGTCAGCTGAGAGGAAGGACACGCGCCGGCATTACAAGAAGGACACACGATTCCTTCTAGATCTGTACACCCTCACCTACGACAACCACGAGACAATCGATTCACTCGAGGAAGTCGTAAGTGCCAGCTAGCTACGTGTCGTGCTATTATTTTCAATGGCCGTCCCTGTTCGGCAATAATTTAGCTTTCTTGTTTGTTTTTGTTTAATACAGTATTTAACGTAGGTATACAATATAAACAAAGATTTGATACACAAACAACCTTTAAACCATACCAATAGCCATAAGGTGGGGGTGTATTCAATGCAAGTACAGGCCACTGTTTTTGCAGTTTTTATGTCAAAAAATTTTACTGAACAAAATAAACAAAATATTACTTCTGTACAAACATAGAGTTTAATTTTATTCACATGGTTATCTCAAAAGTTGTTAAACATCTATGATGAGCATAGCGGCATTAGATGACAAACTTTTTTAATTAAGAGAAAAGGTTGTGATTAAATTACAGGACAAGAAATGTTGATATCACCACGTGAAGAAAATTAAACTCTATGTTTGTACTGAAGCAATATAATATGATTTATTTTGACCAAATAAATGTTTTGCTATAAAAACTACAACACCGACGTTTCTTCGCATCCTCTTCATCACCACCTTGATATCACACATCCTGTCCTGAAATTGAAATATTCATTAAATGGATAGTTTTTAGCTTTAACAACCCTACCTTCAATAATATTAGGACCATTAAATTATTTGATAACCAAGCCATGAAGGTGTTGTAGCAAATAAAATGTAAATTCATGACTGATTTATTTTGCACAATCGTTTAGTGCTGATATTTTGGGGCCTTAGTGGATTTTATCACTGACTGTAGATGCGTTACGTTACCATCCTTTACAAAATAATTGATATATATAGATATATATAATTGTATTGTTATACATTTTTATATAATTCCTGAGTATATTGTAAGTCTGTTTGAACTGTGAGGGGAACAAGTTAATCTTGATGCTGTAGCTTGTCATTCCTCTTCGGTGTTCAAATGGTCTGAGGCAGTGGTCCCAAACCTCCTTAACAGACTAAATAAACTTGTCACCTATACTGCGTGTCCACCAGTGCGGCTCCTTTCATGTAAGGAGCGCTCATTCAAAAATTGGATTTTCATTTTTTTTTTATTCTTCTTAACAAAACACTTCATTGCCTCTTTGACGGTAGTGTCTGGGATGAGTTTGTGTTGGTTCATAATTTTGAAGAATTTAACAGATCATCTTTAAATGAATGTATGGTACCTTTAAATAAACTGAGTTAATTAATATTCTTTTATGCATGCGTTTGTTAATTTTTGGCCATAGATCTGTTAAACTTTGTAAAATCTTTATAGGCCTACTCGATTATACCATTACCAACACTGAACCGTCCCAAAAAATTGCTAAAATCTGTGATGCCTGCAAGCTAAGCGAAAGTACAGTGTAGTAAAACAAATTGCAAATATTATTATTAATAATAATACTAATAATACGTACGGTATCTATTCTTTTAATTGGTTTTAGCAAATATTATAAATATGGAATCGTTTCAAAAGCAACACGATTATAACCTTTGGCAACTTAAGAGACCAATAAATGCAAACGCGTTTTATACCACAATTATATATTTTTATCTTTTAAATATATTCAACTGATTGATTTTATTTTTGTTTTTATGTGTTGACATTATATTTAACTTATTTTATATCATAGCATGAAATAAGATCGTTTAAACCCCAAAATAAATATCTATCTAATAAGTAAAGGAATATTCTATTCTATTTTAAAGAGATATTCGATCGAACAGCCGTAGATAAACTTTATTTATAATGATTCACTGTCAGCACTGCACATGCAGAGCGGTATTGTGCTTTATTAATTATTGCCCTTTGTGTTGTTCAATGTTTAAACTTGTAGTTTGGTTTAAAATGCTTGTATAAATTAAGCGAGTAATTCATTAGGTTAATTTTAAAACGTTCAAAACTCAGAAGTGAAAAGTTTGTTTTTAGTTTACGAAATATAATTATATTTGATCAACATTTAAACTATTAAGTAATTACTTTACGGTTATTTTCATACAGGTGTTGACAACTAAAGATTCTGATTCTTTTCTTAATACTCGTGAGTCCCCAATAACAAATACTAAAGGTCCTAGGTCCCCTGTAAAAAAAAAGTGAACTATTAATATCACAATGTTTGAAGGAATTATGACAAATTTGAAAACTAATTCAAAAAAAGTGTCAGAATCCCTTAACTTTGAAAATTTAAGGTCTCGCGGTACACGCCTTTCAGAAAATTTAGACATGATAAAAACAAAGACTACTCGTTTCTCAGAAAGTATTTTAACAACATTGAAGTCAACACGGGTGCCACCATATCTGTCTTCACGTTATGAGAGTAATGAGAATATTTCAAAATCTCTTGGTCACTATAATACCCAAGATTCTGGGGGCAGGCGTGAACTAAAGTGGCCTGTTCTTGTAGATAATAATATGAGGTGGATTACTCGGTTGCCAAAATCAAAGACTGAAGATGAAGATATTGTTGATAGATTTATCCGAGTTATAAGTGTGGATGAAGATAATGAAAGTTCTATAAAAGTAAGCATAATTCTTAGCAGTTGGCTAAAGCTTTATTTACTTTTCTAGATAATAGTGGGGAGGACGAGATGTTAGTCTTATCAATTATACTGTGGGTTTACCAAGCAATAGGTGACCTGGTGGTCTAGGGGTAAGGTGTCAGACTTCTCAGCTGGCGGCCGGGGTTCAATCCTCGTCACGACACAGATTTATCTGATTACCAAACCCTTCCTTCACCTCTGACAAGACATCTTGTGAATGTGGGGAATGCCAGGCCTCCACCATGGTTCGGATTCCACGTTAAACTGTAGGTCCTTCATTTCATCTCACAATCACCCTACCATTACATATTAGTGTAAGTGCGTATAACCCGAACGGGTAGTAAGACGCGGTGCTAATAATAATAATTTACCAAGCAATAATAATTAACTAAATAATTTTTTTAAATGTTTAGGTCTACAATATTACTATAGTGACCATTTTCTCGTAACACAGACACTGTTGATTGAGCTAAGTTGTCTGATTGACAACAAAATTCTAATCTACTTTGAATTAGTAGATACCTAAATATGGCATTAATTTAATTTAGATTTATATCTGTTGAATTATTTTTAATTTAGTAAAAGTTGATTTACTATTTAAACAGCTAAGTTTCTGAATCATATCATTAAAGTAAAATTGTATGCTTAAACATATTGTTTGAAGTGGTTCTTTGTTCATTATTTTATATCTTGATAGGTTATAATATTCAATTAATTAGCAGGTAACTTTCATCTTATAGGAATCAAGATTCTCGATGTGCTTTAATTTTCACTAAGATACGGAGAAAAATCATGAAACAATGCAATTTTTTTCATGTAAGATGGGCAGTAAGAAATGCCACAAACTTACAATAATTTTGAATATTAAAAATAGAAAGTCTAGAAAAAACATAATTTCTGACACCCAGGTCCATCCTTATGATATAAGGTTGAATTTAACATTAAAATTAGTCAGAATCTAAATGTTATGTTAATGGTGTGTTAGGGGGAATTGAAATGTTACTTAATACATTGGCAGCACTGCTAATGTTGGTGTAGGGGTTTGCATGCCTGACTGATTAAGGAAACCAGATTTCAAGCTTCACCATGTGCGCTGAAGGTGTGGTCTGTTTATTACACTAGCTATTTTCTATCTTCATTTCATTCTATTTAAATTAACCCTCCAGTATTTGTCTTATTGTCTTTGTGGTTAAAGAAGAATACAGACAGAGTTGTTTTAGAACCCCTAAGGCTATACACTGACATTGTGTGTCTGACTGTGACCTAGAAGCCTGAGGGACAATCTCCTTTGTGGTAGACTAAGTGTAGTTTTATTACATTACGGTATGCTTTCTATCTGTCCTCTCTACAGGTTAACAGCATGATTGTATGTGCAAGAGAGACAGGTGACCCTATTCCCTCACTAATCCTATCAAAGGGCTTTACAAGTCCTTTAACTGTTGGATTTGAAGATTGAAATAATTAATCTTTATATATCCTACTACAGTTTAACAGGAAAAAAAAAGTTTTGATTAAAATGTTTATTATTTACAACCTTAGAATATCTAAATACTCATACATTTTTTTGTTAAAAATGTTTGTTCATGGGTAAAGTGAGACCGATGTAAGTCTGTCACTCCCTAAACAAGGGGCTACCCATATTTTTGGGCCCCAATTAACTAATACATTTATTAAAGATTACGTGATTACCCATTGTTTCTCCACCACTTTTTTTTTATCTGTACCTATCTTATATTTATTCTTTAAACTAGGACGTTACCTAAAATTCTAATCCCCCCAACTTTCTAAAAAATTATAGTCTAAATAAAATTTATATTTTCTCATAACATAACTATTTAATTTCTTAAACCATTATTGATTATGACTAGTCAAAGTAATTTTGGTCACACTCAAATATTAATTGAAATTAGGGCATACTTGAAATATTTGCGAGTTTATAAGACTCTTAAAAGATCAACTTTTGATGATGATGTAGTTCTCTTAAGCGATTGACTGAAATTTGTCACAAGATCAACAGGTTGATCGGCCGGTTGCCGACCCGTGTCATGAACAGATTCATTGAAGAGAATAAGGGGTTCAATATCCTCACTATTGAACAGTTAGTGCATTTTGTTTAAATGTGTCATTCTCATTATAATAAAACAAATTTTCAAAATGTGTGTATTTTCCTTATATTTTATTTAATAACTTTACTAGTAAAATGAAGTGTAGGTCTTCAGGATGAAAAGGAGTAAGAGTCACACTGCACATACTTTCCAGGACATCAACTTTTATCTCAAAACCCATAAGAACCCAAAATTATTATTTTTTATTTAAATATGATATGCCTCTTTTAACCATAATATAAAGTGCATTAGAAAGGTTTCATGATTGTCTAACAGATGGCAGCTCTAACTTAATATGAGCTAAAATTAGAATTTCCTCATCCTTCCCCTCTGCCCTATAAACATAATAAGCCTGCTTCGACTATTTAAAAGGACACCTGCATTTGGTGCTATATTACTAGCTTTAATTCTCAAAACATTGGCACATTAGCATAATATAAGTATTACCTCAACAAGGTTTGAACTACAGTACTTATGTCACCTTACATGAACTATCAGGTACAAGACCTAAACTGAATATTAATTAGTTGTTTGTGTTTCAGCGACGCAATGATCGTGAGGAGATTCGGCGCCGACTTGCCATGGGCTCTGATGCAGACGAATACTACGGAGGGGAAAGACCGGGAAGGAAACCCAGTCTGCAGGCTCGACTTCAGAGCGGTAGGGTTATGTTTACAAACATTAATGTATTCAAAGTTTTTTTTTTTTTCAGCACCACGTCTCACTACCTGTTCAGGTTATACGCTTATGTACTAAATACACTGGTGGTTTTAGGGACAAAGAAGGCTATATTTAGAGGAAGTTTATCCACATTTGTGTGGAGGGAGAGTGGAAACCCATTTGCTTCAAACCTCCCTCAGTTCACTCTTAATTATTTGTATTTCAGCAACATCTTATTTCAAAATACCTGAATTGCTTAGGCAGGAATATAACCCAAGTATAATGAAGTTAATGGATGTTAAATAAATATAATATTAGTTTAATTTTAGTATTTCATATGAGTTTTTTTAATTAATTTGTTTCCTAATAACCATGGAAATCTCTTGATTTCTAGTAAACATTTTAAATTCAATTAGATTCAATTTCCTAGAGCAGAGGCCTATGTGGAAATTATATATTTCTCTTTTTAACAAATATGTGTATGGTAGACGGTGATAGTATATTCATAGAGGTGGATGTAAAATGGTTTTATTTTAAATCAAAAATGTCGACCTCAGTGGTCTTGAAGTTAAGTGCTCAACTCAAGACCTGATGTTTGTGGGTTCAACAATTTTTTCTTTAGCGATGAAAATCCTTAACACAACTTCCTTTGGAGGGAAGTAAAGTCGTTGATCCTATGCTAATTGTGGCCTTTAAAAGAACCCTCGAAGGTATGTGGTAATAGCCTTTCCTGGCAAAATTAATAGGCCCTTTCACTTTTGTTCATAGAAATTGTGTGCTGATATTATCAGTCTGTTCAGAAAGTGCATGTTAAATACCTCAAATAATTGAAAATAAATACATAAAAAATCAAACATTAGTTCTAAAAGGCCTTTTTCTTTACAATAATTGAAAAATGTTTATTTTATAAAAAAAAACTAACAATACATTCATATGTACCATATGTCATCCTTTTAAGTAGTATAAAATGTTTGATATCTTGCCACTAACGACCACCTTTGTTACAGGGATGAACCTTCAGATTTGCTTCATGAATGAAACTGTCTCAGACACAGAGTCGCCCAACTCTGACACAGAAACCATTTCCTCTCCCAGCAAGTCTGTCTCTCCTCTATCACAGAGCTACTCTGCAACATCAACAAAGGTAAACTGATCCGCAGCTACTTGTGAATGTTTGCAATCTACTGAACAATACATTTTATTTGTATGAGGACAGGTAATGGTATTGCTCTGGTAATGCTAAACAATTTATAAGCTACTGGTACTTGATTTTCTCCTTCATACATATATTTATTGTTTAAAGAGTTGAGAGAAAAGATAGATGCCTATATCTGCTTCACAACATTTTTTCAGACGATTCATATACTAGGTTTCCGACCAAGAACTAAAACAAATTATTAGAGAATAACACTTTTTTTTTTATATAGGATATGCTATGACATTAGGTACTCAAAAGTTCATTGCCGCACTTATAAAAGTATGCCACCTATCCCTATTTTGAATGAGTTCTATTCATTCCCTCTCATTACACTCTATCCATATTTTGAGCTAGTTCTATTCAGTCCACCTCATTACACCGTATCCCTATCTTGAGCCAATTCTATCCAATTCACCTCATTACACCTCATCTTTATCTCGAGCTAATTATATCCAGTCAACCTCATTACACCCTATCCATAACTTGAACTAGTTCTATCTAGTCCACCTCATTACACCCTATCTCTATCTTGAGCATGTTCTATCCAGTCCACTTCATTACACCCTATCTCTTTCAAGTCCATTCTAATGTTTTCCGTCCAATGGTCTCAACCCATTTGGTTTACCAGTCAATACCCTGAACACAGTTCTAGATTCTCCCATTGGCACTGTACGTTTATGCCCACCCACTATAGTCTGTGAGATTTGAATATCCTATTAATGTGTGATGATGAATACAGGTCATTAGGATAAAAAAAAAAAATTCAACTTTGTTCTGAATTTGAAATTCAAAATAGCGTATATACTATTTTTTTTTCACAATGAATATAACCACATTCCTATACATTGAATAAAAGGGTATTTTGTTTAAATATCACAAGTTTATTTATATTAAATAGGCCTAAAATATGTTAGATATTCTGTATAAAACTTTTAATGTTTGTGTTTTACCGTGATCATTTATTTTATTAACTACTGGTGACCTGGCGGTCTAGGGGTAAGGTGTCAGACTTCTATGCTGGCGGCCGGGGTTCAATCCTCGGTCCCGGCAAAGATTTATCTGATTACCAAACCCTTCCTTCACCTCTGACAAGTCATCTTGTGAATGTGAGGAATGCCAGGCCTCCACCGTGGTTCGGATTCCACGTTAAACTGTAGGTCCTTCATTTCATCTCACAATCACCCTACCATTACACATTAGCGTAAGTGCGTTAACCCGAACGGGTAGTAAGACGCGGTGCTAATAATAATAATTTATTAACTACTCACGAGTATCAGACTTAATATAGCTTTTGATGTAAGTTGATTAGTTTGTTACAAAGCTTATTTCAAATCCATAGACTTTTTTATTCGTCATGTTTCACTACTCACTAGGGCAGTAGCTCTCAATCTCTCTCAGGTGATGGCCCCTTGGTAGATCATCAAATCTTTTCCCTTTCCCACACCCCTCCCTTTCCCTAATATTTCAAGCTGATCATTAAAAAGAAATTTAAAAACTTAGTTTTCTAGTATTTTATATTTTATATAAAAATCACAGCATCACAGTGGTACAAAATAATAACTTTAAATTAGTGGGACATTTGACACTGTTTTTTATCATCAGTTATTGAATGTTGGGTTTAATCCATGGAGCACACTGCAAATTGCTTTCCACTCCAAGTCGACAACGCTGTTTAGATTTTATGAATGTTAAGAGTTAAAATCTCATTGGTAGTTGAGAGGGAGAGTAGAAAGAATAATTGGGGGGTAAATACATGGCATGCAGTCTTGAAAATAAACACGTGCAAAACACAAGTGTTTTACTTTGGCTGGCCACCTAATAGACGAATTACATCATCTGGTAAGCAGTGCTGGGAATACCCCAAGAAAATATTGTGTTAAGCTATTTTTAAAAAAAAGATTGAAATATGGTTCTATCCCCCACCCTTCGGGAAGTGATTCTCACCGGTTGGGAACCACTGCTTTAGGGCTATACACATTTATTATTAATTACGTTAATGCGGTAAAACTTATAGGAAATGTAGGCCTACCCACATTTGTATGGAGGGAGAGTGGAAACTATATAGGGAAAAACAGCATCAGTAAACTTGACCTGGATATACATTTTCAAGAGTGACACCCTAGACCATGTGACCACTGTGGCAGGTTTATCTGGAGTTTATTAAAGAAACAAGCCCATCTACTTGGGTAAAAATTAGGCTCTCAAGCATTTTACAAGCCATAATTCTCTCTAACTACCAAAAAATTTAATGAAAAATCTTTTAACCTTCAGAACTTTTTTTTTTTTTTTTTAAGTTTTAGCTATAAGAACATTTAATGAAAAACATACATAAATATTGTTTCATAAAGGGTTCATACAGATATTTACAGATTACATTTATTTTTTCAGGCGTCCACTCCACCACCACAGATCGTAACACCCTCCCTGGTGCCCCCAGTAACCCGGCCCTCTCCCTCATCCCTAACCTTGCCATTGCGACGAGAACAGCCTCTTGATCATCCCATGACAGAGGCAGACTTCTTTGCACGGCAGGCACGACTACAGGCGGAAGCTCGACTGGCCTTGGCTCAGGCTAAAGAGATGGCTCACATGCAGATGGAAGTAGAGAGGCAGAGACAGAAGAAGAGCCCCATCACCGAGATGGTGCGCTCTAGTCTTGAAAAGGTAATTGCGTTATTAATAAACACATAATTAGATTAATTAAAATATTAAATTAGACTAAAATAAGGCTATATGATATTTATACTAAAAATAACCGTTTTCAATAGTAATTTGTTAATATGAAATCCTCTTTTTTATTCAAATCGCCACCTACCTTAACCTTCACAACTTTCTATACACCCAAAATTCCCGACTGCAGCAAAACTTTCACTTCAATCAACACAGCCAAAGGTTCACACTTATGTTTGAAACAACGCTGCAACACCTGCAAGATCCACCCACCCAGCAAGATCTTCAATAGTAAGAACACCAAGAAGCAATATCCCATCCAAAGCCATTATGACTGCAACACATCCAACTTAATCTACCAACTTCAATGTAATTTTTGTGAGGCTGAATACATTGAACTCACAACAGGACCTCTGAGAATACGCATGAACAATCACTGTTCGAGACCAACCACATAAATCTAGATTGAACCAGTACCTTCCCATGCTAACACCCATAATAAGGACTTTGATTTATGTTACACCACCAGAGTACTCGGAGCATTCCCTACAGCCACTTGCAAAACTCTCAACTTAGGCAATGGGAACTTGCACATCAATGGGTAACCAAATCCAGACTACCCCTGAAAAAAAAAAGTACTTTTACTATTTCAATTTTAGTCTTTGTTAAGCTTATAGATATTAATAATGATTAATTTTTCATCACGCTATCTATCTATTCAAGCCTCCATTCTGTTGAATCAATTTGGCAACACTGCAAGTTATGTTATTTTTCAATCAGTGAAGTCCCACATAATATTTTTCTTTGTGTTTTACATGTGTCTCTTTAGAACAAAAAGGAATAATTCCGAAAATTAAAACCATATGTAACTGTGGAAGTGTGAAAATTATAAGAAGAAATAAAGAGCAAAATATATTTGTTCCTATCTGGCCTAAGCTAATCATCCTTTCAAGTTAGGCTTCCTTCACAATCACTTATCTTTACATTACTGTACAATGATGCTACATTGTCTTAATATAAATTTCTAAGATATTAGGCAATAATTGACTTTATGTTAAAATAATAACTATATTTTCTAGGAGTGTGTGAAGTCCACTTTTTCACATCAAAGCAAACTCGAACCACTGCATGAAATATTCTCTAAGCCAAATGGAAGTGCGAAAATTTTTATATTCAGATAATATGGTAAATTTATGCTCTAAAATCACTCAGAAAATGTTTTATTTCGTGTAATTTAATCACTTTAGATTTGTTTCATGTGAACATTAATTTGTAATGGGTTTAACAACAGAGAATGACAAAATGTGAACATAAATGCATATTTTAGCTGTCAAAATTTGTTTCGTTTAATCTTTGTTGTTATAGTCAGAAATATTTTTCAAGGTAAGCTTGAAGAATATTAATCAAAATAAATAATCAAGAACATTAGTCACTTAATAAAATATAAATAGACTAAAATTTGTTTAATATCATTCCACTCTAATATACTAAAAGTAGCTTTATTCATTGTGAATTTATGCAAACATTTATAAAGGTGCAATTTACTTGTAGAAGTTTCTGGTAGAGATGACTTAATATTGATGGTTTTCTTGATAAAATTTATCATTGCAATGTTCTTAATGATTGATGTACAAGTGTCTGTGATTAGTATTCACAAGTTTTCAAATCAGTTGTATTAAACAATTTTTTAAGAGTTTTATAATACATGTAGTTTGTTATTTTAATATTAGCGGTAATTCACCGATTGATTTCTTTAATTCATAATGTTGCTGCCAAATTTGATATTGGTCACTAATTTCCACTTTAATATTTTTATACTAAGAGTACGGTCTTATGAGTCCTAGATAAATTTAATCTGGCCAATAAATATTATATCTGGTTGATATGTTAAAATTGTGTCTTATAATTGCCAGATAAAATGTATTTAGCTATCACACTTTTATCAGGAGGTTTAAGTACCTGATAAATTTTATCTGAAAGTTAAAATGGCTGTTGCCATAGTGACACATTGTTTTTCATGAAGTTTCGCCTATCAGAATTCGTGTTTAGGTTAAAATCATGGTTCACGTGTTGAGTAGGTACAGGCTCAGTTATATATAAAGTTAGAACATTTAATTCACACTTTTATAAAAACTGACAAGCTATTTGTAGAGTTATAGTTATACAAGAAGAACAAATTATTTAAATGTGAGTACAATAAATGAAATTTTGTAAACGTACCAAACTATTGACCACATTTCGGCACACACCGAAATTAATACTTGCAAGTCAACATAGCTTCTGCACCTATGTGACACCATATATTTTCTCACACTCGTTTAGCCGCCATTATTTAACAAATGTTGAGTGTTGTAGCTACTAAACAGGTTGTAGCGGTAGCAGCAGGGTTTATACGAATGCGCACACCAGTAAAAACAGTACCAACCAGTGGTGGTCTGTCCATTTAAGCATTGAAAGCACTGCTTGCCTACTTTCAGTGAAATTATTATTATTCTGTTAAATATATTAAAATAAATTAAATATTTTTAAAATCCCAAACGTAATATATTTTGGCAGCCTCTTTATTTAAGCTTTTTTTTTTTTTTTTCAAGTGTTTCTGTGGGTTTGTCCTCTCCCTGAAGCCCACGATAGCCTCTATGGCCTTCAAATGGCATGAGGGTTGAAAAGGAGGGAAAGAGGCTAAGGCACATGCGCTTCTTATATGTTCCCTATACAATCAGTAGAGTTAGAATAAAAGCAAAGTTTAAACTGCCTCTTGCTATCATGGAATGAAATAACTCTGGAAATATCCACCTTGTGCCCTGTTGTCAATGTTGGAACATGCACAGTGTCAATAATTATTATACTCTAGTTGTGTTTACTGGCGGGTCTCGTACGGGTCATAATTGGTTTTATTAAGGTGTTGGTCTTATTTATAAATATTATTATTTTAACTGAATATAGATATATATTTTCAATATGTGTGTGGGTAGCAAGGAATTGTAGCTAGTAAATTATTAGTGAAATCTTTTTCAAGACTTTGCTTTTAGTGTGAATGTTAAAACTGGTAGACCAACACTTGATCTTCTGCAACTTACTTTCGTAATTTTTATAGTAATTTTTATCCATTTATTTAAGTTAATTTATTTTTATGAAATTATTATTTGTTTGCTATACTCCCAAAAGTGTCATCTTAAAATTAGTTCATGATTTATAGTTTATTTTGACTTCAATTATGCTCACAAGAATTTAATGCAGAAAAAAAAGTCAAGCTGCTTGCCCAACTCCTGAACCCACCAACCGCCACTGATACCAACCTTGTGTTTTCTGCATAAAAAATATATTTATCCTACAGATAGCTATCCAGTAGATAAATTCAGTTCATAATACGTGTAAAATATTAAAGTGGCTGATAACCTTTATCTGGTCGCTAACTTTAACCTCCCATATCAATATTTATCCAGTTGTCATAAGACGGCCCTTAAAACACTTATAAAAATACTAAATAGAGTGGGTACATGAGATATTAGAGGAAGCAAAGCTGAAATGTTATGGTCATGTAATGAGGATGTAAAAGGAGACAATAAAGAGAAAGGATGCAAATGGGAGCTATTGAAAGAGGAATAGTGGTGGAAGGATAGAGAAAGACGGTGTTTTACTATACTTACCCGGCCACAAGCTGGAAACGATTACTGATGATGATGATGACGACAAACCAAAATCACTTCCCACCAGGCAGGAGAAAATTTCAAGATGAAGTGGTGCTCTCAAATACCTCTTTCAAAACAAACTAAGGGTTTTCCTAATAATCTATTAATGAAAGAACAAAATAATTTTAACAGCATGTGACATGGTAAAGCTTAAGGGAAGTAGCTATACTAGCTTGGTGTACCCTAGGAACTTGGTGAAAGTAATGATGACCAAAACCTATTCTAGAGAGACAGGCAGCTCTATTTTGGCATTTTAGGACTTCATGGTTGGATACAGGGTCGTTTTAAGAAAATATGAGGATACCCTTTATGACAGTATTTCGATTTTAGTACTAAACAAATATTTATTGATATGTATTCAGTACTTATGCTACTTAATAATTTCTCTTGTTTTATGTAATATCGATCAACCTATTAAATTACTGTACTTTATTAAATGCAAACAAGCAATCCAACTAAGTTAACAAAAGTACATTCCTCTTTTGCACTGTTAGTTTTTTGTAGACTGACAGCATTAGCACAATGGTGGCGTATTCTATTGTACTACAGTAGATTACTCGAATAAAGTAAATCTTAAATTACATAAAGTTAGGCTTTTCAGGAATCTGGAATGGAATCCTATCGCTAAGCGAATACAAATTGCTGCTAATTATCCGTACATTATTTGATGTGAAATTTAGAATAACAGCTTTAATTGAATTTAATATTTTTTGGGGAAATTGTGGCCCTCTGGAATGTGAGGCCTGGGGCAATTGCCCCTTTTGTCCCCCATCCCCCTCCACCCGTACACGGCCCTGATTGGATAGGTTGACTTGGTTGCACATGAATTTCTACTTTGTTCAAAGACAAATACATTAAAACTTCATTTATTTCTTACTGGTCTAAGATTGGCTATTAAAAGACTTGTTAAATCAATATCCCATCACATTAAAATATTCCTTTTTTTATTTAGGTTGGGATCCCATTCCCAGATGACAGGAGGCGAGTCAGTAGACAAATTCTTACAGAAATGAATCTAGCTCAACTGCAGGTGATTGTGAATGACTTGCACACTCAGATAGAAGGTCAGTATAAAACACTTTTTTTTGTAAAGAGCCTGTTCAAAGGTCTTTCAGAACGAACTTCCTACTACCGTTCTTGAAGTTCTCTTATCCTAGCAAAATACTATACAGTAGAATTCTGGTACTAAGGCCTTTCAGAATGAGTTTCCTACAAAAATCAGGATATAGTAATAGGGGAATAGAATATACAAAAATCTTAATATGTTTATGCTCAACATTGGAAAAATGTTTACATCGTGGTCATATTTGTTGGTTGCTCAAGCATTTTTATCCTTAAATTGTTATTTTTGTTTACTTATTTAGTTGCTTAAAATTATATTTTAAGGAGGAATAAGATTAATTATTTGTTATAAAACCCATTAAATGCTTGAAAGAAAATAAACACTAGAGTTAGGATTAAAAAGAATAAATTATTCTAAGCACACACAACTCAGTTCAGGTATTTTAATATAGACTACTCTGCTTATGAAAGTAATAAATCACATTTTTGTTTCAATTGCTCAATGTTTGGCAATTATGAAGCTCAGACCTAGCACATTATCAAAGATCAAAATATTTTCCCAGTAGAAATAAATGCCATGGACGATGTCTATTCACATTAGGAATTATACTATCGGTAAATTTAATTTGTTTGGTTAGGGGAAATCTAGAACACAGCTCTATGCATGCTGTAGAATTCTCACCCAACAATAATACATATATGTATTTTATGAACACCCGGGTATTTAATGGCCTAATATTAAGTACAAAGATGAGCATAGTCTTAGAAGGGCACCATCATTAGTGTGGAGAGGGATGGGAAAAATCATCATCCAGTCTATCCAACCTAGATTTGAACCTTGTGACCCCCCTTCATTGTTCCCTCGCAATCTAGTATATTGCGACTGCAAGGTTACTAAAGATTGAAACACATTGAATCTTGATTTTCAGTACTGAACGAAAACCTTGTCAAGTTTCTGATGGACAGAGATGATCTTCACATGGAGCAAGATTCAATGCTGGTTGACATTGAAGATCTCACACGATACCTGTAAGTTAATAATAATTTCAAACTAAAATAATGGCTGTATGCATGCTCATGTGTGCCACCCACACATAGACACACTCAAGGATTATTACACCACCTCAAACTTCCAGAAAACCTGTGGCTGTTTATCTTTGCAAGGTCAACCAGCAAACCAATGTCTGAACCATGAGAGGAATATTCAAGGGAAGCTAAAACTGGGACAGATTCAACAGAAGCTAAAACTGAGTGAGATTTAATGGAAGCTAAAACTGGAGAAAATTTGAGGGAAACTAAAACCGAAGAAGATTCAAGGGAAACTAAAACCGGAGAAGATTCAAGGGAAACTAAAATTGGAGAAGATTCAAGGAAAACTAATGTTGGTGAAGGTTCAAGGGCAACTAAAACTGGAGAAGATTCAAGGGAAACTAAAATTGGAGAAGATTCAAGGGCAACTAAAACTGGAGAAGATTCAAGGGAAACTAAAATTGGAGAAGATTCAAGGAAAACTAATGTTGGTGAAGGTTCAAGGGCAACTAAAACTGAAGAAGATTCAAGGGAAACTAAAATTGGAGAAGATTCAAGGAAAACTAATGTTGGTGAAGGTTCAAGGGCAACTAAAACTGGAGAAGATTCAAGGGAAACTAAAATTGGAGAAGATTCAAGGGAAACTAATGTTGGTGAAGGTTCAAGGGCAACTAAAACTGAAGAAGATTCAAGGAAAACTAAAATTGGAGAAGATTCAAGGAAAACTAATGTTGGTGAAGGTTCAAGGGCAACTAAAACTGAAGAAGATTCAAGGGAAACTAAAATTGGAGAAGATTCAAGGAAAACTAATGTTGGTGAAGGTTCAAGGGCAACTAAAACTGGAGAAGATTCAAGGGAAACTAAAATTGGAGAAGATTCAAGGGCAACTAAAACTGGAGAAGATTCAAGGGAAACTAAAATTGGAGAAGATTCAAGGGAAACTAATGTTGGTGAAGGTTCAAGGGCAACTAAAACTGAAGAAGATTCAAGGGCAACTAAAACTATAGAACTATCAAAGTTTTCGCAATTACATTCAGGAATCTTCTTCATTTCAATACATGAATTTATTTAAAGGTTGTTACTTGTAACTATATTTCAAAATTAATTATGCTTATTTATATTCCTTTTAATTTAATGAACAACATATTTGTTTCTGTTTTTATTCTAAAACTAATACATTTTCCATGATATTCTATGCACAGATTTCAAAATAAAATTCTTATATAAGACTCACTAAGTTAACTATTGGAAAAGGGAAGTCTTAAGTTAAACTAATTATATTCTAAATATGGTATCAATGAAAAAGTGAATTATATTTAAGTTAATTCTAAAGTTTTAACCGAAACTTGTATCAGCAAACCCACTATATAGAACAAAATAAAATTATGTTCACACAGGAATGCTGATTTTTAAGATCATTACAGCATATTATCTTTGAAATATTTAAAATAAAATAAACAAAATCATCAGCATAATCAACAAAATAGCTGATCAGCTCAGCCCTAACTAAAGGTATTATATTCACCCTTGTATCTTGTTATAACTGATTGAGGAGAAAGGTGGAAGTAGATAGGATTTAATGAGAAGAGGACATCAGGGAGAGATGTTCTATAGATGCGTAAGAGACCCGCTATGGAGAAAGGAAGTCCCCTTGAAGTGTGTGTTGAAGTACTGTATAGGGTGTACTTTTTACCCATTGTCATATATGCAGCAAAAACATGGACATTGAAAGTAAGCGAGACTATGAAAGTGGAGGCCATGGTACTGAAGTTTGTGAGGAGCATATTAGCTGTCGGAGGAGGAACAAGATTAGGACTGAAGTTCTCCGGGAAAGAGTAGGAGTACAGGGAGTTAATGAGATAGTAGAGGAAGCAAGACAGATGGTATGGGCATATAATGAGGTTGAAAAAAAAGAGGATGCCGAAGAAAATTTTGGAAATGAAGAAGAAAAAGACTGCAAGGGAGGCCAAGAAAGAGATTGGAGGAGCAAATAACAGAACATGTTCAAGTGAGAGGAAAAGAATGAAAGAAATTAAAGGAGGAAGAGTGGAAGACTAGAGGAAGATGGAGGCATTTTACTAAACTGACCTGGCCGTAAGCTGGAAACAGTTCCTGATGATGATTATGAGATCTTGTTATAACTGGCTACCAACATACATAAATGTTTATTATTATTAGCACCGCGTCTAACTACCCGTTCGGGTTATACACACTTACGCTAATGTGTAATGGTAGGGTGATTGTGAGATGAAATGAAGGACCTACAGTTTAACGTGGAATCCGAACCACGGTGGCGGCCTGGCATTCCACACATTCACAAGATGTCTTGTCAGAGGTGTAGGAAGGGTTTGGAAATCAGATAAATCTGTGCCGGGACCGAGGATTGAACCCAGGCCGCCAACACAGAAGTCTGACACCTTACCCCTAGACCACCAGGTCACCCACTACATAAATGTTGTTTTATAACTTATATTCCATTCACGGTAGGAATTACTCTCTGAAAGGTCTTTTTTCCTACCAATATCCTACTATATAATAGATTTATGGTAGGGAAAAAGGCCTTTCAGAAGTCAATTCCTACCGTGAACAGACATTAGTGAAAGAGTCATATGTTAATATTAGTTTCAAAATAAAACTTGCACATGAAAACAATTGAACTCGTTTCTTCAAACTATATTTTCTGGTACAGTATATCTGTGATTTTTTTTTTTTTATGAAATTATTAATCTCATCATTAATAGTTAAACAATCTGTCCATACATTGTAAACATGTTTCATAACTGTGACTTTCTCTTGTTTCAGAGATGGCAAGAAAATGTAATGTGTTTCTATTCGATTTAAACAGTAGGCTTAAACTACTCTAGGCAAAAACCTGTTTAAAACAAATTTACACCTTTAAGGGCAAATTAAGAGTTGCAAAACCCAACAACTTAATTTACAATCATCCGTGTATTTATTTTTCTTAATATTGTGAAAATATGTTTCAGTGGCCGTGACAAGCTGACAATTGAGGGACGAGGCACAGGAAGAGAAAAACAGTGAGGAATAATCTTGCAAAATATTTGCAGGGATTTTTAAACATAGCTGTCACCATAATTATTCAACCCTTTTGGTACCACCCAAATTCATTAATATTAATAGGGAATTTTATAAAGCAATGATAGTACATCAAGCATTCTTAAGTAATTTACATCAATGTTAGGCCAGTAAACTAATGAACCATTGTGTCATGATGATCCATTAATGGTTTATATTAACTTCTAAACATTATTCTTATTTGTGTGCACCTTTGATTAATAGGTGAGAGTTTTTTTTTATATTATTAAATTAGTTTTAACTCTTAGCACTGTGTCTTACCACCCATTTGGGTTATACACATATGTACTAATTATACTAGTTTATATACACATGGACTAATTATGCTAGTTTATACACACATGTACTAATTACGCTAGTGTGTTAAGGATGAGGTTTAATTTAGAGGAAGTGTACTGCATTTATAGAAAGGTAGAGGGGGGAAAACATTTAGAAAATAGACTCAATACACCCGACCAGGATTTGAACCTTGGTCTCTCTCTAATTACCAGTCCAGCCTATTGCAATGACACCTTAGACCATTAGATAAGTCTGTTAGTACTCGTATCTTGATCTCGAGCTTGTCGCTTGTAGCCTCATCATTTTTGTGCTTTTACTTGATGTACCGTACTCAATAATCAATTTTTAAAATGCAATAATATGCATAGTCTATTTAATTGAGATAATATCAGTATTTTCACTTATAAATTATTCATTACTTAACACATCATTAAAAATGAATAAGAAGATTACTAAATAATTGAAAGATTCTTTTTAATATTTTTATCTGGTCCCTTTCTAAAATACTAATTTATGTTTAATTAAAAATATATCAAAAATACATTATATTAAATGTTTTCAAATTGAATATATTTAAAACTCGCATTAATTAATACGCTTAGCTAGAAAACCTAGCTTTAGTGTAGCTACTATTTAGTTATAGAATTATGTTGGTTAACCCCTTTTAAAATCAATGTTAATCTTATTTATTGCAATACATATTTTATCAAACTTACCACATTTACATTAAAAAGCACTTATAATTTCATATTGTTTGATAGTAACATAATTTTTAATTTTAAAGTATGAGCATCAACTTTTATAAGCATTAAAAATTAAATTGAAGTAAATTTCTCAATAAAATAATGTCTAACGAGAACCCGTACAATGCATATGTTCAACTGCGCATAGAGGAATGGAAATGGAACAGAAGATGGGATCATCTATGATTATACTAAGGAATAATAAACGAAACATGAAACAATTCAAATTTCTAATTGTTTATGATTCTTACGTTTTCTTATACAGTAAATTAAATTACTGAAGCATATTTTGGGGAAATATTAGCTTATTAAAACATAATTTGTAATAACTTTTAATCAAGATAGTGTAGACACACGCTACAAAAATGTAAAGTGATAGTAAAGGAAACCAACCTGAAAGTATAGTTCGGTTAGGCCTAGATATAAACAGACACACTTCTTTATTTCTTCTTACACTTCCCACTTTTTCAAACTTCCACAGTTCCACATTGGTTTGAATTTTCAGAAATATTTATTTTTCATATGAAAAGACATTAATGAAATAGTAATATTTCCAAAAATTCGAACTAATGTGCAATTGTGGAAGCTTTAAAGAAGTGTAAAGTGTAAAAGATTAAGAAGACATGAAGAGAGAAGTGTGTTTGTTCTTATCTAGGCCTAATCTAACTATCCTTTCATGTTTGGCTTCCTTCACTATCAATTACTTTACATCATTATACAGTGTTTGTACAGTGTCTTGTTACACATTTTCAAGCCATCATGCAATTATTCATTTTACTAACTTTGTTTTATAATTGTTAGTGTAATTTTAATGTCCTTAATTTATTATTATTATTAGCACCGCGCCTTACTACCGTTCGGATTATACGCACTTACGCTAATGTATAATGTTAAGGTGATTGTGAGATGAAGGTACTCCACCTACAGTCATGGAAGCCGAACCACGGTGGAGGCTTGGTATTTAATGTCCTTAAAGACATGAGTGTTGAAACTATTTTAATTATTTGTTTTTAATTAGATTTTTATTTGAGTATTGTTCTTGTTTTTAAATTGTGTTTTATAAGTGTTATTACTAATTGTTGGAGTTCATTTATTTCCGTCAAAACGTTCATGTTTGTTTACATTTGTAGTTAACTATAACACCGACAGATGTCTTATGAATTAAGTCTTAAAAGCTTTTTCAATTAATAAACCATTAGTCATGTTCCAGCCAAATGCTATACCGGTCATGCTATAAATTGTGTTAGCAATAGTTTATACATATTGTGTATTTCGATCACTACTCTGCCCAACACTAATTTAAAAACCGATATTTCCATTATTTAACCAGTTTTTTCAAAAGTATGTACTATTTACAAAACGAGTGTCATTCCGATTTTAAGAACTTGTGTTTTAATATAATTTTTAACATTTTATAACTATGAATTGGCCTATACTAGAACTCGGGAGCTTTTATAAATACTCGACTCGAATTAAAAAATCCAAGCTCGCAGACCCCTACCATTAGACCAACAAAGTATGTATACTCTTTAAATTAGGTTCAGTTAACTTGTCATTTATTATTGGTTGTAGGTCTGTGAGCCTAGAATTTCTCATTCTAAGTCAAACTCAAGTGAGATTCTGAGAATGCTTTCGAGTATTAAGTTGAGTCAAGCCGAGCTTATATTCAATAGATGTATTATTTTTAAATGAAAATGAAACTTTTATATTAAAAAATAAATCAAACACTTTTAAATTCTTGTAGCATCAATATTTTTACAGTGAGAATAATTAGGGCTCTGTGGGTACTGGGATTTAGAGCTTTGAGCTGAACTCAATGGCTAATTAATTTAGATTATATCTGCAGTTTCCTTTATAAAACATTTGGTAGCTTAACAAATTATTAAAATGAATACCATATTATATAAAAATGTAATAAAGCTCTAAAACTACTTTTTACTAGTAAATTAATTAAATATTTTCATCCATTTTGAATCATCCTCTATTGAAGTTTCATTGCCATGAAACTTAACATATTTTAAATAAAAACACATTTACTATATCATACTGTCTACTAAAAAAATATTGTTTTAGCCATCTTATTTTTCATTTTAAAGTATGAATATCAACTTTCATAAGCATTAAAAATTGGATTGAAATAAATTTCCTGATATGATAAGTTTCTAATGAGAGCTTTGTAAAACATTGATTTACAGTTTCTGAACAGGTTAAATAACCATAGCACCCTAAGGTTCACCTGGAACATTTCACAACACTGTGCCATATTCTTGTATCTGGAACTGAACCTTCATGAGAGAAACATAAACACCACAGTCCACGCCAAAGTCAGCAACCATCAACAATACCTCCATTTTCAAAGCAACCATCCTTAATAAATTAGTTTACACATGCTGGAGGCGTACTCAATCTGGCTTTGAAACTGGTCGCAAGAGGCTGGTCTGAATTTATGGTAGTATTGATTATTTTATTTGAGTATAAAGTAATGACAAACACTTAACAAGCAGTTTGAAAACGTTCATTACACTCTTAATCTCAAATAATCATATATGCCTTGCGAGGATACACATTTTGGTTTAGTTATCATCTCTGACCCTCAAGTTCAAAGGTGCATTTCAAATCACAGAATAGAAAATTATTATTTTATAACCCTGTGATGGAAAAGTATTGCTGTATATGTATTATTATATGTATTTCTAATTCTATGAACGTTTGGTTTGCAGGAAATTTTGTATCATATTTAAATTTAGGCGGTGATAGGAAAAATGTATTAATTTTTTTTAACTGACCTAGTGCATGCTTTGCTTAGGAGTGAAATGTGTAATGTGTGAAAATGTTAAATTTTATAACTCTCTAAAGATTTAGCTTCACTTTTTCTGCATGTACAAGTTGAAGCTCACTCTTAATATCATGTCAGCTTGTCATGGTCTTAAAAAACCACGTAAAATGAACACTGTTCTCAAAGTGGCTGGTGTTGGTAGCGCACTGAACATCTTAGTTCTGATAAAAAAAAAGTTAATTTATTATTGTCAAACATATGTTGACATATAAAAGTGAATTTGTAATTTATAGAACGGTGTTAAATATCTTAAGTCATAGAAAGAAACCAAACCAGATTCAGGGTGTCTACCATCCTGGAAATCTGGAATTAGCCGGGAATTTGCATTGGTCGAGAAAAAGCAGGAATAAGTCTGTAATTTAAATTTTTAAAAAAATATCCTGGAAAAGGTTGTTTTGCTCAAAATATTAAATATAATAATCAGTAAATTACGTGATAAAAAAAGTGTAGCTGTGTAATAGATTTTATAATTCTAGTATGACTCTGATAATTATGGCCGTATATTTTGGTCATTAAGTAAAGCGCTAGATGCCAGATAAATGTATTTATCCATCACATTTTTATCAGGAGATTTAAGTATCTGATAACTTTTATCTGGAAGTTAAAATGGGTGTTGCTATTGTGATGCATTGTTATTCATGAGGTTTAGCCTATCAGAATTGTTTTTAGGTTAAAATCTTGGTTCACGTGTTTAGTAGGCACAGGCTTAGGCTCTAACTATATATAAAGTTAGAATAATCATGCTATCTGCTCATCTTACTATCCATTCGGGTTAGATGCTAATAAAGTTAGAACATTTAATTCAGACTTTTATAAAAAACTGACAAGCTATTTGTAGCATTATAGCTATATAAGAACAAATATTTAAATGTGAGTACAATAAATTAAAACTTTGTAAACGTTGTACTGAACTATTGACCACAATTTGGCAGACGAAATTAATACTTGCGAGACAACCTAGCTTCTATGCCCACATAACGCCATCTGTTTACTCGCACTCGTATAGCCTCGATTATTTAACAAATGTTGAGCGTTGTAGCTACTAGCCAGATTTTATGCATGCGCGCAGCAGTAAAAACAGTACTAACCTTGCCTTCTATGCATAAAAACATAGATAACTATCTGGCAGATAAATTTAGTTCATAATATGCGTAAAATATTAAAGTGGCTGATAACCTTCATCTGGTAACTAACTTTAACCTCCCGATAGCAATATTTATCTGGTAGTCATAAGACTGGCCTTTAGTAGACTATCTTAATACAAATAAAAACATATTTATTTACATTTTAAAACTTATTATTATTCATAAAAAAGATTAATAACAAACAGTGGGAGGGGGTTTGAAGGGTGTGACTTACTTTTGAGTTGGAAATTTTACGAAATGATCAGGGGAACTCAGGGTAAAAGTCGGGAATTTCATTGATCAAGTTGAGTAGACACCATTCTACTTATACCCTGATTTTAATAGGAAACCCACTTTTGACTACCAACATTTCTTGAAACTGAAAGTCACTAAAATTTGATATTCTATAAATATGTATTATTTGATTTATTAATTTATCAATCCAATCCCCTGACCTAGGTTTCATTCTATCAGAATTCATCAGGGAGGAGTGTGAAAACACAACACAACTTGCTAAAAGAGGAAACCAAAAAAACAAAAAAATTTAAAAGCATCCTTTTCCTGTGTTTGTCCCTTTTATACTAACAAAACAGACTAAGAATGTACTCATCGGCAGTCTACTGCGAGAGTAAGGCCTTATACCAATCGGCCACTGAAGTAGGTCTTTGATTATTAATTTTAGACTTAGTGAAAGGGACTTTATTATATTAGCTAAACAGTTTAGTTTGGTAGATACATAATTTTTGCTTAAATTTATATTAGCATTTATATTTCATATTAAATTTAAGTTTTTTGCTCGGTGTTATTGAATCTAATACTATTGATGTAAGACATATATTGGCTTTCGTTAAAATGAATTTAATGTAAATGAATGTGTTTCATCAGGGGTGCCAAGGAGCAATCGGTGAAGGAGCAGCAAGATGTCCACTCTATAGGGCAAAACAACAACCATCTCATTGCTTCCTCCAAACCAAAGATCAACAGGATAGCAAGTCTCGTCAAGAAATAGCCGTGCGTGTGACTCTTAAACATTCCAGTTACCAACCCAACAGACTGACTGCAGGCACAGTGAGATTTATTTTATGTTGGTAACATTGTCAGTTCCTGTTTTACTTTCCTAGAGCATAGAATATTACAGAACCAGGAAAGTAAGTTGCCTGAGTAATTTGCTTGGAAAAAAAGAACACTACCAAATATGTGTTCTTTGTTGAGGACTAATATCATCTTTTTTTTTTTTTGCATGTTGAAGTTGTTTTAACAAGATGATAGAGCTATGTACGAACTTAATTGTAGATTACAAAGAATTGTGCTTATTTATTAAACATGATAACAAATGTTTCCCTAAAAATGAACGAGAATATTTAAAAGTTTTCCAAGATTGGATTAGGGCAACATAAATCAGTTGTAAATTTATGTCATTCTGTAAATGCTGTGTGCATAAAATACTATTGCTAGTGTTTTGATGGTTCCTTTATTGATTAATTTTGTTTTTAATTGCTTAAGGAAAAATAGGTTTTTTATCATCTGACTTTATTGTTTCAAAGGTTTAATCAACACAAAAAATCACATTTCCTTCATTATTTAATTTTCAGGTGGTATTTTAAACCTGGTATGCTCCTTAGTTTTATTTAACAGGTATTAAAACTCTCCCAAAGAAACACTTTTTCACTTTTGAGGTAGCTACATAATTTTATTCTTGAAATAAAGTACAGTAAAGAGAGATAGATATATATATATATATATATATATATATATATATATATATATATATATATATATATATATATATATAAAAAATCAAACGAGCAAAAACGTGGGTTTTACAAGAAAAATAAGTACATAATTCACAATTAACACTGTTGTCTTAATGTTGTCTCTTAAGGGCCCATGATACCCAGAAAATTTAGGCAGGTAATACAGCTCAAACCAGGCATTGCGTTGTGGTGCAGTTTTTTATATTCTACATTAGAAAACAGTGGAAATGAAACCAGTGAAATTGGTTTACTATATTTTAAAACATTAAACCGAATTTTAAAATACATGTATTAAAATTTAAAAAATACTTCACTAATCTCAATTTTATTGTTTTTGAATAGAAAATTTAAAAAAAATCACACCTCAATACTATTTCTGGTTTGAGTATCAATTAGCTGTAAGACAGGCCATCAAAATTAAAACATTTTTCTCTAAAAGGACACCATTACCACATCATCCAGTGGCATGTAAAGTGTATTCCTATTTTTATTGTAAAAGTAATATTTTGTTGTCCTGAGATTTTTCCTGTGACTTCTTTCATTAATATTGTATCGTATTGTAGACCTGTATTTGGGATATGTCACGGCTCTGCGGAGTTATTTATTTTATGTCTGCTTCTCCTCAAACACCAAAGTCGTCTCTTATCTACTCATAGCATTGACTAACAGAGAAATGGTTGTTTTATAATAAAGGAAATTGATAAAACTAAAGAAGAAGGGAAAAAAACTAGTAAGAGTAAATTTGATGAAGAAAGCCCACCTAGGGAAAGAGGAAAGATGTGGGAGGAATCCAATGCACAAAGGTGACATCTTCTTCCTTTCTTCTGTCTTCTATAGTAGAAATAGTCACTCACACATTTTAACACAAATATGATAATTTTTCGGCATTGTTGCCTTTATCAAACACAAAGAAGAGAAAAGAGCATACAAATAACACAAACACTGGATTACTCCATTTAGAATTTAAAGAAAAATGGTTAGAAACACATTGTGCCAATTGTTTTTGGGAGTAAAAATAAATTTCTTGTGTATGGTTAGTATTTATATAGACCTATTTAAATAAATACTAACTATAGCCAATGCTAAATGCCATAAATTTGCTTACTAGCTATGTTAAAGTTTGATTTAGTTTTCTTATTTCAATATTACTTGGCTTCCCATTCCCACCTTAAACCTTGTCGCCCTGCCCAGCTGCACATGTTGTGCATGCCTACATATGGGCCTGTAAATGTGTTATATAATTGTTTAAAATATTAAAATACACATGCAAGCTACCTTTTGCTTTGCTGTGAACAATATTTTATTAAGGTGTAGTGCCTTCTCTTGAGAAAATACTTTGCTTTAGTTCTGGTTGAATAGAAGTCTTTTAGTCTTCCTGTAAGTTAGTGTGAATGCATGTGAAGTACAGAGCTCATAACAAGTATTGTTAATCTAAGTATTAACCCTTGGTTTGTGTTAAAAGCCCGAGGATAAAAAATCAAATTAGATGAGTAGGGGTGTACAAAGCTTAGAAAAATTCAACATTGCTTCAAATATTTGTTAACTCTACTTTGAATATTGTCAATTTCAACTTTGCATCAAATATTCATTCATCAATTTCACTCCAATTTGTAATTGACATTTGAAAGGTCTGATATATGAATCAGTAAAAATGCCCTATTTGGTAAAAATCAATTTCACACCTATTCCTATGTGTTGTGCCGATGAGGTCAATGACCCTGCCCCTGTGCTGTAATCATGTTCAATCCTGCTGTGTTATTGACCCTTTCTTCTAAATTGTACCCATTTTGACCCATTTGAATATTGTTTTTTATTTCATCACTTTGGGAGTGTGTTTGTCCCTACCCCTGTCTTGTTCACTCCTGCTTGGTCATTGACCCTATATTTAAAGTTAACATGCCTATTTTGCCCCATTTAACTTTGGTTTGAATTCCTGATAAAACATTGGTGTTTTTTATATCATCACTTGTGGTTTAGGGAGCTTGCCAGGGTTCCTATCTTGATGGAGGTTTCACATACACCGAGAGCGGTGTGGAGACTCACTCAGTCTCCCCAACAAAAATGTCGCAACCCTGATGATTTCAAAGTCACCATACAAACTTCTAGACAACAAACTGCTCGACAAGCTATAAAAAAATATATGGAAAGCTGGGTGTGTCAAGTGGCCAACACGACTTGGACCATCTGCTAGACAAGCTCATGTATAGGAATACAAAAGGATAGACAACCAAGCGACTGACACCAGAGGACCAACTGCTCGACAAACATCGAGATAAATCCAGTTAAGAGTGGCTCAAGTGACAGAAAAACTATTTCAAAACTAAAAAAAGTTATAAACATGGTAGTAGTAGTTGAAATGAAAGTTCTGAACCACTTTTCTCCCATAAGGTTAACATTGATCCGCCATATTTAATATGGTGAATTACTTTCTCCCCTAACCTAACATAACCATGCTCTTAGTTACACAAGAGTACCTCTGTTTCTTGAAGCCCCCTCCTTCCTTGAGTTTGGATCCCCGCCCCAACCCGTACTTTCATCCCCTTCTCTTACCATGCCCGCCAATCGCTTCTCTCCCCTCCCAGTTTCCTACCCCTAACCTTGATCTGCACAACTTCCAGTCCCCATCCTGTACTCTTACCTTCTTTCAGCCATACGACTTCCTGTATCCATCCTGAGCAAGAGGTAGTCTGGCTCGATCATGACCGTGTTGATCCCATACAGCTCCAATCCATCCTCTTACCACCCACTCCGCTTACCAGCCGGTCCTTAAACCTTGACAGGACAACTTAGATCTTGTACCTTAAATGATGTATTCATCATCTTACCACCCTCTCCTTTATGGCTCAGATCTTGTACCTTAAACAATATGTACTTCCTGCTTACCACCCGTTCCTCAAAATATTCTGAAACGGTTTGAAACAGTACTAAATAATTATGCATCATTCTCCACCCGACACCTTAAACGTCAAGACCATTCATTGGGGTTCGATCCCAGTCGTTTGACTGAAGGTGGATTTTCATAAATGGTTTTCCACTCTCACTCCATGAGAAAGTGAGTGCAGTTCCTCTAAATTCAAACTTACTCATCCCTAAACACATTAGCGTAGTTAGTATATAGGTGTATAAGGCGAACAGGTAGTAACACTCTAGTAGGTATAACGCGGTGCTAAAAATTAAAAATATGTAGCACTAAATATTCAGGCTAGATATTAAAATTATCTCTTTGAAAAACAATACAAATCCTTTTTACTGTTGCTTATTGCTGGTTACTAATTTTACTTATTATTTTAAAACTGTTGTCAAATTTCAAGTTTTAATAAAGGCCATTAAGGAATTTTTACTCATTGGTTTTCAACTTTTTCTTCATGGAAAAGTGGGTATATTTTCTCTAAATTATACCCTCCTCACCTCTAATATATTAATATAAAAATAAGCTAGTCCATACATGTGTACCAGCGCTCACTGTTCTTTAATGTTGCAGCCAGCGTTGCAGAATTAATAGCAACTGTTCAATTCATGATATTCTTTTATAAGGTCCTGATTAGTTCGAGTTATTTTCACCTACATTTTTACTTTAACAAACCCTACAAAAACATGTTAAGAAGTGTGAAGTTAAGCTGACGGGTTGGAGGAAAAAATTATTTGAGTGTAAACAAGTACAATCATGTATTGAATTAACTTTTCTGTCACTTATGCCACTCTTAACTGGATGATATCAAAGTTTGTCGAGCAGTTGGTCCTCTCTTGTCGACTACTTTGTTGTCTACCACTTTGTACTCCTATACATGAGCTTGTCTAGCAGTTGGTCCAAGTCGTGTCGGCCACTTGACCCACCCAGTCTTCCAAATAATGGTTTTCATTTTGTCTACTGGCTAGCTGTCTATCACAGGGTCCAGCTCGTGTCGATCACTTGGTCCACATCATTTCTCTGTGTCTAGCAGTTGGCTGTCTACCACTTTGTCCTCTGGTGTCAGCCACTTTGTTGTCTATCACTTTGCCTGCTCCCGATTTCAAATTGTAGTTTGGTAATATCATTTTGGTTGAAGTAAACATAAATGGGCTTGGTGATCACATCCAAATCAAACAACTTCATACTACTTCTTAGTTTTGCATGTCCAACCATCCCCTTTTCACTATATTTTATTTTGTTTTGATGTTTTGAGCCCAATAAACCTTTAAAATACTATTTGTTGTTCAACATAACCATTTGAGCAATTAAAAACATATTTTATAAATGTAATTAATTGGTTATATACATTTTGGTTCCTTCTCCTTAAAATGTAGTTAGTGTTTTGTATATGCTGGATTCTGACAACAAACCCTTCAATCAAAAAATATTTGCTAAAAATAATATTTACAGCTAAAATTACATATTTGTGTTCATTTTTTGTCATTTGGGGATGTGTATCTTACAAATTAATGTTCACATGACATAAATCTTTTTAATTTAATTACATGTTGTAATAGTAATGTGATGTATCAGCATAGGACAAAATTTGTAGAACATTACTGCAGTAAAAAATGTTGTTAATCATAGTTGATGTATTTTATAAAGTTATATAAATATGAACAATAATATATATTTTTGAACGTAAGACAATTTATTAAAAATATTCACACTTAAATTCAGCTTCAGGACTATTTCACATATTTGATTTGGCTTCACCTGAAATTGAAAAAGTGTTATATGCATACCTCTTTTAGTGTTATAATTTATTGTCATTGTCATGTTTTGGGTCTGACTATTGATCATTGTTTGTTAAATCGCTGTATCATGTGTGATTTGAAATTATTTTGTTTTACTAAATACTCTGCTCCAGCCGATAGCCTAGCACATCACGTTTTGTGCAGACTTAGCGCGGTCTACAAACAACCTTTCCAATCAAATAAAGGTAGAACATACTTTTTATACATGTATGTTTCTTTATCAATTCACTTTAATGTAGCTATTTTAATCATAAACAATAAAATATGTACACACATATATATGTATATAATGTTATGTATATTATAAATTACACCTAGACACAGGATTCAAACCCAGGACTTTTGGGTTAGGGCAAAATCTGGAAGTGACAGTAATACTGTTACTATGGTTGGTGACCAGAGGTAAAAAAAACAATATCAATGACATTGATTTTTATTAGCACTGGCAATAAACTACTTTAGTGCATTTTTTAATTTGAATTTATAGTTGATAAGTTGAAATGAATTATTCATTTGTTTTTTATTTGAATAGAAGTTTTAAGAAATACTAAAAATTAATTTAAAAGTGACCCCAGTGGGATTTAATGAAAATGTTCCTTTGAGTTGATTCAAGTTCATAATGAAATGAAAAAATGGGAAACTATATTTTAATTGTGAATGTATTTAGCCTTCCTTTAATTTGAGTAGAACCCTCTTCGGTGGTCGCATCATCTAAGGTGCTATTCTCACAATAGACTAACTATTGATGGCAGGGAGATTGGGGTTCAATCTCGGTCAGGTACACCATGAGTGGTTTTTCCTAAATGGTTTCCCACTCTTTATTCACACAAATGTGGGTACACATCCTCTAAACTCAACCTTCCTCATCCTTAACCCATAAGCATAACTAGTACATAGGCATATAACCCAAATGGGTAGTAAGACATGGTGCTAAATACGTAATAAAACAATTTTGTATAAATATTTATTTCAATATGCTTCAAATATTCACACCTGTTATGATGAAGATAATGATTTTTTAAGTAGGAATGTTTTATTTCATATATTTGACCTCATATGATCTTATTTATATAGCCTAGAACTGCGTAATTTTATAAAACTTTGTTTTTGTGTTTATTTTCACAATATTATCTAACCTCATGTAGCTTAGAGCTGCTTTCACTTGTCATTTTGATGTGTCAACAATAGTTATTGTCGGGGAATGCCAGGCCTCCACCGTGGTTCGGATTCCACGTTAAACTGTAGGTCCTTCATTTCATCTCACTATCACCCTACCATTACACATTAGCGTAAGTGTGTATAAACCGAATGGGTAGTAAGACGCGGTACTAATAATAATAATAATAATAATAGTTATTGTCACTACACAGAAAAATGATGGATCACACTAATCAAACTTAAAGCATATACTCTGAATGGGTTGTAAGATCTGATGCTAAATAAATAAAACTTTAATTGGCCTTTGGTTTTTTATATAACAAATAACATAAATTTAAAATAAAATAAAACTAGTTTTATAACGTATTCAATTAATACATGTTGCCCCTGCATGTCTGTCATTTTTATTCTTGAGAAAAAAAAAAGCATACACCACTGCACAAAAACGCTAATGGAAAAATAAATTACTTCCACCTACTAGCATAAAACTCATTATATTGATTTAAAATTAAAATCTTAGTGTTACTTAACAGTTCATGTTCATACAATTCCCAGTTGGTGCTCTGCACAGCCTGTCGAGGGACTTTTGAATCACACCTCCTACGTTTTACATCCTGAATGTTAATTATTGTTGAGTCTACTTGAAACTTACCTGTCAATTCTTTTCTCTTATCTTCCCATTTTTATAGCAGCAATAACAGAGAGCAAGCCTGGTACACATTATTGGTATTATTGTAAATAATATTAAATTATTTATGTCCTACTATACTTTTTTTTAAAGGAAAAACTTTACATTTTATTAATTTACAAACAAAACATTATGCTAAATGAGTTTTGTGTTAATATTGTTTAAAAATATTTTGGGGTATCCACCTGAGACTTCCCTTTCTTCTGGAACTTAGGAGTTGCCCCCCTAACCCTCTCGTTGCTATAGTCTCTGACTACACCACGTGGTCAAACTAAAGATGATGAGGAAAACACATAAGTGTGTAAATATAGTCTATTAGAGTTGCAGGAAAGCCATATTGAATTAATGAAATATTTCCGAAGTAATATTCAAGTTGGAAAATTCTATATGTTAAATAAATGATTTGGTGTAAATAATTGTGTAAATGTATCTACCACTAAACACCAAATGTGACTATAAAATCTTATTAAGGAAATATATCTTTAAAAATTTTCTTCCTAACATACTTCTAAATCTGGTTATACATTCATACTAATATGACACTAATATTGTTAATATAATAATGCTCGGACCAAAGTCTTTATGTCTGTCGTTAATTCACTGGAAGCAAGGTAGCAATGCTTCCCTATAAATAAATAAGGGAAGAAAGAAAATAAAGTTTAAAAGAAAATTATTATAATTAGAAACCACTCAAGTATACAGTTAATGTTAAGTTGGCAGCCCTTTTAGCATAGAGCAAGCATTTCTTTCTCAGAGTGATCGACCAGCCAGCTGGCCTCACTCATTATGTCATTTGTTTCCGGGTTTGTCTGGCCCCTGTAGGGTAAAGGGAAGCAGTGTTTCCCTTAGCAAGTATTAGTGAAGTTTCGTTTTTTCATTGACTTCTTGACAATTACGTAATATACTGTTAAAATCTTAATTTTAGATGGATTTTTTTTCCCCCCAATATTTAATAGTTAGCACTTATAATTAATTATAAGTGCTATCTTGAAAAATAATTTATCACCGATTAACATTAAGTTGGTTTTTATTCTATAGGAATATTGATGATTGTTTGATTCTCCAAGGTAAGCAGTTTGTTTCCTTGCATACAGTAGTCGATTGATGAGTGTGTAGTAAACAAATGCAGTAGCGCAAGTCAGAGAAGGGCAGCTTTGTCATAAGTAATATTTTGAAGCGTAGTTTTTCATCTCAGTCTTTCGACGGAAAAGAAAATTGCCAACCTATCATCAACAACAATAATAAAAACTTTAAGACATTTATACACAATTGTATGAAAGTGTTGGGTAGTTATCGGGCTGTAAATTTGGTGTAAAAATGTAATTTTAGACTTGCTTACTATTTGATATTTATTATGACATATGTATATTAAACCTATTTACAAAACAACTAAAAGGCATATGTCAAAACACATAGTCTAAGAAAAAATATTTGGCAGTTCATGAATTTATAGTTATTAATATTACAGTTACTCTTTAATAAATATATAAATTTTTAATCTAATGATTGTTTAATATTTCCAATATCATCAATTATTTTGTTTAGTTATATTCATATTCTCATCCCCTTTTTATACTCTCCCCATAATATTTTTAACTGTATATATAAAAAAAGTAACATTATGAGTTTCCAATTAAACGAGGGGCCCTCAAACCCCTTTTATATCGTAGCCTAATCTTCCCTTAGTCCAGAATTGACCTCACACCATTGACTTCTACATGTAACTGTTAAAGTGTTTGTTTTGCTATATCTTTTCTAAACTTTACAAGCACGAACAGCTGTTTTCAAAGCTCCATTTGCCCATTTATCAAATGTAGATTTTGTATTATTTGTAAGCTGCAATTCAACACGTCGAGTTTTTTTTACAATAATCAAAGATGTAAATCAAATTCTTACATGAAACACACTGCTTTGAAACGCGTAAACTTAAGAATTTTAGCAAAGAAAAACCTTACTGAAATTAACATTGAATTGATAGAGGATATGTAAAATTCTTCCAGTTTTAAATTAATTATTTTGTTGTTTTTTAAACTCTACCCAAATTTTAAAAATTGAACTAAGTGAAACAAGTCTTTGAGATACCTTAAACATTTAATAAACAAAGTCTCATCTTCCAAATCTATCGTATTATACATCTTATTATTTGTATTGAATTTTTATATCCACTAATTCTTATTTATTTTCAATTTCTACAGTAAAAAAAAGTCACATTTGCATTAAAACTATCTGGTGATGACATATTACTCTAGAAATATGTAAATTATTGTAATCTAAAAATAACCAGTCTAGATCCATTAAGATGTAATGACATCTCTTTTGACAATAACAAACTTTGAATAAATAAATAAAGTTAGTTCACAAAGAAATACAATTTGTGCACGGCTATATTTTATTTTAATATAAATTAAGCATATGAAAAATTATTCCTCTTCAATATAAATATTAAATATTTATATAGAACACTCATAATGGATATGTACATAGTTGTACAGAAAAACTAAAATTTAGATCTAATGGATATTTGTTAACCATTAAGATTTATTTTAGATAAAGCTTTTTGGTTTCAAATCTTTTGGCACTTTTAAAGGCAAAGCAAAGTTGAGGTTGATAAATATTTGAAGTGAAGTCAACACCTTGTACACCCCTGCCTCTACTCACTGGGTAAACTATAAAATCTTGTTAAACTATTACTTTTTTGACTTGTGCCTGTCTATCAGAGCAGTTTTTGAGATTCTACTATAAAAATTAAAACGAATACTTTAAAATGTAGATATTTTTTATAATAATGCAGTACTTAATCATTTTCTGATGCAGACAAGTCATTAGCTTGGTAGTAATTAAGTGGGTGTATTACAAAACATAATAGCAACATAAGTAGTTATTGGCAATATTTATTTGCTTACATTAGGCTAGCTTTAAAATTTCATTTAAAGTAGATTAAAATCTTGTGCCACAAACCAGTAAGAAGCTGGGCACTTTTTGTTTAGAAATAACGGAAATAATACCGGGGATTTTACCACCAAAAAAATCTACTGGAACATTAACTAATTTGTAACATAAGACTAGTAGGTCTTTATATAGAAGGAAATGTGAAACTGAAAAAATAAGCACTTTTAATTTAAACTCATGTTTAATCACCCTCTTCCATACCTTTAATCCCCCTTTCCTCCCTGAACCAAAATCATCCTGTTTTAAACACTAAAGGCATGACTACAAAATAGTCAATTTTGTGAAAAATGAAATTTCATTCCTCTATGCTTTAGTCCAAATTGTCTGGAAAAATAGGAATTAATTCTGGAAAACACATGGCATTTTGTATTAATAAAATAGTGGTAACCATGCATTTAATACCATAAGAATAGAATGTGTTTTGCATTTTATAAGTTTTCTGGCAACTTATTGTGAAAATAAAATCAACCAATATGTTTGTTTTTATGTTAAAGTTAAAACTCCATAAGTTTCCTACTTTATAAATGAGATTTTTTGAGTTAATAACTATTAAATGGCAGTGTGTTATGACATTTTTTTAACTACTTTTGTGCATTTTATTTTTATTTTCATGTATTTAGCATTATTAAACAAAACTTTTTTCTCATCACTTGCATTGCCTAAACTAAAATTCTGGGGGTATGTTTTGCTGAATTGTTTCCATACAGGAATGTGTGTACAGCAAAGACTGCACCTTACTCTAATGGTTCTTTATGTGGGTTTTCCCAATGTATACAAAATATAAAATGGTATGGTGGTTTATTGAGAATGCTACTGACAAAAAAATTAAAATTGTCCTGCAACTTCTTTTTGATAGTTATGACCCTGGTAGGTACCTCCATATTAAAACCTTAACTAACAGTTAAGTTCAAAATGTTGAAAAGTTCGCTTTAATGTATTAATATGGCAAACTATATGTTATGCATCTGTGAATTTTGACATCTGTAAGAGGTAGATTTACCGATCTTTTGACATTGCTACTTAATTTTATATTTTTCTAAAGCAGTTTTTTTTTTTCAAATTGTGGAATGTGTTGGCCCTTGGATATGTAAAGTACAACTGAGTTTTATTAGTCACAAATATGTTTTAATAATAGTAGGCCTAAACCTGATAGATAAATTATTACAGATTTTGTCTTATGACTAAAATTTTATTAAAAATTTGGTGTGCTTGTTTATTACAAGGATATTTCAATAAATAAAATTACAAGACAAATGTAACTTATTTGCATGAGATATCTTGTGACTTAATTTATTTAAACACTAACTTACTTTATAAGACAGCAAGTATTTATTTTATTTTATTTTATTTTATTTTATATATAGAGTAAGAGAGAGCTTGACAAGTACATTGGTGAAGCCATGGCCCTGAAAAATTTAAGTAACTTGCGAAAGATTGGAAAACACTCTTTTAAAGGGTTCTTAAGTTGGTATTACTTTACTGTTAAAATTAAAACCAAAGGCATTATTTATTTAACCATATTTATCATTTGAACTCAACATGCTAATCTGTCAAAGGTTATAAAGCTGCAATTTTATAATGCCGACATTCCTCTCTGTATTTTCCCTCACTATTTTAAAAGTATCGCTGAAAGTGTTACACAAACTGATGCCACAACTAGCTCTGAACTGATTTTAAGGTTTCTTGAATGTAAAAGTGTGAGACTTTTCCACTGTGTGGTGTTTGTCTGCGACTCAGGAAAAGCTAATGATGCGCGCAGTTTGACATTCTCAATTGATTGTTATTGATAATCAAATCCAACAAATGAAAGCAAAATACATTGCCAACTTAATGATTTGACTTTGAAATATTTGTAACTCACATTAGGTGTAACTTCTTTTTTTTATGTTAATTGAAAACATTAAAAAATAGATACTACATATACAGTAATAGTATTGTAAGATTTTGGTTGGAAGAAAAATAGAAAATACAGACATTTTTGTTGCCAACATTGATAGAATTATTTTATTATATTAGTATTATATCTCAAAAGTAAAGGCCTCATATCACATGACTGGACCTAATATATGACTATATGAAAATGGTTTTAATAACTTTTTTAACTGTCAAAAAGTTTCTTCTTAACTTAATCTAATTACAATATCTGCTTAAAATATCTTTGTTAGTGAAAATATTTTAATAATCCTGGTTTTGAGGACATTTATTTTGTTTTCACTACTATTCATGTTTAGCTAAATATATTTTTAACATTTTACTTTAAGCTCATTTTAATAAATTTTAATTCACATCAGTAAAATCCATAGATAGTTTACCAAATCAGTAAACATAACACAAATGTAACATTCCTAAACATTTTAACATAAAATATCAGTGATTTTAAATTTATATTCTTTAAGTTTGATGCATAGGCTTTTAAATGAAAGCTTTTCTCAAGCTGAGCTGTATCACTTTATTTGACTGTTTGATTCTAATTGCACTATTCACAGTGGCGTAACTGTCTTTACCTCTCTCACCCCCCCTCCCTTCCCTTCCCCACTAGACACATTTTGTCCCCCTGACCTCTTTACTTTCTGAGCGATTTTAGTTAACGTAACTAAGGGGTTGGAATAGGAATAAAAATAAAAACTCAAGTTAGAAATATGAAAAAATTACTACTCTACTTTAAGGATTGAAAATTACATGTATAATTATTAAATAGCCATTTAACATTTTTTAATATTGAGTCAAGTCAAGCTGAACAAGCGATTTCCCTTTTAGCTTTTTGAGAGACAAAAATGTAATTACTTCATGTTGGTCGAAGCCATGTGCTTTTTCACATTTAATACTTAATACACTGAGAGCATAAAGTTTTTGTTGAAAACTGTTTACCTGGTAGGTTAAATTGTCACTAAGGTCTTATCTGTACTCCTTAATCAAGATGGATGATTTCTCAGTCACTTCCTCATCTGTTGCTGTTAGCAGAAAATTTTGTGTAAGCATTGTAAACAAACTGTTTATTGACGTTACCCGCCTCGGTGGCGTAGTTGGCTAACGCGCTTGTCGTGTTGAGCTTGACTGCTGAGGACGGGGAGATCGAGGTTCAAATCTCGGTCGGGTGAACTGAGGGTGGTTTTTCCTAAATGGTTTTCCACTCTCCCTCCACGCAAATGCGGATTCATTTCATCTAATTCAACCTTCCCAATTCCTAATCCATTAGCGTAATTAGTACTTAAAGCGTATAAACCGAACGGGTAGTAAGACGCGGTGCTAAATATTATTATATTATTATTATGTTTATTATTAACTGCATACTTTTAAATCTGATTTTGATTCAACTGATAATTATGTCCAATACATTACCCCCTCCCCTCTGCACTGTGGGGGTGTAAGTTATGCCACTGACTATTCACCTTCTGGAACAAACTAAATGTTGTAACCTTGATATAAATTATGGCAGAATATACCACCATTATTGTTACAATCCTATACACATTTCCTCATAATTGAAAGTACTGTTTAAGTTCATGTTAATAATGACATTTATCAAAACAAAAATGTGTGAGTTTGTTTCTGTTTTATTTTGATTATATTGCATATTGCAAAAGTATCTTAACTCCGCAAAAATTCGAGCCACAATGTTTTTTTTTAACTGATTAACATATTTTTAAATTATCTGTTAATTATAATGAAAGTTGTTTATTGCTACTTCTTTGAAGTGATGAGACACCAAAACTTTGTAAAAAAATCTCTGTAGTAGTTGAATAATATAATTTTGAAGATTCAAGACATAAATAGAAAATACAGTTTAACTTTGTACTTTGAAAATAAATGTAAGGTTTAATTTAATCTTAATAACTGAAGTGTGACATTTTGAACAGGAACTTTATTCATTTTCATTCTATTAGTATATATTTTTTGTACCCGATTTTAATGGTGGGTTTCTGACAACACAACTGAAACATTAAAATAGTTCAACCAGACCATAGCAAAACATAAGATTTCCAAAAAAATGTTTAATCATTGGTTCTCTAACCTTTTGGTCTCTCACAGGATATCTTTACTCATTCAACTCCTTATCACATATTGTTTGTAGAATTATTATATTTGTCTTACTCAGGTTCTTCCATGCAATCTCACCTACTACATTAATTTGATAATATGTGTGTTTATTGAACTAATATTTAAAAATTAAAATATTGTGTTATTATTTGTGAATAGAAATTGTATATGGTTATGTAAATAGACTTAAATAAATCTGATAAATGTTTAAAACTGCTTTACAATCATTTTCTCCAGAATTCTCCTTTGATCCCACAAAAACGACTTGTCAATAATAATAGAGTTTGAGAACCAATGTGTTAAACAAAAAAACATTGTTACACATCTTATTTTTTTATGTTTTGTATTTGTATTGATTCTTGACTTTTTGTACACTAATTATTATCTAATATTGTGCAGCTTTAGTATTGGTAGCATCCAACAAACATTTGTGATAATTGTGAAATTCAAATAAATGAAATTTGCTTCATTATAAAAACTGCGTATTTAAATTTTTTTTAGTCTCCTGATTATAACGTCCATAGTTAGTAACTCATGCGATGTAAGCTCTGCAAAGTGATGCAACAAAGCAAATGAAGCTGAAGCAAATCAATCGCAATATTGATGACCTAATAATGGTTATTATGATTAAAGTGATGTGATTGAATACATTAAATTAATGATGGAACCCTCAAGCTCTCGAATCCTTAAGGATATTTGAGATTAAAGGACTCCAGATTTGTCTTGTGTTTTCAAAAATTGTATTTATAGCTTTAAAACTACCTATAGGTAGTTCAGCTGAACATAATTATAGGACAAACTTAAAACCAGATTCCAGAACAATAATTTAACGTTTATAATGAATGGTTTCAGCAAAAAATTGTTAACATCAAGTATTTATTATAATTGTACGGGATTGCATATTAATGAATCCAATAGCTTTGGCTATTAAGTATTTATATTATTCTGTTACACTCCTATATGTTCATAATTGTTTGCTAGATTTGAACTCAAATTTGAGATTCTGATTTATAAAATAGTAAACTTGACCCACCTCTGCATAAACACAGTAGGTTTTCTCGTAAAACTTGAAGTCTGCAGACAAACCATCCCTATTTATAATTACAGTCAAACTCAAGTTCAAGTTAAAAGTTGATTCCTAAAAAAATATTTTTGTAAACTAACGGCTATAGAGGCGTGCGTCGAACTGAACTCTGTTTATAGATGCATACAATTTTTCCAGTGAGCCAAATCTCGAACATTTCTGCGAGCCATATTTGCTTAAGAAAGTCATATAGGCTCATTTTGTGGGTGACACAATCAATAGATAGTGAACATTTAAAATTTTCAGACAAAAAAAATTATCTACAATTTGCAAAAATACAGGAAAGACAGGACAGATGATGGCGGCAAGCTCAATTTGTTTATTATAATAAAGAGAAAACAGTTGAAATAGTCCACTTAGTGACCTAAAATTACAATAACTTAGTGGTCAATACAAAAACTTGCTCACTACCCAATTCCCGAGCTCCCAGGCATGTAGTTGACCGTCATACATATACATTATATACAAATATACATACATACATACATAATCACATCGTTCCCTTACGATGTAGGCAAGAAACTGTTAATCTAATTTTTAAAAAACTCTGTCCTCACTAACTTTCTCCGCACTTCCATATCCTTGCATACTCCCTTCGCTTACACAACATCCATATACCTAGTCACACATGCTTTTTTATTCTCAAAACTCTTAATGTTTCTCTTTTTAACACATTTGTCTACAACATTTAACCACGTCTTATATTGCTTACTCCTTTCTTTTGATCCACACACTATACTTACATATATTTTCTTCATCAGTCGATCCACACTCATCCTCTCTACATGCCCAAACCAACGTTAGACACTTACTTTACATTGACCTATTGAATTCCCTTTCAAACCGGACATCTTCAGCACACATTCATTACTGACTCTGTCCATACGAGTTTTTCCACATACAATTCCGAGATATCTCACACCAACTATATTCACCTGGCTGAGTGGCTAAATTCATAACTAAAAGATAATTTCCATGTTCTGAGCTTCTTTATTCATGTACGATTAACTGTACGAACAGCTTATAATCCGAACAGGCTGTAAGACGCGGTGCTAAAAAAAACACCAAAAACAACTGTACGAACTTTAGCTCAACTCTGTGTTATTTACTTTCATGTACAAATGTTATTGTACTTGGCAACATAAAGACGGCCCCCGAGTCAGCGAGCGGTAGCTGTGGTCTCAATTGATGATGAAGCTGTTAATTTACACAAATCCATCACAGACTCTGCCTTAAAATATGCATGAAGAATTATCCTTAGCATTGGATGAATCCTGTATAGCTTTCTGGTAGAGCATTGGCAGACTTAGTCAAAAGTCCCTGGTTCGATTGCCATGTTTAGGTGCCATTTTGAATATTCATGAATATTCACTAAGGGAGCATTAAAGTAAAATTCAAACTGTATAGAATGGTATAACATCTTCACTACCCACTTCCGTGGACGCACAGTCTAAGGCATCACTCTCACAAAAGACTGGACTGCCGATGACAGGGAGATCAGAGTTTGATTTCCGGTTGGGTAGATTAAAGGTAGTTTTATCTAAATAATTTTTCACTCTGATTTAATGTAAATGTGGGTACAAACTTCCTCTAAAATCAACCTTCCCCATCCCTATAATTTTTTATTCTTTTATTAGCACCCCGTCTTACTACCCGTTCGGGTTACACACCTATGTACTAATTAGACTAGTGGCTTAGGAATTTGGAAGGTTTAATTGAGAGGAAATGCACCCGCACTTGTGTGGAAGAAGAGTGGAAAACCATTTAGGAAAACCACCCTCAGTGCACCCAACTGGAATCAAACCCTGATATCCCTGTCTTTGGCAGTCTAGTCTAACACTAAAATGGCGCCGCATTAGACCACGCAGGCTCCGAAGCAGATCTAAAATAAAATTATAGATCCCAAAAAGTTGCAAGTAGCCCAGTTAGTAAAGTCAGTAACCAACGGATCCCACAAGTAGCTGAACTCACTAATTTCGCCTATTCTAGCAACACTGCGCCAAACCGCCGCCTATATCTGTGCGTTCACCAGTGGCATGTTGCTCTCGCTACTGTATGGCTCCGTAACAACCTAGCTACAAACTATATCCCGTGACTTGGCGAGACTTGCTTTGTCACTCCTAAATGTAGCTGAATAAAAAATAAAATAAAAAACTGTTCCTAAGGGGGCTTACGACCCCTTAACCCCCTCCGTTGGTGCACCACTGCACTGCTTGCTACCATCTTATTACGTCAGGAGATGTCTAAATTCCGGAAATATATACAAATATCGAACAAATTCCCTATAATATTATTACTATACATTGCATATCGTTGTGTGTTAGTCCCCAACACCACCAAACAGCCGTTGTGGGTTGGTCTGTTCACTAAAAACAGTATTTTTCTTTCTTTTCCTATGTTACAATAATATTTAAAAACCAGAACAATCGTAATATCATATATCACATCTATTAACAACTCAAAAGAGACAGCTACGCTATTCACGCCACCAAGTGGCTTGGTCATGTTTAGCACCCGCCTCGCTCTGAAGTAGAGTAGAGGTGAGGTATATTTTATTTGAACTACTTATCTGTGTTACATGTGTATTCACTGTTGTGCTTGTGAGTGTCCGTCCCCTCAATAAAGATAATAATTGTGTCCTACCCGGTCCTCGAACTGGAGACCGGTGTCTCCCTGTCTAGTCCCTCGCTATCGTATATTAGCTCTTCCTTATGTCCCTCGTCCTTGATTCGGAGCAACCTTCTTCCTTTACACTCCATTGATTTTTGGAGCAGTCGAATAGTAGAAAGAAAGTGGATGCTTTGTGTTCTTGTCAGAGCTCTGAGATCAGGTCCGGTGCAACCTTACTTATCTATTATAGAGGCCTAGTTTAGAGTTGGTTTGGGGAGAAACAAATGAGTTTTGAAGGGGAAAGCTTTCGTAGTACAAAACATTATTTCCACAATACAAGTACAGTATATAATATATTCTCACAATACATTGTTACGTTGATGAGTGACATTAAAGGAACCCTCTTGGTGATAAAATGATTTAAGGCAAGGGTCAGCAATCTACTCACTGACTGATTTTATCTCGCCCACAAAATATTTAACGAACAAACAATTTGTTCAAAAAATTGACTTAATAGCTAATTACTAATTGGAAAATGTAGAATTTAACTTTTTTTTTGATCTAATTTTTTTTCAAATTAGCCAAACATTTTTTTTAAATCCATAAAAATATCATAAAGGTTGCCAGCTTTTGGACTCTGGCTTCACTCTCGCACTAGAATGGACTACGATGACAGGAAGATTGAGGTTAAATTCAGGTTGGCTGCACTGACGGTGATTTTTCCTAAACATTTTCAACTTTCATTCCAAACCAATGTGGGTGCACTTCCTCTAGAATCAACCATCTTCATCCCTAACACATTGGCGTTGCTAGTATAAATGCATATAGTCCAAACGGGCGGTAGACGCAGTGCTAAAAGAAACTAGGCTGGGAGTAGGTACGAATATAGTAACTGTTACAAAAAGGAGCAGGTAATCGGAACAGGTCCAGCGGTGGAGCAGTAACAGATTGTTCCACTAAAGGAGCAGTTTTTCCCATCCCTAATGTGCTAACACGCCTCGGTAATTTCTGTTCTAGTATTAGTAACTAGTTAAAATTAACTGGCAGAGCCATCTGTGTGACAGTTTATTTACTACTTTGATTAAGTCAAAGCTGGCAGAGCCATCTGTGAGTAAATGCATGTACTGTTTGTAAGTGTTACATACATCTAATAATACCTCCTGGTGTGTCCTATTCTCCTAATACTTCAAACAGAAATATCCAGTTTCTGCGATACAAATTAAAAATAACTGGCAGAGCCATCTGTGTGACAATTTATTTACTACTTTGATTAAGTCAAAGCTGGCAGAGCCATCTGTGAGAAAATGTATGTACTATTTGTAAGTGTATCCTACTACTTTGATTAAATCAAAGGTAAGCAAAAGATTAGGCTGAAAAAATTGCCATCGTGTTCCTGGAATAAAAAAATTAATTAGCCATTGCATTGTTACTGTGTGAGTTCGTATTTCACTGGTGTTCAAATTTAGAAACTTAATCATGTTAGTTTGATATTTTGATTTTTTACTTCATGTCCGAAGAGATGGGTGGGAACACTGTATTTAACTAATTTTGATTCGGTGTCCGAATCGTTTCTATGAGATGATTGGATGCATGAATAGGGAGAGAACCTGAAATGTTCCAGGTGACTGAGATTTTCAATCCTGACAGGATGCATGATGCAAATGACTGTGATTTTTTTTTTCCTAGTGGGATGCACGGATAGTGTGACTGACTCTGGCATAGGTGACCATAGGTCAATCCTGACATGATGTACGAGTACTGTGCCCGACTTTGTGACTGTGACTAAATCCTAACTGATGAATAGATAGTGTGCCTGATTCTAGACTATGGTTATATTGCGATAGGATGTACGGATAGTGTGCCTGACTTTGTGAATGTAGTTAAATCATAACTGATGAATAGATAGTGTGCCTGATTCTAAACTATAGGTATATTGCGATAGGATGTACGGATAGTGTGCCTGACTTTGTGAATGTGGTTAAATCCTAACTGATGAATAGATAGTGTGCCTGATTTTAGACTATGGTTATATCGCGATAGGATGTACGGATAGTGTGCCTGGTTCTAGACTAAGTGACTGTGGTTAGAATGAACGGATAGTGTGCCTGACTCTGGAATAGGAGAAAGTTGTCATTCCTTAGGTTGGTTTGGATTTAGAAAGTGCACATTACATTTTTTTCCAATTAAAATTATTCTTTGACTCGATGGGCACTCCATTCATTCTAAAAAGATTGCAAGATTACCTTGGTGAGTTCCACTATGAGGCAGCTTATAAAATAGGACCATACTGTAATTGGTCAAGCTACCGTTCTTGCTACTTTTTGGGGTAAAAAAGTGTAAATATATATATATATATATATTAAACCACGATTCATGTTTAAACTACGGTATTTTTGTTATATCTAAATTACTATTTATAGTATTTAAACTACTATTTAAAATGTTATAAGCTATTGTATAATTTATAAACTTATTAATCAGTAATGACTGCATCTATTTTTCGTGTGCGCACTATCAAAGGTATCTATGACTGTATATATATATATATATGTGTGTATGTAAGTATTTACAATCACACTGAGATAAACCCGCATACAATCTTATCATTAGAACAAGTGGTTAATTAATGCAAATCCATTAGAACAATGTAATAAATGAAAATTTTTATCAATTTTTCAAGATATTTGTTTATTTGATGTATTGTTTTATAGACTGTAGCTAGGAATAAACCATCATAATTGAGTGGCATGTCTGTAGACTTTTAAAAAACACTTGATAATACATTAAAAAATTAAAGTTCACAAAATTGGCCAGTATAAAAACGGGTGAGCTCACGTATCGATTGTAGTCTGATTCAAACGATTGCAAATACTGGCTTGTTCATCAACTTGAATTACATTGGCTAGTGTAACCTAAAATGAACATTTTGAAAGCTATTCTAGGTAAGACTTTATTGAAAATTAGTACAATATGGACCCGCTTCAGTGACCGGATGGTCTAAGGCGTCACACTCGTGTTGGACTGGCCTACTGATGACAGGGAAGTCGGGGTTCGAATGGCTTGGGTCTACTGAGGGTGGTATTTTATAAATGGTTTCCTATTTTCCTGCCACGAAAATACGGGAATATTATCCCTAATATGATACCTTTCTGATCCATACCCCATTAGAGTGATTATCATAACTGCGTATAACCTGAACAGGTAGTAAAACGCGTTGATAAAATAATATACAAATATGGCTACAAATAATTAACCTTTATTTGCAAAGAGCATGATTTCATGGACATGTTTATTTGATTTAGCTATTTTTAATAAATAGTTTAAAATTATTATTACTGTCAAATTATTTTTAGAATTTTCAGACACCTTAGCTCAGTCGGTAGTGGGTCTGTCTACTGAGTTAAGAGTACCAGGTTTGATTCCTGGAATGGTCGAGAAATGCATCATTGTTATTTATAAGAGCACACACATGTTTATATTTGTACATATACAGCTGTTGCATTCACATGTAACTAAATACACACGCACACACACACACACCAGTGGTCACATGAAATAAGGTGACAGTCTCGTCTGGTCTGATTGATCAGTGACGGAAATGTTGGTGTCCGATTTCCGGTGTGGTGTGCGGAGTTATTTTTCCTAAATTATTTACCCCTCTAGCTCTACGAAAATGTGGGTACCTTTCCTTTAAACTCTACTTTTTCATCCTTACCCCATTAGTGTTAATATTTGTATAGCCCGGACGGGTAGTAGGACGTGGTTCACGTATGATAAACACTACTATTAAGAAATATAACCATTTTATTTGTTGAAAAAACTTAGCTAACAATAATTTTACAATATTAAGCCCATTTAGAGACATTTCATTTAAAAACAAATATAGTTAGTACAGTAAACGAGTTGCATACCTGTTTGACACATTTAGGGATAAAATCAAACGTCTTTATTTTACTATCAACTATCAAAAGTACCCAGAATTGCGTGGTTACCCCAAGAAACGTTTTTCTTTACTTCAAACAGACAGAAAAATAATCTGTTTGTTCTATTTTTTCTAATACAATTTTTAATAAATCTATAAAAATCAAAAATACAAAATTCCAGCTTTGAGGTGCATATGTTTTTGCATAGGGACTACTCATTTTAAAACTTCAGACCTCTAAGTGGGGTAAATATCGCGCTAATGTCATAACAGACAGAGAGACAAACAGACATACAAATTCTTCCTTTTATTTATATTGATATAATTAAGAATTAACAAATTAATTAATATGGCCAAATACTTTATTTTGACTTTTTTATTTCTATACAATTAATTTTTATAAAAAGTCAAACAATTAAAATGATCAAATAGACGTTCACACATAAGTGGCGTGGTAGAAAGAAGATGTGTGTTTGTCAAGTGAGCTAAACACTTGTAAATGTTTTATTTTAGTAATAAAGGCCTACATTTGTTTCTTAAATAATTATAAGTTCGGTTATAGATTTTTTTTAAAGGTGGTAATTGTTTATTTTGAAAATATAGAATTTTATAGAGTTCAAATTTTATTTCTCTAAAATAAAATGTAATCAAGGTGGACTCAACTTTGTACATATTTTATTATGGTTTACATCTTTCAGTCGCCAGCGTGTTTATCTGCAAAGCTAAGGGTCCCAGGTTCGATTCCTGACATGGCCGAAAAATGTATCATTGGTGAAATGTAAATTTATCCTTTCACATTGATGAATTAACAGCCGGGGACTGGATGTTGTGTTTGTTATACTGCCTACCTGCCTGCCTGCCAATCTGCCTGATTACCTGCTTACCTGCCTTCCTACCACATATATATATATATATATATATATTAATGATACATTTAATGTTACATAAGATATATCTCTCTAAACGATTTAAATGTGATATGTCAACGAGATGTAGAATGATGATATCTAATTAAAGCCGTAATGATTTGTTGTCTTAGCATTCGCCGCAATAGCGCTAGTTTCTGCTCATCCCTTGGACCAGAGTGTAGCGAGTGCTCTACAAGCTGTGGCAAGGGAACACAAGATTTCACCATAGCTTTGCACCAGGTAACGTTCGACAAACAATGCTTTCTAGAAACTATAGTCTGATAACACTAGATAACACGACATATCACCATAGCTTTGCACCAGGTAACGTTCGACAAACAATGCTTTCTAGAAACTATAGGCTACAAAACAGGATACACGACATATCACCATAGCTTTGCACCAGGTAACGTTCGACAAACAATGCTTTCCAGAAACTATAGGCTATAAACACAGGATACACGACATATCACCATAGCTTTGCACCAGGTAACGTTCGACAAACAATGCTTTCTAGAAACTATAGGCTTACAAAACAGGATACACGACATATCACCATAGCTTTGCACCAGATAACTTCGACAAACAATGCTTTCCAGAAACTATAGGCTTCAACACAGGATACACGACATATCACCATAGCTTTGCACCAGGTAACGTTCGACAAACAATGATTTCTAGAAACTATAGGCTATAACACGGATACACGACATATCATCATAGCTTTGCACCAGGTAACGTTCGACAAACAATGCTTTCTAGAAACTATATCTATAAACACTGGATACACGACATATCACCATAGCTTTGCACCAGGTAACGTTCGACAAACAATGCTTTCTAGAAACTATAACTACAAACAGGATACACGTCATATCACCATAGCTTTGTACCAGGTAACGTTCGACAAACAATGCTTTCTAGAAACTATAGGCTTCAACACAGGATACACGTCATATCACCATAGCTTAGCACCAGGTAACGTTCGACAAACAATGATTTCTAGAAACTATAGGCTATAACACAGGATACATGACATTATCACCATAGCTTTGCACCAGGTAACGTTCGACAAACAATGCTTTCAGAAACTATAGGCTTCAACACAGGATACACGAACATTTCACAATAGCTTTGCACCAGGTAACGTTAAACAAACAATGCTTTCTAGAAACTATAGGCTATAACACAGGATACACGAACATATCACCATAGCTTTGCACCAGGTAACGTTCGACAAACAATGATTTCTAGAAACTATAGGCTAAACACAGGATACATGAATATCACCATAGCTTTGCACCAGGTAACGTTCGACAAACAATGCTTTCTAGAAATTATAGCCTTCAACACAGGGCTACACGAGATATCACCATAGCTTTGCACCAGGTAACGTTCGACAAACAATGCTTTCTAGAAACTATAGGCTATAACACAGGTACATGAGATTTCACCATACTTTGCACCAGGTAACGTTCGACAAACAATGCTTTCTAGAAACTATAGGCTACAACATAGGATACACGACATATCACCATAGCTTTAGCACAGGTAACGTTCGACAAACAATGATTTCTAGAAACTTATAGCTATAACACAGGATACATGACATATCACCATAGCTTTGCCCAGGTAACGTTCGACTAACAATGCTTTCTAGAAATTATAGGCCTTCAACACAGGACACGAGATATCACCATAGCTTTGCACAGGTAACGTTCGACAAACAATGCTTTCTAGAAAATATAGGCTACAACACAGGATACACGACATATCATCATAGCTTTGCACTAGGTAACGTTCAACAAACAATGCTTTCTAGAAACTATAGGCTACAACACAGGATACACGAATTTCACCATAGATTTGCACTAGGTAACGTTCGACTAACAATGCTTTCTAGAAACTATAGGCTATAACACAGGAACACGAGATTCCACCATAGCTTTGCACCAGGTAACGTTCGACAAACAATGCTTTCTAGAAACTATAGGCTACAAAACAGGATACACGACATATCACCTTAGCTTTGCACCAGATAACATTCGACAACAATGCTTTCCAGAAACTATAGGCTTCAACACAGGATACACGACATATCACCATAGCTTTGCACCAGGTAACGTTCGAAAACAATGATTTCTAGAAACTATAGGCTATAACACAGGATACACGACATATCATCATAGCTTTGCACCAGGTAACGTTCGACAAACAATGCTTTCTAGAAACTATAGTCTATAAACACGGATACACGACATATCACCATAGCTTTGCACCAGGTAACGTTCGACAAACAATGCTTTCTAGAAACTATAGGCTACAAAACAGGATACACGACATATCACCATAGCTTTGTACCAGGTAACGCTCGACAAACAATGCTTTCTAGAAACTATAGGCTTCAACACAGGATACACGCATATCACCATAGCTTAGCACCAGGTAACGTTCGACAAACAATGATTTCTAGAAACTATAGGCTAAACACAGGATACATGACATATTCACCATAGCTTTGCACCAGGTAACGTTCAGACAAACAATGCTTTCCAGAAACTATAGGCTTCAACACAGGATACACGAGATTTCACAATAGCTTTGCACCAGGTAACGTTAAACAAACAATGATTTCTAGAAACTATAGGCTATAACACAGGATACACAACATATCACCATAGCTTTGCACCAGGTAACGTTCGACAAACAATGATTTCTAGAAACTATAGGCTATAACACAGGATACACGACTTATCACCATACCTTTGCACCAGGTAACGTTCGACAAACAATGCTTTCTAGAAACTATAGGCCATAACACAGGGCACACGAGATATCACCATAGCTATTTCTGCACAGTGATACACTCACTGGAAGTACTATTATTTTTAACTTACAAACTGAAATCAAAACTTCAAAATGAGAGACTTCAAAAAACCCTGAAGTTTACAGGCATTTTTTAATTATTGTAGTTTAATGCTAATGTCGACGCTAATTATATAATCTAGTAAAAATGCAAGAGAAAGATGGGCTTGATAGTAATACCCCTCACTAATATTTATAAAGATAGTGGACAGAAAACCTTAAAGTAAAATACAATAGTTCTTGCAGGGTCCATGTATAGTAGGATTTTGCTAGAAACGAAAGTCTAGAAAATACAAATATATCATTTGCGACGAACAATGATAACACCCTCTTCGGTGGCCGCATGGTATAGGGCGTCACTCCCTTAATATACTAATACCCAACCCAGTGGTGTAGTTAGCTATCGCGCTGGTTTCGTGTTGAGCTAGACTGCCCGATGATAATAAGATCAGGGTTCTAACCTCGGTTGAGTGTACTGAGGATAGTTTTCCCTAAAAAAAAAGTCCACTCTTTCTCTCTATTATCACGCAAATGCGGATACACTTCCCCTAATTCAACCTTCCTCACCCTTAACTCATTAACGTAATTAGTACAGTACATATGCGTAAAGCCTAAATAGGTAGTAAGACACGGTGCTAAAAAATTATTATTTTTTACTTGAATAAGAGTGTTAGTTTACAGGTATTGTGGATAGCTATCAAAAATGACAGCTGCAGATTACAAGGCTTTACGTTGTAACGATACATTTTTGGACCCCTCTCATATATTAAAAAAGTCATGGATGAAGTGTATTTTTCTTTAAAGTATTGTATGAAAAATATCCTTTTAATACTTCATCCATGGAGAATTGTGCGCTTTAGAAACAATTTCAACACAATACGTTTTAATATCTTTCTTTTAGTGAAGATTAACTCCGTTGTACTTAGAAAATGCATGTGACATGCTAGCTCCCTCTACCAAATAGATAGCCAGCCTCTACTACAGCAGGTTGCCAGGAGTTTTTCTGTTAGTTGGTTTTGACACTGGTGACAAGGGGTCCAAGAGGCAAGGGGTAGGTTATATAAAAGTCGCTTGTGCGTATGAATCCATTATAGTGGACAGAGATACACAAGAACTTTATAATAAAAGAGAGAATGCCGGTAATATAAAAGTGATAAAACATTACATAGAACACAGAAAAACAATCCGTAAATCATATCATTTAATATCATATATTCAGTACCGACGGTGTAATCAGTTAATTAAAACGTGTGCAACATCAAAATTTTTTTTAATTTCTTAATTATAAGTATCAAATATACTCGGATCACATAATCATGTGATAAGTATGCAGTAATGCAAACACGCGTCCCCATCTCAAAAAATCCCCGATATCATTATAATTAGTGCACAATCACAGGGCAATATATCACAATATAATCCCGTATCGTCATAACGTATAAGCACGCTGAAGTAAATTCAGAAACTTTTCTAGCTGTCTGATCGAATATTAACTATTAAAATTGGACTGTATCTCGAGGGAGGATAGAAAGCTGTCTTGCAGAATTTAAACCTCCTTAAAGCATTCGATAATGACGTGGCCTGGATGGTTTTGCAGGTGTTTAGGGAAGATGCTAGCAGCAACACGATAACCTCTCCTCTGAGTCTGGAGGTGGTGCTTGGTATGATAGTCCAGGGAGCCAAAGGAACGACCAAGACACAGTTGCAGCAGTCGCTCTACCTACCAAAGGATGACGTCGTCGCAAAGACGGGATTCAGGGAATTGCTGGCCCCACTAAAGGTCAGATATCAATATATGCTGTGGGTTTATTATCTAGAGCAGCGGTTCCCAACGTGGGGTACGCTTACCTCCAGGGGTAAGTGCCAGGAAGCTTGGGGCACGTAAAAATATTCGAATAATGAAATTAACTCAACGATATGGTGAAGGGTCGTTTGGGTTTTCTTCTCTATTTGACCTTTAGAAAATTATTTCAATTTCAAATATAAAATAATTAATTAAATGTGCTGGTTTTTATTGTAACTTTTGCTTTTTGAATGTGAAAATATATTTCACATTATTATTACATTGTTTTTTAATCCCATTATTAGACCCCTTATTTTCAGTTGCGACAAATAAATTAGAAAAAAACTATTACTGCAGTAATTAAACATTTTGGTAAAATTAAGGGCACAATTTATGTAAATGGGCTGCCAAGGGGTACGTAAGTGAAAAAAGGTTGGGAACCACTGATATAGAAGATTAAGTGAAATGTAAGCCCCACTAAAGGTAAGAAACCAATATAATTATGCTGTGGGTTTATTTACTCGAGGATCCAGTGAAATATAGGCGTCACTATAGGTAAGAAATAAATATATGCTGCTGATTTATGTGCTCGAGTATATGTATAAAATCTACAAGATAACGATGACCAGTGTTTATCCTGTAGCCATTCTCGCCACTTGAAGTTTGAGTCAACCCACAAGTGTGAAATATCTTTGTCCAATTTGATTTATGAGTTACGGGTTGATATCGAGAAGCTATATTCTCTTTGTATTAAAACTACAAACATGTTCGAAGATTTAAAGCAAACTTAAAGCAACTCGCTACAGAATTTTGAATTCACACAGTGTGAAAAAAAATCCACTGAAAAAAAAATTAATTCATATTTTAGCATTCAATTAATTATTAAAAACTAATTTGATTTTTTAAATAAACAATAACAAAAATTGGCCAAATTAGATACGATTTAGTGTGTCCTTGAAATAATTATCCTCTCTCTGAAATGTTACCTAGCTAAAATATGTCCTTATGAAACCTGAGTCTTTGTTGTTGTTTTTTAGATATCTTTATGTTATATTTTACTAATCGGTAACAACATTCCAAACAATTTAGAGTAGTTAGTTTTCCTTATTTTGCTTTAAACAAAACACTATGTCATGAAATATTGAAAATGCCACTTTGGTGCGGAAACTGCTCATTAAGCTATATCAAAAGGTATGTTTCTAGAATTAAATTAAGAATGTTAGTTGAGATATGGGGAACAAATGAGGGGTGTTTATAGAAGGGAACCCCGCTCAATTATTCTCTTAGCAATACAGTACTAAAATGTCGGAGCCAAATTATTCTAGAAGATCAGGTCTAGAAAATAGACATCTTCAGCCGACACACAATGCTTTGGATGACTGTGTGACTTAGATGGCAGATTACGTTGCACTTAGCGTAGACTACAATAATCCATAAATAGTTCTAAGATAATTTACTGCTTAATCATTTCATATCTTTCCTTTAATTTTAATTTAATGTATTGAAAGGGTGCATTTTTCTTTTGATTAACTATAACCATTTTAGACGTGTCCCCGATTTCAAATTGTGCTTAAAGTTAAGTGTGTAGTGTTGGTATTATTATGAACATGGTTTTCAGAGCAATGAGAATATCACCTTGGACTTGGCGGACGCGGCTTTCTTGGCTTTGGACTTCCAACTGGAGTCCATCTTCCAGAAAGTCGCTAGTGACGACTTCAAAGCTTCCACCACAAATGTAGATTTCGCCGGCGATACTTCCGGGTCTGTTGACGCCGTGAATAAGTGGGTGGAAGACCACACACACGGAAAGATCACTAATCTTGTACCAGGTATGGTCGTGGTTTCTATTCATCTATAGGAGTATAGCTCGTCTACGGTGGGAGTGTAGGTGACAACTAGCAGAAGGTTCCTTGGGGCAAACATTGAATAGCACGAACTAGTGTCAAGCTATTAGAAAATTGTTTTTATTTGCTTAGTAATTCTACATTATGGATAAAAAAATGTTATCAAATAATTATAATAATATCTCCACCAATGTTTACAAGTTAGAACTTTCTGCCAGCAGTCACTCATCTGCACTATCATCGTAGATTGGCTTTAGCAAAAATTTCCAGGAAAAGCGATATTGACAACAAAATAATTCAAAGTATTTTCAAGCATTCATCTTATAGTGCAATTTTCATAAGAAGTACCTTATCAGAAATCTTGAAAACTACTAGATCTACTTTTACGTATTCATACACCAAGTCATGTAATCTATAGCTGTGACTTTTGATGTATATTATAAACACATGTAAAATAGCACAAATAGATTAAATGCTATCAACGTTGGCCAATATAAGAATTGTATTTTCTATTAAAGTTGATTTAGCCGTGTAGATAAAGGTGGGGTGGAAGGGGATGTGAGGAAAAGGCCAGTGTGTTTTTGCAGTTTTTATAGCAAAACTTTTTTTGAACAAAATAAATAAAATATTGCTCCAGTACAAATATAGAATGAAATTTCCTTCACAGGATGACCTTACAATTTCTTGAATATCTGCCAAGGGTGTCATGAAATTTAATGATAACTTTTTCTTTTAATTTAAAAAGTTTCTCATCTAATGCCGCTATGATCATGATGGATATTCAGGAACTGTTGATATATTCACGTGAGGAAAAATTAAACTTTATATTTCTGTTGGAGAAATATTTTATTTATTTTAGCCAAAAAGATGTTTTGCAATAAAAACTTAAAAAAAACTCTGGTATTTACTCACGTCCCATTCCATCCCACCTTAAGTTGTGCTTTTTCCCCGTCAAATTAATCATTCTATTTGTTTTATTTATGTTCCAATGTCACGATATTTATTCTAGCAAGCCTCAACCCCTCAACTAAACTGGTTCTCGTGAACGCGGTATACTTCAAAGGTTTGTGGGATGTTAAATTCAACTCTTCTTTGACCAAGAAGGCTCCTTTCTACGTCGACGGCAAGACCACTTTGGAGACAGATCTCATGAATATATACAGCAAGTTTGGCTACGCAGAAAGTGACGAACTAGGAGCCAAATTGCTTGAGTTGAAATACAAGGTAAGGTTTTAAATTTTTTTTAAAAAATACGGCCATGCTATTTGCATGTGTTTGGAATGTACAAGATTGAATTGAAGGAAGTTTGCATTTCATTTCAGATGAGAGCGAAGGTTACCTGAGCTTAAGTTATTTTTTATGGAGTTTTTATAGAGAAAAATTGTTATTGGTCAAAATTAAAAATTAGATCGTTTCGTTAGTGGATACATTTAGTTTAACTTTCTACATAATAATTTTAATATTTTTTTTATATTTATCATGGTCATAGTGTAATTTGAGTAGAAACATTTAGATTAAGAATAAAAGAGTCATTGTTAAATTCTGAGATGCTCATGAAAAATATTAAATAACTGTTGAGATTTCTAAACGAAGAAAATTAAACTGAACGTACAGTACATACTGAATCGATATTTTGATTTATTTTGACCAACAAAATTCTTTGTTATAAAATGTACTAGAAAAATTACTAGATTACTTTCACGTATTCATAAATCAAAGTCATGTTAATTACATAATATATTTCTGTAAATTAACACTAATAAAATAGTCTAATGCTATCAATATTGATCAAAAAACATATTTTTCATCTTTCTATTAATATTATTAGCACCGCGTCTTACTACCCGTTCGGGTTATACACTCTTACGCTAATGTGTAGTGGTAGGGTGATTGTGAGATGAAATGGAGGACCTACAGTTTAACGTGGAATCCGAACCACGGTGGAGGCCCGGCATTCCACACATTCACAAGTTGTGATTCATACACGTCTTGTCAGAGGTGAAGGTAGGGTTTGGAAATCAGATAAATCTGTGCCGGGACCGAAGATTAAACCCCGGACCCCCAGCACAGAAGTCCAACACCTTAACCCTAGATCACCAGGTCACCTTCATCTTTCTAAACGGCCTTTCTTATTAAAATTGGATTGTATAAAGACACAATGCATTAAAAAAAACGTGGTTATTTGAGAAAATTGCTCATAGCTTGTATCTTATGTTTAGGGGGGTGATGCTAGGTTGGTTATCATTCTGCCCGATGACAAGGATGGCCTTGATGATCTTGAGTCTAAACTGACCAACATGAATCAGGTCGCCATCACTGACGAACGTTTTGTTAACGTTACTATTCCAAAGTTCAAGATTGAACAATCGATCAAGTACACGGAGATTCTCAAAAAGGTCAGTATCAAGTTTGATAAGCTACTTTTGCTATAGTTATCTCAAGTTTTGTGTCGCATTGTTATTTTGTTATTCAGTGTTACATAACATTATCATTAAGGTGGGATGGAATGGACGTGAGAAAAAGCCAGTGTATTTTTTATTTTTTATGGCAAAACATTTTTTTGGCCAAAATAAATAAAATATTGCTCCAGTACAAACATAAAATTTAATTTTATTCACATGGTGACCTCAACATTTCTTAAATTTCCATCAGGGGTGTTCTGAAATTCAGTGACAAATATTCAACAATTGTTGATATCAAAATGTGAAGAAAATTAAACTCTATGTTTTTACAGGAGTAATATTTTATTTATTTTGGCAAAAAAAAAAGTTTTGCCATAAAAACGGTAAAACCACTGGCCATTCTCGCGTTTCAATGTAACCCACATTAAGGTTCTAAGTAAGTAATGACCTTAAGACGGGATGAAAGAGAAACCCTATCAAAGTCCGTAATATTTGTAACTATCATGCCAAAAACATTTTCTGGTCAAAATAAATACAACACTGCTTCACTAGAGACATTTAGTTTAGATATCAACCAAAAAATATATATCTCAACCATTCTTGAATATTTGTATTGAATATTTCTGAATTTGACCAGAAACTTTTTAATTGGAGATAAATTAAAAGCCCTGGTCTAAAAACGCAATGCCCACCATATACATTAAAAACTGTTGGGATTACTATAAGTAAAAACTATAGGAACAGCATTGAATTATTTGATTGAAAAAAAATTATTATCGTAAAAACTAAAAATGTACCGACTACCCTTCATAAATGTTTAATTTACAAGATTTAAAAAGGTTTATTATCTTAAAGTCCCTTATGAGAGTGTATTTATAAATAATGATCTGTTATAATAATAATAATAATAATAATAATAATAATAATAATAATAATAATAATAATAATAATAATAATAATAACAATAATAATAACAGTAAAAATAATAATAATTTATCACTGCATCTTAATACCTGTTAGGGTTATACGCTTTAGTATTAATACGCTAATGGGCTAGGAATTGGGAAGGTTGAATTTATAAGTAGTTAACCCACATTTGCATGGAGGGAGAGTGTAAAGCCATTTAGGAATCCCCCTCCCCCAGTTCACCTAACCGAGATTCGAACCTCGATCTCCCCATCCTCATTAGTCTAGCTCAACACGGAAACTAGCGTATTAGCTAACTACGCCACCGAGGAGGGTATCTGTTATAAATTTATCTGAATATCGGATAAACTTGTAATAGACTATTTTGTTCGGTCAGACACGTAAAATATACAAGTTTATAAACAGGTTTATTAGTTTTAAAATTATCTTAATCCACTTGGTCTAAGTAATTGTTGTTTAGTTGCCAAGGTAAATAATTTAGTAAGCACTAATTTTTGGAACTAAAACATCTATTTACACATTTAAAAATAAATCAAATTAATATATTTGTGTTAAATTTTACTGTAAATGTTTTATATATTTCCCACTAGTTTATATTTTAATACTTATACTATTATTTTAGTCGACGGATCTTTCTTGAGCGATTAAAAATCTGTAGCACAACTTTCGTCGAAGGGGAAGTGAAACCGTCGTACCCATTTCGATTGTGGCACGTAAAAAAAACCTGGAAGGTATGTGAAAATACCTTTACAGGCAAAATTTCTGGGCCCTTTCGGTCTCACTAATAGAAATTCTCGTGTGCTGATATAATCAGTTGATAAATAAAAAGTAAATATTAATTTACTGTACAATTTTGTTTCGAAACATTAACTTTAATATATATAAAAAAAAGTATCAATAATATCAAATATGTGGGATGATATTTTAGCTTTATCTTGTTCTATCAATAAATGTAACTTTTTTATAACAAAATACATTGAAATCATCTTCTACAGAGTGTCCCAAATAAATCCGGCCTCAAACGCAAAATATTCCAAAGTAGGTGTTCGAAATGTGCGCCACCAGCCGCTATGCATAATTACAATAAATAAACATTTACAAGTCTGTGAACGGAACTGTACATAGCGGCTGGTGGCACACATTTCCAACATCTACTTTGGAATATTTTGCGTTTGAGGTCGGATTTATTTAGGACAGTCTGTAAAAGATTGGAACTCTCTACACCCAAGCAAGTGAGCATAAATTTTAAACGCTGCCCTTATTTAGTCTGATTTGCATTAATTGGTAGATTGGGGGTAAAATATTGACCGTATTTACCGAGTGTAGTTTTACTTAAATAGTTTTTAAGTTTTCTCACACAAATGCTAGTGTATTTCTTATAAATTCTACTTTCACCATTTCTATCGCAATAGCATAACGCATATAGTCTAAACTGGTAGAAAGATGTTACGAAAAAGAAACTTGTTATATTATACATTTACCTTTATTTAAGTATTTTACTTTAGAGTCTTGAAACTAACTATGATTTATATTGTAGCTTGGCATCACTCAAGTCTTTAGTAGTCTAGCGGATTTATCAGGCATGTCCGTCACCGACAACCTTTACCTGGACGAAGTTATACAGAAGTCGTACATCGAGGTGAACGAGGAAGGAAGTGAGGCTGCAAGTTCCACTGGTAAGATGAGATCTCGATGATCATTGGTTCGAGAGATGGCAGCGTCTAAATTATGTATTAAGTTTTAATATTTATATTCGTAGATTAGACGGTCAATTTTCAACCGATTTATGTGAGTTCAGATACAACAACAAAAAATACCAGCTAGTTTATTAACATTTATATAGCTACTTTAATCGAGTTGAGTTTATGATGATTGAGATTTTAGTTTTAAATAGTAATACTGTGGCATTATCGAACTCAAAATGTAATTTGTAGATTATATTTACTTATTCTTTGGCATTAGGAACTCGAAAGTTTTTAATTATGTCATAAGTAATATAATGATCATGTGTTAAGTGTTTATGAAAAAATTCTTTAAACGTATATCGGGGAGTTGTTTTGGATTCAAGTGTATATATAATCTAGTCAGGTGTGATGAGAGGGAGGGGCGCTACTTATTAGAACCATTGTATCGCTGACTTGGAATGAAACAGGTTTGTGGATCTGAGGAAATGAGTAAAATATTGTAATCTTTGGATGTATTTATATTGTGGTATGTTTGCCTGTTCCCAGAAACTGACGTTCCTAGCAGTGTCTTCGAGCATCCTGTGGACTTTGTAGCCAACCATCCATTCTTGTTCGTTCTACAAGACGTCAAGACTAACGCTGTCATATTCTTTGGTCGATATTTGACACCTGACTAGTCCAGGCATTCACAAATACTTGAAACTACACGTACAGGTCATTTTATACACTTGTATTTGTACACAGAATGTAATAAAATGATTTTACTAACGATGGATTTTAAGTTTTAACTTCTTTTTTTTCATTTGAAATTCCATTTAGCAGAAATGTGATATGCACAGAGATGTATGTGTGTATAGTACTCAAACTGAAGGTTGGTTGGATCCTCAACAATTCATTCGTCAGCTCTAAAGCCCAGACAGCACTGAGGACGTGTACTAGAAAAATGAGGACCTAGGAAGCTTACCGTTGCTTTCCGTATTGAGGCAAAAGATAGGTGCTATGTATTGCACATTAATCTGCCAAGCTCAACTAAATGTATACACCAACTGAACCTACAAGCGTCACCCTCACTCCATTCATCACAGGGACTGGCTGTATAGCTTTCAAAATAATGGACGTAATTTAGTGAAATTTCCTAGGGACAAACCTTGACGTATGAGAGACATGATGATATAATGGCAAGTGTTGAAAGTGGGTGCCATTAGTATCAAGGCATGCCTGCACACGCCTCTCTGTGTTATTGAAGGTATTCACCAACACATCTTGAGCCACAGTCTCAATTTCCCGACCAGGTTTTATCTTGCTGCTCCTTGTGAGTCTGTGGTTTGTTGCGATACACTTTCCCACTCAGCATGCCCCATAGGAAGAAATGCGGTGGCATAAGGTCAGGTGACCTCAGTGGCCAAAACCCTTTAGAAATTACACGATCTTCAAAGAAGGAAACAATTTCAGCCATGTTACCATTGGAGGTGTGGCAGGTGGCACCATTCCAGAACGAAGATCTTCATCGTCCAACTGAGTCGCAAACACATGGACGATATCCTTTTAAACTGCGTATCCGCCGTTGTATGGAAGAAGATGGGGTCACCGGCCAATAATGCGGCGTCGCTACAAAGCAGCCCCCAACCCCAACTTTCACTGAATTGCATCCATTATTTTGAAAGCTATAAGGGAAATTCAGGGCCCGAAAGCTAGTGAAACACCCTGAAGTATCGTTCATAGCTCTGCCAATTCCATATTTAGTCAAAGCCATAAGGGAGACTGAGAAATATGATTTATATAATACCTTGCTCTAGCCCATACCAGATGATACACACTATATCTGACCAGAGATGGATCTGGTTGTCAGCCACAGACGAGTTAATAAACAGTTAACTTCATTGCAAGTTTAGAAACGCACCAGAAGTATCAGAATGGGTGCTTCACCGTTCGTCATCAATTTGGCGATTGGTTTGTTGCAGCTCTCCACGTATGCCTATCCTGATCCAAGTCTATTAAATCTTTATAATGGCTCTTGCGGACATCTTCCACTGTCTGATTCATTTACACCATCTTTGGTTTTCCTCTGGCATTTTTTTAAAATAGAATTGGCACAATTATAACATATTTTAACCAGATCCATCAGATAAAGTGACTTAGTGTATATATGGTTGATATTACAATATCAGGATTGGTACCACTGTACGATATTTAATCAGATCCACTAACATGAGTTATTTAGGGTATATGTAATTTATGTTAAAATATTAGGGTTGGTACAGTTTTACAATCTTTAATTAGATTTTTTAGAGGAAGATAGCCAAATTTCGGGATATATATCTAATATTAAAATACAGGAATGCGTACAACCCGATGAAGTAAGTTAAAAAAAGTATAAAAATTGCTACAATTTTAAATTATATTTAATTAGATCTATTAGAATTAAATTAGGGGAGATATAATTACAATTTTAGTATCAGGATTGGTACAGTTTTACATTATTTTTAATGATATGCGCTAGCAGGTTGCACCTACTACTTGACTGATAAACTTGGGAAGCACTAGGGATCAAGCTCTGGACCTCTGGACTGATAGTCAGGAACTCTGACAGCCAGACCACAGAGGCGGTCTGCAGAAGGTGTATCGGAATAAGTGTTACAAATTTTCAGGGGTTGTAGATGAGCCGAAAGGCATGCTTAGGAAACTTATGTCCGGAAATGCATCTTTATGCTGAAAAACTGTGACGGAAGCGATTAAGCAACCGATCAGTGTAAAAGTACGTGCCTACTCGTCACGCTCTCACGCACGTCATTGGAGATGGCTGTTCTTAATGCTGGCGAAGGCTGCAATAATTCTGGCCACGAGTTGAATTCTTTATCTTTCACCGGAGTGTCGTACAATGTTTTTACATGACCCTAAAACTAGACCTTCCAAAGGTCATAAGCCAGGTGAGAGGCGATGGGACCTTCCCGGCCAGTCCACTACATCAGGCTGCATGTCTGCCAGCTCTGCAGACGTGTAGCCTGACATGGCGGCTGTTCTCGTGCGTATGTGGGGCTAGCACCACCAATGTACACCTGTAGCAACTCGGCGTCAAACGGGGGAGTGTGCATACAGCTTACATCTCCAGATGAAGTTCCAGGAACATGATTGCACAGTGATAGGTTGCCTACTTCTACTGGTCACTACCATTGCCTTTATTTCGGTAAATGGGGTAATTTCTGGACATGAGTTTCCTAAATAAACAGACCACCTTTGCGGCCTAGTCGTCAGAGTTACTGGCGTTAGATACAGAGGTCCTGGGCTCGATCCCCAGCGATTCCAAATTTTGTCTGCAGAGCAGTGGGTCTGTAACGGGGTCAAACTAAGCCTCGTGAGGACAAGTGAGGAGCTACTTGAATAAAGAAGATGCAGCTGTGGTTTATAAAATTGAGATTATCAGTCTAAGGGCTTGTTGTTCTGACCATATGACACCCTCTATCCTCAAATGTTGGCATTACCATCGCTAATGGAGGTGACCACTCGGTTGGTATAACTCGTTTGTTAGCTCATGTATATACATATACGTATACCAAATATATGGTATTTTGTGATACCAAAATGTGATGTATTACTTTTGGTTAGTTTAAAGCAATGAACTCGCAGTATTGTCTTGTGCGGCTTCCAAATCCTGTTGAAAATGTATATTGCGGGAGCAAGGCAGAAAATGTTATCAATTTCACTTTGGTCATTACTGAACATTTATACGTAACTATATAAATAAAAAATATTTTTTTATATTTCTTATTATATATTTGGTTTGTTATATAAATAATATAAGCATACTATTTTCAGTTTAATCGTATTTATATTTTATTTATTTAGTATTTAAGATTTATATGTTGTATATTGTACATTTTGAAGATATAATTAATTGCAATAATTCGACATCATCGTAAACCATTTCAAAAATATATTTGAAAATCGGCATTGGGTTAAAATGAGTAAAATATTTAGCTTTATTATTTATATAAATAAAAATAAAAATTCACACATAGAAAATCTAATGAACATAGGCTGATATATTCTAATAAAATGGATAGTCAAAATGAAACCTAAAATCTATTACTGAAACAAATAAATATATAACTCAAAAGTACAATATATAGTAAAATATCTTGAAAGCAATGGGAGTATTGAAATCATTTAACTATGACTTTGCCCGTCCTCATACTATGGTTTTACAAATCTTCCATAAAACAAGATGGTGTTGGTCGGTACATGTTTCAAGAAATACAAGAACGGGTGATCTACTGTAAAATCCAAGACATCTGGAACTGGTAGAGGAAATATTCCTCCTCCGTCTGAAAATAAGAGGACGTTTTTTAAAAATGTAATCTTGCATTTTGAAAAAAAATAATCAATACAGAACTTAGCCAGATAATATAATACTTGTGAGGCACGTGTTCTATATACTTTTATTTAACTTCTCAAGAGATATGTTTTATTGAACCTATTTATCAAGGACGTAATAAGGAGGGGTGCTTTTGTGGAATAATTCCTCTTCATTTACCTGAATACAGTTTGTATTTCTCCTTAATGCCTAAGATAATAGATTATTGGTGTCGTAGAATTAATTTTAACTACAGCGCTATGGCTTAAAGAACTTTGAATTGATTCAAGAGGTATTTAATATTAACAAAAATATTGGCATCTCTTGCTATCAGAGCCCCCACGAGCCACCAAAGGTAGAAAAAAACCGTTCCTCCCTCATCCTTTGCCCCTTTCTGTGCGCCTACCTCCTTCCAAACAAATTCCTAGGTAAGGTTTTTTTTTGTTTCAGAATAGTTATAGGGAACTTCACATTAAGACGATTTTTTTTAAATCATCGCACCTTAATAACTGTTCAAGTTATATGCATATATAATAATTACTCTACTGGGGCAGGGAGAGGAAAGAAAACATTTTAGAGGCAATTTGACCCGCATTTGCGTGGAAGAAGATTGGTAAACCGTTTAGGAAAAACAATGCTAGTTAGAACCAAACAGGATCCAAACCCTAATCTCCCCTCCATCAGTAGGCCAGTCTAATAGGAGAGTGACTCCTTAGACCATTCGACCACTGAAGCGGGTAGGAAAATATTATTGATATCAAATAGTTATCGATTCATCATACCCCCAGTGGCAGCTCCAGCTTCAGCACCCTCTTCTGTCACCTTGATGAAAGCCTTCTGCACAAAAGTGTCGAGGTACAAACGATTCGAAGAGGTGATTCCTGACAAATCTGATTGGTCGTTAAATACGTCTTCAATTCCCAACTACACACAACAAAATATATATATTATAGCATTATATTAAAACTGAGGATTTATTAGTGTCTGTATGTATTAGCTTCCTGAATAATGGTATATAATTAATTCAAAGTTTAAGTCAAGTTGTTTGTCTGGTCTCGTTGTGATTATAAACATAGGCGTGCGCAACCTTAGGGTGCAGACAGCATACCCCCTGGAGTAAGGTGACCCAAGGCTCCAAGTATGGCTTAATGATGTGGGGAAAGAAGAAAACATTTCAACTACTAAGAAAATTATTTGTATTTAACAAACTTAATAAAATTAGTCCTTATTTATCATCATCATCATTAGATCATAAATCCTGCGATTGGCTTACCGAAGCTCTCCACTTTTTCCTATCCTGGGCCAAACTTTTTACATTTTTGTACCTTCTTCTGCCAACATCGTCCGCTATCTGATTCATGTAATCTAGTCCTTGGTATTTATCTTGGATTTCTTCATTCCACATCTTCTTTCTATAGTTATTATCTTCGTTATACTATAATGCATCAGTTTATGGTATACCAGGTTAACTCTTCTTTGCTGTATACTTTTCTAAAGTTTACCTTTTCATTTGCTTTTCTTACCACTTATATATTTGATACCATAAACAGTCATGATAATTTCAACATTCTTCTTTGGCACCACGTTTCAAATGCGTCTAATCTTTTCCTTTCAGTTGCATCAACGGCCTATATTTCACATCAATAAAGCTCACGCTTGATACATAGTCCCCTATGCCTTTAGGAACCTTTTCCTTATTTCCATGCTAATCGAGGTTAGTAGTGCTTTCCTACTATGAAAATCTTGCGCTATTCTACTTATAATAGCATTCTAACTTACCTTATCTTGACTAAACTTATATGTTTATTTTAATCAACAAATAAAGTTTACTTAAAAATATATACATAATGAGCTAACATAAATTTACCAAAGCAGATTAAGGTTTTTTCAACGCTGGCTTAGTATATATTAATTGCTGCAAAATTCTGTACATTATATATTGCTTAATTCAGCGTTAATTGTATAATACATAAAATCTGAATTTTAAAACTCAAAGTGAATAATGCAGTCCTCGTTTGGGAAGTGCGTGGCGAGTGTGAATTCATCAAGACTGCATCTCACGGATCCTTGGACTACTCGGATACAGCCCATGTGATTCAATTAAAATGCAAATATCCTTTTTTTTAATATATAGTTTGAACTTGAGCGTTTACTCAATTAACATGCAAATAAATATTTAAGTATTAGTTTAATAAGTAGGAATTCTTATGTAACTAAAATAACTGTTAAGAAATAAGCTCCTCTAAAATCAAAATTACAGAACATGTCCAGCTATTTATAAAGTATTGAGATTTGTTACACAACTTGGATTTTACCATAAAAAGGTATATCTATTTCTTAAGTTTTTTAAATGTTAATGGACATTGTTTGTATTGTAAAATGTTGAGAAAGTAAAACATATTAAAGAAGAGACATGTGCTTTCACCAAGTTACCCCACATTAAAAATCCCATAAAATGGTTGAATACGAATTTTTAGAATAAATATATTGTTTTCCCATGTGGCATTGAATTAAAAGCTAAGAAATGGAAGGTTTAAAAAAAATTTTAGAGACCATTATATTGTATGAATTGTATGGATGTTATAATACTGGTTCTAGGCCGCCCACCAAATCCACATCTAGCAAAACCAACATGTACTGTAACCTGCGACACTTTTGACTTTAATGACGTCATGTGTATAGAGAAATATTGGTCGCATCCATTACAGAGGCAATGGCTAGGCATGGATGTGGTCTAGGAGTAATAATTCTGTCAAATTGGAACAAGAATCGAGACTATTAATATATTTTTTAAACTAGTAGATCAGTTATTTTGTTGATATATTATGAAGCATCACAACTTCCATGCTCGCGGCTAACCTGTTTCATGGTCTGGATCAAGTCCAAGGTAGTTTCAATATTGAACTTAGGTAACGTGAGCTGCACTGTCTGAGGGAATGTCCCAGCAGATACCTGGTCCAGGTTTGTCAGACGCTGAACTGTGGAGGACAAACCATCTTTATCGTACGGCAAAACAATCAGCATCTTCACTTCTTCATCCTATAGACGAGAAGAAGAGTTATTGGATAGAAGGAAAGAGATAGCAAACTCGTTCATTTAATCATCTACCAGTTTTAAAATTCATATTTTGGTTAACACAGTACACTTGGGATATATGTTGCAAAAGTATGGTACTTAAGGTCTCTATTATTTTGGTTTATCTCTTTTGGATATGTTCTACTTAAAATTCAGTTTATTGTTCCTAGTTTAATTTTAGTTCTGTGTCTTATTTATTATCTACGCTGGATATGTGAGTATATACTAATCACGTTAGTGTGCCAGGGATAAGAGAAGATGAATTTAGTGGAAGTGCCTGGAAAAAGAGTTGAAAACCACTTCAGAAAAATACTCAGTACACAATACCAGGCTTCGAGCCCCAATTATATCGTCCTCAGCAATCCAGTTTATTGCGAAAATGACGTCTGAGAACATTCGACAACCAAATAGGGTTGTTCCTAAGCTAATTTAATATAATTTAAAGTTAAATTAATTAAGTAAAATTGTATAAAGCTGAGTTTATTCAATATACTTATTTTTGTTGCGTATTACTTGAAATCCGACTAGGCTAAACGTATTTGCTTACATTAATTGAGTAGGGATGAGGAAGCCTGAAATCAAAGGTAATGTACCCGCATTAGCATGGAGTGAGAATAACTTTAGGAAAAACCACCCTTAATACAACCATCCAGAACTTGACCTTCAACATTTTCATCTCTGAGAGATCAAATTTGATGAGCTTGACGTTTAGTCCGCGTGCTCATTAGTGGTATAAAATATCTATAAGCTTATTTTGTGTTGAGACTAGTTTTACAGAATATAATTACATTTAAAACGTTTTTGTTTAAAAGGTTAGCGTTAATGTCTTTATATAAGTATCGGCCAAAATACCGTGTACTGCAGCTCTAGAATATTGGCCTGAAGCTCGTGGCTTGAAGACACTGCAAAGTCTCCTGTCACGTGCATCATGTCCATATCCACAAAATTGACACTATCCATATAGAATGATTGTTTCCTGGTCTCACTTTTATCAAAAGAAATTTTCCAGGTTCCTTGGAAATAAACTGCATTTGTGACCACAAATCTGGTAAGGTAATCAAAGGAATCTGTGGAGAGAAAAACCCATTAACAACACTTTAAAAAATTGCAGGTTTTTTAATTGGTAAAATTAATTTAATACAACATATGTGTAGCTAAAGACATGGCATTTTAATTTTTTAAATGTGATTATACTTTTTTATTAAATAGGTATATAATCAACCCAATATGTCTAGTAAAATTATAATACCTAGATTGTACATGCCTTGCCCTTGCTCAGATTGCACACACCTAGTCAATAGCTCTGAAAAAGACAGGACCAACATCTCTCCTTGCTAAATAATTTTCTAATGATGTAGAATTCCCCCTCTCATATTATTACCAATTAAAAGTGCCCACACTTATTAAATTTCAAGTTAATGATAAATTTTATAATATTGAACTAATTAAAATCTTACACGTTTAAATCTGCTCTACTCATTTAATAAGCCTAGATGGTCCTATATATATATATATATATATATTTTTTTTTTTGACAATTCTCTATGACACCGTCGTAAAATCTTAGCTTTTGTTAACAGGTTTCAACCCCTCTTCTGAATAATATGCCAACAACAAGAACTCCTAGATAACTGTTCTGGCTCAATTTCTTGTCTCTCTATTCAAAAGATGATTAAATATGGTGTTATCCTATGAAACTGAAAGATTCCAGATGATTCCCAGTTGGACACTAACCAAGGACAAGTACTCTTCCGGATTCACTTGGCCCCAACTCCACAGTAGGTAACACCCGGGGCGTGAATTCATTTGACATTTTATTTGAATAAATCCAACATAATTATAGACCTGGTATTTTCATAATAAAGTAGACCTATTGTTAAAGTGTGGTAAAGTTAGAGTAACGTTCAATTATTACTAGCCCCATTGTTACGGGAGGCTAGACAAAATCTTTAATAGGTAGCATCTCAAATGCCTTCCGCCTCGTGGCGTAGTTACACAAAAAATACAACTGTTTGCTCTGTATTTAATGACGACTGAACAATCTAGCAATAGAATATATAGTCGACAAGTATTTTTTACATAGCTTCCCAGATACTACAGACATACCTAATCACACCGTTCCCTTACGGAATAGCCAAGAAACCGTGCATATAACTAAAAAAAACAACTACGTACTTAATCCATCCTCACTAACTTTCTCAACACTTCACTTCAACAAACTCCATACACCAGATCATACATGCTATTTTATAACTAAAACTCTTAATGTCTCTCTTTTTCCTACATTTAACCATGTCTTACATGGCCTACAGGCTACCCCTTCCTTTTGCTCCACAAATTCTTCCGTCGTATATTTTCTTCGTCACTCGGTCCACACTCATCCTCTCAATATGTCCATACCAACATAAGGCGCTTATTTCACATTGCTCTATTAGGTTACATTTCAAAGCGCACTCCTTCAGCAATCATTAATTACAGATTCTATCCATAATAGTTTTTCCACATACCCAGATACTAAAACCTTTCAAATACATTTTGATGTAAGCTAAATACATTTTGCGTTGATGTTGTCTGATAATATTAGTTTTTACATAAAATTTTTAGTACGATATTAAAATATATAACATTTATATTTACTTAATAGTAGATGTATTGCTGCTTTAACTACTTGGACAAATATATAACCCAAAACTATATATTTCAATTTGAATCTGAGACAAAATATATATTATTTTATTCAATACTGATAGACCCACCTGATGAGAACAAATTTTCAATTTTGTTGTTGGTGTGGTTGGAAACCCAGTGGTTTATGACATCTGCCGCGTCGCTTGGCGCCGACACAAAATCCACTGGTTCAACATCAGCAAGGAAATATTTTTCCACACTCTTCACAAAGTCCTCATTCAGCCTATATTGTGTCTCCACGAACATGGCTTCAGCGAGGTTCAAAGTTAAATTTGTATGACTCTGAAAACATGAAAGCAGCCTAAGTTTTAATCTTTATTATATTTTAAGATTGTCTGCACTTTTAATTGATTATGTTGACCGCCATGGGTTTTTTTTTTGCATTGTGTCTTATTAGTTATTAGTTACTACCCATCCTGACTAAACGAATTTTATTCACTCTAAATAATTACAAATGAGAAGGATGGAATTTATTGGAAATGTACCCAAATTTACGTCGAGATAAAACAGAAATTCTTTTAGGGAAAAAATCCTTTGGTCACCCTGTTTAATCAAAACCCTGCCTTCTCCATTAGCTGAAAACCAAACTAGTTCTAAACAGTTAGTTTTCCACCTCAGTGGTGCCACTGTAGCTGTGGTCTGAACTACTGATGACTAGGAGATAGAGGTTCAAATCTTGGTCGGGTGTACTGAGGGTGGTTTTTCAAAAGGTTTTTCCATTCTTCCTACATGCAAGTGTGGGTACACTTCCTCTAAATAGAACCTTCCTCATTCCTAAAGCTATTAGCATTATTATTACATAAACGTATAGCCAAATGGGTAATAAATCACGGTGTTAAAAAATAGAGAAAAAACTTTAGCTAACGTGACCAATAGTATGTGGTAAAAATTAAGATTATTAAAAGATTAGCAAGATGTATGAGTGAAGAGTGTTGTTTTAGAGAAAGTGCACCTACATTAACGTAGAGAGAAGATGGTAAAACTAGAGTGTTAAAATTTAGTATCTATGTGGTAAGTCATTTACAGTAGGCCTACACCTTTCTGAGATTCAAACATTGACCTTCCTTCATCAGTAGTCCAGTCTATTGATAGACTGATGTCTTAGACCATGTGACCATTGGAGCATGTAAAATAAGCTTCTTGTTTGGTTACAAAGATAATTAACACACCTTTAACTAAAAGTTAAAACTTTAAAGAATTCATCAGAAAGTATGAAACAGTTCAGGAAGTTTCCAAAACCTGGATGTAGCTATTTAACACTCTTATGGGATAGATATCTACAGTGCCTGTCAAGTAAATTGACATTTGGTTCACGTCACAATTTATAATTCATTATTAGAATATGTCTAATCTGGTAAATTAAACTAACAAGCTTAATATAATGAAAACCATTTGTTTTAATTGTGAATTATACTGGAGCTCCGATTCCTTTAATTTAAGTGGGGAGAATTTTGTGAAATAAGTCGAATTTAAACAATCTAAATCCTCTTTAGCTAAGCCATTATTATATTTATTTAGTTTTGTCAAACCAGCATGAATAAACTGAGAATCCTCAAAAGTCTGTATCCTACTTGGATTGCTAGCCTTTGTGAACTTGTAAGACTTGATCAATTGTGTATCAGTGCTTTTATTCCAAATATTCATTTGAGTGTAAAATGCGATGGTTTAAGGGCGATTCTTTATATATATTATTTGACTTTGGAAGTTAGTTACAAGTTTTTAACCTCTTTTATTCCTTTTACATTTTCAATAGCTTATCTTACCCCCACTAATCTTAAATATACAGTACTTGCATTCGACCAAACAAATCCAGGCACCAGCTTCGCCGGCTAAATATTCCTTGAAAATATTGTTTGAATGATTTAAGACCTAAAGATTGTGTTGTGTCCATGAGATTTTAAAATATAAATACATACAGTATAAGTATTGCCAAATGTTTCTTAGTTTAAAAAAACCCAGATAAATGAAAATTATTGAGTTTACTATAATATTAGTTTTCCTCCTTTGAGAATAGATGCAATATGTATATATATAAGGTGTTCGGAAACTCATAACCCCCAAACTTCACATATAGTTTGAACCAAAAATAATACAAAATCCCCATACGCTTACATCCGGAAACCTATGATAATGCCATTAAATTGTGTTCAAAGTTTCGGTGTCTAGCGCCGGGACAGCAAAGCTGTTCAAGCATGCGTGTACAGCACGTTGCATAGGAGCTAGGCACGTGGCACTGCACATGACGTAATAATAGCAAGCACTGTAAGACCGTTAACGATGGCCCTCAAAACGTATTCGCATTTCTAGATGATCTGGCGTATTGTTTATTATTAATTGTGGTATATTCTGCTGCCAAACTCCAAGATATTGTCAAGGTGTGTATTGCCGCACGCCTAACTCCTATGCAACCTGTTGTACACGCATGCTTGCACAGCTTTGCTATCCCGGCACTGTATGGAGAAACTTTGGACACAATTTAATGGTATTAGAATAGGTTTCCGGGTTAAATTTATAGGGATTTTGTATTACTTTTGGTTCAAACAAGCTATATGTGCAGTTATGCTATGAATTCCCGAATATCCTGTATTTAATCATTACTCCCAGATTATGTTTTTTTGCAACTACAACCTAAACGTCGAAAGTCATTTCTTCAATGCGGTCTAAGCTCGAAAAAAACATTAATTTTAATTCAAACACCAGCCGTGAGATCCATTAAAAAAAGTCAAGCTATTTTCTTGAAGACACATTATTTGCTCTCAGCACTTTTATAACCCACTCTTGAATATTGTATCAACATTTATTTGGGCTCTAAAGCTTCCTTGGATTGTATTGTCAAATAAAATAACATAATCTTGTTTAGTTTATGTAATGAATTAATTACTAACACTCTTAGATACCTGAGTATTAGTTCGATAGCTTGATGTCTCAGTGCACGTCCTTTTACATGGTTGAACAATGAACACGTCAAAACAATGATCACAATTAATAAGTTAAAACAAAACACTTTATAGGTTTTTCAAATTCTAATAATACGTACCCTTGGTTTACCCTGAAAGGAAGCAAGCTTCCCTTACATGTTTCTATTAATTTATAAGATAGGGCCATATCCCATAGTATATGTTTATATTTAGGAAAATATGCTTGAATCACACAATTTAAAAATGTTTATTAAGTACTTTTTACATTTAAAAATATTTATTTTCGTTTTTACAGCTATATCATATAATTCGAGCTTTTGATAGTTTTAGATGGGCCTGGTCACGTTCAACTCAATCTATTGATGCTACTCTAAATCTTAATAAATCAGATATTATTACAAGTGACCTTTGTTTTTTGTCAACACTCTTCTTCAAAACATTTTCTTTTTAGACTAGTCATTGATGTGTCTTCTCATGTAACTTACTGTGTACAAGGAAAAAATGTCTCTGAACCCCTGCTTGGTGATGCCATCGTCAGAGGGCAGATAAAGCGCGTCTTGAATCTGTTGCTTGGTTTCACCCCTGGCTCCGAGAGAGACGGCAGCCAGCACTGCTGCAGCGCTGACAGGAGACACAACCAGGTTCGTGCTCACGTCCGAGTTGGACAGCTGAACATCAAACATGTTCATTCTATAGTTTGTTTATTAGTAGGTACCATGACTTACTACCCGTTGGTGACCTGGCGGTCTAGGGGTAAGGTGTCAGACTTCTGTGCTGGCGGCCGGGGTTCAATCCTCGGTCCCGGCACAGATTTATCTGATTACCAAACCCTTCCTTCACCTCTGACAAGACATCTTGTGAATGGGGGGAATGCCAGGCCTCCACCGTGGTTCGGATTCCACGTTAAACTGTAGGTCCTTCATTTCATCTCACAATCACCCTATACCATTACACATTAGCGTAAGTGCGTACAACCCAAACGGGTAGTAAGACGCGGAGCTAATAATAATAATAATAATAATAATAATAGTAATAATAATAATAATAATAATAATAATAATACCCGTTCGGGTTATACGCTGATGTACAGTACACTAATGGTTTTAGGGAATAGGATGGTTATATTTAGAGTAAGTGTACCCGCATGTGCGTGGAGGGAAAGTGGAACACCATTTTGGAAAAACCCCTCTCAGTAAATCCGACCAAGATTTGAAACTCGATCCTGTTATCCACAGTCTAGTCTGCTGCGAGAGTAGCCACCGAAGTGGGTCCATGTTATAGTTAAATTCGTCTAGAACAGCAGATCCCAAACTGTGGTTCATGAACACCCTGGGGGTTCGCGAAATCTTCTAAGGGGATCGACAAAATATTTCTCTAATGGTGGATTTTTGCAGCACTTTATAAGTAAATGGGAAACATTTACAACTGTTTATCGTCTCATACTGAAGTCAGGTAATTATCTCGAGGTAGAACTCTTACAAGATTGTTTGAACTTAAACACGAAGTTTTCGTTTTTCTTACCAACCATCCCGTTCACAAAGCAAAGTGCATGCAAGAGTAAATGTGGCTCCAGGATTTGGTATATTTGGCAGACATTTTCTCATAAATGAACAATTTAAACCTCTCTCTTCAGGGTTAGAATATTAATGTTTTTATTGTGTAAGGACAAGACATCTTGTGAATGTGGGGAATGCCAGGCCTCCACCGTGGTTCGGATTCCACGTTAAACTGTAGGTCCTTCATTTCATCTCACAATCACCCTACCATTACACATTAGCGTAAGTGCGTATAACCCGGACGGGTAGTAAGACGCGGTGCTAATAATAATATAATATTGTGTGAGACCGTATCGAGTCGTTTATAAAAAAAATAACTTTTGGGAAATGTGTTTAATTAGCAATCAAACGGAGTGTTTTGATACCCTTCATGACTTCTTGGTAGAAAATTAGCTTTCTTTGGATTAAAATGTAAAGAACATGGTCATAGAACACTTGAAGGGACCTTGAAAAATCTTCAGAAAATATTGTCCAGCCATTTTCAATAATAACCATTGGATTCGCAATTCCCTGGAAGAGACAGCAGTTTTTAAATCCTCCACCTTAAGCGTGAGTGAAAAAGAGCAGCTCCTTGAAATTTCCACTGATTTTGAATTAAAGAAAAGCTATAAATTTTCGTCATTGATTGGTTTCTGGTTAAGTTTAAAGGATGAGTTCTCATTGTTAGAGATTAAAGCTATTGCAGCTTTGTTACCATTTTCTTCTACGTATTAGGGTGAGAATTTTTTTTATTCATATGTCTATTTAAAAAAACAAATACAAAAACGGGCTCAATGCTGAAAATGACTTGATACTTTATTTATCGTATATGGTTGTTGACTTTAAAACTCTGTTCCATCCAAAGCAAGCGCATCCTTCTCACTAAGTCATGTGAAGAAGTGAGTAGCTGTTAAAACAAGTTAACAATTTTGAAACTTAAATCGGCATTAAATTTTGTGATTAAAGGAGGGTATTTCAGTTATATCAAAGCAGCAATTTCCAGTACCGATTTTAAAACATGTAAGATTTGATAATCAGGGCCCGGGTTTGAAGACCTAAATATAATCAAAAAGTTATCTAGAAATTCTATTAAAAATGACTTTAAATTTTTAAAAAAGACCTTAAAATATGAACAAAGAGTCGTAATAAATGCACACGACTAAATCAAACACTCAATTTACCAATGTAAAATACAATCAAAAGCCTTTAACAGTTAAACTCTTTCATTCTGCTGAATATAACAGTGGTTTACAAAAGACTGCTTGAGAAGTACGCAACCTTCTTCATCCTAGTTGCAATTTCACAAGGAATATAGATTTTACAACCAAAGAAGCAAAAAGAATACAAAGTTCATCTACTACAATAATATTTAGCACCGCGTCTTACAACCCGTTTGGATGATACGCTTCACCTACTACAATATCTTCTCATTCCAACAACTTTATGATGAAAAAAGTATGCATTTATAAAATATCGATTGAACTTAAAAAATACTTTATCAACATAAATGACTTAAAATGGCTCTAAAAAGCCTAAAAATAACTCAAAAATTCTTATAAGTGCCTAAAAATTACTTTTAAAGGAAAAAAACCTATAAAAGATGAGATAAATTTCCAAAATGACAAAACATAACCAACACATTACCGTTAAAATATACATTTCTACAACCAAAGGGTCATGAACAGAATTTATGTACTTATGAGCATTGTATGTGATTAAACAATAAAAAGATGACATTTCATCAAAACCCGAGCCCTGCTGATAATATTGTGACAGTAAAGATAGGAAAATGTTACTAAAGTACTTTGTTTATCTAATTTCAGTTATGATTTTTAAAACAAACGTATAATTATTTGAACTTTTACTTAAGTAGTTTCACTATTATTTCATTATATTTGTTAGGGTATCCCAAAGTGCCTACCGAGCTATAATAGGTTAATTTAAAATATTAAACATTTTGTTTACAATTAGTAAATAGATTTAATAAAACTAGGTATAAAATTAAGTGCGTGGCTATGAATATTTACGATGTAGTTCGTGCAACTAAGATGTTTGTGAAAGGGGTTAGCGAGTCGAGAAAATTTGGGAACCACTGGTCTAGAAAATGGATGGATGATGATGAATCATACAACGTGTCTTCTCCTTAACTACATTTATATTTATATAATTGCATATTTTCAGACAAGCAATAAAAACAAATTAATAGTTTTAATTTAATTCCATTCAGAAAGTTTATATTTATTTACTAGCTCAGCCGACAGACATCGTTCTGTCAAAAGCTATTGGACTGTGGAACTCCCACAAACTTATATTTTCTGGTAAAGTTCTGGTGATGGCGTCGCTTATAAAGTGCACATTTCGTCATTGTAATTCTCTTCACCAACTCCAATCACAGCCATGTCACTTCCTTTGGTTACATATTTACAAATGTATTTGATAGATTTCATGGAATGGCAAGATTCAACATTGATGTGCGCCTTGAAATTCTTTGATAGGATCGGTGAATATGGAACAATCCGACGATTATCAATTTCAATGTCTAGTTTATTAACTTTGACAATTGTTGATCTTCCGTTGTGTGCAGTCGATCGACGACGATACAGTGGATAACCATCATTTCCAGTAATTGTTTCTGCTACTAATGCCCGTGGATAACGCTTCGAACATTTACCATCCACCATACACGGTGAATTTTGATTAAGTGTTCCACAGGGAACATGAATCATGTTTTTTTATAACTACTTCATGCAAGCCTGGATCTACTTATACATCATGGATTTCAGCAGATATCACTTCATCAACTTCATTTGGTCTTATCTTCTCAACCAACCAAATCAGAATATGTGCATGAGTCAATCCACGTTTCTGCCACTCCACAGAATACACCCAGCAGGGCGTCTCGTCAAACACGCTATGTTTCACAATGAAGTCCATTAAAGATTTCAACTTTTGTTTGAAGACTCTTGCCGTAATTCATGGCGATCAATGGGTGATTGACCAGAGAATAACTCAAGTTTGAATTCTATCCACTGCGGATTGCACGTGAATGTGATAAATAAATCTGCTGTGCCATAATGACAAACATACGACATGGCATCTTGAGAATATGCATGCGTATGTCGAGGACTTCCGATGTATGTTGCTGGAAGAATTGTCATCCGGCTGACATTCTCTGCATTTCCATCAGTATTAATCGCATCTCGAAGGTGAATATACTCTTCAGAACGGAGTTTAGCTTGGTTCAACCTGATGAATATCAATCGCTCTGTTTCAATTTTGACATACATATCAACAGCATATTGGAGAAATAATCACCGATATTTCAAGATGTGATTGTCTTCATTTTCACGAACCATCAGGCGCTATGAATAATATATCATTGAATAGAATTTTTTGTTGATTTCGGCACCTGTAAATAAATTATTGTTTTAATGAAAGTGAATGCACTTGCATATAATACATATAATAGCTGATACAAAATCTCCACTGCTAAACCAAATTTGTAATTACCTGTAAGGGGATCTATCATCTTGATTTAGAAGTGATAACCATCTTCACCTTGCCAAAACATGATGGGATATTGTAGCGCATCATATGAGCGGTGTGTTTCATACACACGCTGTAACTCATCATTCCGGCGATGTAAAACAATATCATGGGCTTCCAAATTTTCTCCAACTATAACAATGGCAATTTCATCCATTGTTGGTGCATTGAAACGTCTTGGATGTTGGCCCACAGGAGTTTTATCAGTTCTGATTACAATTTGATGATTATCATATGGCATGAGATCCAGTGCAGTTTTGAACAATGTAATCAACTGATTGTGTTGATGAAAGAAAGTTTGTAATTCTTCTACAATAGACCTCTTCACTGAACTGTTATGTGCACAACGCAGATCAATTTCTTGTGTTGAATTGCCCATGAAATAAATTTGCAGGAATTTGTAGTCGCCATCTGACACCGGCAACAGTGATTCTGCTCGGTGATATATTTGGCCTTGTATTTGTGAATTAAAAAGACAGGTTTATTACTTTTGTTACAAAAACTAAAAAATAAAATAAACAAAGCAATACGAGGGATAAATCTGTTTGTTATATATTACCTTGAGAGTTGGCATGAAGTTGTCCCGATATACATTTGTTGCCCCAAATGAAGTCATTTAGAAGCAGTTGTTATATTTTTGGATATTAGTAAGGAAATGTATTGAAGCCGTTCCTGTTCCTGAAACTAATGAGTACAATGGCTCTGGTGGCGGAACCATTGGCACTAATTTCACTTTGCCATTTGCGCAACACAATCCAACGAAAGCAGCTCGTTTCAAACCTGCAAGATTATCAGCTGAATGACGTGCTGCACGGGTTTGTGATATCCGAATCATTTCAATTTCATTTCGCTCTTCACGTTGCTGTGCAGTCCGATTAGAGTGAAAAATAGCTTGGTTTCTAACATTTTGAGTTCTTCGACCCAAATTGCTCCGCCCGCGTCTTATAGGCGGCATGAGTCTTGGACTGATTATAAATGGAAACATACACAAAATAAACCAATCAACCAAAGATAAATCGAGGAACTTCAAACTGTATATCTTAGAGAGAGAAAGTGTCAAATCTACGGATGCATTCAAGTAGTTTATAGTAATTTTAAGGTTAAGCTCATAATTATAAAGTTACTAATTAAATTTCAAATGTTTTTTCTTTATAGCATGGTTTGGTACTCTTTTGTTTTATTTGATTAAAACGAAACAATAAGTAAATGTGTCGATTAAGAAGCGAAGATTAAACACAACCAAGAAAATAACACGCACTAATTGAGAATCTACTGAAAAACTGTCAAAGTAAAATTGTATATCGTAGAAAGAGAAAGTGTCATATCTACGGATGCATTCAAGCAGTTTATATTAATTTTAAGGTTAAGTTCATAATCAGAAAGTGTCAAAGCTACGGATGCATTTAAAGTTACTAATTAAATTTCAATTTTTTTTCTTTATATTATGGTTTGGTACTCTTTTGTTTTATTTGAATAAAACGAAACAGTAAGTAAATAAATTGAAACTCGATTTTAGGGTGTCTGAGATTGATTCACATAATCGATTCATTGCTCAAATCGATCTTAACGACCCAAAAAAATCGATACTTCGATTAATCTATCTCAGTTCGCCATCCATAGAATTTACAGCTAGGAACAGTTTAAATGGGAAAAAGAAAAATGTGGTTTTTTACGTTTTTCAGTGCAATTTTTCCAATTTTTCTCTTCATAAGAACCTTCCTCGGACTTCAACGAATATTAGAGAGAAAAAATTAGCCGAATTGGTCCAGCCGTTCTCTAGTTTTGCGGTTAGCAACACATTTAGCCATTCATTTTTATTTATAAGATTTCGAATCAACAGTCTCGTCAATTGAAGATTGCCTTGGAAATAAACTAGTAGCCACATCATGAGCATATTATTTTAATATTATACAACTAGAAAGAACAAATCAAATATTAGCAGCTTCTACTGAATTGTATCTAACTAGTAATAACTACTAATTGTGATACCATTCAGGTTGGCTGAGATATAACTGTTTTATAGGTAGGATTCATACGGAGCATCTCTTGTATGTAACCAGCGAGTGACCGGAGTGGTTTTCTTAGATTGTTGTGTGACCAGTATCTTCGAGGCGACTGGCGACTGGCGACTGCGGCTGGCGACCAGAGTGCACGACCAGCCTCTCTATATTGCGACTGCATCCACACTGCTCTGGTAGCAGTCTGGTCGAAAACGCACCACACAGAAAAGTTGTGTTTTACTAGAGTAGTGATTTTGTTTTGTGTTTGATCAGGCTGGTTTTTAAATAGTCCAAGATGTATCCACAGAAGAGGACTAAAGTTTAATTGAAGAGATGGCAAAGCACCTTTCAAGTTTTCCCTCGGTCATCTTTCACTAGACTAAGAATGAAGTTGAACGGTGGAGTATTGAGGCGGAGGAATTCTATGAACTGCATGTCATTCTCCATTCTTCCTGTGTATAAGCGTGGAGAAGTAACCTTCATCGTTACGTTGACTGTACATGGGTAACGTCATCTTTTCCATCAAAATACCATCATCATCCTTTTATTCTTCTATCAAAATGTTTATAAGATATAATCGATTAATCTAACTTAGTGTTATATTTCAAGCTAACACTAGGACAAAATAACAAAATAACATGGAACATGAATACACAAAAAAAAGACCCACGACTGGCGGCCAACCAGACGCTTCTAAGGAAGCACCGTATCTCACGTCTGCGACTAACCACCCCCACGTTTGTGGTCGCAGATATGAGACAGGAGGAACCCTAATTTATACAGCCAAATCTAGGAGAGATAGGCATTCGAATATCGACCGGATGTATCGAAGTTTTTTCCTAAATAGTTTTCTACTCTCCTTTCACGAAAATGCAGGTATATTTCTAATTAAATTTTACCTTACTCATCCCTATTCCATTAGCGTTACCATGGTTTTACGATATTGATTGCGAGATAAGGCAAGTATTTTTGCATTTTTATAGCATAAAGATGAATTTTCAGCAAAATAAATAAAATATTTCTCCAGTAGAAACTTTTTTTCTTCATTTTAAAAAGTTCCTCGTCAAAGGTCATGACAAATATTCAGGAACCGTTGATATTATTAGACCTAATTGTAGAAAATTTAACTTTATGTTTCTCCTGAGTAAATATTTAATTTATGTTGGCTAAAAAATTGTTTTCAATGAAAACTGTAAAAACACTACCCATAACTCACTTTCCCTACACTGCCACCTTAATGTATGCGTATAACGTGAATGGATATTAAGAGGATGCGAAAAAAACTTAAATTATTACATTATTGTATAATGAGACTAAATAAACCACCCACATAAATTATCTGAGATAGTGTGCCAGATTAACACTACAATTTTAAAACATCTTTTTCAAATAAATTATGCAATACTGTTAAAATAAAAATTCAAGCGGTTAATGAAATGTCATTAATCTAACTGTTCTTTCAAAACAAACAGAAGGATATTCTAATTACTTATTATTTACCTGATGAAAGTCAATGAGGAGTTTGCCATTTCCGTCTGCCACAGCTCGTAAGGCCGTGGTGTCATTATTCTGCAATGTTTTCACCCCTGTTACGAGCAGGAATGCTAAGGAAAAACACAACTTTGAAATTCTCTGAAGGTTCTATCATTCATGAGTCTTGTGAAAGATATTTAAAAAAGTTCATCCTTTGAACCTCGTATTACTAACTCTAGAAGTCTCAAGTTCGATTCCCGGCTGGTACCTTGGATATTTTTCACTTAAAGGGAATGATCTCAACGGTCACCAGGCTTGGATAATTAGGTATAAGTTAGGTTAAGACACACACTATCCCCAAACCTTCATAAAAACCATCATCACATCATCTCATTGAGGGTACGACATGTACAGTAGCCCCATGGCTTCTTTGGTGCTGACTGACAGCTCACAGCTGAGAGCTGACGGCTTTGAAAAGCTACCAGACCAAATTATGTATCCCTACGCCGAACCATATGATCTTCAAAAACATGTGTTTAGCAGCTGTCACTTCTGACAGTCAAAATTTAGATATATACCTAAATGTCGACTGTCAGAAATCAGCTGTGAGCTGTCAGTCAGCACCAAAGAAGCCATGGGGCTACTGTAGACAACCTCCATAGATGTACCCTGGGCAACGTTCTGTTCCAACAGAGCTGCTAATAGTCTACATACAAGTACCCGAACCTGTATTTCATGTCCTTCCCAGTCATGTATGCAACACGATAAATAAACTAATAGGGTAGTGACAAGAATGATATAATCTAGATAAAATGCACCCCCAGTTGCATGGAGGGAGATTGGGAAACCATATATAGGCTAAAAAAAATTATCACCGTGTCTTACTACCTGTTCAGTCTATACGAATATATGGACATTACTCTAATGAGGTAGGGATGAGGAAGAAAGCATTTTATAGGTAATATAACATCATAAGTAAAATTTAAACACACATATATAACATATATAGTATGAATATCATTTAACACTTATTATTCAATACATAATTTTGGATATAGTTTATTTTAGGTGTAAATTACAGAATCTGCATTACTTTCGATATGCACGAAGAGCTTTCGGGTAAAAACTTAAAGAAAAATTATATCTGGGGCACAGGAACAAAAAAGATTGAATGCCACTGTTATATAGAGAACCTTAGTCGTTAATAAAATCCAATTTTCATAGAAAGGCCCTTATCTGAAAAACTAGAAACACCACTAATAGTTATTTGAACGTATTCATACGTCAACTGGTGTGATCCTTAGCTGTCACTTTTGATATATATTATCAATACATATAAAATAAAATCAATAATATAGTAAATAGTTATCAATGTTGCATCAAGCTCACAATATATTGTATTGTTGCTGACGGGGGGATTGAAGTTATATCTCGACTGGATACCCTAGGGATGGTTTTCCATTCCTTGGTTTTCTTACGAATGGGTATTTGAAGAACCCTTTAGAAAATATAAACAGATATTCTTTAACCGTCAACATTTATAAAATTTTACTCTATTCGTTATTCTATTATTTTATAGTTATTGACAGTATCTGTCAAACGTGACATGATTAGCTAAAACGAGAAAATAGATCTCATAACTTTTCTAGCTGTCAGATATGTCTAGTCGTAAGAAAATTTGTGTAGCCTGAAAATATTATTTATCGCTGTATTTTTCCACCCTGCTTCACGATAATGTGGGTGCACTTTCTCCAAATTATTAACCTAGATTAGAAAATGCAATCAAAAACTAAACATTATTTATAATATGTAAAATATTTTAAAACTTACCTAACAATGCAACCCAACATTTTTTTCCAGAATCCATGTCTTAAATTCACAGTTTCGCACGAAACTTACCACTTGCAAACTTACATTAATTTATGTGTTTTGAAGGGAGATAACAATGAAGTGTTGTTTTTACATTATCTCCAATTTAAAGACAATAATAACTTTGGTCACACATGTTGCACGATGTGGGAATTTCCAAGTACGTATTTCCCATTGTTTTTGTTATTATTATTACTTACAGTGTTTTAAGAGTTGAATTTAAGTAAAGCGTTGCCATCGAGATTGTAACCAGGATTACATTTTTGGGGAGAGGGAAACAGTGGGGTGCCCTCTAATGACTAGAATCTAAAAAAAATGAACGACTGAATATGGCTATAGAGGCTATTGGGAGGTTATTCTTATGTTAACTAAGAAAGGATGTTTAAATAATGCAATAAATTATAAATTATTGTTTGGAGTATATAGTAGGCAATTACAATAAAAATGTACTCTAATGTGATAAATTCCACGCAACTTTTTGGTTTCGTCAAATTAGTTTGAAAGGAGGCTTGTTAAATTATTTAAAATGCAGAATTATTTCGAAAACTATTGCTATTTCGATGATATTTGCTATTTATAAACTAGTTATCTATGGTTTCAAACGTATTTGGAACTAATAAGTTTCACAGACATTAATTTTTGTAGTATTTATTTTTCCTTAACTTTTATGATCCTTAACAACAATAATGTATCCAAAATAGGAATGGTGGTTACTATAAGTATATATATAGTTTAATGATATTGTTTCCCCACCGCGTTTTAGTACATATTCGGGCTTTATACATACAATGATTACATTAATGTAATATTAATGAGAAAGGTATAATTTTAGCGGAAATAAAGCCGCAGTTGCGTGAAGGGAAAGTGGTACAACATCTAGAGAAGGGTGACCTGGTGGTCTAGGGGTACGGTGTCAGACTTCTATGCTGGCGGCCGGGTTCGATCCTCGGTCCCGGCACAGATTTATCTGATTTCCAAACCCTTCCTTCACCTCTGACAAGACATCTTGTGAATGTGTGGAATGCCAGGTCGCCACCGTGGTTCGAATTCCACGTTAAGCTGTAGGTCCTTCATTTCATCTCACAATCACCTTACCATTACACATTAGCGTAAGTGCGTATAACCCGAACGGGTAGTAAGACGCGGTGCTAATAATAATAATAATCTAGAGAAGGTATGTTAAACTCGTGGCCCACGGGCGTCATCAGCCCTATCCACGGCTATGTGTGGCCCGCGGACCTTCTGATGAAAAAACATAAAATGCAAACAGATTTTTATTTTTATAAATGTTATAGAAATACAACATTTGGGTTAGTAACTTTTTAAATGGGGCAATACTTGATACAAACTAGCAAGAGAGGGTTGGTGTACCGGATTTTTACTCTTCATTCACCATAGATCGATTCTCAAAATTAGTTAAATTCCGGCAGCAATAAATGAACAAGCGGTTTGTGTTTTCTTATTAAATAAACACACGAGAGATTATTTTTTACAGTCACGTATTTGTGATCAATTTTGAAAATGATTTCTATTAAGAATCAAATCATTGCTTCCAATAATAGGTTTCATATTTTGCTAAAAAAAAAAAGCTAAGTCTTGAAATTTTATTTAATAATTAATTTGCCTTTTGCGATTGTAATAATTTTAAAACTGATTTATTATTTATTTATTTTACCTTATATGGTGAAAATATTGAATTTTCTGAAATTCAGCCCCCTCAGAATTTTCTATTTTAAATATTTTCAAACGAGTTTGACAATTCTGATCGGGAGGGGGAACCTAAGGACACCAAACCAATATTCAAACCTTGATCTCGTCATCACCAGCAATACAGTACGACACGATAGTTGAGGCTGATTCACACTTGAAACTATGCTATGCTACGATATGCTGTGCTATGCTATACTACGTTACGCCATGTTATGTTACGCTCTGCTGTGCTGTGCTACATTGTATCTCACGCGTTTCACACCGTGAGATATACAAAGTTTACGTTTCCCAGACAAACTGACTAGATTTCTATGTGAATATAGATGGGAAGAGGTAGATAGTTGCCTGCTATGCGCATGTGCAACAAAAAAAATAGCACGATTAAAATGTAAAAATCACACGGTCCGCAATTTCAGTTGCATAGCGTAACGTATACCCTGATTTTTGTTGGAAGAGCAGTAGGGAAAAATTCAAACATATTTATTTGCCGCCAACAATGAAACATTTTAGTATTATTATTTGTGTGATTTCATAAGTATTGATAATATCTATCAAAAGTGACAACTGCAGATAACAAGACATGATGTATAGATATATTAAAATTGTTTAGTTACTTTAATAAATAACTTTTACTGTTCTTCCTACAAAAACCATATTATAGCTTCATGGGTGAATTCGCCTCAGTGGCGTAGTTAGCTAACGCGCTAGTTTCGTATTGAGATCGACTGCTGAGGACAGGGAGATCGAAGTTTAAATCTCACTCGGGTTAACTGGAGGTGGTTTTCCCTAAATGGTTTCCACTCTCCCTTCATGAAAATGCGGGTTCACTTCCTCTAAATTCAACTTTCCCAATTCCAAATCCATTAGTGTAATTAGTACTTAAGCGTATAACTTGAACGGGTAGTAAGATGTGGTGCTAAATAAATAAAAAATAAAAATGGGTGAATCTAATTTAACACGTTAGAACATGCCATCACCAAATTGGGGATCTTTCAGACAAACGTTAAGTAGGCCCTTTTTTACGGATATGAGACATGGGTAACTACCAGATGAAGCCTTACCCAGAGACTACAGACGTTCGGCAGACGCTTACGGAACATGGGGGCCAAACATAATGTCTAATGAAGATCTGGGGGACAAAACCAACCAGAAGCTCATTCAAATGGAGATAAGATGGTGCAAGGGGTGATGTTTTGGCCACACTCACCGGAGAGACCTAAAGTTTTGGACAGGAGACCGCAAGGACGCCAACCTCAGGTCAGGATAAGGATGACTTTGGTGGAGGACGTAGACGAAAAAGGTAAAAAACTGGAAAGTCACGGGACTAACTCAAAAGTATGGCAGAGAATAGACCTGAATGAAGAAACTTTGTTGAGAACCCTTTGTTCCACATAAGGAATAATTAAAGGAAATGGCAGTAACACCCTCAACCAATCAACACCCTCTTTCCCCTGAGTACGGCCATTGCTGTAATCACTCTTTTAGTTAATACCAAATAGTATATGTGATTAATACCACAAAGTAGACCATCTACCGATGATGGGAAAATTGAAGTTCAAATTTCGGTCGGGTGAATTAAGGGTGGTTTTTCCAAAATGGTTTTCCACTCTCCCTTCGCGAAAGTGCAGGTGCACGTCCTCTAATCCCTAACCCCATCAGTGTAATTAGTACATAAGTAGCAGAGTGGGTAGTATGACGTGGAGATAAAAAACAATGTTATGAATATTATTTTATAAGTATTGATAATATCTATCAAACGTTACAGCTGAAGGTCACACCACTTGAGAATGAATATTTAAGAGTATATCTAATAAGTTTTATATTTTTCATATAAGGTTATTGCTATTAAAAGTGGACTGTCACTCATCAACACTTCTAGAAGATTGTGTAATTTTGAATTTCGAGATAAGCAATGTGATTGTCAATATTTCTACAAAGCACATTAATTACAAAGCACAACAATTAGAACAAAACGTAAAGTATGTTTAAACAATTGAACTGCTATTAATAATGCTATAAAGTTCTTTTTTTTTGTCCAATTTACTTCAGTTTAGTTATTTGTGGGGTTTTGCTTTTCCCTTTAATTCTTGAAATTATAAAACAATATAATTATTTATTTATTTTTCAAATAAAACAAAATCTTTATTGAAATTCAAATTCAAATTTATTACTAATGACTAAGATAATGTTATATTTATACAGGGTTATTCAGACCTCTACGTTAAAAAAATTATACAGGTTGTAGGGAGTGACATTACAAGGATGTCCACTTAATGAACTTAGGTCGGCGCTACGAGACTCAAAGTTGGATCCGTATGCACCTGGGGAGGTAGCAACACATACAGCACGCCACTCAAAACAACACAGTAACCCTCATCAAGAGACAACGGTTCATTATGGGTACCTGTTGTCATTTACTAGTAATAATTTACACCACACTCCACTTGTATTGTGCTGAAGATTTATGAGTTTCCTAGCATTTTATTGTTCTAAAATTCACTTCAACGTGTTTCTGAACGTGTTTTTTTTAGAGGTTTTAAGACTAAATCATTATAACTTTAATCAACATTGTATTATTTTTATATAGCGACGAAAATATTAAATAAGACCTTCGACTATGTCTATTTCAGAACAAAAATTGCTTAAGCCATTTGGTACAAATGGTTTCCTAATGAAAATAAATAACGTTGAAAGTTGTTGTTTAAAGCTATATTCTCATTTTCAGAGGAAAACCATTTTATAAAATGCATACATATTTGTTTGCGGCCAACATTGAGAACAATACGGTATTGATAATAATTATCAGATGTGACAGCTGCAGATCACATGACTTGACGTAGGAATACGTGAAAATAGATCTAGCTGTCAAATAACGGGTACCATATGAAAATCAAGGTATAGGCGAGTATTGGTCTATTACAATTACCAAGGCTTGGAGTTCTAAAAAATAAAACTTGTTTTATTGTCTTTCCTCGACACCAACGAGGTGAGTTCTGTGACATATTCTTTTTTATAACGATGTAGAAACGTGTCAAAATGTTAATCAATTTACGGCCTTAGGTATCTCCCAACAAAGAGAATGAGCCCAGTAGACTTGTCTCTTAGAAAAAACAAGAACGGATGGTTCGCTTTGAAGACGAGCAGCTTCTTATCTTTGTCCATTACGTAAGGTTGCATCATACGGTTCTTAATCACAATCGCTGAAATTAAAAAATAAATAATAGAAATTAGTTGATTTTACAGATGGAAATAAAAAACGTTTGTAAAAAAAATCAAATAAAAATCCATAGGCCTATACTTCCAAGAGCTCCTTGACTGTAACAAGATTTGTTCAGATCAAATGAAAAATATAGGAATTTCCTAATTTTATTTAATCATTCGTTTATAATAATAGGAAAGGTTTCAGTGATAAATATACTTGTAAATATAAATTATTACTAAGAAAGTAAGATACAAAATGCCCGCTTCGGTGCCTGCATGTTCTAAGGCGCTACTATTAAAGTAGATCCTGCCGATGACTGGGACATCAAGGTTCGGATATCAATCGGGTATGCAGAGAGTGGTTTTTACAAAATGATTGTATAACATCCCTCCACGCAAATGTGGGTACACTACCTCTAAATATAACCTCTATCATCCCTAAAACCTTTAGCGTTATTAGTAAACAAGCGTAGAGCCCGAACGGGTAGTAAGATGTGATGCTAAAAAAAAAAAAATTGGAGATAGCTAGCAGACTTCTTGTAAACTAGAGCATTAAGCGTTTGAGAAAATAAAACGTATTCTGGACACCATATTTTTAGTTTTGGGGCGTAATAATTCTTTTGACCTTAAATGAGGGAAATGTAGTAAAAAACTTTAGAGCATTTTTTAAACAAATCTACCTTCATATTTGATATTATAGACAAAGTGTTCTTGGATGTAATGTTTATACACTCGTATTCATAAGGTACTAAAATGCACAAATATCAAATATAAATTTTATTAAATATCAAATGTCAATAAAATTGAATAGAACAGTTCTATTGAAGTTCAAAACAGCTACATGTATACATACAAATAAGAGATATTCCGAAGAATATCCTTTTTCTAAATCAGCTTCACATAAAATAGTTCTTTTTTCTTCCAAATCTTCAAAGATAATTTTTCACCTTCACGATACTTTCTATCTAATTGATATTTGTGGGATAAAGTGAATTTTTTAAAAACGTTGAATACCTTAATAGAACATGGCGTTATGTAAGCTCAGTAAGGCAATGAGTTTCAAAAGTTTATCAATAACGTCTGAGAGACTTGTTTGAGACCCGGTTGGGTTGAAATGAAGTCTAAACACGGTATCCAAGTAGGGCTTATATGAGTGAACCGTAATTCAAAATATGAGTACGGTCTCAGGTGTTTATCACCCAAATTGTGTAACACAATATTGCTAGGAGTCCAGTGTTGCCAAATTACCTTTACTCTTTTGATGTATCCAAAAAGATTGTTCGCAGCAGTTGGATTTCCCTGGCTCTGAAAAATAGAACATCACAAAGAATGTGTTTAAACGTAACACTCAATTCATTTTGGATTTGTATAAGAAACACCTGTATAGTGGAGCAGATACGCCGTTCCGCCTTTGCTTTTCATGGAACTATATTCAAAATAAATTTATTTTTTTAGTTAATTTTTATACCGTGTAATTATAAGTTAACTAATTGGTTTTATATCAATATTATTATTAAACTATTTTTCATGCTAAGACTCAATAAATTCTGATAAAATTTACTGTGCTCTGTGCGAATTCTTGGAATTTTATGGGAAGTGCGCAAAGTATGTTTCTGCCTTAGTAGCCATTAAAAATGCTCCAAATAGCTTCTAAAGGCATTTATATTTGTAAATTTTATTCGCTTACAGTGGAAAACCCCCCTCCCCCACCCCCTCACTCCCCTTTCAACTTTAGGATGAATACAGCCTTGCGTTCCAGCACCGCTAAATTTACGACTACACCACTGATACGAAGCCAAGAAACGGCCACAATATTATAATTTAAATCATTTCAAAGCTTTTAAAAAGGAGTAACAATATTACTTTATTCTTTAATTTTTTAATGTATTGAACTGTTACCAGTGGGCAAGTGGGCTAAGGTGTCAGTCACACATAGAATAGTTTTGTAGTAACGTGGAATCTAGGGTTCGAATTACAGTGGATGTACTGAGGTTTGTTTTTCCTATATGGTATCCTAAACTTCCTCCACGTAAATTTGAGTGCAATTCTTATAAATTATAGCTTATTCATCCGTGTGCCACCAGTGTGAACATGCTAATATCACTTTGCAGTGCACGTGTACTGTGTGGGAATTAGAGTCACTATTCAATTAAATTTGTTGTTTTATAAACAACTAGATTCATACAAATTGTGATTGATTATTTTTCCTACATCTTACTAGCTGTACCAGACCATACGCATTTATTTAGATATCCACGTAATGAACTTAAGGTCGGCGCTACGAGACTCAAAGATGGCTCTGCATGCACCTGGAGAGGTAGGCAACACATACAGCACGCCACGTAAACCAACACAGGCATCCCCACCAAGAGACAACGGTTCATTATGGGTACCTGTTGTCAGTTACTAGTAATAATTTACACCACACTCCACTTGTATTGTGCTGAAGATTTATGAGTTTCCTAGCATTTTATTGTTCTAAAATTCACTTCAACGTGTTTTTCTAGGGGTATTTAAAATATTCAAGTCAGAAATATGACATTAAAATATATAATAAATGTGCCAGCATTTGCGTAAACAAAGAGTGATAAAGCATTTAGGAAAAATATCCTGAAGCACACTCAGCCGGGATCCGAATTCTAACCTTCCCTTCACTCGCAAATTAAGCTCTAGTAGAGTTATAGTAGGAAGGAACTTTTTGATATTTATAAAATATTATTTTAATAGCACCACGTCTTACTCACCATTATGGTTATACTCTTGTTTACTAATTACGCTAATGGTTTTAGGGATTAAGAAAGTTATATTTAATGGAATTGTGCCCGTATTTACAGGGAAACTATCCTCAGTACACCCGACCGAGATTCGAACCTCGTTCTCCTTATCATCGTCAGTCTAGTCTAGTGCAAGAGTAGCGCCTTAGAACATGCGGCCACGAAAGCGGGTAGCCCTTTGCTAATGGCTCCATAGAGCAGTCCTCAAGTAATGAAGTCAAAATGAAGAGGCTCACCAGATGAATGTTGTGCTAGTATTCCTAGATACAACCTTATCAACGTTGTTAATATACCTTTTGTTTTACGTGCCACAACATTTATTACCGAATGATTAGGAACGTGCCTTTTTAATCATCTGTTAGATCGGCTTTAATTATTCTGGTTAATTATGATAGGTCAATGACACCTGACAGACTGGCAATAAATACAACCCACTAGCAATCAAGTCAGTACGCAGGCACTAAATATACAACACACTAGTACTAAAGTCAGCACGCAGGACTAAATACAACACACTAGTACTAAAGTCAGCACGCAGGACTAAATATAACACACTAGTACTAAAGTCAGCACGCAGGACTAAATACAACACACTAGTACTAAAGTCAGCACGCAGGACTAAATACAACACACTAATACTAAAGTCAGCACGCAGGACTAAATACAACACACTAGCAATCAAGTCAGTACGCAGGCACTAAATACAACACACTAGTACTAAAGTCAGCACGCAGGACTAAATACAACACACTAGTATTAAAGTCAGCACGCAGGACTAAATACAACACACTAGCAATCAAGTCAGCATGCAGGCACTAAATACAACACACTAGCACTAAAGTCAGCATGCAGGCACTAAATACAACACATAATAATAATAATAATAATAATAATAATAATAATAATAATAATAATAGTTCGTTATTTTTTAAATATCTATTGGAACAAGAATTAAACGTCAAGTTCATCAAGTCTGGTTTCTCAAGACGGAGAGGTCAGAGTTCTAATCCCAGTCGGGTGTACTTTTGGAAGGATTTTATATATTGTTTCTCACACTCCTACTCATATACATGTTCTCGTCACTAATAAATCAATGTAACTATGCTGATATCCTTCTGACAGCCATGAGGTAATATACGGTGACCCTATTCGGTGGCCGCATGGTCTAAGGTGCTACTCTCGCATTAGACTAGACTGCCGATGTCCGGTCGGGTGTACTAAGGGTGGTGTTCCCTAAAAAAAATCCCCTTCTTCCTCCTAAGTTCAATCTTCCTCATCCCTAATCCATTAGTGTAATTATTTATTAGTAAACTAGCGTGTTACCCGAATGGGTAGTAAGGCGCAGTACTAAAAATAAATGATGATTTGAGAAAATTCTGAATTCTGTTTAGAATAAACATAAATAAGTTAGGCCTGTTATAAATAAGTTAGTTGAAAGGAAGATAGTTTAAAGACGTACCCGAAGTCGCGGTGGCAGAAGTAGTTCCTCTCTCGTTGACTTGGGTGTGAGAGCCCTGCATGACCATGGTGACCCCTAGTTGACCTCTGGGTGCGGACACCCCAGACACCAACACGTCATTGAAAATATCGTGGATGTTGAGCTGAAGTAATAATTATTCACAAATAACCAAAAACAAAGTAATCATTGACAGAGGCTTCGGAAATATGTTGTCGGTAACGGTTGGGGTTTTGGAGGGGCTCCTCAACAAGTGGTGCCCTTAGAAATGTACTTTGGGAGGTGGAGGGGGGGGATATACTATCAAGGCCATAGCGGGAATTAAATTGTGTAGAGGAGTGGAGTTTAGAGAAAACAACCCCCTAACCTCTGGATTCCTAGAAAGTGTATTAATGTTAAATGCCCTGGAATCTTTTTATCTCCACTTCTTACTACCCGTATGTGTTACACGCCTATGTACTAATTACGCTAATGGTTTAGAGATTTGAAGGTTATAATTAGAGGAAGTGTAACCACATTTGCGTGGAGGGAGAGTGTAAAATCTCCCCTAGTACCCCCAACCAAGATTTGGACCTCGATCTCCCCATCATTGGCAGTCTAGTCTACTACGAGCGTAGTGCCTTAGACCATGCGGCCATTGAATTGGGTCCCTAGAAATTATTTGGAGTGATTATTTTTATGGGAGATTAAGGTTCTTTTTAAATTAGGTAAATACCCTTTTCAAATGTGTATAGAATTTTATAGATTTCACAGAATTTAAAATGTGTAGGAATTTTTTGTCATATTAGTAGATATTAATCATTATTATTTGAAATAAATTTTAATTCATATTCGGCTCCATACTGTGGTCTAGATTTCTGCGTTGACTAACCAGCTTATGTTCAAGACAAGCTCTAGGTGCTTTGTCAGTTCTAATCAAAGTCAGGTCAAAGTTCATGTGAAATTGGGTATGTTTTGAGGGATTCTGAAGTCTTTATAAGTGTGGTACCAGACTTAATATATATTTGATTGTGTTGAGAGACTTAAAAACAATCAATTACTTAGACGTTAAAGGGTGGAAACTATTTGCTTTATTTCAATAGTTAATTTTAGGCTAAGGACACTTTTATTGTGCGTAGCGCTTATTTAAATATCAATTCGTAGCTGTGGTCTTAAAATTTAATCCGTGCGTTATATAAACCTTCAGAAATCTATATTCTAGTTAGACTTAATATTATTTAAGTTTTTAATATAAAATAATTTTAGTCTTGTAAGAGGGGAAAGCAAATTCCCCTTTCTACCCCCCTTGGGTAGGTCACTACCCTCAACTAACGGGGAAGTCACAGTGTCTTCCCCTGGAGAATTTTAAAAGTTTATATTATTCATAAACAGATTTGAAGGAGGTTTATTATTTCCACGTAGCACTTTTAACTATGGCTTTCTATGTATTGTTAGAAAATGGGAGGAAAAGGTGTTTTAGAAAAAGCAAACTTAATTTTATTTCAAATAATATAAGTGGGAGAAAGGGTGAACTTCTGATCCCCTTCGACACCCTTTTTCTAGTATTCATTTATGGATGGGTCTTCATTATTTGCAATTTTCAAGCAGATGATGGCAGATGCTTATTTGGTTAATTTAATTTTCTATGTTGTATGAATATACCGACCAATTGGCCACTATATCCTGCTTCGGTGGTTGCATGGTTTAAGGCATCTCTCTCGCAATAGACTGCTAAGATGGGGAGATCAGGTTCGATCCCGAACGGGTGTACTGAGAATGTTTTTTTCCTGAATAGATTTCCACTCTACTTACATGTAAATGCGGGTACACTTTCTCTAAATTCAACCTTTATAATCCTAACATATTAGTGTAGTTTGTACAAGGGGTATAGCACGAACGGGTAGTAAGACGCGTTGTTAAAAAAAAGATCACTACAAGCATAGGCTAAGCTTGTTAGTTAAATAATGTTTATACTTATGTTTTGAATATTGCAATTAAGAAAATACCCCCTTCAAATAAAACAAGTGGCTAAAGCCCCCCGGTTTCAAACCAGCAGTTCCGGATCCTCCAATCATTTACTTGAATATAGCTACAATTTATAATCAAAGTTTGTAGTGGATATTAAGTATTGGATTTTATTTACCTCCGTTTACGCTTAAAGATAGCAGGCTTAACATATCTGGCACTTTAACAGCGTCAGTACCGTGTCTGCCTACTGAACTAGGGTACCGAGTTCGATTCTTAACATGGCAGTAAAATTAATAACTCGTGAACTTGGGATTTCCTCTTTCACCGTGATAAATTAACGTCTAGTGGGTGTTGTTTCTATCCTATATTTAGGATAGTTTCTAAGTCGCGTGTTGCTATAATGAGTCTGTTCCTAAATATCACGTCAAATACCTCAACAAATAAATAATAGTTAAAACTTAAATGTTCTTATTCCACTATGATGTAACCTGTTAGAAAGTGTCATAGTGCAAGAGACCAAGGGAAGAGTGCGTTAGTTGTTTCACACCAAGAATTTTTCTGTCATTTCTAAAAATAATAAATCAAAAGTTATTCGGTAATCATCGTTTGGTCAATATGTTTTGTAAATTTGGCAACTGTTCACAACTAAACAAACGGTTATTCTAATCACCGAGTTGAAAACTTACTTAAGCTATCACATCTTATATTTTAAGCGTTAAACGTTTCCTAATCATTATTATTATTATTATTATTAAAGCCGCGTCTTACTGCCCGTTCGGGTTACACGCACTTACGCTAATGTGTAATGGTAAAGTGATTGTGAGATGAAATGAAGGACCTACAGTTTAACGTAGAATCCGAACCACGGTGGAGGTCTGGCATTCCCCACATTCAAAAGTTTCCTAATCCATTCATAATTTAGCTTAAACTAAAAATAATGAAACTTTGTTTGGGTATATTCAAAATAATCGTCTACAAACTGCATTAATACATTTTTGGACAAATTGAGTATTAAACGTAACCTACGTATTTACATTCTAAAAAATCAACCAACTTTTTTTACTTAATATCTGCGTATAAACTTTTTTTATGTATAATGTCCCTATTTATTAAATAAAAACATCCATCGGGCTATATACTCAACAATTATTTTATGCTATGATGATATGTTTGAATATATATCAATATGGAATCTGGTTACTTTATAAATATAAACAGGTAGCAAGAAGCAGTAAGAAAAACCAAATTAATTGAATATTAAAATAATGACAAAAAATTTTTTTGGACACTAACACATTAATCGAAATTATATACTTATACTAGATAGCTGTTGCCCGCGGCTTTGCTCGCGTGGAAGTTGATTATATACAAATACGAAAATATACATATGTATTTACAGATTAATTTAAAATATTACGTTACGTTGATGACCATAACTTGACCTCAGATCAAAAATAATGCAAGTCTGATACAAACTTTCACCCCCTTTTTCATCCCTTATTAAATAAAATTTCCAAAATTCCTGAAACAGTATTTATTTGTTTTACGTCAATAACCGAAATACAAAATTTTGTTTATGTAACTTTCAAAATGACGGACTTTCATACATTATTATCATCCCCTATTTTGACCCCTTTGGGGTGGAATTTTCTAAAATCCTTTCTTAGTGGGGCCTACATAACAAAATGAATATACAGTCCGAATTTCATGCTTGTAGCCTTGATAGTTTGCGCTCGGCGATGATGAATCAGTCAGTCAGTCATCAGACATGTTATTTTATAAGTATAGATATATTTTTTAAACCTATATTATAGTGTGAGATATATCTCGGTGTTTCTCAGAGTGAATTGACTTTGTTTTTTAATTGTAAACAGCAGATAATAAGCCGTTACTACAGAACAATTTTAAATAGGAATTGCCTTGTTTGATAAACATAAACAAAACTATACATGGTAATTGAACATATTCATACGTCAATTCATTTTATCCGTAGGTGTCACTTTTGATAGAAATTATCAACAGCTTTAAAAACACTAAATCAAATAGTAAAATAATATCAATGTTGGCTGCAAATAAAATGTTTATATTTTCCAAAAGGCCCTTCCTACGAAAATAAGACTGTATGAAAGATTATAAAGAGACTGTTTTTCTCTCACCTGACGGATATGTCCATTATAATTGATAGTTTGGTTGATCGTGAATCTCGGAAGATGAAGAGAGACAGTGCCACGGCGGGTACACTGGATATTCTGGAAGCCATATTCCCGAAGTCTGTCCTCCATGTAATACAAACCATTAAAATGTGTTGGTAGTACCACCACCATGCTCACACGACCCCCCTAGTGGCAACAGAGGGAAAAACTCACTTTGAAAGAGCAAAGCCAACTGGCTGAAGGACGTTCGGCGCAGACAGGAAGAATCCTAGCAGAAATACACAGGTAGTTTGGACCAGGTTGGTCATTTAGACGTTTGGCACAGTTGGGTAAACACCTGTTAAATAATAACTTGTGTGTTTGTTTACTTCTGACTCCGCTTTTATAACTGGTGAATTGAAGTTTATTGTAAGGCTTCACTAACAAAGGCTAATAACTTCTAAGGTTAGGTTAGGTTAGGTTAGATTAAAAATTGCTGTTTCTCCTTGCTCCAAAACGACTTATATACCAAGACTACGTAAAAAAGTCATGTTTAGATTAGTTCAAATGGTTCTCTTTTCTGGATGACTGTGCCAAACTTCTTTAGGCCCAATCAGCCAATGTCAGACTTAAAAAAAAAGTTCCTAGATACACACAACATACTTTATTGTTCAAGAGATGGTCACACGAGTGTGTCGTGTGAACAGCCAAGAATGTACAAGATATGTTTCGCTCAGCTCCTTGCATGCAATATCTGGCCCCCTGTAGGAAGTTGAACATGTCATATCGGCAATTTTAACTGTACACTGTTTAGTTCTTCTTCTTCTTAAGTCAACAACCCGAAGGTTAGTTTGACATGATCTATCCATCCGGCGCTGGGCATGCCCTCAGCCCTTCAGCTGGTTAATCCTACCTGCACTATCTGGTAAAAATCATATGTACTAGGGGAATATAGGAAATGTGATGGTCCTCATTGTCTTTCACTGTGAATTTCTATGAGCGAGCGTGAAAGGGTCTACCAGTGTTTGTCATAAAGGTATTTTCACATACTATCCAGGGTTATTTTACATGGGACCGACGGCTTTACTTATCCTCTGAAGGAACCCACGAACATCGGTCCTGAAGCAAGACCAGCGAGGTCGACAACTTTTAGTTTTTGACACAGATATCTCTATCTGCTTGATACTTACTTTTTTAAAGAATAATTTTAGTACACTGAGGCTAATTTTCCAATAGCCAGTCTCCTTTTTCAAGGGCCGTATTTGACTAGAGCTAGGATTGCCTAATATCAAACCCCTAACTCTATCACTATTAAAGTTAGTATCTTTGGGACAGAACAAATAATAGATTGTTTTGATTGTAATTGTTTGTTGCCTGGGGACAAATCATAATTTACTGAGACTATCGTCACCTCTTTCGTCAATTGGCCATAGGGACGGGGACAATAAATTATGTCAGGAAGAACTGCTACAAAAGTTATTAACACCACCTTCGTGTATTTGTTATACGTCAACATAAAGGTGATCTTCAAATGTCACTTTTGATAATAGGGTTGATGCCTGCAAATAAAATTAGTAATACAACATATGTTAACAATGTTGACCGGAATAAATGTTTGTAGTTTCTAAAATACCCCTCATACCAATATCCTAATATGTATGTGAACGTACTATAAAAACAAATTAAAAAGGCATAAATAGTCCAAAACTCGGAGGGAGTGAAGGGAACGCGCGAAAAGGAAAGGGTTTTTGTAGTTCTCACAGCAAACAGTTTTTTTGGATAAGATAAATAAATATGTCCAGTTGAAACATAGAAGTTTAATTTTCTTCATGTGGTGACCTTAACAGTTTTTTTTTAAATATAATAGTGTCATGAGATTGCGGAATTAGATGACATACTTTTCAAATGAAGAATAAAGGTTGTCATTTAATTCCAGGACACTCTTGACAAATATTCAAGAATTGTTGACGTCACCATGTGATGAAAATTAAACTTTTTGTTTATACTGAAGCAATATTTGATTTATTTTTACCAAAAAAAGTTTTGATCTAAAATTTGCAAAAACCCTTACCCTTTCTCGTTTCCACGACACCTCCCTTAAAACAAATTTATTAAAAACGTATGTGTACACGTTACATTAAAATTACATGTGCATACAAGAGTTCAATATGTGTGAGTGTTTCCGCCTGGGGTGGAGATAGTATATTTACGGGAGTTTGGATCGATTGTTAAATAAAGGGTGTTATGTTTTTTGTTGAGCTAGTTTGTAAGTCATTTGCAGGTATAGACCCCGAGCTGGGCTTATAAAGAGAAATTTAAATACATTAAATGCACACAAAACATTTGTTTTTTATTTATTTTTTATAAAAAGGCAAAAACTTATATATTCCAGCTTGACAAAATTCTAAATACAGCCACTACTACGAGTTAGTGTCTCACCTACAGAAAGTTTGAATATCGAACGTACCTTGTAGAGCAGCTCTATAGCAGTAGCTTTGAGGTCCTCCAAGAACACGTAATGGAAGACACCAGTCATGTGCATCATAGGTATTTTCATTGTCACTTTGGAGTTAACATGGAACTTGGCTTTCTTCGTGTAGTGAGGGTTGAATTGCTTCGTTCCACTGTCCACTGAAGTACAGGGTGTTGACAAATATCACTCGTGTTTTTTCTGTCACAACCCCTACGGACAAGAAGTCGTCCGTTGCAGGGCCCATTAAATAGCCGTTACCTATATCCTCATACTTGTAAATTACACCATAGGCAGGATAATCGTATATCAATGATTCACACATTGGCGTATAGCCCGAATGGGTAGTAAAACTTCATGCTAAAAAAATATTTTCACACAATGTGGTAAGCCTACATGTCCTCAGAAGTAGGTGAAGGATTCAGAAGTAGTGACATACCATTGTGTTTTATTAATCGTGAAATATTTTTAGATAATAATAAAATTTATAATAATAATTAAATTTTTAGGTGAAGTATGACATTATAAGCCTTATATCCCTCTTTCGTGGTTTTGTTTAAACTAGACTACCACTAAGTGTTTACTATAATTCGGAACGATGTTATACTTACATATAGCAAGGATTTATTCCTTTGATTTAATGCGATCTAGAAGGACGTGGTCCGGTAAAGGAGAACATCTGGTGAAATTGACACATTGATATACTACAACCCAAGATAGTTATTTCTTTAATCTACAATGAAACTTAATAAAAAGTAGTCCCATACAATTTTACAGGAGTAAAAGTTTTTTATCTGAAACATAATCACATAAATATCGGTGAAGCTATTATAGTATTACTATTACTTAAATAGATAGCTGAAGTAAATATCCCCAAAATATTATGTCATTCTAATCTACAATGGAAGACTTTAATAAAAAGATTCGCTTCCCTCATACCAATTTTACAGGAGGTCTAAATATTTTTTTTTATTATTATCTAAAAATTAAATCACATTAAAAATTTCGATGAAGCCATTTATAGTATTACTATTATCTTAAATAGAATGTACTGTAAGTAAAAGTATTCATTTTGTAGCTATAAATTAATCAATTTGGAGCTGAACCCTTTTTGCAAACAAAAATATCGCATTAGAATTTTTTTTTTCCCTCGTTTTAGTTTGTTGCCGTCTGAATCCCAACTGGGTGCTCTGGTGGTAGTTTTGAATAGGTAATTCAGCATTGAGGTTTTACACAACTTCTCTCTGGGTCACCCTTCCCATCTTTACCCCTTAGATATATATTAATGAGTTTTTATTTCAAGTAGGCATAATAATGTGATTTTAAAATATGAATGATAACCATCTTGCGATTATTGCCCAATAAAATGTTCATCTTTGTATGGGGAAGAAAAGAGTTAGTTCCATGAGCTTATGCCATACAAGCGTTTTAGATAAATAAATATATGTTTCTTAGAGCTAAAATCAAGTTTCACAAATAGATTTGCAATATTATTTCACAATTACAACACAAAATACCAAAATGACTAAAAAATGAGCTAAGTATTTTTTGTAGGAAGGTCTTAAAATTTTGCAAGAGTTGTCAATCTTTCTAGGAAAATTAAACTATAGAGTCAGATTCCTGATTCCAGATCCAGAGGTTCCGGGTTCAATACCAGAATTAAACTAGAGTCAGATACCTGATTACAGATCCAGAGTGGTCCCGGGTTGTTCATCCCAATCCCTAAGAATTAAACTAGAGTCAGATTCCTGATCCAGATCCAGAGGTCCCGGGTTCAATCCCAGAATTAAACTAGAGTCAGATTCCTGATTCCAGATCCAGAGGTCCCGGGTTCAATCCCAGAATTAAACTAGAGTCAGTTCCTGAGTACCCAGTTTCATCCAGAGGTCACGGGATTCAATCCCAATGAATTAAACTAGAGTCAGATTTCCTGAGTCAGATCCAGAGGTCCCGGGTTCAATCCCAGAATTAAACTAGAGTCAGTTCCTGAGTACAGATCCAGAGGTCCCGGGTTCAATACCAGAATTAAACTAGAGTCAGATTCCTGACTCCAGATTCAGAGGTCCCGGGTTCAATCCAGAATTAAACTAGAGTCAGTTTCCTGAGTACAGATCTAGAGGTTCCAGAATTTTCTGTGAAACATTGGTCTAAAACGGGTCAAACTCAGCCTCGTGAAGAACAATGAGGAGCTACTTTAATAAATAAGTAGCAGCGCTGGTCTAAAAAACTGAGATTATGGTTAGAGGCTTGCTATCTGGCCACCCTCTATCCGCAAATGTTGGCTCTACAATTGCAACGGTGGGGCCGCTCGCCGGTAAAGCTCGATTGTGGAGTAACGCCATGAAGTTTTGGAGTTCTAACAACTATAGAATAAATCAGTGTGCAATGAAATTTTAAAACTCATACTAAAATATGACGTGCTTGTGAGATGCTTTAAAAAAATAAAAAAATTATATCATGTCTTCCAGTATGAAATGCTGCGATTGGCCACTTCGAGTAACCATCATTCTTGGCAAGAACTGGAACTTAAAATACATTACCTGCTCCTAGTAGATCCGTGATCTTATCCCGAGTGACCCACTTGATCCATTTATTGACAGTCCTGTTAGCCTGTCTGCTTGTACTTGAAATTCACCTATGTGTGCTTGCATGGAAGTCCGTGGTGATATTATTCAGAAAGCCACCAGTCGTCGGAAAATTCTTATCTATGAACAGTTTGGTGCTCATATGTATAATTGGTCCACGGCTATTCTGAAACTAAGATTTGTTATGTATTTTTGCATAAATGTTATGCTTAGTTATATTGATAAAAGTAGCTTTTTTTCACTGAACGAAGCTGTAGTTTATAAAGCTAGTTGATCTACTCCTTTGAATAGCATGCCACTTATCCCTCTCATGAGCTAGTTCTATCCAGTCCACCTCATTACACCCCATCTCTTTCAGGTCCATTCTAATGTTATCCTCCCACCTTCCAGGTCTTACAATGGTCTCATTCCAGTCTCTTGCCAGTCAATATACTGGACACGGTTCTAGATTCTCCCATTCGCACTACATGTCCTGCCTACCGTAATCTATGGGATTTGATTATCCTAACAATATTTTGTAATGGCGCAGAGTATTTAACACAGAACCATCACAAAAAAATTGTTAGGATAATCAGGGTGCAGAGTGATTTAACTCATCATTATGTAACCTCCTCCACTCCTCAGTAGCCTCATCTCTTTTTGATAAGTACCATGTTTCCAAACATTATAACATTTGTTTATATCAATTAAGTTAAGAGACCACTTTTACCACCTATTTAAAACAAACGGTAAAATTATTGTTTTGTATATTCTGAGTTTTACATTATTGGCTAGCAGTTTAGATGTTAACAATTTACTGGCCAAGTAATAGCATGCATTTCCCGACTGTGTTCTTTTCCTAATTTTCAAAATAATATCGCTATTGCTAGTTAAAATTGTTCCTAAATATTTAAACCCATTAACACCGAAATATGACATGTTGTTCGCAGTGATCTCTAAATTATCGTCCTCAATCTTTGTCATCTGTGATCATGTTGTTATTTTTTCAGCGTTCACTTATAAACCAATTTCCCTGCTAGCCTCTAACAAAAGTCTGCATTTTTTTTTCAACAGCTTCCTTATTTGTGCCCAACGAAGCTAAATCATTTGCGTATTCTAATAGATGCATTGTATATTTTAATGTAAACCCTTCCCTTATATTTTTCATTACCCTAATAGCATACTCTAAGGCTACATTAAAAATAATTTTAGGTATGATTTGTATATGATACATTCTATAATATTCTTACATATCCTTGAAAGGTCCATTGTATATTGAGTGTTGGCTTTATGGAATATCTGGAAACGTCCGAAATATATGTTTGATTGGCTTCTAGCAAATTGCAAGAATCGTAAATGATAATCTAGCGCACCGCTGGGGAAAGTGGGCAGAGGAAAGAATTGGGGGTGGAGTTGGAGAGGGTAACTTAACGTTATGGGTTCGAGTTTTCTTGTGGGGAGGGTAGATGTGTGGAGAGTGATTTTGGAGGGCTGGGTGATAGTAGGTCGTCTGGGGTAGAGTGTAAGGGTTATTGTTCTATCTTATTCATCAGGAATATTATGGGAGAGTTTGATTGGGGAGGAGATATAAAATGTGTGACTTTCAACAAGATTAGCAAGACATGTAGGTTGGGACATTTTGATTGAGAGGGAATTTTCAGTTAGGGGGTTGGTTGTTGTGTTACTACGCGTGTGATCCTTAGCTTGGAGCACCAGATGTATAGGGTGTAAAGGGTAGGTGTAGGGCATCAGCATGCGTATAGAATGCACCTGGAAAATATAATGGGAAAACTTACATCTTGGGCTCATAAGCGAGGGTATGGGATAGGGGGTAGGGAAGATGGGGTATAAGAGAGTAATTCACAGTTATGGTTTCTGGGTGTAGTGGGTGAACCATCGATGAGGAGGTGAAAAGAGGGAGAGTTGCAACACCATTTATAGTGATATCTGAAATATGGGGACTGGGTGTGGGGGTGGAAGTTGATAGAGAGGTGGGAAAGGAAAGAGGGGCAGGGGTAAGGAGTATAGGGTTAGGAAGGAATGGTGGATAGGGGTAGGGGTATGCAAGAGTGGGTGTGGGTGGTTATAGAACGTTGAGAGGAGGAAGAAGTTGGAGAAGGAATGGTGCGAAGGGAGGAAGGGCCTCGATTGTCGCGGGTGGCATCAATGACAGCCACATTGCTACTGAAGCAATAATTGATTTATTTTGGCAAATATATAATATATTCATGATAATCCAAAATATACGTTTTCGGAATTTAGTGCACGTTCCTTCCATCCCACCTTCTCTCTATTCAAATATTTGTTGTCAAATACTTACACTTAAAACAAAAATGGCTGGCTAATAAAATCTTGAATTGTGTCACTTCTAGTTTTCCCAAAGGTTTATTTTAGCACCACGTCTTACTATCCGTTCGGGTTGGACGCATATTTACTAATTGTTATAACATGCTAGGGATGAAGAAGGTTTAATTTAGAAAAAATGTGCCCATATTTTGTGTAGAGAGAGTCTAAAGCCATTATTTTAGAAGAAACCACCTTCAGTACACCCAACCGAGCTCCCTATTTAGTCTAATGCGGCAGTGACGCTTTTGACCATTCGACCACCGAAGCTAGTTGTCCCGGTGCGCTCTCGCCACACGTGTTTCTGAAGCCATGATCAATGGGCACACCTGCAGTAAGGCGGTGAGCTGGTTGTAACCGTTCAGGCAGTTCAAGCGGTTGGCAGGAATGTCAAGGGTTGTTGCCACGTCCTTGGCTGAGTGGTTTGTGGAGCCCAGGTAGAGCAAGGTGAGTAGAAGCTCTGCACTTAGGGGGGATGCTGTCACGTTGTCAAAGTCGCGGAAAGTCTGCAGGAAGATAATATAAAACATGACTGACATATACCGTAATGTCTGGAAAAAAATAATTCTTTCCCACCGCATCTTAGTAGCTGTTAGGATTATGTGCTTACATTAGTAAAGTTGATGATATAGGCGTTAGGAAGGTAGATTTTTAGAGGAAATGTACCCAAACTTGCGTGGAGGAAGAATGGAAACCATTTAGGAAAATACACCTGAACGGGATTCAACCCTCGATGTTCCCCGTCATCGTAAATCCAGTTTAACACAAGATCGACATGCTAGACCATGCGACCACCCATTACTTACATACTCTATAGCATTAGTAGTTTGAAAATTCATTGCAACAATTAACAAAAGCACTCCACACATCTCTATTTTGAGCTAGTTCTATCCAATCCACCTCATTACACCCTATCTCTTTCAGGTGCATTATATTGTTATCCTCCCATCCTCGCCCAGGTCTTCTCAATGTTCTCTTACTATCGGGTTTGCCAGTCAGTACTCTGAACAAGTTTCTAGAATCTACCATTCATACTACAGTAGCCCCATGGCTTCTTTGGTGCTGACTGACAGCTCACAGCTGACTTCTGACAGTCAACAGTTAGGTATATAACTAATTTTTTACTGTCAGAAGTGACAGTTGCTAAACACATGTTTTTGCTGATCATATGGTTCGGCGTAGGAATACATAATTTGGTCTGGTAACTTTTCAAAGCCGTCAGCTGTGAGCTGTCACTCAGCACCAAAGAAGTCATGGGGCTACTGTACATGTCCTGCCTACCATAATCTACAAGACTTAATTATCCTAACAAAGTTGTGTGATGAGTACAAAGTATTTAACTCATAATTATGTAGCCTTCTCCACTCCCAAGTATCTACATCCCTTATTGGGCCAAACATCTTCCGAAGCACCTTGTTTTCGAAGACTCTAAAAAAAATTTCGTCATGTAAGGTAAGAGAAGCTTTTAGAGCGTAGCAGAGAGGTTTAGTCTTCCCCCCCCCCCCCCAATATTCCACTTCCGGTTCTTTTAACATTGCGCCCCTTTTACCTCACCGTTCCACCTAAACAATATTTTTTTAGCGCCGCGTCTTACTACCCGTTTGGGTTGTACGCTTAGGTACTAATTACGTTAATGGTGTTAGGAAGGCTATATTTAGAGGAAGTGTACCAGAATTTGCTTGGAGTAAGGGTGGAAAACTTTTTTTTAACACCTTCAGTACACCAGATTGAGATTCGAGCCTCAATCTCCCCGTCATCGTCTTTTCTACCGCTAGAGGCGAGCGTTAGACCATGTTACCACCGAAGTTGGTAATATATCTAAGTATTGTTAGTTGTTTTAGTGAAATAATTACGTCATATAGTCTTGTGGTGAACCTAATGCTTCTCAGCACTACAGCATGAAGAGCTTTTTTAACAGGTAGAACTATATCCTCCTCTTCCGTTTCTTCTTTTTCGCTCTCTTCCTCTGGTAGAACATTTTCTATTGACATTAACAACACAAGGTCATTAACTATTATTCTCACAAATAATATAATAACGTAAGATACAATAACATATGTTGGTAAGAGATGACACAAAACTATTTGGAAAAACCTTGACCAGGAGTGTAGCCACCAGGAGACACGTGGAGGGGAAAGAGGAACGTCATCTCTCAGTAAATTGGCCCCTTCTTTCTTTTATAATAGGATAAGTATTGATAAAAGATAATATTGATAAAATTAGTAAAGTACGCAAAATTATAGCAATATATATTAAGAATGTAGATTTGTATGGGTCTTAATGATAGGTAGTCAATTAGCTTTGAATTATTGAAAAAGAGGGCATACCTCTTACAGCGTCTCCTTGATAATATTGCCATCAGATATCACTCAGAGAGAAACTCCCCCTCCTGCCCCTGATGAAATACCCTTTATTATCACTCAGAGAGAAACTCCCCCTCCTGCCCCTGATCAAATACCCTTTATTATCACTCAGAGAGAAACTCCCCCTCCTGCCCCTGATCAAATACCCTTTATTATCACTCAGAGAGAAACTCCCCCTCCTGCCCCTGATCAAATACCCTTTATTATCACTCAGAGAGAAACTCCCCCTCCTGCCCCTGATCAAATACCCTTTATTATCACTCAGAGAGAAACTCCCCCTCCTGCCCCTGATGAAATACCCTTTATTATCACTCAGAGAGAAACTCCCCCTCCTGCCCCTGATCAAATACCCTTTATTATCACTCAGAGAGAAACTCCCCCTCCTGCCCCTGATCAAATACCCTTTATTATCACTCAGAGAGAAACTCCCCCTCCTGCCCCTGATCAAATACCCTTTATTATCACTCAGAGAGAAATTCCCCTCCTGCCCCTGATCAAATACCCTTTATTATCACTCAGAGAGAAACTCCCCCTCCTGCCCCTGATCAAATACCCTTTATTATCACTCAGAGAGAAACTCCCCCTCCTGCCCCTGATCAAATACCCTTTATTATCACTCAGAGAGAAATTCCCCCTCCTGCCCCTGATCAAATACCCTTTATTATCACTCAGAGAGAAACTCCCCCTCCTGCCCCTGATCAAATACCCTTTATTATCACTCAGGGAGAAACTCCCCCTCCTGCCCCTGATGAAATACCCTTTATTATCACTCAGAGAGAAACTCCCCCTCCTGCCCCTGATCAAATACCCTTTATTATCACTCAGAGAGAAACTCCCCCTCCTGCCCCTGATGAAATACCCTTTATTATCACTCAGAGAGAAACTCCCCCTCCTGTCCCTGATGAAATACCCTTTATTATCACTCAGAGAGAAACTCCCCCTCCTGCCCCTGATCAAATACCCTTTATTATCACTCAGAGAGAAACTCCCCCTCCTGCCCCTGATGAAATACCCTTTATTATCACTCAGAGAGAAACTCCCCCTCCTGCCCCTGATGAAATACCCTTTATTATCACTCAGAGAGAAACTCCCCCTCCTGTCCCTGATCAAATACCCTTTATTATCACTCAGAGAGAAACTCCCCCTCCTGCCCCTGATCAAATACCCTTTATTATCACTCAGGGAGAAACTCCCCCTCCTGCCCCTGATCAAATACCCTTTATTATCACTCAGAGAGAAACTCCCCCTCCTGCCCCTGATCAAATACCCTTTATTATCACTCAGAGAGAAACTCCCCCTCCTGCCCCTGATCAAATACCCTTTATTATCACTCAGAGAGAAACTCCCCCTCCTGCCCCTGATGAAATACCCTTTATTATCACTCAGAGAGAAACCCCCCCTCCTGTCCCTGATCACATTATCTTTGGATGTCACTCAAGACTGAGTGGTCTAATTTTGTTAACTCACTAGCATTACCTTCCATCCTACTTCCCTACACCTCAATGAATTTGGTGGAAGTTCACCCACATTTGCTTGAAGGGAGAGTGGAAAATGATTTAATTAATAACACCCTCAGTACTTCCAACCGGTATTCGCCATCAGCAGTCCATTCTAATGTGAGATTGACGCCTAACCATTTGACCACCAATGTGTTATTTTTACATTATTAACTAGGCTATTAATGTATTATAATAAGTATTGTTCAGAAGCTCTCAGATAGATAATTGATCTCTACCGTACTAATCTAGTTTAGCAGTAAACTTTCCATGTGAATCCACAGGAATTATGGTCCATCATTGTGTCAGTGACAAGACATAAACCAAACTTTACTCTTACTACCGTGCTAAAATTCTGAAAAACTAAACTCATTTCTAGTCAATAATTATTCACCTGGTTGTAACACAAGAATGCTACAACAAAGTTGGAAGTTGGTTCTCAAATCGATGTAGCTAAAGAAATAACAACTGGTATAATTTTAATCAAACATTTTCGAGATTGTACAATATACAACTGACAACTGACCAGTGGGACTCAGATTCATTATTTTTGAAACAATTAGAAAAAATAAAAATAAAAGTTTCCAATCTTTGTGCGCATTTCTTTGTTTATTATTATTATTATTGTTATTATTATTATTATTATTATTGTTATTATTATTGTTATTATTATTATTATTATTATTAGTAGTAGTAGTAGTAGTAGTAGTAGTAGTAGTAGTAGTATGTAGTAGTAGTAGTAGTAGTAGTAGTAGTAGTAGTAGTAGTAGTAGTAGTAGTAGTAGTAGTAGTAGTAGTGGTGGTGGTGGTAATATTAGTAGTAGTAGTAGTAGTAGTAGTGGTAGTAGTAGTAGTAATAGTAATAGTAGTAGTAATAGTAATAGTAATAGTAATAGTAATAGTAGTAGTAGTAATAGTAGTAGTAGTAGTACTTAGGCCGCCAATGCACCCTGTCCTTTGTCTCCTAATTCAGCTTCCAGAATTTTCTTATTTCCTTAAAGTCAAATAATATTTGAATCCTCCTTCTGCCTATTCTCCTCTTTACCTCAACCATTCATTCTGTCTCTCTCTATGTACATAAGAACATAAACCTTTATATTTTATACTGACCTTCATTTGCAGAAACAATTAATTTTAATTCAGGGCCAGTTTTTATTTGTGTTTTTATTTTTTCGATGATGTTAGGGTGGTTAGTAATTATAAGCTGCTCTTCTGAAATATTAGAGAAACAATTTTATTAATATTGTTAACATGTTTTATTATTCTGTCTTCTAGAAATCTGCGCCAATTAAGACCAACATTGATAATTTGTTAACGGGGTCTGTTGGCTTGTTGATATACGTAAGGTATAGAATGAAAAGTAGAACCTTTAGCTAAATAACGGTAATAACATGCTAAAACAGTACTAATATAAAACATATTAAGACATATTAGGAAGAACAGTCTCTGTCATTTACAAATGAAACTAAAACTACTTTCACACACACATATATATATATATATTCATATATAAACATATTCATGTATAAATTCAAACTATGCAATCTGCTACTGTTACTTTTGATAAATAGTAATAATAGGGCCTCCCTATATATATAATAACATTGTTAAGTGTTATCATTGTTGGCAGCATTTTAAAATTTGTTTTTTATATTTTCAAAAATGTTCTTCCTACAGTGTTCTTATTGTTTACAGAAGTAAAGTTAGGGCCTTTGGTAACTTATACCCCATATATAATTATTAATTAACATAAATCTACATTGGTTAATTTACTTACTATTGATAGTGTATTCTTTTTTCTTCTGAATTTCTTAAAACATTCTTTCGTGACAAACACACACACAAATATTTCCAAACGAAGGAAAAAATATCCTAATACTAGTCAATCTTCTATCAGACTTGAATCTTTTTTGTGAAATCTATTTATAAATTTTAAATGCATTTCCACTGATTTAGTCCAAGTTTTACATTAAAATATTACTGGTACACCAATTTTCAAGTCTTATTATTTTGTATTGTAACGTTTCTTACTTTAATTATTATTTTTGAATGTTTTCTGAAATGTTAGGAAAAATGTTTCGTTAGAATCTACTTTTTTGTCAACCTTATGTTACATTTTTTAGTCTTAAACATAAACAAAATAGTAGTTGGCCAGCGTTAGCCTCATAATTAAGTTTATAGGTATTTGAAAAGGCTATTAGATCTATTTTCACGTATTTATACGTCAGATCATACTATCTGCGGCCGTAATTTTAATTTCAAATATATACAGGCTGTTCGGAAACTCATTTCCCAAACTGCACACACACACAGCTTTTTTGAACCAAAAGTAATACAAAAACCCTATTCAATTAAATTATATCCGGAAAACTATGGTAATACCATTAAATCACTTTCAAAGTTTCGGTGTACAACGCAGGGAGAACAAAGCTGTCAAGAATACGTGTACAACTAGTTGCATAGGAGTTAACCTATACATGTAGTAATGGCAAACGCTTACTGTAATGTATGACTGTTAATGATTACTCTCAGGACGTATTCGTATTTCTAGAAGGACTGGTGGGTTGTAAACTATTAATTGTGTTGTGTTCTGCTGCCGTGCTCCAAGATGTCGAGGTGACGTGTAATGCTGCGCCCCTAAATCAAATGCTGCCTGCTATAAACGCATGCTTTAATAGCTGTGTTCTCCAGGCGCTGTACGCCGAAACTTCGATCACACTTTGATGGTATTAGTGCAGTTTTCCGGATGTGAATGTATGAAGATTTTGTATATATTTTGGTACAAGCAAACTATATGTGGAGTTAAGTCTATGAGCTTCCGAACATACTGTATATATAGCAACACTTAAAGTATAGTGAAATATGCCAGGCCTCCACCGTGGTTCGGATAGCACGTTAAACTGTAGGTCCTCCATTTCATCTCACAATCACTCTACCATTACACATTGGCGTAAGTGCGTATAACCCGAACGGGTAGTAAGATACGTGCTAATAATAATAAATATAATAATAGTATAGTGAAATAGTATCAACGTTGACAGCAAAAAAATACACATTTTTTTAAAAAAAGACTCTTCAAACGTCCTTTCGTGAGAAAAGAGAGGTATATTATGATCAGCACACCCACAACATAGTATTTTTTATGGTATAAGATGTATCCTGCTACATGCGTAACAAGAACTGGTCAACATAGATGTTACCTTAAGCTTTAAGCGTTGTATATGTTAAGGGTATGCGAAGCTTCGAAAACTTGACGCTTTGACTCAAAATAGAAATACTGGTTTCAACAGTAAACTTCACCAAAAGAAACATTGAAAGATAAAGTATACATTTATGTTCAACTTTAGTCATTTTGTGCTACTATGTAGCCTACTACTGCTACTACACTTAGAGCATCTGTTATAAGTCACTCCGTAATGTAGGCTAATACACCCCGGTGATACTGCAATCTTTCAGTGTAAACTATGTGTATATCACAAGCTATTTATTTGAGGTATTTAACGTGCACTTTCTGAACCAACTGATAATATAAGCACACGAGAATTTCTATGAACGAGAGCGAAAGGGCCTACCAATTTTGCGATAAAGGTATTTTCACATATATTCCGGGGTTCTTTTACATGCCACAATCGACATGGGGCCGACGACGGCTTTACTTCCCCTTTAAAAAAGGGGTGCTACTTAAAACTTAATTGACCCCAGCTGGGTTTGATCCCACGAACATCGGGTTCTGAGGCGAGCACTTTACCCCGAAAATAATGAGGTCAACATCACAAATTAATGTTCACATTTCAAAAATCTAGAATAATTACATTACATTTTAGAATTATTGTTTGATTTATCAGGTTTTTTAAGCGCCACGTCTTACTACCTGTTCAGGTTATACGCTTATGTACTAATTACGCTAGATGTGCTAAGAATGAGAATAGTTAAATGTATATAAAGTGTGCCCGCACTTGCGTGGAGGGAAGTTGGAAACAATTTAGTAAAAAACACCCTCAGTACATTAAATCAGGTTTTGAACCCCAATATCCCTGTCGTCGCAAATCTAGTCTAATGTGAAAGTGTCGCCTTAAACATTCAAACACCGAAGTGGGGCGTCTATTGTTACAAAGTAATATAAACAATACAACACACTTGGTATAGGCCTAGTTATTAATTTATTTGGTAAAATCCATTTTTCTTCAAATTAGATTTAATTGTTACTTTAATTATTTCTTCTTATACCATCATTAATAATGTATATATATAACATTAAGATATGAGTAGAATTCCAAGTATGCTAGTTAAATATAAACTATAGCATGCACTAGTTTTAATATTATAAATGTAAATACTAAACAAGGGAACTTACCGTTAATAGGCAAACTTGGAAATTCATTTGACCTTACAAAGAAGTTTGGTAAGAAATACCTTCTTATTTGTGTGTTTATATTCTGACTAGTTTTAGGAACTATCTCGCTGCTCCCACCACCTGAAAATAAAATTATTATGTTAACAGGTTTCAATAATACTGCCAAAGAGTTATCACCAAATAACGACCTGAAAGGGTCCTCAAATGATTGCTTTGTGGTTTATAATAATGGTTTGGAAGTTTCATCAAATACTGACTAAGAGGTGTCCCAAAATAATGGCTTGGAGGTCTCACAAAATACTGACTAGAAGAGGTTTCCCAAATAGTGGGTTGGAAGTCTTTCCAAATACTTACTAAGAGGTGTCCCTAAGTATTAATCTAAAAAGTTATACTTATTTACTGTGATAATATTATTGAAAGTATTTTTAGAATGGATTATTAAACAATAAACGTAAATATTGGTTAAAAAAAATATTTTTTTGAAGTCTCTGCTTGTCACTTTTAAAATCATTTTTATGACCAAGGCCGTAGCCAACCAATAATTCCAGGGGGTTTGGTGGGTACATCCCCCAAATGCTGGAATCTAGAAAAAAAAAAAAATTAAACACCTCTAGAAGCTATCTGAAAGTTTTTTTTTATGGCAACATAGCCTCCTAACTGCCAAAGGCTAAAGAAAACAAAATATTTAAACTACTCTAGAAGCTCTCAAAGTGTTTGTATAGTAACATAGCCTCCTAACTGCTGAAGGCAAGGAAAAATTATAAATATTAAACACCTCTAGAAGCTATGGCAACATACCCCCCTAACTGCTGGAGGCTTGGACCAATTATAAATATTTAAACACCTATTAATATTTAATCACCTCTCTGAAGTGCTTTTTATGGTAACATAACCCTCTAACTACCAGAGCCTAGGAAAAATTCTAATTATTAAACACCTTTAGAAGCTCTCTTAAGTGCCTTTTATGGTAACATAACCCCCTAATTTGTACTTTTACCTTAATTTTAATATTGTTTGAACCATAAATAAAGCCATATATATTTTATTCATAAAATTTTGGTGAGGGGTTTGAACCTCCAACTCCCCCTGATTTCGGCCTTGTTTACAACGTTATATTTTAATGGAAAACTAATCTGTTATGTATTCATATTTCTCTAACTAATATTAGTGTGGCCTCGAATAAATGTTTCCTTTAACATATTAAAAACAAATTTGATCATATTATTAGTGTTTTAATTTTAAGATATCAGTGAAACCTCAATGAACAGGAAAATACCGTTAATATAACAATGGAATCATTGTGAAAGGTCATCAACAGTGATTTCTTTATGTTTGAACATGTGGCTTACAATAAATACACATAGATTTCGAGTTCAAATCGTTCAATTTTCAAAATGTCAATTCAAAAGTAATAGTCGCAACCTAAAAATAAAATGTGTTACAGAAATAACTTTTTATTCCACTAAATTAAAAATGACAACCTGGACACGGGAATCCAATTGGCACGCAAATCCAAAGATCTTGGGTTAGATTCCTGTGTCCAGTTTGTCATTTTTCACTTAAATGAATTTGATTCTTTTATCAACACTGATCCTGTGGATAGCCTTCATGCGTCAGTTTGTGATACACTTGAATTAATAACTTTTGAATAGTTTGTCGTGCTGATAATAATGTCTAGTACTTTTTATACGAGACATCAAAATGAATGTGATACTGGTTAAGTGTGTACTCAGTTTTAATTTTAAAATAGTTAATACATTAAATTCAAATCAATATATATTCCTATTATATTTGTATCTTCTTATGAATACCATTTCATGGTCAAGAGTACTCAATTTTATATAAATTAAAATCATAAAAAGCGTTCGGTTACACTTGTAGCCTACATTCATTTCGATTTTGATAAGAAGGAAATAGTTTTTATATATAATGTATACATAAGGTTATATGATATACAACTGTTTATTTTGATATACATTATCAATACCAATAAAATAATACCACTATTAAGGTAAATTTCACTTACGTTGGCCGTAAACATAATATAATTTTGCATTTTAACTTTCCTTCCTACCAAATTCCTAATACTGTATATAACTAACATGTTTTATATAACACAAAAGTATGATTTAAGATACTCTGAGTGACGTTTGAGTTACAGATTTTAGAGGCAAATCGGAAGGGAGTCTTTAGATTAATAATATAATTTGTTACAAACACACATCATAGTATCGTAGTTTTACAATTTATAAATATTTGAATTTTATAAATTGAATACAACAAATTATCTTTGTTCTTATTTTGGCAATATACAACAAGAAAGCAGAGCTAGTATTAATTTTTCAAGGTCACCCAATTTCTGAGAGAAAGATCTAAATATCCAGCTACCTGGGTGTTGTTCAAGTGCCTAAATTTCCACAAATACAGCCCTAAGGCTTGATTTATTTTGAAAACTAAAAGTTTGAAAATATTTCTACACACAGCACCTAGCTTGATCCTTATTTTGGGGAGGGAAGAAAGAAAGAAAGTAAAACATTGATTTTGGTTACCTTAAGACTCTCCTGAAAAGTGATTGGCGACGTCACTGTACAATTCTACAAATAGCTAATATAAACTTAGATTCAACGTAACTAAACCACGCTCACAAAATAGAATATTCACATAAAGCTATTAACAGTGGCGGATCGTGTATAGGCACTGCGTAACTGCAGAACCCCCTATTTCCACTTGATATTATCGATCATTTTAATATAATGAGTCCTTTTTTCTTTAATTCTTTCTTTATTTTTGTAGTACAATATATATTCCTTAAGCTTAATATCAGTACTTCAGTAGACATTCCCCAGTTTATGAAAAATATACAAAAATCTTTGTATGGAACTGTGCGCTTCACAGTGCCAGCAACGTGGTGTTTGACTGTTTTGCGCATGTGCACATAGGAGGGGGTGGGGAGAAAGGCGGGACTGCCAGATAGAGAGAGTAATGTTGATCTAGAAGTGCCGGCTCTGGCGTGATGGAGGAAGGAAGTTTTATTTTACTCAGTGTGTGTTGTGTTTAAATAACGTGTACCATATTCTTGAATGTGATAAAGTGTAGAAGAGTGTAGAATTAGATTATTATTTTCTTCTAGCTATTCTATTTGATTAATTTTTTTGATGCTTTTATTTAACAGAAAGACTAAATGCTTTTGCAGTACTTTCAATGGAGAAAAATTTCCTCAATTGTCATCCAGAGATCAAGGAAAAAATTATTGAACATTTGCGCAAATTAAAACAAGAAGAATGGATTTCATTTTTAAATTAATAGATCAATTTTGAACTGTAACAATTTAAGTTAAAGTAAAAAAGTATTTTTTTGGTTAAGATTTTATCAAGTTCGTGAATAAATTTTCTTTTTATACATTTTTTTTTTCCTTTTACACAATTTTAAAACAAAATCTAAAAAATTTCTGGAGCAGCACCCCCACTAACTTAGCTACGAGCCGCCACTGGCTATTAAACTTATTATCAGTGACTAAAGAAAAGTTTTAACACTTTATTAGCCATAAATTTTGTAAGAGTAAATAAACAAATCAGTCCTGTAACATTAGTCAGTCAAGAATGCCTGAAAGTTCTGATTGCAATTCGATGACTCAAGTCACCACAAAACATTATAAAGCCCCGGCTAGGATTTGAGACGCGAACAATATTTCAGCGCTGTCGACAACAGGCTTATTTGTATTTATTCTGGCCAACGATTAAAAGGGTAATTGTTGGAACTATTAGTCTATTATTAGTAATATTATTATTCCTTTTATGTTTATAATATTCTCAATAGCAATATTTCTTGGGAATTTGCCTTTGGACATGTAGGCATTCATGTCCCTTCTTCGGCGATCAAAATCAAAAATAGTTTTCACTCTGTAGATCTTAAAAGCTCAGCCCTTTGACCGTTGGATCTACAGCGATAACTCTAAATTTGTAGAAATTTTATTTCTATCACAAAATAAGAGACAAACTCAAAGCATTATTTAAGTAAGATTATGTATTTGTATATTTTTACCTTAATATATTTAATATACAGTATTATTCTTTATTGGGTTAATTGATTAATTACTCCTACTCACTGTATCCTTTATTAGTCTTAATTTACTAACTAAATTACTTATCTAGCTATAGTTGTTTTCCTATATTATTATTAATATTATTGAGTAAAGTAAGGCCTTTCAGCATAGTATTATTCTCTTGAAGTTTGTAATTTTTGACTATCTCACTTATATGTAAATTGGTTTAGCAGTTATTTGAATTATAGCTAATTTGCTATTAAAATATATTCGCACACCTCAAAGAGATCTGTAGACCCTTGTGGTATACCTCAGGGGCCTATTCTATTTAGTGTGTTTATTGATAACAACGCCATTTACTTAAACTCATTTAGTTATTTACTCTTTGCAGATATGTTACTTTATTTTAATTACTTTTTCCAGCCTATGGTCTGGGTCAGTTTTTTTTATTAAAGCTATACATTTTCCACTACTAGGTTGCTAGGCCTGTCACAGCTTCATTTACCTTACAATCTAACTTAAGACTAGGACAGGCCCAAAATCCAATCCCTGGCCGTTAATTTATCACTATAAGAGCGTAAACTTACACTTAACCCATGATAACGTTTCAGCCATGCCGGGAATCGAGACCGGGACCCTTATCTCAGTAGACACACATGCTATCAACAGAGCTAAGGTTTCGTATTTGCGGAAGTTCTAAAAAAAAGCTATTTAAAATCAACAAATCAAATGCAGATTGTATAGATTTACAAAACGACGTAAATGGTATTTCACAACTGTCTTTTGAAAATGGAATATCAATTAATAAATCAAAGACCAAATCTATATCTTTCGCAAGAAAACCTAATCCTATATTTTTTACTTATAAATTGGTCAATGATAACATATTTCACTCCCTTTATATTAATGATCTAGATGTTCTCTTGGATAACAAACTCTCTTTCCACTGTCATGTTGACCATATAATATCTCAATCATTGAAAATGATTGGGACTTATAAAATATATTACCTCTTCATTTAAGAAAGTTGACTGTGTTTTATGTCTGTTATATGCCTTGACTAGATCTAAGCTTGAATATGCAAGTGTTGTTTGGAATTCCATTACTTTAACTGACACTCAGATTGGAAAACATTCAATGTAAATTTGTTGCTGTTTGCTATGATAACTCTCTTTACTAACCGGATTTCGGATTTATTATGTTGGTAACAGAATTCTAAAACTCATTAGGGGCCCAAACGCTCTTTTTGCGTTGACTTTATTGTGATGCCCTTTTGGTTTTTAATATTTTCAATAACATTTCCTGTATTTACCCTTGATCATGTAGGCATTCACGTCCCTTCTCGGTCCTTTAGTGATCCAAACTTAATTGGTCTCAATAACTCTTACAGGGTCAGTACTTGCCGTATCCACAGCGATAATTTTAGGTTTGTCGAATTTGACTTTTATCACAAAAGAAAAGCCAAACTCAAAGAGTTATTTAAGGAACTCCCTATCATTATTTTACCTCAAATATTTAAACTTACTTAATTTTGCTTTTTTGTTTGTCTATTGTTTTTTTTTTTTGTTTTTTTTAATGATATAAATGCTCTTTGAGTGATTATTCTTTTACTACTATTTATTCATCTAATTTATTTTTATCCGTAATTGTTTATTATTATTTTTTCTTATTTTTTAGTAACTATTTATCTGTGTGCATAATTATTTGTCTTTTTTTTTTTACTGTGAACTTTTTAGTACTGGCCTGTTATAGGTCTCACTACCGTTGGTCAGCACTAGAAAAAGGGAATTGAGATCAAAACTGAAATTATTTTACCTGTGAAAGTGAAGATGACAAATAAAGTTACACTGCAATAGTTCCAAATCACCCATTTCTTAACTCTTCTCATATTTTATTTTTTATTTTAACGAAAGCGACATTACTGCTTTCCAATGTCACACGTTCACTATAAAGAATATTTAACAAACCATCCAGAGTTTGCATTTCATTAAATTCACTGTCCCCTATACAGATTCAACCCTCACCGCTGTAATGTGTTCGTTCATGTTGGTCTGTGACTGGAATTACTATGAGTTTCACCGTCTTCGAAACACGTTCCCGTTGTTCAAATTTATTGACAATTAGCTAAGAAATGGTTTTGCAATCTGCCTACAGAATAGGTCATCTAAAAGTTAATGGGCAGGAAAACTGAACAATAGTTATACACAACTACTTTATTGATAGTTAAATACGTTCCCTTAGCTCTGTTTTAAATTACCTTTACAGCCTGTACTATTGTAATTGATTTATTATTGGTTATTGTGTTAGAAATACAATGTTTCAATAAATGTTTTGGGGAAGAGCATTAAAAAAACGGTATAATATTATACTGTTTCTTAGGTTTGGTTACTTGTTAACACTAGTATTATGTAACAGAGACGTAACGTGAAATGTGACCTCAGATTGTAAACATCAAACAAGGAGCCCAAATGTTATTTTATAGATTTTTAACACCCCATGAAAAAAAAGGTGGTAAAAACATTTATACTTTTTCTAACGGTATTTGAATACTATCTTAAAAACTAATTTATGGAATTTCAATAAAAAGAACAAAAGACAAATGACTAATAAATATATTTTTTTAATAATAATTTGTGAGGAGTGTAAAGAAGAATTGAACTCTTTTTATTAGCTTTGACTACAACACTTATCGAACTATTTGTGGGTCATTATTAAATTATGCCTTTCAATCATAAAAATAAATTAGAATGTGTGTTTGCATGTTTGAGTACCCGTAGGCGCTAGAACTACAAAATCATTAAACATAGAAAGATGAAACTTGTCATATGTGCACTTATATTTTCTTATCAATGAACATTTTGGGAACTTTCCGGAAAATACAAACATATTTGTTTGCGGTCAACAATGATAGCAATGCACGCCCTCAAAGAGAGTGTAGAGTAAAATGCAGAGGGTAGATGATACCCATCAAAGGTTAACACAGTGATTGTAATTTGAAATTAACTTAAGAAATAATTTTGCTCATGAAATTGTCATATTGTCACTTTCATAAAAAAAAGTACATTATGATACCAAAATAGGAAAATAAGAGTACGTAATCTCGATACTATTTGAAAAGTACGAATTAAAACTCTATTGGAGGGGAGCTAGTATTCCTAGGTAACACCATTTCCGTGTCTAGTACAGAGAGGTAATGGAGGGTAGCTACTGTATCAAATTTAAAAAAAAACTCCAAGTATTATTATTATTATTATTATTATTATGCACCGCGTCTTACTACCCGTTCGGGTTATACGCACTTACGCTAATGTGTAATGGTAGGGTGATTGTGAGATGAAATGGAGGACCTACAGTTTAACGTGGAATACGAACCACGGTGGGACCTGGCATTCCACACATTCAACTCCAAGTAGATTATAAAGAGGTAATGGAGGAGAACTAGTGCTTCAAATAATATCTCCTCCATGTGTAATATATATAGGTAATGGAGGAGAACTAGTAATTTCAATACTATCCCCCCAAGTAAAGTATAAAGAGGTAATGGAAGAGAACTAGTGCTTAAAATAATATCTCCTCCATGTAGAGTATAAAGAGGTGATGGAGGAGAACTAGTGTTTCAGATAATACCCCCTCCATCTAGAGTACAAAAGGGGTAATGGAGGGGAACTAGTGTTTCAGATAATACTCCCTCCATCTAGAGTCAAAGGGGGTAATGGAGGGGAGCTAGTGTTTCAAATAGCACCACCTCCATCTAGAGTACAAAAGGGGTAATGGAGGGGAACTAGTGTTTCAAATAAACCCCTCCATCTAGAGTACAAAAGGGTAATGGAGGAGACTAGTGTTTCAGATAATACCCCCTCCATCTAGAGTATAAAGAGGTGATGGAGGAGAACTAGTGTTTCAGATAATACCCCCTCCATCTAGAGTACAAAGGGTAATGGAGGGGAACTAGTGTTTCAAATAGCACCACCTCCATCTAGAGTACAAAAGGGGTAATGGAGGGAAACTACACCCAATTTTATATCTGAGGGAACTGCAGGTCTTATGGAGAAAAGATTTATCTTCGCTTTCTCTCTGTTAAAGGTTGCTAAACCTTCAAGCTTTTGTTTTTTGGGAAGTGAGGGGGAGGGTTTACTTAGAAATCCTACATTGTAAGCAATGCGGCATGGGGAAATTGTGGAGTTCAATTGACAGGTAAACACATTTCCTCTCGGTGTACAGCCTTCTCTAGAAACATTAACTATTTCCACAAACGTATTTTTTTCAAGATTGAAGAATATTAACGTTTCTCTATTCCCCACGTAATTATGCTTAAACTATTTTATGTATAAAGCTTTTTTCCTTATAATTAATATACAAATAATATGCATTGCTGCTTGAGTTACCGAACAAGTTCCGTCATTACGAATTTAGGTATAGACTCTTAACATCATTGTCCTTTCTTTACTACTTAATATTTTCTTCTTCGAATGTATTTGCTTGTAACAAGCCGGAGACTACATAATTTTTGATAGGCCTATATTTTAACTGTTAACAATACACTATTATTCAAAATATATATATATATAAATTAATATATACATATTAATATACACATAAAATTAAAATTCCCCAACCATATGGCAAAAAAAACACATACACAAAATCCTAACGTGATCAATAAATATAAATTCTACACAGAGTACTAATAAAATATGAGTTTATTTAGCAAATGTTTTTGAGCTAGTTATTAGGAACACGAGACTCGGAGACAACTGTAACTTTACGACTGTGCTGGAGGAAGAAGCACCAATTACTGCTAACAACGACAGCCCAGCATTGCCAAATTTGATATACACTTGAAGGAAGAATGATCACGGAAAACAAAAGAATGACAACGCTATTGCTTAATAGTAAGATTGTAGTTCCCTCAGCAATTAAATCAGGTTAGTGTTCCAGATAGCACCACCTCCATCTAGAGTATAAATGGGTAATGGAGGGTAACTAGTGTTTCAAATAATATCCCCCCATCTACAGTACAAAGGGGATAATGGAAGGAAACTAGTGTTTTGGATAATATCCCACCCATCTAAAGTACAAAATGGGTAATAGGAGGTGGGAACTAGTGTTTCAGATAATACCCCTCCATCTAGAGTAAAAAGGGGGTAATGGAGGGGAATTAGTGTTTCAGATAATACCCCCTCCATCTAGAGTACAAATGTTCTCAACGGGAGTTGTCAAGAATATTTATATTAATAAATCCTTCAAGAAACCATTTAAAGTGTTTCGATGCATAAATCGGTTGTAGCATCAATTACATTTTATTAACTCCAATACTACGAGCTTAAAAGTTGAGGAGAAACACAAAATACATAACTAATCTTACTTTCGAGGGAAGCGGGGTTGAAACCCTCTCATCCCTCGTTTTGGAACTCTAAATAGCCCAACTTCGCTTTATATTAGAGAAAAAATATTAATTTTCTACCAACTGAACAACAAATGTATAGTATGTGAAAATTAGTCTAGTTTATTTAACGTTACCGGTTCTAAGATTCCTTAACTCGAGCAGTTTATTGGAGGATTGTGGTAGGGGTTCCCCTCAACTTGCCCCCAGTGAACGACCTCATGGTCCCACGGATGGAATAGAGCTTGCTCCAAAAATCAAGCAAAAAGACCGTAAATTTTGACTTTTGGACGAGAAACACATCAAAAAGGCACGTCAAGGCTATAGCATTATCACTAAACAGAAGCGATGATGTTCATATCTCTCGTTACGATACGGGAATATTTAAAGCTTTATGGGAATTGTATTTATAATGCTGGATTGGATTTTTATTGATAAATTTAGGCAGTGGCGTATTCTGAGAAAATTAATAGGTATGCTGTAATATAACAGTTGCAGGGAAGATTTGGGGGCCGAGGAACTTCAACCACCGTTGTCCAAGAACGTCAAGGGATTACTCCCCAGGAAATATTTGAAGACGTTTGCCTCTAAAACAGTGGTTCTCGAACATTTATTATTTCCCCTTAACCGTATGCTATTTAAGGAAATGTTGAGGAACCCCCCCCCCCTATTCTCATATTCTATTTTTTTTATTTAACCATAACGATGATTACCATCCACTCAAAATGTAATAAAAGTAACTCCATGGTGTTAGCCCGCATTCAGGCTATACCTACCAAACTGTTTGGCGAATTAGTGCCAACTCTTGCGGTTAGAGGGTGTAAATGGTCAGCACAACGATGCCTCCAGCCATTAAACTCGGCCTTCTATACCGGTGCCACTACTACTTTATTCGAGTAGCTCCTTATTTATCCACCCTAAGCTGAATTTAACCCGTTCCAAGCCTACTGCTTCCCAGATAGTCCGGAAAGACATCAGAAAATCTGGAAGCGCTGGGAATCAAACCCGGACCTCTAGGTCCGTAGCCAAAATGAAGTGGTACGTGGATCAAGTGTCCATCAGATCTTGGTAAGAGGGAATCAGGTGGATTGTCCAACTCTCGTTGCAATCAAAATTCTTTCATAAAGCCAACTTATCTCACACAATGCTGCTTGGAAACAAACGAGTCTTCCAACTTGAGAATTTATGCTCCAGAAGCTATTTAGATGCGTAAACTCTGACTAACATAGGGGAGATTATCTTGGACTATTAATACTCTATCGCTACGTCATTGGTTTATTGCTAAGATATTAGCACATAGTTTTTGATGTAAGCAGTGGTACACCCAAGGGGGTGAGGAGCAAACAGGGTATTTGACCCCCCACCTTCCCCAACTCCACAAATAATTTTAATAGAAATTTAAATTATATGAAGTATAAATAAAATATTTCACATTGAAGATGTATCGATTGTAAAGGCTACATTTTAAGACCAGGCTTCTGACTTAAGCCTAATATTCAAAAGGTTTACCGCTACGCACAAAATTAACAATTGAAAAACACACCAAATAATAGCTTAGATCCCATTTGCATTAATTAAATCTCTTAATTATTATAAAACTACTCCAAATAATGTCTAAAAGTATTTAATATTCATAAATATTATCGGTATTCAGATGTTAAGGGCTGTCCAACTCCAAACCTACTCTTTCCATCAAAATGTAATTCTTGTTACAACCTTGATTTAATGCCTCCTCCAAAGTAAATGGCTGGGTGCGCCACTGATTAGGTAAATTATATGAAAATATATTTTATTTTTACCTTTTACTTCTAAATCATCTTGAAATAGTGATATCACACTACTGACTTTTGGGATTCGTTGATGTATAGTTATATAAAATCACAATGCCTAATAATTTGTTAATGTAAAGAGAAATCTAAAAGAACACTATTAAAGCTCCACAAATCCTTTCTACTAAAGAAAAACAAGAATTACCGTCAACTACGGTTAAAGTAGCCTCGTCACCCGGAACCACCCCACCCCCTTCCACTTCCTACCACACTCTTCTAGTGCTGAAATGCCTAAATTTGAAAGAATGGTTAAATGTGTTTGCCAAATACATGATAATACATGTGACTAGAATACCTTAACATAACTCAATGTATTTAATTAGTGTATAATTTAAAGCTTGTTATGTAGACTAATTATTATTTTACAATTAATTTTATATAATTTTATGTAACTTTACTTAAGATATACTAAATTAGCTTTATAAATAAACATTGTAATCTTGAATCTTTTTTCAATAGTTGGCACAATGCTTATCCTGCCTGCTACATACGAACAGCATGACCCGAGGTGTAAAAACCCGAACTCATTGGTCAATTACTTGTGGGCGAGCGGAAAGGAATGTGTTGCAACCCCTTAACATTGGGCAAGGTCTTTAGAACCTCCCTAGCTTGCCTTGCGGTCTTCAATCAGCAGGCCCTGGGTTTCCTATTATGCTAAGTAGAGACCCTTTTGGAAGCAGAATTACTTAAAGCACAGTATTCTTGGAATCTGAACCAATATTAGTTTTAAAATTAATAATTCATCACATGTATATTTACTAACAATTTAAACATTAGTATTTACACAGTTAGCACAGACAATGAATTAAAAAACAAAAATAGTCCATATCATTATGGGTATGCAGCGCAGGACTAGCATACCCGGAGATTACACCACTAAATTTAGGAATATATAGGCTTATTAAAATAAAACACACACTCAAGCTGAGCCACAATGGAGCCCCTGTCTAAAGGGATACTATTATACACATTAAAATTCCCACTAATTGGAAAAAGTACGGCATACAAATTATGACTTTGGTAGGTACCATTATATTCATTGTATGGCCTTTACACTCCTCTCCAAATTAACTTTTTTAGTTCACTACTGGGATCTAGTATTGTTTGTTTAGAGGCGAAATATGTTTAGATACAATGGGTACCTACTTATATATTAGTAATCTACTACTCCATGGTGACCTGGTGGTCTAGGGGTAAGGTGTCAGACTTCTATGCTGGCGGCCAGGGTTCAATCCTCGGTCCCGGCAAAGATTTATCTGATTGCCAAACCCTTCCTTCACCTCTGACAAGACATCTTGTGAATGTGGGGAATGCCAGGTCACCACCGTGGTTCGGATTCCACGTTAAACTTAGGTACTTCATTTCATCTCACAATCACCCTACCATTACACATTAGCGTAAGTGCGTATAACCCGAACGGGTAGTAAGACGCGGTGCATAATAATAATAATAATAATAATAATAATAATAATAATAGTTACAGAGTCTCTCGTGATCTTGTAGCATCATACAGGAAAATAATTTACACTTTAAATATAGATACAGTATTTAAAGGATGTTTAGTATGTCGGGATGAAATTTTATTAAATAAAACTCGAGGAGCTCCCTGGGAAATGAGGACATGACATTAATATATATTGGTTCTGAGAAAAACCCATTTGAATGTGTAATTTCAAATGTAATGAAAGGCTTTTCTATGGTTGTATCTTGCAATAATAGCTTGTAGTTTACTGCCATCTATGAATGAATATTGAAGTTAATATTTTTACACAATTTATGGGGAAGGAACTGAATATTGAATAACTTAATCCAAAGTGTAAATATTGGCAAAAAGATCCTATAAGCTCCTTAATTGAGGCAAATCCTAAGCAAATCAAAACTAAAATCTTCTATGGGTATTTTGTTTGAAAATGATCACAACACAAACCCATTTTCTTGGTTAAGAATATTGTTAGCATATATTATTCATTTTATATGATATTGCGTGCATTATTTTAAACAAATTTTGAGTCAAAACAAAGTAGATAAAAAAACACTCCAATTTCCCCTGCTACTCTCCTTATTTTGGAATAAATTACGGAACTTGAGAAAAACTATGAAACCATTCTATAAGAAATTTTTCGATAAAGTATGGGGATATCTGTGAAGTGTAGACATATATTGGTCATACTGTTTGCAAAATTATTTCGAGTTTTTTGACCTATATACTTTTAAAGTTAACCCTGTGTAATTCAAAAATTCCTAGTCAGCATTTTCAGTTTATTTACATTAACTTACATATACATGGGTATTGTACATTTGCGTATATTATTAGCTGTGCTTTTTTCTGAATGTATTACTTTTTAGCTCTTAGCTAGGTTATGTTTTATTTCCTAAGCATTATGTTTATATAAATTATACAATAGAACAAAGGGATTGATATCTGGGGTTTACCACTAAGCGTTCTTGGGTTGTGGTGTGTGGTAATCTCAACAAAACTACTGTTTTAATAATAAAATTGTTAGTTGTATGCAATATTGAAAAAGGGGAGGGGGGGGGGGGGGGGGTAATGTTATAAGGAAGATTATTCGAAGGCAATTAGTGCTATACATAATCATTGCGAGAGAGTTAGAAAGAGGTTGTTGCATATGGGGGGAGAGTGGATAGTAAAATATAAAATTAAACTTGGGATTGAATATAATGCCCACACCCTGGCGATAACCCCTGCCCACATGGTCTGTAAGCATAAGTTGTGTAGTCAGTGTTTCATAAAAGATTGATGCTGCAGAAACAAATGGCTTTGTCTACAGAATATTGATCTGTAAATCCATAGTCCTCATCACTCTGTGGAAGCTATTTCAATATAAACTTTCTAAGGACAAGTTTTTGCTGGTAGTTACGATTCACTGGTTAGTGACTATGATCTTAGGTACATGCATAAAATTTAAATGATCTGTTGTTTTGGAAACATACCAAATAAAATGGCTTTATGCGTAGAGCTAACATATTATAAATATTTTTTCTCAACAGATAAAAACCATGAGAAGTGTGGCACCTTGAAAAGAGTTTTCTGGGAAATACAAAGTTCTCATAAAGAGTAAATAGTTAGGACCTGTATTAGATTTTTTATTACTGCATCTTACTATATGTTTGGATGATACGTCCCGGCAAAGATTTATCTGATTACCAAACCCTTCTTTCACCTCTGACAAGACATCTTGTGAATGTGGGGAATGCCAGGCCGCCATCGTGGTTTGGATCCACGTTAAACTGTAGGTCCTTCATTTCATCTCACAATCACCCTACCATCACACATTAGCGTAAGTGCGTATAACCCGAATGGGTAGTAAGACGCGGTGCTAATAATAATAATGGATAATACGCCTATGTAATAATTACGCTAAAGGGTTTAGGGATTAGGAAGATTATATTTAGATGAAGTGTACCCACATTTGTTTGGCGTGAGAGGAAAACCATTTTGAAATAAATACCCTCAGTACACTCAACTGAGATTCAAACCTTGATTTCCCATTATTGGCGGTCTAGTCTATTGCAAGAGTGGCGCTTTAGACCATGTAGCCACCGAAGCAGATCTATAAGCTATTAGTTATTAAAAATTTAATTCAGACATACATTATAGGCCTACTTAATAAAGGAAGCACAAAAGTAATAGTAAAAGTACCATGATTTGCTTTATTTACATCCAAAATCCTGACTGGTTTCTATATTTATTTTAATTTATCAAACTATAGCAACAACTAATTTTAAGTTTTATTGTTAAACTCGTGTTAGAAAATATTGATTGTATTTGTACTTGGTAGGATGACCTGGCGGTCTAGGGTAAGGTTTCAGACTTCTGTTCTGTGGTCCGGGGTTCTATCCTCGGTCCCGGCACAGATTTATCTGATTACCAAACCCTTCCTTCACCTCTGAGAAGACGTATTATTCACAACTTGTGAATGTGTGAAATGCCAGGCCTCCACCGTGGTTCGGATTCCCACGTTAAACTGTAGGTCCTCCATTTCATCTCACAATCACCCTACCATTACACATTAGCGTAAGTGTGTACAACCCGAACGTGTTGTAAGACGCGGCGATAATAACATTTCAAGTATATCTTGGGCATTTTCTAAAACAAATGTTTTTTCAGTTCCTCTAATGATTAGCTACTCGCTCCTTGCTGTAGATAATTTTCTTTCAGAGTGTTTATTGGGTGAAGTTTTTAACTTTCTCATTGATTGGCACAATCATGTGATTATGGGTACGGAATGTATAGACATGATTAAAATTACTGAGGACCATTAAGTAGCTAAGGACTATACAGCTCTATAGCTTACGGGCTACTATGTAGGCAAGGTTTTAAACTCATTGCATGTACTACTGTTCATGGGAAGGTTAAGATTCATATCCCAGGTGAGACACTTGCGATAGTTTTTTCACATCACTGGTTCTACCATCCTCTCTCTCTCCACTTAGGGATCATCCCTGAACCACCCGAGGCTGATGTCAGGGAGGGAGGTGTGAGCTCTAATAGCTACATAAAGTTGCATGGGAAGAAAGTGAGTACATCACAGTGTTACATAACATTATTAATTAGTTTTTCTCATGTTTTAATGTAAATATATCAAATAAAAAGTAAGAAAAATATATATAATTATTAGAAATTGATCTGTAACCACACAAATATCTAAACGAATCGAGCTTCATTCAGGTCAATATTAAAGTAATAATTAATCAACATTAAAATTACAGATATTGGTCTTAAATTTAAAAAAAAAAGTATATAAAATATTGTTATAATATTATAAGTTTTTATTTTTGAGCTGGAGTCTGTACATTTTAATCAACTCCGACTCCACCCATAACTGCTTCTGACTCCACAGCCCTGGGTGGAATGTTATTCTTTTAAATCTCTTTTATTATAGAAGGGTAAAATAAATCTATATTACTAATGCAAGTAGAAAAATGCCTCCCATCTTCCTTTACCCTTCCTCCTTAAATTACTACCATTCTTCTCTTCTCACTTGCTCACTTTCTGTTTTATGCAGTTGCCTAAAAGCTCGTTTAAAGCCTTGATTTTCACCCCAAATTAAAAAAAGAAATCGAGAGCCTCCGTCTGTCCTCCCTCACCCCCTCTCCTTTATAAATTTTGCCCTTCTTGTACTCTCCTTTGCCGCTTGGGAATTTTTCTAATTTCGAAATGCTTGGAGTTGGGAAAACACTTCCCCCCTCCCCCATCCCCCCATAGCCCACCAAATATATTTCGTGCAATGCCCCTGCTTGGCCCTTATGACCCCTAATCTCTTGGTCCCTTTAGTGTAACTGTCTTAAACTAGGTTTTCATTTTTGGGCAAATTTGTATGTATACATGCATGTATACTTTTAGTGATACTTTCTCTTTAATTTTGCAGGTACTGGTTTAGTCTGCATTCACTATTCACTATCTTAAATTTACTTTTTATCAAAAAATGGAAAGTCTTGCACCTAAAGAAACACTACCATATGTCAAAGATAAAATAATAAAAAAATTAGAATCATTAATGAATTGTTCATCAAAACAAGATGATTCCTTTGATGTTACGGAACCATTGGATTATGCTTCACCAGTACCTGTTATCAAGTCGTCAAAACATAAAGCTGCACAAAAAAAACAACAACATGAGATCAGAAAAATTAAAATGTCCCACTTCTGTTAAAAATGACTCATTTACAAGTTCTTCGATTAAACAAGAACCCACTCTTAATTCAGAAGATGATGAATACTTAGAAAGTTCACAATTTACTATCCAGAGATCAAGTGAATCTTTACTTAAACCAGAAACTGTAAAAATAAAAACCGAGGAATCTGAAGATCTGGTCATTAGTGTAAATCCCTTGATGATTGAAACAGAAACATCCTATTGTGATGTTTCTTCTATAGAGAGAGTGTTTCCTTGTAATATGTGTGAGAGGTCTTTCCCTCTAGAGCAACTATTAATTCTACATGAGCGGAACCATACAAGAGAAAGAAATTTCACTTGCAAATTATGTAAAAAGTCATTTTACACAAGTAGTGATTTGCGCAAGCACGAAACTGTTCATTCTACTCAGAAACCTTATGTATGTGTTGTCTGCACCAAAGCATTCTCGAGAAAAAATCTTTTAAGGAGGCATGAAACTATTCATCGAGACAAGGAGAGATTGGTGTGTAGTGTTTGTAATAAAACCTATCTTGCTCCAGATGATTTTGCTCGTCATTTGAAAAGTCATGAAAAGGAAAAACTGTTTATCTGTGACTTTTGTAACCAAGATTTTGTTTCAAAACATTCATTAATAAGACATCAAGTGAGACTTCATAATAAAAAGAAAGGATATCTTTGTGATTACTGCCGTGAGAGATTTCAGACAAATGCCGGACTTATGAGACATTTAGTTACACACGCAGGAAATAAACCATTTCCTTGTCGTTTATGTTCAAAATCATTTGCCCTTAGCCATCATCTCACCCGTCACATGAAGATTCACAATCTAGAGAAAATGTTTTCTTGCGCCACTTGTAATAAATCCTTTACACGCAAAGAATCCCTGGAGATCCACGCTCGCGGACACTCAGGAGATAAGCCATTTGAATGTGATATCTGTTCTAAGAAGTTTCACTCAAACACACAACTAACACGACATGTCAAGATACACAATCCAATCAAACTTTTCTCTTGCCCATTGTGTTTAAAGGCATTTAATCGCAAACACAACTTATTCAAGCACATAAGTACTCACACAGTCCACTCCTTGGACAACTCGAGTCGCAAATCTTCAGCTAGTAAAAATAAAATTAAAGAGTAATGTATAGTTAATTGTATTTGCATTAATGTAACTATCTATGTATCACCATGTTCAGGTGATTTTTTTTTCTTTTTTTTTTCTTTTTTTACCTAAAGATGTAAAAGCTTACATATGTACAGACTTTATAGATATAAACAAGAAGAAAACCATCCAAGAAATGTCAACAAACCGTATTGGATTGTTCTTTATGCATGTGTCTCCAAATAGGTAAGTAGTAGTCAAAATTTACACAAAAAATTTATATTGTATTTATTTATTCAGATAAATAGCAACACCATATGGTAAACTTATTTTTGTATTGTTTCTTGATGTAGTTGATGCTCCTTTATTATTAGTGCTTGAAATATTTGGTTTTGATTTATAAAATAATCTGAATCACTTGATCCTACATGCTGAATTTCTATTTGAAGTCCTTAAATGAAATTTGAAAATGAATCTCTTAAAAATTCCATTAGGTAATACTTAATACTAAGTACTGTAGCATTATTTTGTCAAAACTTACGTTGTTTAAAGTACCCACTATTAAAGATGTGAAAAAAAAGTATTGATTCTGTACTAATATCAATATTTTCCTTTTGATACTTCTATTCTTTTACTTTTTTTTTCTGATACTTTTACTGATATTAGTATTCACACTCCTGTATCGAAAGAAACAACTTTTTTGTTATCTTCATTCATCTAGGATTAAATGTTTACTAGGGTGGACTGTGGAGGAAGAACAAATGACACCATTTCTAAATTCTCACACATTTTCTGCTGACAAGAAAGAAGCAACTAGCATTCAATCTCTTTTAGTTCATCATTATTTCATAGCTGTTCTTTCATATTTGTTTATCAAGTCTACTACCCCTTCCTTTATCATTGAGCACTGTCATTACAAACTAAACAAAATAAACTTTTATAGAGCTCAATGAACTAACTCATTTACCTCAAGGGTGCCCTAAGCAGCAGAAACAGAAAGGTTTATGTGTGTTTTGATACCGATACTTACTGTTATCATACTTTTCTTTTGATACCACATCTCTACCTACTATAGATATTTCCTTTGTCTAGCCCTGTTGTCTGTTCAGTTCTAGGTCAGGAAAATGGCTATGAGAAAGGGGTAAAAGCAAACTCCATTTTTCCTTTCATAATCTTCAATGACATTAAATTGAAAATTTTGACAAATTTCACATTAGCTTTTCTTTGTATGAATTATCTTTATGTTCATGTCACTTGCATTTCTTTTTTTCTGTTAGCTAAAATTCAGCAATAATGCATTAATTTGTAAATTATTCGAAGGTATATGAACTCCAAAGTGGAGAGAAACCATTCTAAGATAAAAAATATAACTTACCATAATAGTTTTGTTGGTAGGCTATATAGTTGTTGATTTTTATAATTGCAAATGCTCTATAAAAAACAGACTTAATAAAATAAAACAGAACTTACAATTTGTCAGCAAAGAAAATGTCTTATATGTTCATAAAGGTCAATAAAAAATCAAAGAATACTTTTGTTTCCCAGATTGGTGGTCTTGAATATTAAATATAGTCTGACTTTTTTTTTAATTGGGGTTTTGCTATTGCCTCTACTTTGAGTTTCCAGAATACATTCACACCTCTCTGTTTTAAATTTCAAGACCAGTATTTTAATAATCTTTGCATCTATAATAATAAAAGGAAGTGTGTCTGTGTGCGCATATGCACGTAATGCCCAGCCAAATCTACGACACGCAGAGATCTGAAATTTTTAACATAGTTGGATAGGAGGGGGTCAGAATGCACTCTGAAGCCGGAATTTTAAATTTTATTTTTAATTAGGCTATTTTTAAGAAATTTTTGAAGAAAATATTTTTAATCTGGTTTAGAATTACGTTTCAGGGATAACATTTCTATTTGAAATTGGGCACCATGGGGAGGAGGGAGGGGCTTATTTAATTCTTATACAACAGTGGGTCGAGGGAGGGGATGGGAGAGCTTATAAAATTCTTATACCACAGTGGGTCAGAGGCAACGCCGTGCGAGATTGCTAATATTTAATAAAAGCGCAATTAAAATTTAACTAGCAAGCAGTTTGGTGAATGCAAACCTTTATCCTATTCTAGAGAATTGTTTTACTATCAGTGTAGCTCAATACTTCAAGTCACAAATTTAACTCAAAATATGAAGGATTATTTTAAAAGTTGTCACTTTCATACCAAAATTATTGTACTGCTTGTGAGTTTAAATATGGAATTTTGTTCCCTGTAGGAGAGGAAAGGGCTGGAACTGTAGTGTGGGTAGAGGAAAGAAAGCAATAGAATATTTATTTTTCTCTTTGGGATATAGCATGTTTTATCTACTACCATAGAAAAACTTATTTACTACTAGCCCTAAATCTCTTCCATGCTGTTATGTTTTAGATCAAACTAAACTGCAAATGATTGTTTTTTTGAACAGACAACATCGATCATGGGCTTAGTCGTGATTCCCATATAAGGGTCAACTTTTATTCACCTATAACTTGTCACCCACCTTAGTGGCTTAGTTATCTAATGTGCTGGTATTGTGTTGACCTAGACTGCCGAGGACAGTAAGATCGAGGTTCTAATCTGGTTTGGGTGAACTTTGGGTGATTTTTCCTAAATGGTTTTTCACTCTCCCTCCCCACAAATGTGGGTTCGTTCTTCTAAACTCAAACTTACCTAATCCTAACCCATTAACATAATTAGTACTTAAGCGTATAACCTGAACAGGTATTAAGCTGCAGTGCAAAATAATAATTATAATACATCAACGTATCAGTGCATGTGCACATGCTGTTTTACTACTGCTCACATCTTAAAGTACCAAGCCTCCCTCACCTGTGGTAAATATAAACAAACTCTAATATTACAGAAATAAATATGTATGTACAAAACTTAGTATGAATTTTAAGCTATAGATTAAAACCATTGAAAATTGTAATTAGTTTATAAGATGACATTTAAACAACAAAACTGATAAGACAAATCGTGCTATTTTAATTTTGGACATACCTAATACCAGAATGAAGCCACACAGTAGATAGAATAACAATATAAACAGATTGTATTTGTCCATGTTGGATCCTATGTGTGTAAAAAGTTTGGTCACCTTAACTGACATATTTAAAAAATATATAATTTGACAATGTATGTAATAGGAAAAAGGCTCAAATACATTATTTTAATATTTTATTGATATATCTGAGATAAAATTATGTGTTCTATTTAATGTGCATAACTTTATAGCATGGTATCGGTAGTCAATTATTTCTATTTCATTTTATTAATTTTAAAAAACAAGATAGCCTTTATTTTGTGTTTTTTATATTTCTTTTCTATCACATCCTTGATTTTTACAAAATGGGAATGCAAATTAATATCCTATTCGTTGTATTTTAATTTTACATTGTATCAATATTTTTATAACTTTTTGTGTGGCTGTGATAGTTAAAATTTGCCCACTTTATAATTTATGTGAATATATATTTTATCATACAACCTCCCTGATGATGCCGATATTTATTGTATTTTCATATAAATTTAAGTGTGTTTATAGCAACTTATTCATGATATGTGCACTATCTTATTTAATTGCTATTTGTGTGTGTGTGTTTTTGCATACCTACTTGTGTCATATCCAAATTACTTGTAGTGAAACCTTGGATAGTCCTCAAACCAATTTGTACACAACTTTGCTCTATTTCCATAATAATAATAATAAATAATAATAATAATAATAATAATAATAATCAAACCAGGCATTCCAGAAATAAAAGGCAGCCACAGTCCAATTTTCACAGGAATGTAACCGAGTGCTATGTTAAGTCATATGATCTGCAGCTGTCACTTTTGATCGATATTATCAAAACTTATAAAATATAAAAAATGTTATCAATTTGGACCACAAACTTGTATTTGTTTTTTCTAAAAGGCTTTTTCTATGAAACTTGGAGTGTATGTTAAGTTTGATCTTGAGGAATTTATGTATTGTGTGTGCATAAATACATACATAAATATATGTGCCAATTCCACTCTGTAATGTGAAATCATATTATCAGCTTATTGATAAATAATATAACTTAATTGGCTTATAAATTGATTATAAAGTTCTTAAGCGTATTTTCAATTGGATTGAATCATTTTACATCAGGTAAAAGACCATGTAGGCTAAACAAAGTTGGACTGAAGTTATACGAGAAAGTGTGTTCTTTAAACCTACTCCTTTTTGCGACTGTCCAAACAGTACTTTTATCTTCCGGGCTTAAGCACACAAAACTGAGTTAAGAGGTCAGTCATTACGAAGTGAGAAGAAGTGAATATAAGTCAACAAAACTTTTCTCCAAGGTGGTCATTGGTCACCACAGATCTGTTTTAACTTATTTACATTCATTACAGAAAATATCTGTTTATCCATCCAACAAAAATAAGCTCGATCCATTAATTTATAATGTGTGCAATTATTAAGGCAAGCATAAAACATTAAAAAACAGTATTGGCTCATATTGTTCTAAAAGCCATGGATAACATTACAGGTCAAGGATTTTGAGTTGAAAGCTGGCTGTGGCCTTATCAACATATTATGACAAAGAGGAGTAAATTAAGGACATGCCGGTTTCAATTAATATGAAATTGTTGATTAAATTTTGTATGTAAATCATCCAGTAACAATGAATACTTATTATTTTCATTACAAGCATTAACTTTGCTATACATGCCTTGACACTGCATAACACTCTTGTGCAAAATACAGAAAATGGAAACTTAGAGAACTGGTCATTAGCATTTATTTGTGGAAAAACCTAACTATTATATCATGTCCACAGGGAAGGTCAAAGAAACAAACAGAAATCCTGGAAAATTGTTTTTGGAAGAATTTGGCCTATGCAGTAAGCGAATGTACTCAAATATTCTATTTAAAAAATCACCCTTTTTTTCTGTAACTTTGGTTTACATAAAAAGTTCTTCCTTGTTAACATTTTGTGATGAATTTTTTCATGACCACAATAGCGTAACCATATATTTTGGTTTTATTGATAAAGTAAAAGGAATGATTTACAAGAAAGTAAAAATTTTGCATTTTACTAACAGATTGTCAAAACATGAGACTAATATTGTTTACCTATTTTAGAGACTCATTATATTTTTCAAAATTTTGCTTATTTAAATAAGAGTTTTAGTTCTATTGTGGGCTAGCTGCACAAAATAAAAGAAAGCACTTTTTGATTTGACATTTTATAAACATAGATTTGGAGTCCCAAGAGAATGGTACCTCTTGGCCACATTCTATAGCAACATTACTCGTTATGATCTAGGATTATCCCAAGACAACTTTTTGAAAAAGCATGAACTAACATCATAGCTGCCAACTTTCCCAAAACATACATAATACGGATGAGACTATAACGACTATTCAATCAAACTTTTTAGGTGTGAGACATTTAAAAAAAATTGTTAGCTTAGATAATGACATCAATAACACATTATTTTTGGGGAACTGTTCTACATCTATCATACAGTTTGAGAGAATAGATTTTAAAATAATGGAGTGTTAGGATTGTCAAGTTGATATTGAACAACTCTTTCTCTCTCTCTAAGAGTAGCAAAAATAATACTTGTTTGCTCAAAATTCTCAAACATAAAAAAAAAAAAAAATACTGGACAAGACAGTGACAATGTGGTTTGCTGGAGAGTAAATTGTTTCCTCTAATAAACAAATTATTCAAATCGTAACTATCTCAAATAAGAAAAAAAAGTTTGCAATAACTTGTAATACTGTCATAACAACTTAGCTCTAATTTCCTGTTTTATTTTTTGAGCAAGCCTGTCATGTAATATATCTCAAAATCATAGACTTCATAATATAATATTAAGAGTTGTAGCATTGACAATATTTGATATATTTTTTCAGCATTGAGTGCATGGCCGTATCCAATGAGCAAGAATGGGAAGGAGAGTTCAAATTTTGGTCAGGTGTACTTAAGGTTTTTTTTTCTAAATGATTTCCTCTCTTCTTTATCACAAATGTGGGTACATTTCCTCTAAATGATATATTTCTTATCCCTAACCCACTAGTGTAAATATATGGATAGCCCAAATGGGTAAAAAATCTTTTAACTTCTTATCCCCTTGCCCTTCTCGAAAAAATTTGTTGGATATGGCCGGGCATAACTGAGCTGTGGTTCGAATGTTTTTCATTTCCATAACATGTTCTTGGTAGGAAGGATTGAGCAAATATATTTTTTAATATATGTCGGATGGAATTTAATGGGATTTAGGAGTTTTGAAGAAATAAAACCACCTTGTAGGCCTATTATGTATGATAAATGTTTACACCCAAAACCTCATAGGTTTGTTTATTTGTGTTTGAAGTGATAAATAACTGTGATGTTGAGAACAAAAATTGTATGTGATTCTACCTGAGAAGTGTTTGTGATATTAATTTGATCTAGTCATTTGTGACGAAGCTTATATTTATAATAAGTTATATTAAATCTCTATAAAAGTTTGTATTTGTAAATGTTATGTGTTGCAGAGTGTATTTATTAATGAGTTAGAATGTACCTGATTGAAATTAGGAATAAATAAAAATACTTGACCTAAAACTATTTAATTATTTTAAGAGCATTTCAATAGTGTCAAATTTAAACTTTAATGAGTTAATTTGAAATCAACAGTTTCTTGAAGAAGACTGGTAAACAAATGTTGATGGTTTGAATGTTTTTTAATAATTTCTTTATTACTACACTGTGTTGGCTATTAGTGTCTAAATACTCTAAGGACACAAATGAGATGGGAAATTCTAAGGAAATGTATCAACATCCGCCACCAAAAATGGAACCACAACACCCCAAGTATAGCTTGTTGGGACAAATTTTGACCTCTAGCATTATACTTTAATGTTCAGGTGTTTTTTTTATCTAGTGGTGGATGAGATCCCGAATGCTAGGGTTGTAAAAGCCATGAATTTATTATTTTCTGAAAGTCAGGCAGGATTGGCTATTTCTCAAAAAGTCTTGTGTTGAGAAACAAATTGTACTTCGTGTTCTAGCGGTTACTGCTGATGCATCACTGTTCTCTTTTGTAGACAGTCTTCTTGGTTCTGTAGCGAGCTTGGGGCAGGGTATTTTAACACTTTGTGGATCGAAAACAAGTTGGGATGGCGTGTGACTCATTGTGCTCTGTCTATCAACTGCTATTTGTTAGGTCCAGAAATAGAGCTTGAAAGACTTAGAGAAGGACAGTCACTACCATATTTTGTGTGATGGAAACCAGAGGGGGAGGTTAATCACTTATTACAGGGAGTAGAGATTGAAGAGGCGTCAATTCTAGAGAACCTCTAAGGGGTTTTAAACATAGATAACTTGAGAATAAATAAATAAAATGTTTATTTTGGCAAAATTTATTATTCTTAAATTTAAAATGCCTTTGGTCACAATATGACTCATATAAGCCAGATGAAATACATATTTTACATTACCAATAGTTTTTGGTTTTGAGAAATACATTTTCTAGAATGGAAACTTTGATTGGTTACAGGAAATATAATATAATAATAATAAAATAAGAAGAAAAAAAATTGTAGTTTGCAGTTAGAATATTTTTTTCTGGCAATTTCATGCATAAAAAAGAGAAATAAAAATTAAGTCTACAACTCATTAAAAGTATGTAAAAAAATTATATCGTTAATTCTCATCAAAATTTACCTGATTGACTTTTATTCACATATAAAAAAAGGCTAAAAAGTTATTGTTGTGATAAAATCCCAGTTCGTCTAATTTTACATAAAAAAAATGCTGCAATTGACTAAACAAATATTTTTATGTTGAATTCAATTCACAATTAAAAGTTGGGAAAAATGTTTTTTATGAAATTTTGGTGTTTCTTGGATAACTTTAAAGGGGAAACAAACCTAAAAAAACATTTAAGTGGGTTTCAAACCTGGAGGTCTTAAAATAGAGAACCTTTAATGGGTACCAAACCTATAAAACATTTAAAGAAGTGTAAAAAAAATTAGTATTTTTTGCACTCTGCCAATAGTTAAATATAAAACACAATTTTCAAAAGTAATTTACCAATTAAAATAATTTCCTTCAAAAAATATTATAAAATTAGTTATTTGATTTGTATTAAGTATTTGTTGAAAATTTTACTATTTATCATTGAATAATATTTAACTTTTACAAGTCTTAGCAAATTAGTTTAAAAATCACTATATATATATATATATATATATATATATATATATATATTAGATATATTATATTAAATTATTATACATATATAAAATTATATATTATATTTTATTTAATTAAGATATATATATATATATAATTAATTATTTTATTAATTTATAGTTGATTTTTAAAGTATATTTGATAATATATATTTAATATAGTGATTTTCAAACTAATTTGATAAGAATTTATAGTGATTTTTAAATAATTTTGTTTTTAATATTATGTGATATGTATATTATATATATAAATTATATTATTAGGTTTAGAGTTTTTTTATTATTAAATTAATACCATATAATACAAATTATAATTTATATATTAATTTCAAGTTTAGAGATACTCATTATTACTATTATAGAGGCATTACATTATTATTATTATTATTAGCACCGCGTCTTACTACCCGTTCGGGTTATACGCACTTACGCTAATGTGTAATGGTAGGGTGATTGTGAGATGAAATGAAGGACCTACAGTTTAACGTGGAATCCGAACCACGGTGGAGGCCTGGCATTCCCCACATTCACAAGATGTCTTGTCAGAGGTGAAGGAAGGGTTTGGTAATCAGATAGAGGCATTACAGAAAATCTGGTTTGTGTTCCTCTTAATGTGTGTGTGCTTGTTCTACCATAAAATGTAATTTCCTAGTTTTAACATTGTTTATTGGGTGATTGGGGTTAAACCATTTACTCTTGATTGACTAACATTTTGTCCCAAGATAAACATTGTTGGGAACTTATCTTATATTTTCTTTGATATGTGTAAAACACCAGGTTTGGTTGAGTTTAAATGATTCTTTTTTTTTTTTTTTTTTTTGTAAAATGTAAATTAACCATATTTTTGAAAGTATTGTAGTATTACATCCAATATTTTTTGTATATTAAAATTAAATAACAAAGAAACAAACGTAAAGTAGTTACTTGCCAAAATAAAAAACAATAACATCTCTTTACATTACTATCATCCAAAATTAATTGAGAATGTACAATATTGAAAAATATATGGGTTCAAGAGAAAAGTGAAATTGCGTTTTGAGCAAACACTCGTCATTGGTTAGTTTGAGAAACTTCTGGTGAATTATCGAGACTGTTGCCTATTTTTGTCTCTCTGTCTAAAACAGTGTCAAAAATACAAACTCAAAACATGCACTCTTTGTTTGATCAGAAAGGTAGCATGGCAATTTGCTTTGTTGCACTATGGCGTAGCTTATAAGGCCATAGTACAATCTGCCAAGGTAATAATTCTCTCTTCCAGTGTGAAGGAAGTGTACAAGGTGGGAATTTACATACAATAATACAATACTTCTTAGTGTTGTCTAATACACTACCGTATTTGGAATGCAAGCTAGTTTCAGAAAGTTGTGTTAACCTCTATAGCATGTACACCTTTAGTTTCCTCTACTTGTGAAGTGTGCTGCAATGTGTGCAACGTCATCAGTCGTCGGTAATTTGTAATTAATTTATCAGCTTAAAGCTATTGCACTACAAAAATAAGTCATCCTTAGAAAGGGTTTTAGTAACTTATTAAAGTCACAGAGGTTAGGTGAGCTTTAAGTTTTATTTCCCTCAATATGACAGATTTATTGGAATTGCTTGGGATAAGAAAATAAAGGGGTTTTGGATCCACTCAAAAGAAACTACATTGTTATATAAATTATTTGTGTAGGCTTGTTTTTAAAACTGTCATACCCGCAGAGAGAGTCTCAATGTGTTTAAATGAGCAAAAATATTTGCCATTTTTGCCGACCAATGATGAGATATTGAAGCATGCAAGGATTCACTGCATTTTCTAGGGGTGTACTGACGGTACGATGAATCGTTATCGAGCAATTATTATGGCGATTAATCGGGTTTTTTAAAAGTAAAATTTAAAGCACATTTTTTTAGGTAGGAGTTTAGTGATCAAAATCACAAAAAACCACACTTATTTACACACTTCCATCTGGATTGTGGGCTATGAAAAGATTACATAACCATAATAAGAAAAATAAGTTCATACCGTTGATAAAACAATATAGTTCCAACTTACACCGGTTATGCAAAGATTAATTAAAGATTTAACTGTTGTTTTTAAAAAAAATATTTTTGTATTAATTAAATTAACTGTTATCATTCTCTTTAACACATTTTCCAATAGTTATTAATAAATAATTGGGACTAATAAGTGTAAATAATCGTATCATGAACAATTATTTTAAACACTCGGTTATCAGTTTTACTGAATCGATACACCTTAGCATTTTCTAATATTTTTAAGCCTGCACAATAAGTTTATTAGTTTTAAATAAATAGTCATTACCCACCACATCCATGGGCATATCTGTCAGGATGGCTTAGTGAGTTGGGTTAGTTAGAGTCAAATAATTGTGTGAGTTCACTAATAGTTTATTGAGTAAGCACTAGTTAGAATATACAGTGTGTGTCATATAGTTGAACAAGCTTAGTCAAGAGTTATTTAAGAAAGATCCTCACTACTGTCTGAATCCCAACATTCACTAGGCCACTCGTAAACTTGGGGTCGTATGCAAGAACTTGACTAAGTGAACACTAGCGTGGATTTGCTTGCGTCCTTATAGGTTAAAAGGTGGAACGATAGTGTGCTCGGGACCACACTATCGGTCCACTAAGCATTCACTAACGTTCTTGCATACCGCCTTAGTCTGAATGTTAAGTCTCTAATTGTTAGCATTGGCTCAAAACGATCTGACTAAAATATCACTAGAATTTTTTTTTAGAAGTTTAGGGGGCCCCATATTCCGTGTAATGCTGACTCCACATCTAGAATATTCTTACAGACTGATCATTGACCAGGTAGCAACAGTATGCAGCACACTAGAAGACTTGACTCCTTTCCTTAATCTGAATATCTTGTTCTCCCTTGTTTTAATATGAACAAAACTGCGGGTTTATACACCCAAAAATTAGGCTCCCCCCGCCCCTCTCAATTTATCATTACAATTGCTTTCCAAGTTGGTATAACACCATTTAAAAATAACATATATTTGTGTGGGAATGCTTATGTACCTGTGTACTGACAATAGCAGTTTGGATTACGTCAGATTTTTTTTTTTTTTTTTGTGGTAAGGCAAATGATGCCAAGATTTAGAGAATATTTTAATACATTTTCACCTGCTTCAGTGGCCACATAGTCTAAGGCATAACTCTCGCAGTAGACTAGACTGCAGGCGACTGGGAAATCAAGGTTCAAATCTTAAGTCTCTGGTAAACTGAGAATGGTTTTTCCAAAATTATTATCCACTCTCCACACCACATAAATGCGAGTACTCTTCTCTAAATATAACCTTCCTAATCTATAAAACCATTATCATAATTTGTGTATAAACATATAATCTGAATTAGTAAGAGGCGGTGCTAAAAAAAGTAGATATAACTTTTAATATTCTATGCGATGTGCATTTCCATGGATTTGTCTTTCATTATGGTGAAGGGTGTATGTGGCAAGGCTGAGTTAACCATTGCCAAACTTATATGAACACTATCATTAGCAAAAATTCCTAGCCATAATTAATACAAGAAACAAGGTAAGGGGAAGGTGATACTGTTAGTGGTAGGGAAATACTTCTTTTCTATACTATACAGCATGAGTGCATGCTCTATAAAAATAACCTCCACTTTACTCCAAACTTGTTTGTGATGTTGGCTAGAGAGGCCAGCTATCAATCAATGTCAATAAATTTGTCACTATTCTATCAAGGAACTTTAGGAAAATTATGCATATCACACAGAAATAAAAACAACCAATCTATTAACAAATCTAAACCTATAGTTTATAGTGATATTTTTTAAGTAAATGTACCATAGTTCCAACTGGTTTATTCAGAGTAAATTTGTTACTTTAAATATTAAAAATAGTTTTTTCTGGTGGGAATTTTTCAACATAGTTGGCAGCAATATATTTTATAAGAATGGCATTTGGTTGGAAAGTGATGCTTCGTTTCTGGCGACTTGCACTTATAAAAATTGTTTCTTCTCATTCTACTAGTACCTAAGTAGAGCACTATTTTCCCTCAAAGAAACACATTAATAACACTAAGGGAGAAAATTCTGTTTAGTCATCTAGTCTGGTGTTTTATATCAATTATAAAAATATCACAAAAAGAAATTAGTGAAAATTCATTGATTAATTCTTCAAAAACAATGATTGGATTTCTTGTACAAATAAAATATTTTGTAAATTTTTAGTAGATATACTCATAATTATATACAAGAGGAGGGAGGTTATTATTTATTGTATGGTGCAGCCCCTTACTTTTATGGTCTATGGCTCCCTTGACCTGAACGCAAGTCATTGTGACTCCTTGTAAAGAAAATATTAATGGCATTTGAATGAGCATATTTTATATCCAATGGTCCAAAAAAGATATGCAAATTGTTTAGTTTTAAAAGACAAAGTGAGGGAGGGAGTAAATAAACTAAAGTTTCAAAAACCAACTAATGACATTTTTAAATACAAATGAAACAAACACGTTTTAATCAAATTACGGTCAGACACCTTAGCTCGGTAACATGTGTCTACCGAAATAAGGGTCCCAGGTTCGATTCCCAACATGGTCGAAAAATGCATCATTGGTGAGATGTAGCTTTACCCTTTCATGAGATGTATTAACGGTAGGGGACAAGATGTTGTGCCTGTCCTAGTCTTAAGAGATTACAAGGCATATGGATTTATTAAAGGCCTAGCCAGCCGGATGCAGAAAAATATTACGAATAAAAAAAACTGACCCAGGCCACAGGTTGGGAACAATAATATATAAGTAAAATTAAATTACAATTTTATATCTTATTCTTGTAAGAAAGTCAAAAGAAAAGATGAGGTTGCTTCTTCGTCATATCTTCAAATCTGGGCACAAGTTTGGAAACAGTGATTCACATCTCATTAGTTAAGTTCAATTGCAATTTGTATTGGGTTCCGATTATTGCCACCATTAAAAACCCAATCTCACATAAGTAGAATGTTTGGAAGGAATTAAAACTTCTAGTGTCTACTTACCTACTTCTAGATACTCATTTCACCATGCTCCAAAACTCGGGTACTAATGAGAAAATTAACTTTGATTTAAATGTGGGGTTTGATGAAATTCAATAAGTTGCTCTTGTTCTCTAGTGGTGTGTGTTAATGGAGAGTTCAGTAGTGAAGGGATCTTTGATCTGGTTGTGCCTCTGAAAAAGTATTTAAAAGTAAACACAGAGTTGTGTTAAATGGTCCACAAACACATTTCAGTTCTTTACTAAACTCAAAAGTCATTCATTGTCTTCTAAACACATGTGCAGAGCAGAACAGCAGTAATGTCAGCCATATCGAGTATTCAACCAACTTATAGGGTTATCTGACAAAGATAAACTTAGCAGTTTCTGGGTAACAGACTCACCTAACATGATAGACACCATGTCCACAACCACTGGTGTAATGTCTTCCACAACGATGTGAGATTTTTTTTCCTCTTTTCTACACTGTAAGCAACTATGTAAGATGAAAGAGCAAAATACGGGACAAAAAAAAAGAGATGGGAGAGCAGATAAAGAAAATGTGTAATTGAGAAAAGATTTGCAATTTCAGGTGGAAGAATGGTTGAACGAAAGAGGAAGATGAGGCATTTTACTAAACTTATCCGATTATAGGTTGGAAACATTTGATGTTATGATTATATCCCCTAATGGTCGGTGACCTACGGTCTAGGGTAAGGTTTCAGACTATGCTGGAGGTCTGGGGTTCAACCCACAGTCCCGGCACATATTTATCTGATTGCCAAACCCTTCCTTCACCTCTGACAAGATGTATATTAATCACAACTTGTGATTGTGAGGAATGCCAAGCCTCCACCGCGGTTCGGATCCAAGGTTAAACTGTATGTCCTCCATTTCAACTCACAATCACCCTACCATTACACATTAGTGTAAGTGCGTATAACCCGAATGGGTAGTAAGATGTGGTGCTAATAATAATACCCCATAATGCACGTGGTTACAAAATAGAAAGCCACCCTGTGCATGTCCCATTAGATCAAGGTGACGCTGTGCACTTGGGAGGTATCTAAGAAGCTTGCTAGAGTCAAACTCAATGAAAAACTATGGAACTCATAGTTTAAAAACCAGGTTCTATGCAACCTCAACAAAAAAAAATCCCAATTTAAATTTGGTATAGGAATTGAGGTAGCATTTCAGCGATGGGAGATTAGAGCACCCATTCTTAAAAGTAATTGTTTTGACTTTTTGAGACACTTTAAACCTAATATTTTTTCTGGAAATAGACATTTTTATGTATTTTACCTTTTTTTCATACATAAGGTATAGGTTTTGTAGTGAAATTGGTTTGGGTTATTTGAGAAACAATTATTTATCTCAATGAAAATATGGTTTAAAACATTTGCCAGTTTGAATTTACTTAAGTCTTTTATTTTACAAACAAAAACAAAAAGTATATGTAAATGTGAGAAAAGTACAAGGAACAATAGAAAAAACAGAACAAAACCAATGGTATTCAAAGCTGAAATGTCAACAACTTGAACTTAAATACTCAGATTTTATTGCAGCAATTAACTACATAATATAGCAATTTGAGCTTACAAAGTACCAAGATTCAAAGGCTTTACAGTAAGAAACACAATACACTTGTACAATAACATTCTCAACACACAGTTCAATAGAATACTCTATAATACATGTGTGCTGCCGAGCTTGGGGTCTATGCAACATTCATTTCCTGTTTTAACCATTAATCAAACGTAATCCTTTTTTAATTCTGATCATTATATATGATCATCATAAAACAAACTAAATCCAGCAACAATTTTCTCGTTTCAATCAAAACACAAGATGTTATAAATGCTATGTTCTATTCAACACGCAATACAATTTTAATGAAGATTGTCTTCAATGTCCTGACCTATCAACATTCAATACAAGGTACATGTTGCCTCAAATGCTTACTTTGATCCATACTGCTTTGCCTTTCTTTATAATACATGTTATGTCCACCATAGGGGAGAAAAACAAGAACACCTAAACCAATAAATCTGGAAAAAGCATTTTCTTTTAACTATCCCCACTTTAACTCTTACAACTTATACTTTCCATGCACTTATAGTAGAGTAACAATAAATCTAACCTCGAGTGCCATTTCAAATGTTCATTCAAACTTTCATTGATATTACGAGAATGTGCTAGTTTTGTATACTGACCAACTTTAATTAACACAATTATATACTCATAGCTACGAGAGTTCAATTTGTGTTTCATTACACCACTAAATTTTCAAACGGACGATTTCATTAGAAACAGCTGATTTATGGAAGTGTATTCATAACTGTGCATGAAAATTATAGAAGAAACCTCTGAGTGAATTTATCTTTCTTTTGCCATTTATAAAGTTCTTTGAACAGTAGAACATGTTCATCGTCAAGGTACTCTGAAGTGGCAAATCCAGTGATTATGGACTTTAATTTTGTTAATTTAATTAGATACACACACATCTTGTTATTCAATTCATGTGGCAATCCAACTTATTTATTATGCAACAAGCATAACAAATATGTCTAAATATTGACAGGAACTTACTTATAATCAACAGAAAGTTTCAGTTTTCACTTCATTTTCCAGAAACTTAATGGGTTTTTTTAAATACCATATAACTGGAGAGAAGAACACGCTGCAGGATTATTCATTCTAAATACAGAAAGATGAAAAACCGCAATTGCAAACTGGAAGAGTTTTTTTAGTTTACTTACTCCTGATAGGTTTTAAAAAAACAAGTTATGAACTTTGATCTTCTTTCTTAATGTTATCAATCAATAAAACAAAACTTTTGCACCAGAATAACCAACATCAATAAGTTAACACTGAATTTTTTTTTAAACTAAAATCCCAACCCCTCTTATGTCTGTTTAATTCACTCACACCTACACTTGCTGAAAGAGAAATAAATATATATGAAACTAAAAAAAAAAAAATTATTAGTGAGTGTTCCAAACTTTAATGTAATATTTAAAACGATTCATCAGGAAAGATACAACTTACAGGGCCTTCACATTCACACCTACAAGTTTATACATATTCAGTAGTCACAAGATGAAAAAGAGATAGCGGCATACACTTTGAAGTATTTCTTGAACGATGGATGTTCACATTTGATGTTGTTCCGTCTACTCAACGTTGGGGGTCGAACTTTCCTCCTTATTGACCTCAGAGTTTTGTTGTTGACTATTGCTCACTGGTAAAGGTTTGTTTGCAGACGATGTTCCTCCTGCATTACCTACATTAGGACTTCCATCAGACAACTTGTTTTCAATTACTTCATTCTTACCATCAGAGCTCGTGTCCATCTTCAAGTTACTACCTGTGACATCAACAATTTTGTATTAGAAATATTTAATGGAAAATGAATATGTGCCTAATGATAAGAAAATATAAGAAAAGAGTGTAAAGTAGTATAAATAAATAATAGGAAAGGGAGCCAGGTAGATTTGATAGAAATAACCAATTCTCTCTTTGTATCTTTATAATTTAATCTTCTTCTCACTGTGTTACTTAAATAATAATTTATTATATTTAATAACTTTAAAATATAAATAATAATTGATAGCTACTCTTCACGAAAAGGTTGGAAACAAACAGAATCTTAAGACGTTGAATCCCTATGAGCTAGTTTCGGAATACTTATTAAATTATTAATAATTTATGCTCAGATGAGTGTTTTAGAGTTATATCAAAGTGGACTAAAAACTTACCTACATTGTGCTCGCCCTTCTCCCTTTTCAAATAGTTGACCCAGCACAATTAAGTTTTTTAATATGATTTTTTATGTGTATATACAAAAATGTATGTTAGTTGTCTTGTAATAATGTGCAGAAAATAAACAAAATGATTGGCTAAAGAGCTGACCAGCCTACACATAAATAAATAGACACAAGCTTTATGAAATGCTACATATGATAAGAGAGTTTGGGAAATGTACAAACCATAGTAGTGCTGTCCTCCCTGGCCCTGCATCTTATTCATTCCAACAGGACGGGTAGGTGTTGGGTGGGAGGAGCGATGTCTATTCCCTGACATCATGGCCCCACTCCCACTGGAAGCACCACCTTGCTGGTACACCACTGGGCGCTGGATGGGCGATGGGTAGCGTGGAGGGGTGCTGGGCAAATTCCCCCGAACACCAAGATTCATTGAACCCCGCACATTCTGCTGGAATGCCTAACCATACATAACAATATTGATGGTCAATAAGCTAAAATATTCAATTAAAACAATACAAATATTGGACAAACAAAAAATCTATCTTTTTATTAAGTATGAAAAAATTATCTATAGAGTCTTAAGAAATGTTTACTGTTTATTAAGAAATCAATATAAATTTGACTCTTAATCAAAATTTAAAAGTAAAATATTTTAAGACCTAATTAGCTTATAATCTAAATATTAGGGCTGTGGGTTCCTTGGTGAATGGGTTCTTTTAAGGAACCGGAACCAAGACTTTGAGAGATAGGTCCCAAATCTGTATATATAAAATGTTTACATTTAATATGATAGCCTTTATTGGTGAAATACTGTGATACTTTACAAGCCTGTAGAGTAAATACAATAAGTCCTGCTATAATGTTGAGTTACATGTTCCTGAAAAACACAACTTTATAGAAAACAATGTTATAAAAGTTGTGTTTTCCCGTAAGAATCATCGCAAAGTCTGGAGTTTGGGTTCCAAGCCTCCCCAAAAATATCAATTTTCACAGTTATATTAATATATTGTCTGCTTTTTCTTGCAACCGGAATTGTATATGAATTAAACATACATTTAGGTGCCATTTTGAACAAACAAAACACTACTATAACTAAACTAGAAATATATATAAAATATAAACATGTACAAAGAAAGGTTAATACAAAACCGCTGGACACCTGAACTAAACAGATGTTTACCATGGATTAATGTAACACAAACAATTTGCTCCGCCGCATAGGTGCTGCTGCCTGAATTTTATGGTTACTTTAAAGTAGCGGTCTCGGTGGCTCAGTAGGTATTTTTATGCTTACAACTCCACGTTCAACAATATTTCAGAGTGGAAGAGGGCTGTGAAATGGCCCACATGACTATGTATTGCGCGGGTGCAAAACGGTAGGTTGTCGATAAGGGGAAGGTGGCAAGAACACCTGATGGTGCTTTCATGGGTGGTTTGCGAACAATTCAATCAGCTGAAAAACATTGTAGCAAGTCGCGGCCAACACTATGTAAAAAAAAAAAAGGGGTCACAGACTTAGCAATATTGGGCTGGGTGACGTTATAGCAGGAATTAATGTCTCAATTTCATGTTTGTTTTACTTTATTAATTAATCTTTATACAGGTGACATAGTATTTAAACAAGCTAACATCAACTTGTGAAACAAGAATGTATCTTATTTACTTATGAGTTTTAAAAATTCAGGACCTTTTTAAAAGTTCTTACCAATTACATAATAATAAGATACATAAAATTGATGAATATAAAATAATTCTACCATTAATATTTTTCCGTTAGTATTTTACTAAAAATATTAATTTTTATGTAAATTATATTTGGAAGAAGGCAAAGGAAAAATCGATAGAAACATATAAAAGGGAACTAACACAACATAGCTTTTTACATCAAAAAGAAGGACAGAGTTTACATTTCAGATTGCTGCCACTCGACATTAAGTGTGCGAGTACCCGAAAAATTTAGTAATCAGAATTTTTAATCTTTTTCTCAGAAATTCCCCAGTTTAATTAATAATTCAATATTTAAGATATGATTTCAGAGCAAATAAAGTCATCAATATATCCTTATAATACATTTATAGAGAAATTCAAATGCGTGTGGTCATAATTTTTTACACAGAAAAAAAACTCATTTCTAAAAAATTATGTTTGTACTCATTAATAATTTATCCATTAATCTAATAAAGAAATTCAACTTGAAATATTTCTTGTACTAATATTGCAATTTATATACACCTTCTTCCAAATATAGGAAAATCCCTAAAAAGAGAAAATAGGTTCTCCTTTAAGAGATATATAATGTTTATATAAGTATTAATTATAAATATAAAATAATTCAGTTAGTGACTGCAGGACTATAGAATTATGATTGGTATCCACAAGAGTCAAGGAACTCCTATCTAATTATTTTCGTTTTATAGACATTAGGGCAACAAACGGATAGATTTATTTAACAATAAAATAAAGTCTGCATTTAACAGAAAAACTTAAAAAGATCCACAGAATAACATCAAATCACAGACATAATAAGAGTGAGAAATATTTAGGGCAAATTAGGCCCCTTCTTCAGGAATGGAGAAACGAGATGAAAACTAACAAAGGCTGAGAACACTGGCTTATAGAACTGTGTTCAACCCCCCCAACAGCAACTTCAAACAATGACAAAACTAAACCACACAACAAAATACACCACCTACAAAAATCACCAACATTCCACATCACATAACAGAAAACTCACAAAAGGTAAATAAAATTCCACAGAACAAATGTAATGTACAAGTAGCAATGTAAGCCACTGTATTTCAGAATACATAAGCTGCAGTACAGGAGCAATTAAGACATTGCCTTGACAGAACAGTAACACAAATAGATTAGAAGCACTTAGTGCTCAGCAGGCAATTTGGACTTTGGCACATGGTACAGTACTAGAGTGAACAAGATCTTTCAAAGAGTTGCAGCGACAGAGCAAAAGAGGATCAATATCTCAAATGAATGGGATCTTTAAGTTTTGCTGCTGAAAGCGTGCATATTAATTATTATTATTATTATTATTAGCACCGTGTCTTACTACCCATTCGGGTTATACGCACTTACGCTAATGTGTAATGGTGGGGTGATTGTGAGATGAAATGAAGGACCTACAGTTTAACGTGGAATCCGAACCACGTGGTGACCTGGCATTCCCTGCATATTAATTAATATGAGTCTGAAACACAATAGCGTTTGCACCGTCTAAAATGTAACTCGCAAAATAAACTTGACTACCCGAGAAGGGAAGATTGAGGTTTGAATCTCTGCTAGGTATATTAAGGTTGGTTTTACCTAAATGATTTCTCATGCTACCGCCACCCAATTGTGAGAATATCTTCTCTCAATGTTACCTCCCTCAGCCCTAAACCAATAGTGTAAATATGTGAATTACCTGAATAGACAGTAAGACAATGTGCACATAATTAAAAAAAAAAAAAAAGTTACTAGAAGATGAAACTTTAAAAAAAAATCAAAAGAAAATACTACTTTAAAATCTTTCTACATTTTAAAAACAAGTTTACACATATAACTACAGACGTAAAGATTCCAAATTCTACACATAGTGACCTCGCGTTTTAACTGGCAAATAGAGAAACCAAACTACAGTTATTACCTTAAAGCCGATTTGTGTTAAACTTACTCTGGTGAGGAAGGAGACCAAATTAGCCCTGAAAATTACTTAATTCTGTGAACCTCAAGTTTATAAGTTAGATGTGCAGCCTTTGTCCTCCATTTATAGTCAGTGCATATTTAAAAGACGTTTGAAATTATATATGGCTCCTAAGCAAGACACATATTTTCCTATCAAATTACCAGAGGAAAACCCGCCTCAGTAGTGTAGTTAGCTAATGTGCTAGTGTCGTGTTAAGCTAAACTGCCGAGGATGGGGAGATCAAGGTTCAAATCTCGCTCGGGTGAACTGGGGGTGATTTTCACCCTCCTTCCATGCAAATGTGGGTTTACTTCCTCTATATTCATCCTTCCCAATTCTTAACCCATTAGTGTAATTAGTACTTAAGCGTATAACCTGAACAGGTATTAAAACGCGATGCTAAATAAATAAAATACAAAAGGAAGCCCGTTTCACTGGCCATATGGTCTAAGGTGTCATCCCCCCAATAGACTGACCTGTTAATCCCATAGAGATTGGGGCTCGAATCCCGGTTGAGTCTGAGGGTAGTTTACCTAAATGGTTTCCAAATATCATTGCACACAAATTCAGATAGAAATTACCTCCAAAATGATTCCTTCAGGGTGTCCAGCCAAACTATATTTTAAAATTCCCTGACTTTTCCAGGTTTTTCAGAGCCAATTTACAACTTTTCCAGTCACTATTATAAACATTATTATATTAAAATCGCAACTTAATGTAGTATTTTTAGACATACACATACACACACACACACTTTGAAGTTGTAACACTCTATGAAGGGGTTAAAAAATGTCAGCCTAAAGCAATGGGCTATTGGGTCTTGTGATCTAAGTTAGATTTCAGTTAGAATGTATTCATGATTTAAAAGATCGCCTTACAGGGGCTAGTGAACTAAGGACTCAACTTTGGCTAAAGACACGCAATAGAGGGGGGGGGGGGGGGGGGGAAGTTGAGATGAAAATGCGATGTTGTCTTGTAGAATTGAGATTAGTATACTCAACATGGACAACTATACTAAAGAAGCTCACAATGAGTATTAACTGAAAGAAAAATGTTATTTTGACAGTTGGTTATTGTAAATGAAAATAGCTTAGCCTATTATTTTAGTGAATATGAGAAAATTTCAGAAATTTGATCAAATTCCCTGTTTTCCAGGTTGCTGGACACCCTGTATTCCTTCCTCATCCCTACCCTATTAGAGTATGACCTGTAAAGGTAGTAAGACGTAATAATAATCTATAATTAAAGAAAGCCTAAATGAACGATTGAGTCACACTATAAGACTTGAGGAATACTGAAAATACAATGTGAATGAGAAGTTCTGTTACCACTAGTTTGTGAAAATAATTAGATCCCAGTTATCACATTACTTGATTTATTATGCCAATTTAAAATGTTTGTGTTGACATGTTTAATGTTTATTGAATAAAATAAATATCTTACTACTAAATGGTTTTATTCATAAGGGTAGGATAAAGTGATGAAATGCAGATATTGTTTTGTCACCTTAAACAATTCATGCATGTGAGCTTGGATGAACGACACATCTGAAACGAGTGTGTTTCAAGAGAAAACTATGGTAAGTACTTTCATACCACCCGTTCTTATAAAAATGACTGGATTAGTTTATGTACATGAGATGGGAGGATTTAACATTCAAATAATTCTTTTTGTAATCAGATGTAAGGCTGTGATATGTTAATTTCCTTATTAATGTGCAATGGATCTGACAACAGAGCATGTGTTGACTCAAGTTGCTGAGCTCCCGATGCATCACATGTTCTTAGCACTCACGGAAAACCTAATATTTTTCAAGAAAATATGTTTATAAAGGGATTATTTTTCCAAATTATTGTTAGGAGGCTGCAACCAATAGTGCAATTTTCTATATGCCTAATAACACACTAATTGATTCATGTATCAAACAAATCCAGTGATTATAGGAGTCCACAAATTTTACACTATTGTTAGCAGTGACATAACTTCTATCAGCGTTTCAAAGAACATACCATTTGTGCTTGTGCTGACTGATTCACTCCTTGATAAGGGTTAAACTTATGATGCTGCTGCTGTTGTTGCTGCTGTTGAGTTGGACTTTGTTGCTGTGGTTGCTGTTGCTTACAGTTGCGCGATTTAGGCGATGGAATTTGGGGGGCTAAAAAAATTAATATTGACAAAGTTGTAAAGGAAAGTTTCAGCACAAGCTTCTTTAGGAAATCTTATTCAAAGCAACTCACTAATGAGCCGTTACTGTCTGTCCTCCTTTATAACAAGCTATGATATGAGAAGGGATTGTACCAACATCGTTCTTTGCATTAGAGATATGTTTCAATTCGTTAAAGAGTATTTGTACCTCTATAAATGTCAGGTAGTTTTGATATGCACACATTTTTATGTAAGGAAAAAAGTATTCTAGTCTTTAACATGCCATTTAAAAAACTTAACTGATGAACATGATTGAATAGTGAATAAATACCCTAATTCAAGCTAGTTTTTAGATATTTACACTGAATCAATTTTTTTATTTGATATTAAATTAAGTGTTAAAGGCATTTTAAATCAAGAATTTCACCGGTTTAAACAAATGGACATGGTTTTACACAATGATGTGGTCGAGGTTGTAATTAATTTGTAGTGAATTAATGACTAATGTGAGAGGTAAAACTATATTTCCTAGAATTAAATTTTTTATATATTTAATTAAAATCAACAATTCAAAAGATTACACATGATGTTCAATGTAAATACTAATTCCAAATACATAAAATGATGCGGCACAACGTTTTTATAATAGTTTACTTACAACGGAGGCAAGAAGGACAGACTTCTAAGAACATTATTTTATAAAACATCCAAGGGCACAAAACCTCATTAGGTTTATTAATGTATAGTTGAGTTAAATGGGAAAACTTACGTAAAAATCAATTTATAGGTTCGGGCGGAATTTACATTCACTGCTGCGTAGTTTTGCTGTGCTGTGATTCAAGAGATTAATGTGATACTTTTTCTAAGCCTTGTTAAGACTAGAGGTCCAATTTAGAAAGAGAGAAATTTTATTATTTTGGGGAAAGAATACTTAATAAATGCACATAAAATGTTTTATATTATAGTGTTCTCTAAAATGTTTTATAGTGTTCTCCACCCTGTATGTTGAAAGAGTTCAAACCAAATTTTTGCTGTCAAATATAATGTGTCTTTAACATAGTTTGAATTTAAATAGTGACTTGTTTCACAAGGTTTTCCCATTAAATGGAATAACTAAAACCAATAATTTTGGTTAAGACTTTAGATAAAACCTCAGGATTGCTATACCCAGCATATAATTTAAAAGATATACTGAATTAAATATATTATCAAAAATGGTGTTTAAAATTTAATGGCTTTAATGTTCAAACATCTGGTTAAATTGTGCTTAGCGCACAACAAAGTGTCATATACAGTAGCCCCATGGCTTCTTTGGTGCTGACTGACAGCTCACAGCTGACTTCTGGCAGTCAACATTTAGGTATATGCCTAAATTTTGACTGTCAGAAGTGATAGCTGCTTAACACATGTTTTTGCAGATCATTTGGTTCGCGTAGGGATACATAATTTGGGCTGGTAACTTTTCAAAGCCGTCAGCACCAAAGAAGCCATGGGGCTACTGTATAAAATTATTCACATACATTGCAATATCAACAAAATAGAAAAATAAAACATGTATTGATGACAAGTCTAAAAATACACCAACAACATATTAAAATATAATTACAATATTAGACAATAAATTAAGGATAGAAACCAAGTTTAATTAGTTAAATCGTTTTAGAAATCGTAGGTTTTAGTATTTCCCAAATTGGCAAAAGGTTAGTTTAGTGTTGAGTATCAAATTCAAGGGCCAGTTTCATAGTCAAATTTAGTACGCCTCAAGTGCGGCGCTGCACTAAGTACATGACGACACCTACCTAAACCAGAATGGAATGGGCCGTTCTCGCATAGGAAACTGGCCCATTCCATTCCGGCTTAGGTAGGTGTCGTCATGCACTTAGTGTTGCACCGCACTTGAGGCGCACTAAATTTGACTATGAAACTGGCCCAAGTCTTATTTTGTTTCAGTCCAGTTACTCCTTCGTTTGATATTCCGTGATAAGAAAAATTTTGATTTAGACATGTTTCGGTATACTTGATACCATATGCATGTCCATTGTAAAATGGAATTTAAAGGACCTTGATGGCAAATTTTTATCTAACACAAGTGTAAAAAACAGAAAACTATCATATAATAATGAATTTTAAATACAATATGATAATAAAACAAACTTACCAAAGTCGTTGCGCAAGTCATACAGTGTTATATACAGCTGTAAGATGGAGAGTGACGACCAGGGTGTGGTTGGAACAAACGGGTTTATGGTAAAAACAAAAGACTAACGGAATAGCGGTAAAAATTCTGCTGTATTTAGTTTAGTACCTTTGTGAGATATGTGAAGGGGTTCCATACATTGATCTAATCGTTTGGGTTAATGGTTTAAGTTCTTTAGATGGTCTGCATATTTTCATTTAGTCCTATTGTGTATAAAGTCAGAAATATGTTCTTTATAACGGACCCTAAAATTTCACACTGTTTGTCCAATGTAGATACTATTGCATCCACACATAAATTTATATATCCCATTTTTGTTATATTTATCATTTTTATTTAGATTATTGTTGCTAAGATTTTTCTTTATTGTATTGTTGGTTGAAAAAGCAATGTTGGGATTATACTTTTTAATAATATTAGTGATGCGATGAATTTCAAGACCAATGTATGTGAATTTGACCCATTTCTTTTTTTGTGATTAGAACAGTAAAACAAAATAAGATCGAATAATTTTGCAACCACGCTTACTAATGATAACCACAACAGTTCTAATCATCAAAAGAAATGGGTCAATTTCATATATAATGGTATTGAAATTCATCGCATCACTAATATTATTAAAAAGTATAATCCCAACATTGCTTTTTCAACCAACAAAACAATAAAGAAAAATCTTAGCAACAGTAATCTAAATAAAAATGATAAATATAACAAAAATGGGATATATAAATTTATGTGTGGATGCAATAGTATTTACATTGGGCACACAGGTTGAAATTTTAGGGTCTGTCATAAATAACTTATTTCTGACTTTATACACAAAAGGACTAAATCAAAATTTTCAGACCATCTAAAAAACTTCAACCATTAACCCAAACCAATAGATCATTGTATGGAACCACTTCACATATCTCACAAAGGTACTAAACTAAATACAGTAGAATTTTTTTCGTACAAGCAACTTAATTCCTAAATAAATAAATCATTAATGAACAATTACAACCATCTAACAAAGTCCTTGTGAACACATTAACACATTTACCTAAAAATATCAAAATCCTAAAACTTTGATTATCCTGCTCTACCTTCTAACGTAGATAATGACTCGTTTGAGGCGGAGTCGATAAGATTAGTTCCCTGTTCCCTCACTTTTATATCTTTCCTATAAATCTATCCACCCTTGCTCTTTCTAATTAACGTACATTCATCGTTTCATTAGTAGTTTCCCTACCAACAGTTAACACCTTGCTCATATTCTCTACACTGCTATACCGCTAAGTCTTTAGTCTTGTTTTTACCATCAACCCGTTTGTACCAACCACACCCTGGCCATTCTCCATCTTACAATTGTATACAACACTTTGTGTCTCGCGCAACACCTTAGGTAAGTTTGTTTGTTTGTTTGTTTCTCATATTTTATTTAAAATGTATTAGTATACGATAGTTTTCTGGTTTTTGCACTCATGTTAAATAAGAGTTTGTCGTCGTGGTTCTTTAATTTCATTTTACAGTGGGCATGCATATGGGATCAAGTATACTGAAACATGTCAGCAGGATTTGAATCAGCATTCTTCTAATCGCTGAATATCAAAGGAGTAACAGGACTGAAACAAAATAAGACTTGGATTTGGTACTTAACCCTCAACTAACCTTTCTACCAATTTGGGAAATACTAAAAACCTACAATTTCTAAAATAATTTAGCTATTTAAAATTAGTGATGAAATGAAACTTGGTTTCTATCCTTAATTTATTGTCCAACATTGTAATTATATTTTAATGTTGTTTGTGTATTTTTAGACTTGTCATCAACACATTTTATTTTTCAATTTTGTTGATGTTATTGCAATGTATGTGAATAACTTTATATATGACACTTTGTTGTGCGCTTTAAGTACAATTTAACTAGACATTTGAACATTAGAGCCATTTGATTTTAACCACCATTTTTTATAATATATTTCAGTATATTTTTCAATATATATGCTGGGTATAGCAATCCTGGGGTTTTATCTAAATCTTAACCAAGATCAATATCACTCCTTACTTTAATTTATTTAGAATGTTTTCTAAACTGTTAAAACCAATAATGCTTTAAACATGTTATATTCCCTCATACTAGCTAGCTAAATGGGAATGTGTCAGACATAATTGACAAAAATGAAAAGTTTAAATAAAAACTTCTATAAACAATTAACAGTGTCTGTACAAACTTTCGAGAGCCAACATTGGATTTTGGCTCACAAAATGTACGTGACTTTTGTGAATAATGAGTTTACCAAATATAAAGCATCAATAATTGATGAAATTCATAGTTGTAGAGAAATGTTATGTACCTAGCTTTAGTCAATTGTGAATTATACAAGAATATAATTTCTCTTAGCTCCCATGTATGCACACCACAATGAATGAAAGGGATTAATATTATATATCTAGATGTGTCAATGTGTTTCAGCACACCTCTCGATGCAAGATTGCTACATTAGACTTAGTAGAGCAATTAACTAACTGATAGTGGAAATTATACTTGTCAAAAGTATTAAGCCTGCTTTGACCATATGAATGGATTAATAACAGATTTGTAAGGAGTTTGGCCTCTACTTTAATTAGGAAGGCACTTGGAGAGGTTATTTCATATCTTGTTGGAAGATATATTAGATTTGCAGATTTGCAATTACGCTTAAGCCAGAAATTGCAGTGAAATGCAGTTTTGTAGCAACACTAACTAAATAAATTATTATGGGTTACACTTAACAAATATTGACAGAAGAATACATTTCCTGAGTAAGTTTCCAACGATGAAAAATAGCATTTGTTCCAAATACAAGATTTAAAGCTGGTGTAGCAGGAAACATCACACCTCCCTACACAAGTTCTGTTCTTTCTTAAAGTTAACTAAACCCTAGCGAGTAAGAAATCCCAACAACTAAACACAATCTTCAACAATTCTAGTTTTTCTACAATCAAGTGCAATTCTAAGAAAATTGCTCCGATACCAGATACAATTTTCCAAAATCCAAACTAGCAATATGTATTTTAGCTAGGTTTACTTGAATAGTAGCTTATTACACAAAGTGAGGGATGGTCCATGAGTGAAATTTGATTTACATCTAATAAGCTTAAAAGAAACAAATATGCACTAAAACCATAAACATTATAGTCACTACTTTTCACCTGGGTTTATAGATCATAACAAAATAAGGTCCTCCTGAAACTATTATAGTTTTAATGAAAATAAAGGGAGTAATTTTTATAACTCAAGCGAATAGGTAAAAAAATAAGTATCTTCCTGTGGATGTCATTCACCTGAGAATTTACCCTTCGACCTCAAGATATTGACTTTCTAAGAACAAGTTACTCGACATCCCATAAGGCATATCTTTAAAGATGCTCACCAGAGTCTCACAAACTCACCCCATCAATCCACCACACAATTAACCTGAACATCGCCATACAACCAATTACGGTTACTCAACTCCCAGTCAACAAATGTTGGCTCACCCCCAATTAACCTCCCTACCAAATTATAATCAGTTAATTAGATCAAACCTTACATTTTACAAAATTATCCAAGCCAGTTGCAAAGCACCTTCAGCGTGTTTCCACAAGGAATTTAACAGATAAAACCGAAGAAGAAAAAAATTATGTTATGCCAGCACAAAGTAACTAACAAACAGGCAGAAACTTTAATGTAATTTGGCAAATCTTTACTAACAGTACCAGAGGTTGCAGGATGAAACCATATTGTTTTAAAATAAATCCTCAATGTTGATTTGTAAACCTCTGTGAAGCAGGTTTTTTGAATTTATATTGAATCTTGAAGTGAAGCAAATCTTATTTGAAAATTTGGAATTACAGAATTGAACTATATCCTACTTAAATAGGCTATAATTATAATTTTAAATAAAAAGGCTTATACAAAATTGATTTTTTTATATTGGTTTTGGACCAAAGTTCTATAAATTATCATGTATAAATATAAGTTCTTCAATATGTTCATGCTACAATAATTCAATTGTCAAAATTAAGAGGTATAGAGCACCATCTGTTGTGGTGTTAACTATTTCAATATTTATCTTCAGTCCTCAAAGTTGACACATGTTATGTATTAGCCAGGAGTGCTATAAAGACTGTTTAAAGGGTGGTAGAGGGGAGGGGGGGGAATGACTTATTTACTAGTCAACATGGTAATAATGAATAAGTATTTACTTTACCTCACAAGAATTGTTATTAAAAATATATTAATAACTTTGTGGGATTTGCAAAGGTCTAAAACCTTATCAATTTTGTTAGTTTGGTTTAAATCAAGTTATTAAATCAAATAATCTAAAGTTCAAATCAATATCAATATTATGGAGAGAAAATATGTAATCATTTAGGAAAAATCACTCAGAAAACTCTGCTGAAATTCAAACCCTTATTTCCCATCACCAGCACTCCAGTCTATTGTGAAAGTATATTCCATTCACGGTAGGAATTACTCTCTGAAAGGTCTTTTTTCCTACAATATCCTACTATATAATAGATTTATGGTAGGAAAAAGGCCTTTCAGAAGTCAACTCCTACCGTGAACAGACATTAAGGCTTTAGACCATACAACCAACATGAATTTATGAAAATTACTATGGTGGTTGGCAGAGAAAGTAAAATAAGTTAAAATAAAGCTTTTTCACTGTATTTAAGCATTTACTTAACTAAATTAACTCATCCTCCAAAACAACCAAATGTTGGTACCAATGGTGCCCATACGTCTCTGCCCAGTGGCAGCAATGTAAAGTGTTGTTCTTTTCATTAAAAGCCATATTGTGTCATCCCTCTCTCATGTGCCTTCTACTGCAAATAAACCCCATGCCTCTAAAAGATTTACCTAAGTTGATTGTGATTTGATCATTTTCAAAGCATGATATTAATTTTGTAAACAATTTAACCTCTTTTCTGACATACCACTCACTAGTGACATCAGGTGTAGCTTATTGTAACTAATTATAGAAATTATTTTTTACGTAACATGTCACCAACATACTACTAAAAGGTAGTGAGTGACATCAGGTTTGACTTATTGTAACTAAATTTCTTTATTTATATAATGCCAACAATTAAATTGTTTACTTGTTTCAGATGTTTTGAAGAAGCATATTATTTCAATATTCTAGTTTATTTTTATTACTTGAACTTAACCATTAGCCGTGTGGTATTTCATGTTTAGTATTAGTTTTATGAGTGTGTGTGTGTGTGTGTATGTATATATATATATATATATATATATATATACACACACACACACACATGATGTGTGACTGATTTAAGTGATTCGGAAAAAGTACAGACATTTTTTCTGATAATGAAGTAAATGCTCAATTGCTAGATGCAAGAGTTAAGTGTCTAATCCATCCCGATCATGAACCTGGATCACTACCTACAAGGTTTCCTTTTACTGCTTTACTTGCAATTTAAAGGGTGAAGCAACTCTTCAATATTTTGAGGCATTTATTGATGATGACCTAATTGCATTTATACCTGAGCAAACTAATCTATGTGAATCTTTTCTTTTTATGAATACTACCCTCAAAAAAGTGTAAAATATGCATTGGTGTTATTTGTTTTTTCCAATCATACAGAAGGGAGGAAAACCCACCTTCAGTACCAGGAGCATTGCGCAAAATATATTGGAGGGGGGGGGGGGTGTTGCAGTGTTTTTCCCAACTCTAAGCATTTCAAAATAGCAGAGGAGAGTATGAGAAAGGCAGACAATGTTGAGGCAATGGTGGGGGGAAAGGCTCCCAGATTTTTTTTTTAATTTGGGGCGATAATAAAGCCTTGAACCGAGCTTCTGGACAACTATTATTTTTAAATGTATTTATTTATACTGAGTTTTTAAAGCTAGAAGGCTTTTTCAGCACATAAGGAAATAACTTTAATTATTATGTATTTCAGTTTACCTGCATTTGAGCTAAATATCCAATTGAGCTTAAATATATTTATTTAGATATGCAGATATTGTTAAAATTGTGTATTTTAGATTAATAAATTTAACTGACTTTATTGCAGCGGTTTCCAACATTTTGTAGTTTATGACCACAACTTTTCTCTCTGCGGCTATCGTAATCCTATGATAACTTAAAAGAGTTCAAATCCTAGCTTTTAAGTTTTTTCACTGTGTATTACTACCAGCCCAGACTATCTACAGTCAACTACACCAGTAGGATAAGCTAAATTTAGAGAAACTGTACCCTTATTTGCTGGGGGGGGGGGGGGATATTAGGATAAACTGCCCCTGGCCAGAAATAAAATTTTACTTCACTTTCAAACCAAACCAAAAGAGCGTGACATTAAACACCTATGTGCACTAATGCTAGTTTTAATTATTATATATTTCTTATAATAATGATTAGATGCGACTAATATGTAGTAAAAGAGAATCCACAAGCCTGGGGTTGGGGGATGATTTTATATTATGTTAGCAGCATTACAAGACTGCCACAGTAAATAAGTCAGTAAGAAGCTATCAGAATGGAATAGCCAAAAGGTACCTAAGCACTTTTAACAACTTATGTTTATATTAAAATTATGCAACTTCCTATAATCATTAAAATTCTTGAAAGAGTCAATATAAAGCTAAAACCTCTATATTGTGACCCCACCCAAAACACTCTGCGAACCCCAGGTTGAAAACCGCTGCCTTATTATAACACACTTGGAAGCAATATTTAACTAGTTAGCTCTGAGGAGTAGGACTCACTCGTCATTTTATCAAAAACTTAACAATTTGGCCATGTTTATTTAAAAACATTTTCAACGCCGTAAAATAAAGCAATAGAAAATGGAATTTATTGATATTTCTACAGTATTTCGATACCTGTCTATCAATGTCCTGTTTCATAAATTCAAAATCAGCACTCTAAACAACATGGCTAACCGATATTTCATGAAAATTGAACACTAAATAACAAATTTAAGAATGTATCCCAAAATTTAAAACCCTAAAGGGTGAAAACAAAAGCCTTAATTTTTTGTTTTATGTAATCGACTTAATCAAATGAAAAATTATGAGTTGTAACAATGTAACACAGCCCTATTACTCCTCTTCCTTCATTATTGCTTTGAACCTATTTAAATGGCTTTCATGAAAGCCTATTTTAATACACAATGAAATAAGTTACATTAGTTCAATTTAAACTAGTATGGATCCTTGCTAGAAAAATTAGTGTGTATTTCAGAAGTCAATCATTAACACGAACCTCAAAGTCCTCTCATTTCATCAGTCAGAGCTTTCGGTAAGAAAACAAAAAAATGTTGCATAGCATTCACTGCATTTATACCTTCAGAATTTAATAAACCCTAATTGAGGCATTGGCTGTACAACATAAGATAATTTGAATCATAAAACTGTGAAAGTCAAGCAGCCACGAAAAGTCAGAACTAAAAACACTAAACCATAAACAAAAAATTGGCTGACAATGCTGCCACTTCAAGCATTGCTGACTGAGTGAAATTTTGCTACTGGCAGCTTATGTTCCTTATGATTCGTTTCCATAACGCATGCAGCATACACTCACCGGCTGTTGTCCTTGCCTACTGACAATGGCGCTACTAGACTACTTGATTAACTAAGATTTCTCCAATCTACTACACAAGGAATCTCCTTTCAATGTTTTGATAATTTATGAAGTTGGGATTTTTCGTAGAGTAGAGATTAACAGTTGGTTGGGAAATTTTACACCCCCTCCTGTTCAGTATACCCAACTGAGATTCAAACCCTAATATCTCGACCATCGCCAGTCCAGTCTCTCAGACAGCGAATGAACAATCATCGCTTTGACACAAACCACAAAGATCCGGACAAGCCTGTACCCATCCATGCTAGTACCCACAACCAGGACTTTCAAACCGGCTACACCACCAACATATTAAGAGCATTTCCCAAACAGTGCAACAGTTCTCAACTTAGACAGTGGGAACTAACCCACCAATGGATTACCAAATCAAGATTACCACCAGGCTCACAAGATAGTTATTTCTAATTATTATTCAATTACATAGTATTATATTATTCTCTTATCTATTATTCCATCAGTTCTATAAATATTACAACAGAATTTATCTCTACTCCCAAAAACAGTTGGCACAATTTGTTTCCAACAGTTTAATTCAAAATTCAAAATGGAGTAATCCATTGTTTGTGTTATTTGTATCTCTTCTTCTTTGTGTTTGATAAAGGCAACAATGCTGAAATATTATATTTGTGTTTAAAATGGTGTGTGACTACTACTACTATAGAAGACAGAAGAAAGGAAGAAGATGTCACCTTTGTGCATTGGATTCTTCCCACATCTTTCCTCTTTCCCTAGGTGGGCTTTCTTCATCAAATTTATTCTTAGTAGTTTATTTTCCTTTTTCTTTAGTTTTATCAATTTCTTTTATTATAAAATTATCTAGCCATTGGGCCACCTCATTTTTGAATCAGTCCAGTCTATTGTGAGAGGGATGTAAGTGACCATCAAAGCTGGTAGATAAATACTAATAGCTCAAATTGATTAGTAAAATTGTTTAAAATGTTTGATAGACTTTATATTAACTAAAATTGTAACTTTAAAGATGGTGTGTGTACAGAAGTACCACATTCATGATCTAGTTTTAAAGTGCCTGTAATCTTTCCTGTTGCTTTGACAGGTTGCACACTAAATGGTTCAGATGGAAAGCTCTATTTAATTCAGGAAAAATATTCTCCTTTCACTCATTCAAGATGATTTACTTGGTTGGCTATGTATATTCCCCTTTTAACCACACATTAAAGAAATTGCTATTAACCTTAGCTCAATATATAATACGACTGTCCAGAAATTAGACTAATGATAATTTTTATTTTGTGTAAGCACAGACTACACCTCACAATGGCAGCACAAAAAAAAACCACCATTTGATTAATAAGACTAGAATTTGGGCAGTTAAAAACGTCAAGTAGTGATTTTTATTAGAAATTTAATACTAAGTTGAGTTTAGAAAAATTCATTTTCACACCTTCGAATAAAGGCTCTTAATATTGTCATATTCCCGACAGAAATACAAATTCAGGAACATTTCACAAGATTTTTACCAATGCTCAACACTAAAGCATAATTTTTTGTTTCCCAATGAGTGGCAGGCCACCCTAAGGTATGCTAAACATTCTCTAGAAAACAACAACACACTAGAAAAGGGATCAAACTTTCTACAACCTTTTTGACAAATACCTTAACACTTTTGTTCACACAGATAAGAAAGTTTTATTAAAGGCCTTGACAGTGGAGAAAGATAGAAATAGGATCTGCCTTCCCAATTAACATACATAAAATAGTTTTAATTTACCGTGACGCAGACCGAACAACATTTATTTTGATTTGATTTTTTATCTAAAATAGTTTTGTTAGTAATGTAGTAACTCACATAGTATGGATCAATAGGTTCAAAGTTTATTTATTCGTATTTAAAAAAAGCCTTGAATGAGTTGTAAGTCAGATTATGAAAGTTTATGGCAAAATGCTAAATTATAATTTCAAACAATTTTTGTGATTCACTTGTTTAGTTTTAAGAATTTAAAAATAGCATACTGTAATGAGTAAAAAATAGGCCACTCATTTATCCCCAAAAAAACCCAGCTCTTGGTCAGATCTTAGAACGAACCATAATCACACATTTAGATAATAATGTGATACATTTTTTACCTTTATCTTAACAAGTTTTTTTTTAATTATGGGCCTTAATACTATGGTAATAATCTAAATAAAGAACAAAATGAACAAACCGTTTGTTGTTACTTTTTCTTTTCAAACATGTTTAAAAGAATTTTAATTGTGGTAAGTTGTCAAATATGTAACTCATTTAGAAAGACATTTATCAACCTATGTGCAATGAAGAGTGTGCCACAGGAATTTGGGGGAGGATTTTAAAAAAGAGAGAAAAAATAAATAAAAAAGATCTTTAGAAATACATGAACAGCATTATTTTTAAAAAATAACTAAATAATTAGAATTTCAACTACTGAATTCTTAAAAACAAAATATTAAAATTTTTTAAATTATAAAACAGCTTCTTAAAAAACGATGGTGTGACAATTTTAGCACCCCGTATAGTGTGCCTAAGTTGAAAACTGCTGATTTAGAAAGAAAAAAAGTATTTCTCTACTAAGGATAAAGATATTCGATCAATCAAATTTAAAATCAGAAAGTAATCTAACCCTTAAATATTTCCCTCTATTACCATATTGGCACGAGTTAAAGACGGCCTCCTATTTTACCCTTGGATGAATGATGATAAAAAAAAAAATCCTCAAATCTAAGATGACCCCTACCCTATTTTCTCCATTGATCAATAATAATAGAAGAAATATGGTGTTAAATATAAGGTTGTTCTCATACCTCATGTTAAAGCTAAATTCTTTAATTTACTGCATATTTAAAGTTGTAATAAATAAGTAATAGTAGTTGAATGTTTTAGATGACAAATAATGGGTAGAACATATATTTATTAATTGTGGATATTAATACAGAGACTAGATGTTATTCAGTACACATTCAAAATTTGTTTTTACTGTAATTATTAAGTCTTATTTAATCACTCATCAACTGAATCTTCCTCATCACTTTCTTGTTCCCACTGGGAGGGCTCCGCCTAGGGCTTCCCAAAGCAAGTCATCCTCCGACCCATCCAGTGCAGCATTTCTTGAGTTCTACTATGATGGAGTCCTGTGATATCTGTTGCCATGATGAGAGGATTCACTCTATTATCAGGCTTGGTGACACACTCTTTATCTTGCCTGTTGGGGTCAGGACATAGTTTCCTTCTTGAGGTAGTCTTTAAATGCCCTAATAGCCCCTACGTTCAGAACTTAAAAGCTGGCTTGTAATTTCTCCTGGTATCACAATCAAACCAGTTTTAATTCATGTGGCAGTAGAATGATGACCACGAAAAGCATCTAGTACAAGCATGCTTCTCCTGCCAAGTGCAGCTCCAGGGCGCCTATTCAAATCTTTCATTAAATCTTCAGTCATCCACCCATTCTCTTAGACTCTTGACATAAATTCCTTTAGGCAATTTTTCTGGTGAAATTCTTACATTTCAGAATTACATAGTGTGGGAGTTTAGATCCAGCTGCAAGACAAATAAAAATTACTACTACCCTTAATTTTTCATTGCCTGTGGTACGAATCCTTACAGTCTTCTTTCATTTCAGGTCCACAGTAGTATTAGATGGCAGGTCAAAAAACATTGGTGGGTGACCTGGTGGTCTAGGGGTAAGGTGTCAGACTTCTGTGCTGGCGGCCGGGGTTCAATCCTCGGTCCCGGCACAGATTTATCTGATTACTAAACCATTCCTACACCTCTGACAAGACATCTTGTGAATGTGTAGAATGCCAGGCCGCCACCGTGGTTCGGATTCCACGTTAAACTGTAGGTCCTTCATTTCATCTCACAATCACCCTACCATTTCACATTAGCGTAAGTGCGTATAACCCGAACGGGTAGTAAGACGCGGTGCTAATAATAATAATAATAATAATAATAATAATAAACATTGGTGTTTGGTCACAAAATCCGATCCGACTCGTGAGGTAATTTGGTCTGTTTTAGCCTGATAATGTATTTCTGGAAAGCTAAAATTTATCTTGATAGTCAGGTGGCAATCTCTGGGCTATTGTTGTCCATCGCCTGAGAGATAACCCACTTATTCTTTTAACCCAACTGACACTGGCTCTAAAAGACGGCCGCGAGACATTCATTTTCCAAGCCACTTCAAGGGCTTTAAAACAAATGATTTCTCTTGATATGGGCACACCATTTCATTTCTCTCTTACTTGTTGAATAGCAATATTGCAGCTTGGGAAAATCTTTCTTCCAGCGGAGTGAATTAGCTGTAACATCATGCCGCCGCCGATTTGTTCGTTTGCATAGCATGCCTTGCAACTGCTACCTTAAAGCGTGTATCATTACTTCGTATTTTGTCGTTGTTTACTGGTTCTGAAGATCTGCCACATTTTTGTATGTTAATGTGCGCCTTTGGAAGATATAAAACTATACTGTAATACACCATTACTCAATCACACCACAAAAACAACGCATACACACAAGATGATTGCTGATGTCATGCACCATGAAGAAAAGAGAAACACTATTAATGAACGCTGTTTTGTGCAGCTAGCTGCTACACAGCATCATCATCTGTTAGTCAAAATAATCCCTCATTTGGCTTTCCGAGTGAGGACTACTCTGGGAATTAAACCCTTTAAAATGAACAACATAACATGATTGTATTAATGTCAAAATAATTATAGAAATACATAAATATTGTGAGAATCCTGTAAAATAATGTGATGAAGAAGGATCAATCAGAAAGATTAGTTTGGTTAGGCCTTGATAAACACAAATATTTATAAAGATTCTTTGTAGTAATTCCATAACCAGCCCTTTCTAAAATATATCTAAGGTTATTGGGGTAAAGTATATTAAATGTATTGGTTTATTATATCTAAAATAAATTTAAAATTACCAGAATACAAAACTAAAACAAGAGGTTTCAATATTTAAAATCGGCGCCGTTGGGGGTGAGGGAGACGGACTAGAATCGCACAGCCCTAATGTAATTTCTATTATATGCATAGAAACACATAAAAGGAGCAAAACACAATATGACTTTTATAGTAAAAAGAAGAACCCGGTTTACACTTTACATTGCTGGCATCGGACAAAAAAGGTAATTGTTGCATCATGAAGAAAATCTATTGTTACAGCCCAATCCTCAAATTAGATTTTATACTATTGAAACTCATCAGGAAGGAGTGTGAAATGCAAATTCCTATAAAAGGAAACCAAAAAACACAAACGGGAGAAAAGGGAAGTTTGTAAAGAATCCTTTTACATGTTTCTATCCACCTTTCCTTTACCTTCTTCTAAATATAATACAATTACCTCATAAAGGGAAAAGAGGTTTTCCTTAGAGATATATTTTATATGCATAGTGGCTTGTACTTACAGAAAAACAAGTCTGAACAAATTATTAACCAATATGCCCAAGAGGGGCCTATTACTCACCTGAAAAAACAGATGACAGGACATCAGGCTGGCTGCTGGATGGGGACTTGAGCTGGGCTCGACCATTGGATGAAGACCCATGGTCCGACTGGTGTTGCACACCAGACTTTAAAAAGGTTGGCCCGGGATGTCCTGTGTTGCGATACTGTTGAGCCATCTGCAACGGAGATGAAAGAAACTGCCAACACAGTTCCAGAGGGTCAGCCCTAACTCCATAGCAAGCAGAATATGATGAGATACACAATATAGGACTTGTAGACATACTAATAAAGTTTTTTTTACTTGATGCAAAGGAAGGAAATAAACACACAGAGAAATGAAACACTTCAAACAATATGTTTACAAATTATTACATATTTTAATATTTGATAATTTTAGCAGAGAGAGATTGTATGAAGCAAAGAAAATGCCTTAGTTGTGCTATCATTGCAGCTCGCGTCTAATGTTTGGTCCTTAATATTTTATCTCTTTGGAATTATCTGTGACAAATTTACAAGTGCAGTTAAGACACAGAGGTTTTTCATCTTTATTATTCAAAATGGCTGATACGGAAAGTAGGAAACAAAAACAGAATTTAATTGTTTAATTATTATCAGAGAAATGAAGATAAAGACACACATATGTAGAGTTTACAAAATAATACTATAAACTCCACGATGTAAGTAAAAATTAAAACTTAATTGATACATTACCAAGTTTATCAGTAAGCCTGTGTGCATTAATTATTAATATAGTCCTTAGATAACAAATGAAATTTTCCTGGCCCTTGTTACTGACAAGATCTAGAAAAATAATTAATTTAAGAATTAAAAGTCATGTTAAGTGACAACAAAAATCCTAGGTAACTTCAACTTGGCTTTGCATTTTAAAAGTGGTCTTCACACACCCCTACAATTTAAGAACAAATTACCAATTAGCAAGTCGCTATTTGATTCTTATAAAACATTTTTATTGGTGTCTAACTGTTGACAGTATTTATTTTTCATGAAACCCAACAAAATATGTAAGTCAAGGATCATATGAAATAAATTGGGGTTCTTTGCATAGTTTTAGATAATTGAAACCAATTGGGTAGTAAGAATTAAGTCATGTTTATTTAATCAATATGGCAAGTAAACATATATTATGTCATGGAGGCTGACTGTATTGTGTGTAGTGTGTTCCCATTTCTGTTGAAGAAGTCTTAATTTGTTTTATATAGAGTTTATTTGTAATTCTAGTTTTAATTTTCAGTTTTTGAAACGAACTAGAGACCTTTGGCTTAGAACGCCAATGCTCTTACCACTGAGCTATCCAGGTGTCATTTTACAATTTTCAGAATATTATATCTAGATAAAGTAATCCTCACAAAAATGCATAAATAATACTTTGGCTATTTGATTATATTATATATATATTATAAATATTATAAACATTCTATACATCTCCCAAGAGTAAAACCAAACGTTTGAACAGGCATCTGCAGAATCCAAGTCTAGACATTTTTTGTGAATCAAGAAACTGGCAACAACAGTATCTAAGTGACAATGATCACCATATAGCCACAATGCCATAGTCTACTTTTTAACTCTCATCTGCTGAAAAATAGAACTGTGTATACTGAAAATTACATTATTATGTGTTTTGTTGCGTTTTTTAATCGTGAACTTTGAGGCCTACAGTTTTCTGTTAAGTGTGTAGGTCTTGCCATTCAATCTCCCTTTCAATGTTTAATCGAAGTAACTTTTATAACTGACAAAAGGGTGTCTTCTTATTTGAATCTGACCGTAGAAAAGGTTGTCAGAAGAGTGGGTTGAATACCCAGAGTACAAACAACCCAACCTATTCTCCCAGCCATTGGTCACCCTTTTCAATACCTCTGTGTCTCATATGTCTAAGTAAGGGATTTCCAACTTGATATATATATTTGTAGCTTATACTAAATAGTAGTAGAATAAATGTTCTGACTTTAATACATGCACTAAATTATTGTTCTCACAATAGAATAAATGTTCTGAATTTAATACATGCACTAAATTATTGTTCTCACAATAGAATAAATGTTCCGAATTTAATACACGCACTAAATTATTGTTCTCACAATAGAATAAATGTTGAACATTTAATATGTATACTAAGTTATTTTTCTCACATTAAAATAAATGTTGACCAACATACTGAAACAAAATCTCACTAGAAATATTTAAGCTCACTTTACCAAAAGTGTATATTGCCAATAGAATGCGCTGAAAAAATAGTTTTATTTTGCAGCCATTATGGCTCAAATATTGTACACACAAATAAGATAGTAATTCTTCATATATTTTTAAATAACTTTGCCAACTGTTGTGGTTCATCTATTTTTAAATAACTTTGCCAACTGTTGTGGTTCATCTATTTTTAAATAACTTTGCCAACTGTTATGGTTCATCTATTTTTAAATAATTTTGCCAACTATCAAGGTTCATATATTTTTAAATAGCGGTGGCGAGATATATCGATTTAACAACATGCATATCCTATAGGTACAACATTGAATGTGTATTATCTAAAAGAGTGTGATTATAGGCCGCATTAGAGTTTTATGAGAGCAGTTTCTTGGAAAAAAATGCGGCTTATTTTCGGGCCAATACGGTAATTACAGGTGGTGTTGTACCTATTAGTCTATAAGAGACTAGAGCCTTGAAACCTGTAGTACCACTACAATAAGGAAAAATAAACTGCGGGCGGCAGAAATGAAGTTCCTAAAAATGATGGTTTAAAAAACAAGGAGAGAAAAGATCCAACATGAAAAGATTCATCAAGAGATCCATATTAAACAATCAATCTGTGAAACTGTAATTGCCACAAGGTTGAAATGGTTTGGACATGTAAAGAGGATGGATCCAATGAGAGTAGCAAGAGAATGGTAGGGAAAATATCTGGAAGGAAAGAGATCTGTAAGCCGAACAAGGAAGAGATGGATCGTTCAAGTGAAGCACGACTTGGAAAGGAGAGGTGTGGATTGGTACCATGTCAGAGAAGAGGAAATGTACCAGATATGTACATTAATTTTTTTCCATACAATATTAATTTGTAAAATAATCGAGTTTTTGATTGTGTTAGTACCTTAATTTATCAGATTAAAACAAAATATGACAAACATTGTGCAATAAAACATTTTTCAAGTGAATTCAATGCAAAAAGAAATATAAATAAGCACAATAAAAAAATTCAAGCATAAAACAACAAACCAAAAAATATTCGAGTTTCGATTCAGCTTTGAGACTATTTCATATATTCTATTTGAGTTTGCATCGAATTGAAAATGTGGACTTGGCACATCCCTACCATAAAATAACTTCTGGAAAAAAACAATAAAACCATAAAAAATCTTCCAAGAAAGTTTTATAGAGAAACAATACACTACAAAAGAAATATGGCTTACCAACAATTATCAAGATTGAAAATCTACTTTTCCCAACATGTCCCATATCACAACTATAAATTAATTGCTCACAACAGTTAACTGAGACAATTACAGCTAAGAATAATTTAACACACTGCATTTAAAACTATCAACTTTAGAAACCATACATACTAGTTACCTAAAACAAGAGTGGTTATAAATATTAACAGACGGATCACTCGTAAATAGGACTGGAAATGGTGGTGCAGGAATCCATGGTAAATTCTTCAACTTTTATTTGTCCTTAGGTCCAAACACAACTCATTTGGAGAAATGGAAGCGATCAATACAAGTTTAAAACAACAACTTAGTTTTGTTCATATGTTTAACAAAGTGATTATATTAATGACTCAAAATCAGCATTATAAGCTATAAAAATCACCCTACCCATGGAAAATAAATAACCTTTCAAACGATACCATCTCCCGTCAGTTTTGAAGGAAATGAACAAGCAGATATCTTAACAAAGAAAGGTACCCGAATTAAACAACTGAGAACAAAAGGCATGACATAACTGCCACACTGCGGATCAAACACAAATTTAAGACTAAATTGATGGAAGAGCTCAAAAATAACCATGCGGGCGAAAAATGGAGGATAATTCTTGGAAATAGAAACCCGATTCCTGATTTCCAGCAAATAAAAGCTGTAGCTCTATTCCGATTAACCAGTTGACATGATTGTTTAGCTACACATCTTCATAGACTAAACATGTATACCTAACCCCATTGCACTCTGTGCAAACTACATGAATAGACAACACTTGCTTTAATGTCGAGCAATACCGTATTTCATCGCATAATGGTCGCACCCAGATTTTCAGTCTTAGTTTATAAAATTTCACACTAAGCTTTTACTTAAAAATAAAAAAAATTAAGTTTCGACATCGAGTTGACTAGACTTATTTGCCCATGGTACTCCCTTTTTCTCTTTGCTTGGTCTTTTAGTCTATTTGTAGACAGAGCAATGGACTGGCCAGTACAGGCCCAGCGTGCTACAAAATATCCTCTGAAATCTGGCATTTCTTCTATTGAAAAATGTTAGGTAGCACATATAAGATGAGAACAGTTTTTGAAGGGGTAATTTTAAAAGAAAAACATTGCATTACCATATGTTTGGGAGTATTAGGTAAAAAAAATTTTTTTTTAAGACTTCACATAATGGTCACACCCTACTTTTCCTCCCAATAATCTATACTTATAAAATAACATGTCCTGATTGATTGACTGACTGACTGATTCATCATCGCCGAGCGCAAACTATCAAGGCTACAAGCATGAAATTCAGACTGTATATTCATTTTGTTATGTAGGCACCCACTAAGAAACGATTTTAGAAAATTCCAACCCAAAGGGGTCAAAATAGGGGATGATAATATGTATGATAATATGTATGAAAGTCCGTCACTTTGAAAGTTACATAAATAAAATTTTGTATTTCGGTTATTGACGTAAAACAAATAAATACGTGTTTCAGGAATTTTGGAAATTTTATTTAATAAGGGATGAAAAAGGAGGTGAAAGTTTGTATCGGACATGCATTATTTTTGATCTGAGGTCAAGTTATGGTCATCAACGTAACGTAATATTTTTAATTAATCTGTAAATACATATGTATATTTTCGTATTCGTATAATCAACCTCCACGCGAGCAAAGCCGCGGGCAACAGCTATCTAGTGAAGTATAAAAACTGTGGCGATGATGTGGAGAAATATGGTAATCAAGATACAAGGAGATATACCAACTCAGCTAATGAAATATGATTGGGAAGCTAGAAATAGAATGTCAGAAATCCAAGATCCAGTGCACTAGCAAACAACAACAGTCAATCTATGATCATAAAATGTGTTGAACTAAAAAAAAAACTCCAATTCATACATGAGATGTAAGTTTGAAACTTATCTCATAAAGTGGAGGTGCAGAAATATAATAAAGGTAATTTTGACAAAGATTACCATAAATATATTGATTTACCTGAGAGCTGAACCCCTGCAATCCAACCGGCGTGCCTGTCCCTGATTGGGTTCCGTACGCTGGGAGGCCATAATGAGAGCCAGTTTGATGTAATTGCTGTGCAGATGGGGCTTGCTGCTGTACAGCTTGCAGTGACGAGTTTGTGGGTTGATAAAAGCCTGTCTGTCCCCCTGTTCATAAAAAAACATGTATATTGAAACAGTTTTTACCCCTAACAAAGAGTCCTGACATCCTGACTCACTTGGTAATGTCTCCACCTAATGTACAAGGGGTCACAGGCTCAATTAAAGCCACGTCTTAAAAATGAATTCATAAGAAGAGTTTTTACCTTTCACTTTGAATTGACAGTATAGTTATAGACTTAGTATAGTTTTAAACTTAAGAGAATCTCGCAATCTTTCAAGATATTCTAGATTTGAGGATAAGAGAAAATTTCAGATTTAACACTCAAATCCTTAAAAACATATATTTTTTTCCAATTTCCAAGTGAAATTGCTTAATGAATGTATGAATGCTATAATCAATGGATTATAGTAAAAATATCAACATTTGGTTACTATTTGTATTTTATATTATATTTCTTATGCTCATAATTTTTTCTCGGATTCTGTTTGAGATTAGGGACTTGACCCCTAGTTAGACACAAGGGAAAAAAAAGTTTTAAGAAACAACATACCGAATAATGAGTGAACAATGTAAACGTCTCAAAGTTGTAAAGGTTGTTATTACCTGAAGACCCAGAGTAGAATGACGACGAAGGAGGAATGGTAGGAACCACGTTGCTCTGTACTGGTCCGGGTCTCTGAACCATCTGTGAGCTAGATAAATAGCTTTGGTTCACATTCAACACCTGGCTCGGGTCATACTGAATGTACAACTGTGAAGGCTGAGGAGCAGACTGTAGTGCGCTTTGCTGCTGATATGGGCTGGCACCCTTGGTGCCTATGGCCCCAATCTGCTGGGAGGAGGGCTTCACACTCGCAGACATCAGGGAGTTGGACGATGATGATATCAATACAGTGTTGGGGTTGTTGCCCATAGTCTGGTTTTGACCAAATGGATTCTGGCTTGCCTAAACAATGATTTAAACAGTCTTAGATAAGTACGAACTTAAGTAATGACTTTACCATATATTATTAGAAGCCTGTGAAATGTATTTCTTGGATTAGATAGAAAGCTAAATTTAATATATTAGGACTGTATGGACATGACATTTTGGTCAGGAAATATCAAATTCCCAAGCGAACAATACAAGAAACAGGAAACAAAAAATTCCACTTGTAATTATTTTTCAGACATAATTTTAATCTAAACTTAGCCTTTGGTCTTCCCATTCATTCTTTAAAATTTTTAAATAGCTTTATGATAAAATTAGAAGCTTAAGACAATTTGATCCTTCCCAGGGTCAGGAAAGAAAAACGGAAACTATTAATTTGCTTGCAATTTAGAGATCTAAACAATATGTTTAAATTCTATAATCTTGTAGAATTTTTTAAGGGAAAAACAATGTACACAAAATGTTCATTTTAGAGATGGGCCACTCAATCTTCGAATCCTAGAATCCAACGAATCCTGACAAGTATTTGAGATTCAAGGATTTGATGGTCGAATCTTTCACCTCATAAACAAAGCATAATATTTTGAATTCTAAAATTACTTAGTTAGGCCTACTTGAAAAGCCCAGCTTAATCCATAATATTTATTTTGTCGGACAAAATAGATTAGCATGAATAAAAGTATTTAAAAAATAAAATAAAAATTGTTAGGTGTGGAACTCTTTAAGTGCCTAGTATTCTTTTTTAAATTTGTACATTTCCCTAGAATAAATAACAAATGTTATGACGACTAAATGTGTCAAGCACCTTCAAATGTTGACAATCAATTAACTGACTGTGCCATAATCAATCAATGGGATTGCCAATTGGCAACCTCCGATAAATAATTTTTACTTAATAAAAAAAAGAGGAAGACCATTTTGTAGCCACACCAATGCCAAAACTCACCTGAATGCGAAACTGTGACATATTCATATCATGTACTGCATTGGGGGGAGGATGAGGGGCAGTCTGTAGATACATCGACTGCTGGTTAAATGCAGATGTCTGACTCAAACCTTGAGACAGGCCGTACGCAGGAAACTGCGAGAACTGGGAACGTGCCTGACCACCCAAGACTTGAGACACCTTTTAATCAAAAGTTAAAAATAAATTATATATATAGAACAATAAAAAAAGCTATATATAATCAATGAGTTTTTTTTAAAAAAAGTAGCAGGAATAACCAGCACACTTGGGTTATGCATGAGTAAATAGTCGCTGAGCCAGCTCACAAACACATTAATACTAGATTTCACTCGCCACAGATGGCTTATCCAAAAGATGAGAACAAGATGTTAAAATTAAAATGTTCGTTCCCAAACTGATTCAAGGTAAAACCAGGTAATAAGGAAATATGTTTTATATACATTTTTTGTATTGCTTAAAATGATGGTTAGTAAAGGATGTTCTAGTTAGCAGGAAATAAGTTAATCCGAGTTTTAGGTTTCGTAATTTTATTATATCCCATAATCTAGGCTATAAAAGTGGCAAAGTTATTTGTTGAGATTTAAGGACCATCACTTGACAATAAACTAGATAACCCTTCACAGCGTCTCACTACCCACAATGGTGGGCATCCGTACTATATGTCGGGCTCATATTATCTGTTTTACTAGTGACGAGGGTGGGCTCGAATGCTTGCAAGGTGCAGTGAGGGTTATTTTAATTAGTTCCCTCTTTTCCTCCATAAAAATATGGGATACATTTCCCCTAAATTTAATCTTTCTGGTTACCACCCCATTAAGATAATTAAATTGTGTAGGCCTATAGCCCAGATGGGTGGTAAGCCATGATGTAGGGAAAATTCACCAAATTCAGACAGGTCCCCCAACCTCAACTTCAAATGAACCTCTTATTTTATTTTCAGCCTGCAGATTTTATTGGACATTTTAAATTTTAATAATTTTAATGTCCCAATACAAAATATAGAGATCCGATCTAAGTGTCCTATCATTATTTACCAATTTTCTTATTCTTTTGTTTTTTTAGTTTTCTCTTTTAGGAAGTTGAGTTGAGCATTTCACATAGAGTCCTGATGAATTCCGATAGAATGCCACCTATATGTCAAGGCAGTGGGAGGTAACTATCAATTTTCTTCAAGAGGCAGCAGCCATTACCTCTTTGTCCAGTGGCAGTAATGTAAAGTGTGAACTGTGTTCTTTTCATTGTAAACGCCATATTGTGTTTGTTCCTTTTATATGTTTCTATCCACCTTTAGACTACCTTCTTCCAAATATAATAAAAATCATATATTTGGACATTTTGGACTTCAGGTTACTATTACCCACCTGACCGAAATAGTTATATGGATGCCATAGAGATATGTTTTACCTGAAAAAAGGTTCTAATTGTTTTGCATGTGCAATATCAATGCCAAAATATAAATCCCAATATCAGCAGTGTGGGAGTTATACCTTGAGTAAGTTAGAGGGACTTCAAAAGTACAGAACTTTATATTTGTTCAGTATTATTAGAGATAAAAATATTATTAGTTTTTTGATTATTTTCAAATTTCTCAAATTTTTTATATTCATTTTAAGCTTTTAAAATAAGCTAAAGATTTTTTTCTTCGTCTTAATCTAGATGTTTTCAAATCTTGCACATTTTAAGAATTAATGTTTATTTAAGAATTTTATTTGGAATATTCTCCTCGCAAATTTGAATTATATAAACAATTGTGATTTAAATGATATAATGTGATAAGGTTTTTTGTGATTTATTATAGTATCCAATGATGTGGATACCCGGTACAGTAATCGAGCACTGACATGAAATGAGGTCTTGTGGATATTATCTTGGTCATCCTCGCAGTGATCTATCTACAAGCCTCTTCTAATCAAAATAATAAAACACAAATTCCATTGTAAATTAAAATGAAAGGCGACTGACATTATTTTAAAAATATAAGAATAGTAAAAAGAAGTATTTTTTTTCACAACCCGCAACCGATATATTACCGAATGGATTAGCAATATTCTCACTAATATTTAGAGGAACCAGTGCAAAGTAAACCATCACTTCTTGTCACAAATATCTACAGTTCCAAGAAAGTCCCTCCTTTGGAAACCAATATTAGGATAATTTACCTGTGATCCATCTATTTGGTAGGCTCCATAAAGTCCACCTTGCATTGACTGAGAAGAATTATATAATACTGTTGGAGGAGATGGGATCGCAGAAATTCCACCAAATTGTGCCGCAGTACCACCTAATGTTGGCTGATAACACAAGAAGATATAAATGGACTTATTATTGTGTTCACTTGCTTGATTTACAATTAATCAATGTATTTTTGCATGCAAGTATGGATAAGAAACTAGAATGTTTGAATGATATGAGTGCAGTACCTGATAGTTGATGTGTCCAGTCTGCTGTGTGGTAGAGGAATTGAAAGGTGGGGGTGAAAGAGCCCCTGCCCCAGGATGGCCTATGGGTGAGGGTCCCGACGACATCACGGGCTGCGGTTTCACCTGCGGGGGAATCAGCTGCACATCAGGGAGAATACACCTCCTTCAGAATACTGCAATACCAGATGTTCCCTCCCATCCCTTCACCACTAACCAGGCCTTCAAATTAACTTGGAACACAGGCCAGCATGCTTTTACCAATATTAACATAAACTAATCATTTTATTATTTATAAATGTGCTATGTTAGTTACAATCAAAGTATGTTAAATTATCATATGGGTAAATACACAGGCGAAATAAATAGCAAACTATTTTTACAAAAGTGTAAATGAAAGTGAGAATAGCATTGGTGAGAAAAGAAATGTAGGCACTAATTCAAATGATGGTGAAAAAATGTCCAAATATTAACAAAAGTTATGTAAATAAAAGCTCAAATGCATTTCTTTTTTAAGAATACTTAAATATGTTTTACTATAGGTGTTATATCTCAACACACAGATAACTAAATATACAGTACAGCAGGGCCCCATAGCCGCTAATTCGGTGTCTGCAATTTATCGCTGAACAATTCTATATATTTTAGTTAAAGAAAAAATTATTTAAGTCACAATGTCTACACCACCACCCCATTTCATCTCATCATGGGCATATAGTGGTATCATATCAATGTCATCGTCATCATCATCAGTGATCCGGTGCAACAGGAAGAATGGAGAATAAAATAGTAAGTACATTGTAGTGTGCAGTACACATTATTATGTAATTTATTTAATGTTGGTAATGTTATAATGTGAATAATTTATCAATTAAACTTTACCGTATTTATGTATGTTACATGAATATCAAATTATATAATGGTTTAATGATATTCGCGATTTCACATACACACAGTTTATCTAGGAACTTATTACTCACATATATTGGGACCCTACTGTACTACATTACAAAGAATTTCAAAGTTCTACCTGCTACATTCACATGTACTGTAGGCTCTATGTTACACTTTGGACCTGAATAAAAGACAGGTTTGTTTTCTTAGCCAAGCATTTAAAGATACACCCAGTCCTAGATTCACAGTTCAAGATATGACCTGACAGTGAATGCAGGATTCAAGGGAGATAGAAAATATCTTTCACAAGGATTACTTGTGTGGCATTGCAGCATAACAATTGAAATAATAGAAACTTTATGTCCCAAACCACTATTCACTGTCTTTTTGATTCCAATCACACAATGGATTTGTGTATGAGCCACAGGAAACACCTGCAGCTGGTTAAAGGTGTTAACGAGAGTCTTATGTTGTGATGATTCAAAACACCTTGTGCCCTAATGTGCCGTGTATTTGATAGTAGCGAACTGCCAAAGAGATGCACAATTTGTAGGACTAGAGATGGGTCGAATCCACTATTACTCGAATTCAAATCTATATTTTATTCTCAAATCTTGAATCTGAATCCTAGAAAATTGTTAGAAATTTTAATGATTTACAAATAGACCTACATTACACAATATAAGCCTTAACTGTGAATTAAGATTTATTTCAATCATAGTTTCAATTTCAATCAACCCCAAACACCCCTCGCAAAATACACATTAAAATCCAAGCAAATTAAACAATCTAGACTCATATTTATTATTGTTTAGAAATCAAATCAATCAAAATTTGAGTGTCTTTAAGTTATTAGTTTAAAAGTGTTGTTAGAATAAGTTAAGTTTCTAAAAAACATGAGTAATAAAACAGATTAGGCCTAATTATCCTTTGATCAACATTAATCATCGATGGATTATAATTTATTTTAATAAGAAAGCAAAAATAAAAATACAAACAGATATTTTTAATAAAGACTAACACAACATGATTAACAATTAAACATACATTGAAAATAGTGAACTCAATAATGCCAAGTATGTTTTATTATTTTTATTATATGTCTATTATCTATCTTCGTGTGGAAAACAAGAAATATATATTCGATTCTTGCAATATATCTATTTCTGAGAATGCATTTTATTTAAAACATGAACATATTTTCAACTCCAATATGCTCATTCCCATTTTATTAGGCAGGAATACGTTTGAATAGTTTTGCAATTACTTCAATAATATATTTTTTTTTAAATTATAAACTCTTAGCTAAAATCAATTTAAAAACAAATTATGAATAGCAAGTCATTATTTCATTTTTAAAACTGGATAGCACTTACTAAGTGATCAGATTACCTGAAGTGATATTAAACAAACACACTATATACAATAAATGGACGGTAAGCATAAATAAACAGTTTTGTCACTGTCTGACTGTTGACTGTATTTATTTTTCATGAAACCTAACAAAATTTCTAACTTGAGGATCGTATGCAATAAATTGAGGTTATTTGCATCCTTGTAGATAATTAAAACCAATTGGGTAGTAAGATTAACAGTATCTTTATTTAATAATCACTCTGGCAAGTAAACATATACGTCATGGAGGCCGACTTTGTATCATGAGTAACGAGTTCTTATTTCTGTTTAAAAAAGCCATAATTTGTTTTATTTATTTTGAGTTTATTTGTAATTCTAGTTTTTATTTTCGTTTTTGAAGAGTTTTAATGTGTTCATTACAATATTTACAATATTGTTCGTGAGGTGAGAGTTTTAGAAGAGAGATGTGCCGAAACGGTTGAGTCCAATTACCGTACGTACCTATTTGAAGTTTTGAACTATGTGCCACAAGTGAACCAGGAGGAAGAGAAGAAAAGAATTGTTAAGTAATTTCTTTTTATAAATTATGTTTCACCTAAAATTGTATTTATCTGCTCACGTTAGCTACAATATTACCTTGCCGGGCAAGTTTTATAACCAAATAAATTTTCTTCAAAATATTTATTGTATAGAATTAAATAAAAAATTACAATTAGTGCCTGTTTATAGGTGGCTAAATCTTGATAAATGCTGAGCATACTTAATAAAAACTTAAACTGATCAGTAGTCAGAATTTACATGTGAATATTAAGTCCCAATATAGATAAACCTATGTGATGCCTAAATATGAAAATACATAAATTCCACCACACAGCTAATACTGCCAATATTTGATTGGAAAAAAAAAAACACTGTCTTGGTATGGTCCAAATAATACTTTAATAGATATTAAAATTTGCATGTGATAGAAAGGGCTGTACATTGAAGAGTAGAATATCTGGTTGTTTCTGCCAATTAATTAATATTGTTTGTTATAAAACATTTCCAAATGAAACAAAATTTTTCATTTGATTAAATTACAATAAGAATTCCTAACATTCTCATGATTTTTCAAAAATAATGTAAAATAAAGAATTTTTCAAATTCTTATGCCATATTTTGCCTCTTCTGTAGCAACATTTTGTAGGATGAAAAACTCCTTTTTACTTCAAAAGAAGTGACTGGGGAATGTTTTATATAAAATGCATATTTCTCATTGTAATTCAATTAATTTCAGTCTAGTATTTCCCCCACAAATGATAGGTATCCTTAACATGTTTCAATGTTTCAAGTGTCTTATTTTTTACAAGGATGAAAGCGAAGTGAAACAAAAATGAAAAAGTATGAAAAAAGGGATAAAATAAAATAAATACCACGAAAATAAAATGTATGCTATTATTTATTGTAAATAAAATAAAAACAACTTGAAATATAATAATATTCATAAAATATGTAAAATACTTAAAATATATTAAACATAAAGAAACAAATGATCAACACATGGATTTTTTTTTGTATGAAATGTGCAAAAGAATAGGTTTGGCATGGCATCAGTAGCTCATTCCAATAATGCATACAAAACCTAACATTCCTAACCAAACACATCGATTTACAAAATACTTTTAAGAAAATGTGTGTCATTAAAAAGGTATATATAAGCAGTGTGGTTGTGATAATCATCATAAAAATATGTTTTTTTAAGGGATGGGAACGGGATGGAAAACGAGTCAAAATATAGAGATTCAGGACGAGAAATTTTAAAGTTCCTCTTTAGAATAATCTTATATTTAAAATATATTGATTTCTAAACTAATATGGTAGGAGCTAGTAAAGTTAAAATATTATTAAGATCTGCTTCGATGGCTGCATAGTCTAAGGCAGTAGTTCTCAACCAGTGGGGCTCACCCCCCTGGAGAGGTGAGAAACACTTTCCGAGGGGGCGAGGATCAATTTAGAAATTATGTTAAAATCAGCTAAGAATTGAAGACATTCTTTTTTTTTCTAATTAATTTTCCAAAATAGTGCAACATGTAATTTATGTAGTATGACATCTACAATCAAAATTTCATAAAAAACTATCAAAATTCCATAAAGACAATTAAAACAAGTACTAATCTATTCCAAGAAGAGAGAAAGGTGACTCACTAAGAAGTGAGGTTGCCAGGAAACGCCCAAGTGTCGAGGAACATTGCCCTAGGGAATCATTTTGATATTGTGAACATTTTCACATCTTGATCGAAGGGCACACGTCAAAGGAAACCACTAGTGAGGAAGTTGATTTATTTCACATCTTTCCACCCCCTCACCCCCTTTTCAGCTTAGAATCGTGTATTGTATCGAGCTACAACTAGGTAGTTGTTTTTAACAATAACCTAAAAAAAACTAGCTTAAAATGCCATGAAAATAACAAAGTATCCTGTATCTGTGTTAAATCTTTCCGCGAAAATGGATAAAATTTGTTGATAAGGATGATTTACAATATTTTGTTTATATTAAATAAAGATGTAAAATGTTAACTTTTTTGTAGGCCAAACCCAATCCCTGACTATGATTTTAAGACAACCCTTAGATTATGAAGCTACAAATTTGGGCTGGAACCAATTGATGACGATGATGATATGATCAATATAATCCAATGAGATAAATAACTGTCTAGAATGGTTTCTTACTTAGCAAACACTATCAAAATATTGGTTATACAATCACAATATAACGATTAGAAATAATATTGTAAAACTCACTAAAAAACTAAAGACTAATATACTTATTAATAAAGAAAGTTTACCTTACACACATTGCTGGAAGTGGATGTGGAGTCAGTCTTCACACAGACTCCTCCACTATAGCTGTTTGGAACCCCTTGCATGGCTGGTCCCGGGCTGTACACCACCTCCGAGTTGAGAGATGAACCGTCATCTCCGGGCCCATCAACACCCTTCCCAAATGCAGAAGGGTCCATACCAGCGTCGACAGCATTGCCAAATGTTGGTGTGAAGGACGAGGCAGTGGATGTTACGCTACCATCTTCGTGTTGCTCTATCACAGTTGGCATGCTGACTGGCATACTCTCCCACACCTAGGCACAGAGTTACATGAAACCTTATTCAATCTACTTACTATCTATATAACTATTAAAAAAAGGGTGTAATTGAAAGAAAATTAATACATACAGTACAGGACTACATATTCACCTAATGTCAATGCAGGGTTGCCACCATTTTGTTGCTATCAAATTTTATATTTTGATTTTCCAGAAGGATGTCACATTTTTTCAGGAAGTTTAGATTGAAGAAAAGAGTAATACTTTTTTTTCCCCCATCAAAATGACAAAATGTGATGTCATGTTGCTTTTGTTTCAAACATAATGATTTAAGATTGATAGGGGAAATACATTATTTTCATTAAAAAACCCTTTTTCAAGGGGTATTAGGACAGGTTTTATTCAGCGTGATTAATTCTTCAGCTCACTTTTTCATCCGCCCAAAGACCTACCTACTATTTTAAGCTTTCAGTTAATGTCCCAAATTAGTTAATACTCCAGTGTTTCTATTTGTTTTTGCAAAATTTTCTGTGTTTGCCCACATTCACCAGTATGATCTGTTTCTTAATGGGTTATATTGAGACCAAGCCCAAATATTGAAAGATAGGAGAGAGTTATAGCCCTAATTTTTATATTCACGGCACTATTTACTTAAATTTTAGTCAATTTGTAACATTTACAAATAATTTCTAGAATATTTACTATTACCTATCCTTTTTGTATGAAAAAAAATTACTTGACAAAATTCAAATATTTTACTCCCGCAAATCAATTTAAATCAGCTTTAAAATAATAATTTTCTTTTAAATTAATTTGATTGCCTCCTAATGAAGTTAAAAAATTTAATCACAATAGGAAATAAAAAATTAATTCTTAAACGAAATGGAACAATACTTGTACCTTTTTGACGGAAGCAATCTTGAAGTTAAGATCTGCTGTTGAAGGAGAGATGGTTGATTGCACTCCTGTGGTCATATGCATAGAACGTGGTAGACCCATGACCTTGTTATTCTTATCCTCAGTCAACTGGGACAAATCGGCATCAAAAGTGAAGTCTAGTTTCATATCAGCACTATCTTCATTCTATAAAGATAAAACATAAACTGAAAGTTATTACTAAACTAACATCAGGGCTCTTTTTCCTAACACTATAATTTGAGTCTAATTAACAGACAAAAATGTGGGAGAATGCAACATTAACTCATTCTTAACAACTTTTTAGGAATATTTGCAGAGCTATTAGACTATGCGTGATGAAAAAGGGCTTTATATTTAGTCTTCTTCTAAATAAAACAATTTTTTTTATGGGCTCACTTAAAAATTTTAAGATATTTGAGAAATAGGTCCAAGCTTTCCTCTTTACCTTGAGATAAGATTGAATAAATTAAAATGACACCTGAACACGGGACATTTGGCTTAGTGCACCAATGATCTATCATTGAGCTACCAAGTGATTGTCCCATGTTTAGGGCCTTCTTCACCCATAATTTAAGGAAAAGTTTGTGATGGATGTGTGAATATTATCAGCTACTAATAGGTATCATTGATATCAGTCATCAGCGACTTGGTTGTGTCTTTATGCTGCTAATAGTACATATGTAATAAGAGTTTAATTGTAGGCTTAGTATATATTTTCATTATGCCTGTGCGAGAATGACATTTTGAGTCCAGGAAATTTTCACACGAGAAATGTAAATTTCACACAAAAACAAGAAAAAGTTTAAAAATAATTTTGTACTTTGGGCCTTTTTTTTTCAGATATAAAATTTTTGTCTAAACTTAGCTTTCATATTCATTATAACTTTTTTTTTTGTGATGATAAAATTAGAATTGTGGGGCAATTTGATTCCGAAGAGGGTTGGGAAAAGATACAAAAAAAACTCTGATTAGGTTGCAATTTGTAGGTCTGCACAGTAAATTTAAATTCTGTAAGCTTTGTGGAATTTTTTAAAGGGAGGGAAAAAACCTAAAATGTTTACATTAATTTATTTTTAAGTTTTGCAAATAAAACTATATCAAATTTTGTTTAACAAGATTAGTTATTATTATTAGCACCGCGTCTTACTACCCGTTCGGTTTATACGCACTTACGCTAATGTGTAATGGTAGGGTGATTGTGAGATGGAATGAAGGACCTACAGTTTAACGTGAATCCGAACCACGGTGGAGACCTGGCATTCCTCACATTCACAAGATGTCTTGTCAGAGGTGAAGGAAGGGTTTGGTAATCAGATAAATCTTTGCCGGACCGAGGATTGAACCCCGGCCGCCAGCATAGAAGTCTGACACCTTACCCCTAGACCACCAGGTCACCTAACAAGATTAGTGTTGAGTATGGTTTTGATATAAGGTAACACAGAAAACCTAGGTTTAAGGCCGCTATAATAATTGTGTAGTTTTAATCAGGCATTTTTAATATAAGTATGAATAAATTCTAATAATTGATTTTAAGATGGTCCAACTATAATTATTTGAGATAAAATAACAAATGGATGCTATTCCAAAATAGCATAAGTGTGAAGGTGTATTTATTTTGTCTATGATTTGATATTTGAAAGTTCACATGTATCATTATTTTTCACCAAACATATGTTTATTTTCTTAGATATATTTAGAGATTAATATTGGCATCAAGTAGCCCAGTGTGGTTGTTATTTAATGGTATTTAATCGTATACAGAAGCTTTAAAATAAAAAGAGGTTGAAATTTTGGGTATCCGACTAATTAAAAGATTTAGGATTAACTTTAGTAAATTAATAATATTGTTAATTAGTATTAATTTTCCCCCAAAAATAGTTTTTCTGCCATGATTGCCATGGAGATTAGATAAGCAGTGTTTGGTATCTACAACAAACTCTTCTGCTCATATCGCCATTATATATTAATTGCTTAACATTGTGATTTCTAATAGCTTTTATGTATTATTAAGTTTTTGATATGTAAATTTTTTATCCTATAGTATTTATACAACTTTTTGAACTTTTTACCTTAAAATATTTCTTAAGTAGTTGTATAAATTAAATCTAATCAAAAAAACAATAAGACCAAGAAGGGTAGAAGTTGCAAAGATGCCCAGAAATGACCAAAATGTCCAAAAAGTGCAAAATTGAGCAAAATTTGTAAAAAAAAGCAAAATGTAAATAATAATAAAAAAGAGTAGAGAGATTAAAAAGCCACAAAAGAGTCAAAATGGGTCAAAAGGGAAAAAATGGCAAAATGGTTGTTAAGGTAAAAATCAAAATGGGGTTAAAAGGGATAAAAAGAGAAAGAATGGCTGAATGGTTTGCAAGGTAAAAATCATAAATGGGTTGAAGAGAGTAAAGAGGATAAAAATAAAAGGTATATAGGGTGGTAAATAGGGTAATAAGAGCAAAAGGATATTACTTTAGGTATAAGATGGTAACAAGGTTACAAAGAATTTAAAAGGGGCAAAATGATAAACAGGGTGAAAAAAATATGCTAAAATACATTTGATTTAATTATTATTACCCTTTCACAACAAATTTGTTTATGCTGACATTATTCTTTCTTCTTTATTGGCACCAACAGGCAATAACTCGTGTATAGAGAGGTTATAGCTTATCTTCAAAAGAAATATCAGCTTTTACAACATGTTCAGATTCCTATTTTTACACTGTGTTTTAATTAGTCAGCCTACATTTGTGTTTTGTATCACAATTTAAACCAATAAAAGATTAATATTTAAATATAATTTAAGATATGGCTACAATTACCTGTGCTTTATTTTATATACTATAAATAACAAAGTTACTTTATAAATTCCCCGTGTGTACATCAGCTAGTTAATAATATTTATAAGAATACCTGGTGATATCCAAGTTACATTAGCTAACACATTTTGGTATTGTTAGGTAAAGTCATGCGCTTTGTTTACAAGGTTAAAGAATAAATAAAATTCAGATAGCTGTTGAGTTTTGAAAACTGATCAGAATAATAGGGATTTTAAGATTCAAGTAACCGTAAAAACATGTATCGTCATTGTGAATATAGAGGCAAATAACTTTAGTGCATTGTGCGTGTAAAGGTTTAGAATACACACATAAAAATTAACACTGATGATTAGCAAAAAATCACATTTAGTTTTATCAAAATTTGCGACCTATGTATTAATAAAAGCTATTGAAAGTGATAAGACACAGATCGTGTAGCTTGATGTAAAAGTAATCAACATTGTGTTGTAAGCTTAGTTACTGTCAAAAAGTTTCTTCATGTCACTCAGACTGTACCTGGCACTATAGTAGTGGGGAACTGGCTTAGTAAGGTTTTAATAATAATAATAAAGCAAATTACTAACCTTGTTGAAGTTAAGAGGCATTTGAATGGGGTCAGATTTGTTATCTGGTCCCTTGCCCAACTCTGACAAGTTTACTGGAGTCTTGTTGGTAAATCCTAAAGCCATGTCCTCCACATCTTCAGTTAGCTTGCGATCTAAGATATTAAAGAAAATCAACATTGTTGGAAGTACTATATTATATATTTTAGAACTTTAGAAAGCATGACCCATAGAGAATTTAAAGCAAACATTAGTCATGAAGAACATAGTTGTTGAAACAAATAGTCTATTTACTCAAATAAATTAAAAGCAAAATTGTGTTTGTTGTATCCCCTTTTGACAAATTCTCTTCTAAATTATTTTAATTAGTTATTTTAATATTTAAAATAGAAAAACCAGCCATAGATAAGCTGTAAAGTTACCAATTACCTCTGTTTTGTCAATCCGCTGATTCTTCAAGTGGTTTGCAATCTTTGCTTTCATTGCCAAATCAGAAGGACCCGTTTTGTAATTTGTGTTCTCAAAAATGATGGTTTGAACTGGTGGAGATGTTCCGTCCAAAACAGTTTTCTCCACTACCTGTAGTAAACAGTCAAACAATCTTAACACAGGCTTGGTAGGAATAGATATTTTAATGTTTCTGTGAGAAATGCTGTTGTATTAGTGTTAATTTTTTTAACTCAAGTACTTCACATTGAAAAATCCTTTTAGAGTTTGTAACAATCGAAAGATCAAAACAATTTAAAGTCTTGTTGAATATATATATAGTCGTAAATTTCAAAATGCAACAAAATGCTAGCCTACCTCTCGGCCGAGTTTTGTTTTTTCTCCACTGGGTGTACTTCTCTGGCTGCTAGCTCCTGAATGTGGTTGATCATTCATTTCCATTACACTGTCATCAAAACATAACCAATTAATGAGTGGTTGCTATGGGGGTCTTCACAAAAGTACTAATAATATTTTTACTAAATGGACAATAGCGATATTAAAGTTGGGAGGAATAAAATGTATCAAGATTTAGCAAGATGGCTGAATGTAAATGTATTATTTTGTTTGTTGTACCAGCTGATTATACTCAAAAATTAATCATATTTTATGTTATGAAAAAGTACTAAAAAGAGATATAATATAAGAACCAGGACAACAAACACAGAATGGTTTCAAAGTAAAAAAGTAAAAAAAAAAGTTCACACTCAACACTACTGCCAATGAAAAAAGAATAATGATTTAAACTTGAAACTTGGTAAATATTATCCAATCCCTCAACGAGGTTTTGTTTCATTTCAATATTTTATTACATGACATATGGAAAAAGTTCTAAGAGAACGTTATTCTTTTATTTGTATTTATCTCTAATTCTCTGATATTATTTATCTTTTGAAATTATAGATATTTTAAAATATATATATTTTCAGTCAAATTACCAGCTGTCTGTCGAGCTTGTGAGTGTGGTTCCCAATTGTAAACCGCCTGCAGTGTTACTGCTGGGAGAGTTTGGTCTCAAGCTAGAAGTGATGGCTTGTCCCATGCATTTACCGATGGGGGCGGAGCAGGCAATGATGGGTCTATTGACACATAATACCCAAGCTTCATTACTTTTTATAAACATACTCCACTATAATGTTGCCAAGGCTCTCCTTTTCAGAAAATAATATACTAACATTTTTGAAAACTTTAATTATAGTGCACAGATTTTTAAAAAAAATGTTAAAGTATTCTCCAATTTTGAGCCTATAATATATATATGTATATATATATTTTTCATACATTGTTAACGAAACGGCAATGAATTGGACTTGAAGTTTACTTTGATGCTTAAATAATAAAGTATCTTTACCAGGAAAAAGGCTGATACTCTGGTTGATCTTGTTCATCTCAGAGACATCATTGTGCATGCCGTGTTGATGTTGCTGTTGTTGTGCTTTCTGCAGCCTGTTGGTCTCACGCGCCCTGGCCAGACGAGGGGGTAGCTTGCTCTGCCTAGGGCGCTCAAAGGGGGGCTTGCTGGGTCCCCCCAACATAGCACCAGGAATCGATGACATGCTCCCACCAGAAGAGGTTGGCACCAACTGGGAGGCTCCTATCACCTTGCTGCTTCCTTTCCTCTCACGATCACGATCTTTCTCTCGCCCATTGCTCGGCAAGGACGAGCTCTTCTGTTCTTCAAATGACTTCTGACGCGATTCCTTCACATTCTTCTTGCTCCGTACTTCTTGGAAACCATTGTCTGCATCAAAATTGAAACGCTCTTCTTCCAATGTCACTTCTGGCTGGTCATCAACTATCACCACACCTAGTCAGTCAGGTAACACAAACAAGGGCCTCACACATTCAGTTGGTTTTTAACAAGGCAACAAACACACAAAGCCAAAAAATTAAAAAAACAAAAAAACTTAGAAAAAAGTAAATGCCGAGTTAGTGGAACTAACATGTTCTACGCAAAATTATTAAGCCCCAAAGCAGATTCCCTCAGGCAAAGTCAACGCGTCACATGAGGAATTTAAAACGTCGGCCCAACTAAAATAGGGCAAAGTAGCGGAAAGGTATTTATAACTATTGCAATATAAACTAATCAATATAATGTTTACACAAATGATTAAAACTCATTTTTCAAAGGCAGAAGAGCCCCTTCAGTATTATGGAAATTGATTTGAATAATGTTTTAGATAATAAAGAGTTGAATTACCATATTCCATTCCTAAAATACAAGATGAAATAACTTTGAATAATTATAGCTTCATAGTAAGTAAGGGTTCAATTTGAGAACAATGTGAAGTTTATGTACTTTTGGAGAAGTTTTTTTTAAATTTCGAAAAACCAAAACAAACTGAAAAATGATTTGGAAATGTGCCATTTTAACTAACAAAATAGAGAATTATAGAATTTAAAATGTAACAGGTTATAATAGTCAAAAACTTTACATTAAAAAAAATGCCAATAAAACTATTCCCATTTTATTAAAGCAGTCTCATAGTTCCAAATTTAAATGCACACCAGCATTATATCAAAGTAATGTTGAGTTATGATGATACAATCTTAAAAATACTTCTGAATAATTGAATGTGGGCTGTTTTTAATGTTCTAGAAATTTTTGAGTAATGGTTTTTAATGATTAGGAAGATTGTATTTATAGGAAGTGTACCCACATTTTCAAGGTGGGGAAAGTGAAAACCCATTTTAGGGAAAACCACCCTCAGTACACTTGACCAAGATTTGAATCTCGATCACCTTGTCATCGGTAGTCTAGTCTACAGTGAGAGTAGTGTGTTAGATCATGCAATAACTGAGGTGGGTTTTAGAATACTTATCGATACAAAATTGCATGCATTTAATATGTCACGAGTGAAAATGTCAAACATGGACTAATATTTCTACTTGGAACTCGCCTAAACATTCTTAATTTTTGTTAATACCAGGAATGTTAGTTTAGTGGTGATCCTTTTTTTCTAATATTGATACTTCAATAGATTACATGAGGAAGCATGTACAACTATGGTCTTGTTGAGAATGATAAGCTCAACACAAACTATAGCCATCCAGTTCATTGAAAAGTATTTATTAAAAGAAAATTCTTTCAAAACCCCTAAATACAAATATGGTAATTATATTATTTTAAAATGAATTTAAAAAAAATAAAAATAAAATAAGGTTGTGTGTGTTGAGTTCAGTCATTACACTAATTACCGTGATTATATAGGTCAACTACTTTAACTTATTTGTTAATGTGTATATATCTTTGGGGGTTGATTCTTGGTAGTTTGAAAATATACAATTGGAAATTCAGGCCTACACTTTTCGGTGATAAATTTACACTCAGGGGACTGGGTAGTGTGTCAGTTAAGTTACACCTAATTTCATAGTTGAGTGAATTGCAGGTCTTGTGGAGAAAAGATTTATATTCGCTTTCGCTCTCTCTCTGTTACCACTAACCAAACATTCTAGCTTTGGGTTGTTGAGAAGTGAGGGGGGAGGCTTTACTTGGAAATCCCTCATTATAAACAATGCAGCATAGGGAGGTTGGGAGGGTTCAATTGACAGGCAAACACATTTCCTCTCGGTGTACAGCCTTTTCTAGAAGCATTAACCATTTCCACGATCATATCTATTTCAAGATAAAAGTATATTAACGTTTCTCTATTCCCCCACATAATTATGTTTCTACTTTGTGTATAAATACTTATTCTTCATAATTAACAATATGCATTGCCGTTTGAGTTTCTGAACAAGTTCCGTCTTGACGAATTTAGGTGTAGACTCTTAACACCATTGCCCTTTCTTTACTACTTAATATTTTCCTCTTGGAATATAATTGCTTGTAACAAGCGGAGACTCCATAATTTGTGCTATATTTTAACTGTTACACTATTATTCAAATAAATATATTAATATACACATCAAATTATAATTCCACAACCTTACAACAAAAAACAAACATACGCCATATCTTAACGTGATCAATAAAAAAAAAATTCTACACATAGTACTAATATTATTATTATTAGCACCGCGTCTTACTACCCGTTCGGGTTATACGCACTTACGCTAATGAGTAATGGTAGTGTGATTGTGAGATGAAATGAAGGACCAACAGTTTAACGTGGAATCCGAACCACGGTGGAGACCTGGCATAGTACTAATAAAATGTGTGTTTAATTAGTGAATGTTTTTGAGCTAGTTATTAGGAACACGAGACTCAGAATACTGTAACTTTACAACTGTGCTGGAGGAAGAAGCCCCAATTACTGGCACAACGACAGCCCAGCATTGCCAAATTTGATATACATTTGAAGGTAGGATGGTCACGAAAAACAAAAGAATGACAACGCTGTTGTTCAATAGTAAGCATGCAGTTCCCTCAACAATGAAATCAGGTGTAGTAAGTAATCAGTGTGTCAGTTTTATAATTTTATAAGTTAGTAAGTAGTATGTAGATACATTCTGTCAGTTCAGAAAGTACCATTATTATATGTAAGAGAACACCTTAGGGTGCCACTCAGTAGATGAGTTTAGTGCTCATAATTAATTTATTAAAAAAATTAATTAGAATTGAATTTTAGACACTGAACGCATATTAGTACAATACAAGAATATTTACACAATGATGTTGGATAAATCAATCCTTCATTTTGTATAAATTCCTTATCAATTTTATTTAGGTTAGGTAAACTATTTCTAGCAATTATATATAGCCAATTTTTTATCAATTTATCATCAATAAAAAATCATTTCAAGCAATATTGAACAAAATGCTGCTTAAGGATGCAATTTATTATAACTAACTATACTATTATGAATAATAAATTATTTCAAGCAATATTAAATGAAATGGTGATTAAGAATGTAATTTATTATGATTAATCATTTCAGTTCTTCAAATTTTTAAAGTGTATTTTTATGAAAAAGTTGAGATGTAGAGTTTTGTTTTACTCACAGTAATAGCTATTGTTTTTAACCATGTTAACTTGAACAAATGATTTTAACCAAACTTTAATTAACCTGTATTTAATTTGAAAGATATGAATTAAATAATTTTTTTAATTCATATTCAATGTAATTCGTATTCATATTCACATGTTTTGTTTGATAACCCTTTTATATTTTAGTACCAAAATGTAGACATAACATTATAACATTTATTTTGTATTAAAAATCAATGTTTCTGTTCAATTTCTTACAATTTAAAATAATTGTGACTATAATCATTTTAATGTCAAAGGAAACTGTATCAAATAAATTGTGTACCTAAACATTTCTAGACAAGTATCAAATATGCCAACGGGTGTTTTCAAAATTATATTGTTCAACACCAGAGTTTAGTCATGAATGGATTTAATTGGGGGGAGGGGGGGGAGTTGTATGGAGTGAGTTCTCACTTCCTCCAAACTAATAGAGTTACATATTTAATCTAAATTCTACTTTCTTCATCCCTATCCCAGTAGTGTATTTAAAATTGTCTAGCCTGATAGGGTTTAAGATGTAGTGAAAATTAATAATTTAAAGTGTCTGTAATAAATTTGAAATTAATACTTTATGAAAACATCAAAAGTTATGAAAAATTATTTCCAAAATACTAAGACCTTGTGTGTATATAACTACAAGTACTATCAAACACCCCTTTTGATAATACTCCTGTTCTTTTAAACGCCAAATACCGGTAATCTTAAGGTAAAAATACTTTTACTAAAACCTCACAAAATAATGTAGTAGGTATTATCAATGTCTATTATTCCTTTTTAAATTATTACTTTCAGGATGATGGTTATAAATGGTTCTTATCTGTCATAATGAACAAAGTAAAATTCACCACTTATATGAGGTTAGCCTAAATTTGTATATTTTAAAAAAAACTTTGTTTATTTGAAAATTATGTATTATATTGTTTTGGTGTTTTTTGTTTTGTGTTTTATGAATGTGAAGAATTGAATGTTGTGTCTTCATGTTTTTGTATAATTCTGTCTCACACGCAATATTAAATGTGTTACATTTTAAATAGCAAAATTGGTCTCCCGGATTTTTTATAGCCTATTATTTTAATTCATCTTGCCAAAACAATAAGGAAGATTGAAATTAATATTTTCTTGTCAGCCCAATCAATAATTGCTCCACATTGGGCGGAAAATTATTAATATAACAGATTAAACATATGTGATGAGGTAATTTAATAAGTTTAACAAAAAAAAATGAAGATTTGAAAGAAAGAAACTGATTTATTTGAAATAAGATTAAAAGTAGAACATTAAAAGTCAAACAAAAAAATTAGTTATATAAAAATGTTTATCAACTCACTCCTTAAAACGAAAGTGGCTTTAATACAATTTTACTACATAGTGTGGATTAATTAATTGCAATATAACAGGCTGATAAATAAATACTCACTAAAATCTTTCTTGCACTTATAAATCATTGTAATGTTTAAATCATATATTTTTTAATATTATTTTCAAAAATATTCAAATTTTAGTGTGAAAGTGTGAAAAGTATGTTTCAAAACCCCAATTTAGATGTAACGATTTCAAAATAGTAAGTAACTACTCTCATAATCTTTCAAAGTCGTCGATACAAGTTGAGGGAAATGATTAAATATTTAAACATTCCCCTGAAAAAGTTGTATAATTAAATCAAGGGGGGAAGCTATAAAGAAAATATGAAAATAAAAATATAATGGGAGTACCAATTATTTTATTTTATTTGTTATATCACTAAATTTAAATTTTTCTCTCTGTTGGCAATTATCTGAAAAAATTATATTATGGGTTATCAACAAAAATTAAGTGAGTGTTGCATATCATTTATGTAGATAAAAAATTAAGTGGAGGTTTGTTGGCAATCAATTTTGATGTTTTGTTTTTTCTCTTTGCTTTACTCCTATTTGAATCATATTATTAAGTTAAAACTCCCACCACATCATATCCCTTAGAGAGGTTAACTTAAAGTGTTATTAATTAAAGGAAATAAAATTGGGAGCAAAATATTTAATTATCAACTTTAAATCAAAATAGTTTATAACAAACTTAAAAATTAAACAATTTATGTATTTTAAGAAAATTGTTGCTTATTAACATGAAAATTATTATGTAGAAATTTGTCCCTTACCTTGGAACATTTCAGGATACCACCACAGACAAGAGACCAAACTAAAATAAGGTACAAGAGGTGTCAAACTGAAACCGAACTAGGTCCACAACGCAACACTCATTTCTTTGACATGCTTATAGTTGGATTTAATATGAGAGCTAACCAAACATATCTCTCATTTTCAAACTTTTATTTTTATGGCTCTTCACTTAATACTTCGGAAATATTAACAAACTTAAATGGAACTATATAAATACAGCAACACTTGGTTTTTTTTAATTGTGTTCCTATACATAATTTGTCTACTCTGGTAGTCAAACAAAATACTATTTTATAAATGAAGGGAAGGAATCTAGCCCCTCTCCCATAATTAAAACAATAAAAAAATCATTCTATCATTCATTCTATCATTAAAAATAATTTATTTTACATTATTTTACTAAAATTCCCACAGTTCCCTTTTGATATGTTTGCCAATTACAGTAGAGACTTACATCAAGGGAATTTACTTAATGTTTGCAATCCTCATTTTTAAATATCAGTTTACCATTTGTTTACTGATATTTTGGAACTTTATAAAGTTTTATTTGCTTTCTTATGCTTAGCTCACACACAAATAATGTGAATGAAATGAAGCTGGTTGGAAGTTATTCTAGCTTAATCAGATCTGATAAAAAAAATATATACAGGTTGTAGGAGGTGTCATGACAGACAAGTATTTCCACGCAGATAGCTTGGGGTCGGCGAGCCAAATGGCGGTGCTATGAGATGTCAAAGTTGGAGCTGTATGCACCTGTGTGGTTGGTAGTTCGTCAAGCTTCAGCATATAACAAGAGGAGTGTGGTGTAAATTATTACCAGTAACAGTAATTGAAATGCCTGACAAGTACTAATAAGGTTTTTTTTATGAGATGGATTTCCTTCTTATTTGGAGTGTATGTCAGGGGAGGGAGTGCCCATGTTGGTTTGTGTGACGTGTTGCCTACACCCCTCCATGGTGCATAAGATGACAATTTGACATATAGTAGTGCCACTGTTTGTGTCACCAACCTTAAGTTATCTGCATAGATATACTTGCCTTGTCACACCCTACAACTCCCATCATTTTTTTTTCACCTGGAGATATGAATAATCTTGTGTGTGTGTGTGTGTATATTCTCTTAATGTATTTTAACAGGTAGCTTCAGCAAGAAAGCTTCTATTTTAGGGTTTATATGGATTTGTCTTCATAAGATAACACACTTGCATAGCAAAATATGCACTATTCAATTATGTCATCAAATGTTTTGATGGAAATAGCGAATCAATTGAGTTTAATATGGTTTATTTGGGCATTAAACAAGTTGAAAGCCAGTTGAAAGCCTTGCATTCTCTCTTCTAGCTTTTTTTTTTAATGGATCCCAGGGTTTATGAAAAAGTGAAGGAGATGGCTCAAAACCAATTGAATATGGCTCAATTCAGCTTAAAATATGATCAAAATGTGTTTTATTAATAATAATAATTAATAATAGTTTAATAAAGGGAAAGAGGAGCAGCCGAATGACTTCAAAGAAACACATTCTATTTGTTTAACTATTCAACTGTGGAGCCAGTCTGAGAAATCACCACACAGGAAATCAAGCCTACCCTTTAGGAACCAGAAAATAATTTTTGAAATAGAGGGAAAGCTAAGAGTTGATCTACCCTTGGGAAGAGAAAATTTTATATCCATATTTAACCTAGTTATAATCTTAGTGAGACATGTATTTAAGGTTGAGCTTGGTTGACTACCTTTAAAGATGTTGCTTTTGGGTGATTGACACAAAAATATTAAACAAGTTCATTGCCATTACAGGCAGGCATCAGATTGCAACTTAAGATAATTTCTGATGTAATCCTTTACAGTAACAGTTGTTTAGTGTGAATTATTTGGAGTAATTAATTATATATCAAATGTTTTGAAGTTACAATACCTTGGTATAACATTTTAATTTGTTGCAATTGCTAATGTCATGTTGTAGTTTTTTTTTTTTTTTTTTTTTTTTTAGTTGTTCTAACAGCAACACAATTTGTAACAGCTACTTAACCATATGAATGGACATAAGGATTGATAGGTTCGGCTTGTCTGATTTGTTTGATACAAAGAAGTTGGGGTTCAAATGCCGGTAGGGTGGATTTATCTTAGATGGTTTCTCATTCTACCACCAGCAGATACATTTCCTTTTATGGTTACCTTTCTTATATCACCCCATTTGTGTAATTAAGGTGGGGATGTTGTGAATATGAGAAAAGGGCAGTGCTTTTACAGTTTTATAAAACAAAACCTTTATTTTTTGCCAAAATAAATAAAATATTGCTTTCTACACATGATATCAACAGTTTTTGAATGTATGACTGAGCATAGCATAATTAAATAACAAACTTTAAAAAAAAAGTTGTCTTTAAATTCCAGGACACTCTCGACAGATATTTGAAAAGTTGACTCACTATACGAATAGCTACATGTTTGTACTGAAGCAATATTTGAATTACTTAGAAAAGAAAAGTTTTGATATAAAAAACTGTGAAACCTTGCCCTTTTCTTGCGTCCCCAACTTAATTTGCATATATCCCAGGAGTTGTAAGGATACTGTGTAAAAAAAAAGAGTTACCCCAAATAAACGTTTAGAGTTTAAGATATTAATCCAAAATGAATTAACCATAACATTAAATATTATTAATTACTTAAAAGTTAAGGCTTAGATAGATTGCTCTAAAAATATAACAAATTTAATTTAATAAATTATACCGTTATTAAATTTGTAGATGTATTAAGTGAGTTACAAGTCAAAAATATGATTAGGATTTACTTCTGGTGAAAAACATTTTGTCAGATAAGAATATTTATAATAAAATTAATAATGCATCATCAACTAGACTAAACATAATTTGATGAAAAGTTTAAAATATATGTATTACACGTTAAAAAATTTCTTACAAAAACTTATATATACAATAAAGTAAGAACAAAAACATGTTTTTAGTTCAGATATGTTATGAAGTAAAAAGTTAACCTCTAAATTCTAATTTTATACATCTGTCATATAAATTTAAATGGAGTGATGTTAATAATACAAAAACTTTTGAGATATACAATATAATATGGACAAAACAAGGTTTTAATTCCATATATGTTGAGAAATAGAAATTATAAAATTAGAAGTGATGTGGAGTAATAAGTCTTATCTGTTTCCTTGTCCCATTACTTCTTTATGATAATCAGCAATGAAAAGAAGCTGAATTACTTTATTCTGACATGTTTCGGTACTCAGGGTACCATACTCATGGAAATGAAATTGAGTCGTCATGAGAAATGGGACAAGGAAACAGATAAGACTCATTATTCCACATCACTTCTAATTTTATTATTTCTATTTCTCAACATATTTGGAATTAAAACCTTGTTTTGTCCATAATATATTTTCAAGTCTTTGTATTAACATCACTATCACTTCATTTAAATTTATATGGCAAATGTTAAACTCTTGATTCAAATTTTATACTTTTTACTTCATAACATATCTGAACTTAAAACATTGTTATGTTCATACTTTATTCTATATAAGTAGTAAGCCGTGAACTTTGTAACATTTTTCAATTCCCTAAAGTATGAGTTAAAAATGGTCCTGAGCTTGGGATTTCCGTGCCCGAGTGTCATTTTTTAACTATATTTAATCAAAATCTGTACGCATTGCACAACTTGTGTCAATAACCAAAGATAACTTTCATATAATATTGTGAATACAAGGTTTCTACTATTTCCTTAATTAAATAGTATGGATGAAACCCTCAAATCCTTAAGGATATTCGAGATTTGAGAAAATGTCAAATTCATGACTCAAAAGCCATTTAAAAAAATTTATTTTTCAAGTGAATTTTGTTTTAGAGCTAGTACAGTTTATTAGTGGTTCAGAACCAACTATAATTATTGGATGAGATTAACAAGCCCCAGACCAGTAATTTAACACTTAATTTTTTTTAGCACCGTATTCTACCACCTGTTCAGGTTATACCCATTAAAACTTGACTGAATGTATGAATATTATAATGATTAGCTTATAAGAATGAATGTTAACATTTTAGTTACTATTTCTATTTTATATTATTCTATTATATTTATATTTCCTTTGAGTTAAGTTCAAATTTTTTTTGCGAAATTCAGAATAGAGATTTGAAGGTTAATTGATGATTCAGATTCTTAAAATAGTGGATTTGACCCAACCCTACGAAAAAAAAAAACTAGAATCTATTTTTTTTCAGAAATGCCCATCTTTCAAAACACTTTTGAAGTTCTCAAACTGGGTAGTGTGAAGCACTTTTAGGGGACTGGAAGCGAGAGGGGGCAGTGGGTTGTAAAAAATTGGAAAATAACTTTAAAAATCAATTAAGAATTTAAGTCGTTTTTTATTTCAATCACTTTTCCAAGTAAAATATTTTCTTGCGGTATTGTTGCTTGAAGTTGTAATTTATCTATGTGACCAGTCTAATTTAAGGCTCAAGAGCATGTTTATTTTCATGCCCACAAGCATAAGATTTGCCCCCAATTCTCATCTCTAACCTCCCCCTCAGCTACCATTGTGGCCATGTGCAACATCGAATTTTAAACTCTGATTCTAGAAAAAAAAATCATTAAAGAGTGATGTAGACTTGAAGTGGAAAGCCATTTGTTATGTGCTCTGTCAAACATAAGACCCAATATTCCAATATTAAAGAAAACCAAAACAGTCCCCACAATCATACTAATTTTAAGTTGTTTTTGTACCATTATATTGCCAGTGTCACATTGATTTGATATGAAAAAAGATGTGAAATAAAATAAAACTAAGATTTATTTTATAATCACCTCAAAAGAGAAGGTGGGGGGGAGGGGGGGGTCAGCTGAAAAAGGTTGTAAAACACTGCTTTAGAGAGTAGCATAGAGGAATTAAATTTCATTTATCATTAAAAATGGCTAGTGTGAAGGCATGTAATTAATTTTCAGAACAGAATATGACCTTGAAGGGGAAATATATTCATTTGATAGCCAAACAAATATCTCAGGGATAAAATAAATACACCGTACAGACTTTGTTGCTCCTTTACTTACGTATCTCTCTTACAACTTTTAAATAACTTATAGTGTGTCTCGAAGAATTAGATATATCCACTAATGATATTGTTTTTATTGTTAGTGTGCTTGGATACAAATTTTAATCAAATTGGAACCAATTTCAAGAACATAAAATTCTTTCTTCTCACCCTTAGGGTGGGAATGTAATAGATGCAAGAAAAGATGGCTATTTTTTCAGTTTTTATAGAAAAACATTACCACCCCCACCCCACCCCCCAAAAATAATATTGATCCAGTAGAAAGAGAGAAATTTTCTTCACATGGTGATATTTAGAATTTTTAAATATTTGTCATAAGTATAGCTGCATGAAAAACTTGTCATCAAATTAAACAACACCTTCAACTGATATTCAAGAACTGTTAATGTTACCATATTAAGAAAATTAAACTATGTTTCTACCGCCGCAATATTTTATTTATTTTTAACCAAAATGTTTTTATATAGAAACTGTAAAACACTTACCTTTTTTCACATTCCCTACAATCTCACTTTAACGCAGCCACCTCGGTCAACAAGAAAGAATTAATCAATGTCAGGCCACACAGCTTCAAATAGAGGGGTCTGTGTAGTTTTCTGGGAATACTTTTTAATTATGTCTAAGCTTGTACTCCCTTTCACCCTTCACTATCAACTACCCTTTGTCATCACTAAGAAATAAACCAATGAAAGCTGCTAATTCTCAAATATCTTAAAATTCTCTCTTGTGAGACCATTATAAAATATCTTAAAATTTTATGTTGTCAGAATATCAAAATATTACTGTATTTGTTAGAGGAAGGTTAAGTCTGGAGCCCTTTTCATCAATCCTAGTCTCATAGTTAAACAAACATGTTTAAATGTCGGTGAAAATGTGCTAATGTTACATTTACACCTTTTTGTCTACTAATTAAACTTAAACTATAGGGTTGTTAGGGAAAAAGAACCCTTTTGGAAACTTTCTAGCTTTATTTAAGTGTGAACTATATTTTGAAATAACACATCACATAATTAAATATTGAATTAGAGCTGAACATAAGTGTGGCAGTTTCTTAATTGGTGAGGCACCCCCTTATGTAAAATAGCTTTAATTTTAGGGTTTATAGCTAATTATAGATAACCCTTTGGGAAACTTTATGAAAAACATAGATAGCAAGTTTTAGCCAAATCAATAAAATAGTTTTGGCTACAAGCCAAATAAGACACACAGCATACCAAAAATCACTTTTCCAGGTCATTAAACGCTGACATCAAGCATAATTTGAAATATTTATTTTTTATGATCACAATATATAATCTAGCCCAAGGATCGTCGAAAAGTAAAAAGGGGGGTGGGAGAGTTTATTTTAAACTGTTTTAATCAGTGTGCTAAATTTTTCAGTTTGCTTTTTCTTCAATGTAAACGCTTATCAGTTAAGGCTTGCAGTTTAATTTCTCTAATATTCTAGTAGTTTTTGGTAAAATTCTTAGATTTTTTCACAAACAAAGAAAAAAATCCTAATTTTTCCCAGTTTCCCAAATGCTTGAAAACTCTAGTATATCACCAATCCTGTAAAACTAGGCCTTTTACAAGTAACAGTCTAAACATTTACCCCAGGTTGCCGGTGGTTGTGTTTCAATAACTACAAGTAAATGATTAATTCACATGTCTATCACATACTCTGCCATAAGCTATGACTAAGATTGATGCTGGTCTACAGACAAACATAAAACAGACTCTCAACCTTCAGGTTAAAACGGTTGTGCTCCGTGAGAGACTAAAAATAAAAATTAGACAGTTTCACTAAAGAGAAAGCACAAATTAATATCCTCTCCAGTCAATTGGCCAGTTTCCTCAAAGCTGGGTTCAAGTATTGAACGGACTTCTTTAATCCTAGCTTACCAAGAGCTTATGCCGACTGCCCATTACGATTAAAATGGTCCCTTTGTGGCAAACATGTTAAAAGTGAGTCGTTTAAACAACTGCACATTTGAAATTTTTTTTTTGCTGAGCAATGACACTAGTGAACTCCAGTGTTGATGGACTCAACCTCGCTCGAGGAGCGCAACAAAACTTCCATTAGAATGAGTATCTGGTATACCGTGTTTGTGCACTGGGTACAAGATTATTTACAAATAGCTCGGTGAAAGAGCATTAGAACACTCAGTAAAAGGCCTTGTGTTAGATTATCATAGCTAGGCGTAATTTCTCAATTACATCTTATTTAATTGTATGTGTTTCTGTTCTTAGCACCAGAACCAACTGTAGTATGTAAGAAATAAAATAAAGATGGTTTTTAAATCCCTATGGTAATATTCAACTGAGAGGGGTAAAAAAGACAATAAGAAAACTCAGTGAGGTCAAGAAAAAAAACAGTTTAATGTCAATTCCCGATATATCAATAAATAAGCTTTGCATGTGCCTTTTACTTACATCCACAAGTAGAATCTTTGCTTTAAGGATGTCAGGTGCCAAAGAATCTAAAAATAAAACTATTTTCTTGGTGGCACCCTTGTTTAAGCAAGGAATGCTTAATTTCAAACTAATTTTAACTACAAACTATATTCAAAATGTATTTACCACTGTGTATTTGTTTGGTCCATAGTGCTGCTTCTTTTCTTAATAAAAATCACCATGTTTGTACACTTACAGAACAATCAATCCCAACACCACTTTAACCAAAAGCAAACATTTCTACTTTGAATCATAAATGTCTAATTGGTGTTCCTAAGGAAAGTTTACAATAGGAAAAATTGAACTCTAATCAAGAAAAACATAATATATTAAAATAATTTTCTAAGTTATGTTTTTAATATTTTGCTCTCCTTAAAATTATACCCTGCTAGAACATAATTTGAAAATCTAGAATTTGGACAATTTTTTTTTGGGGGGGGGGGGGTTATAAGGTTACGTACTAATTCTTCTATGTTAATGGGGAGGAAGGTTTAATTTAGAGGAAATGTGCCAACATTTGTGTGGAGAATGGGAATCCATTTAGGGGAAAAAACCTTCAGGACACCCAACCTGAATCGAACCATGATCTCATCATCGGCAGTCTATTCTATTGTGAAGCTAGAGCTTTAGACCAGGCGGCCAATGAAAAGGGTGACAAGGTGTATTAAATAAGACAATACAAAAATATATTGATTCAATTTCAAGTCAAACTAATTTACTGTTGATAAAAAGTTAGCAATTGAAAGTTGTTTACACCTATTAAACATGGAATTTAAATAACCAAACAAACAAAAATTTACAAACTATTAGTGTAAATCACCTTACAAGTAAGTTAACACAGGTGGGGGTTACTGATGCATGGAATTATAATTATAGTTGTAATTAACTTTAAAGATGTCTACTTTGCATGATTTTGCACCAAATAAAGTGTCTTCCAAGCCAGGACTAAAACTAGTTTCTCAGAGGTTTTGGGTCAGCAATATAAGCTCAAAGCTGTAACATATTCAAGAGGCTAGATGTAAGGACTTAAATTCACACTGTAAAAGATTTGAATAGTATTTTTGTTTCTTCCAGGAAGCAAGAATGTACACTTCATTTACTATGAAAGGTTGCCTTGATCGGTTCCACTATTGTGTAGTTTATATATTGCCATAGTGTAATTATTCAAGGTAAGTGCAACCTTTCAGGATAAACAAATTTTAATTGAATTGTTATGCTAATTAATGGTTGTGCGAGATTTCCTAAGATTTGGTTCCATTAAAGAGAGACAATAGATTTCGAAAATAGTAAAGTGCCTTCATTCATAAGAATGTAAAATATCTGGATTAATCTTTTTTTTTTCATAAGATCTTACTACCTGTTCAGGTTTTACACATACATGATAATTAGCCTAATAGACTAGGTGTGAGGAAGGAAGAATTTTAAGAGGTAATCTACCCACATTCATGTGGAGGAAGAGTGGGGAAAGCATTTAGGAAAAAAACATCCTTAATAGACCCGACCGAGATACCTACCCCAATACCATCAACAGGCCAGCCTGACTCAAGAATGACAGCTTAACCATAGACCATTTGGCCAACAAATCTTTAAAAAAAAGAGAGTTAGTGCTAACAATATCAGAATAAAAAAATATTTTCTTGTTAAAGAAAATACTATTTTTATTCAGCAAAATGATTGATATTTATAAGAAGTTTTAAGAAGTTCAACTACTAAATGTATCCCTCGCATTAAAGAAATGAAGTATGAAAAAATTGCATTGCATTCCGCAAATTAAACTCAATTTTAGTTGAGAATTACTTACTTAAAAAAAATTGCCTTCCTTCATAATGTTGAGTAAATATATTTATTAGAGATGGGCCACTCGAATCTTTGAATCCACCCAATCTTGACAAGTATTCGAGATTTGAGGATTCAGTGTTTTACTGGATTCGATGATTGAATCTTTCACCTCATAAACAAAGCATAATATTTTGAATTCAAAAATTACTTAGTTAGGCCTACTTGCAAAGCACAACTTAATCCGCAATATTTATTTTGTCAGACAAAAGAGATAAACATGAATAAAATCTTCTTTAAAAAAATAAATAATGATAATTGTTAGGTGTGGAAAGTGTTACATGCCTAGTATCCTACCTGCCCACCTCTATGGGAAACTTTGACTCATTGTTTCGGCACATGGTCACTTCTAAAACTTTCACCTCATGAACAATCTTTTAAATATTTTAATGAACACATTAAAATCTTCAAAAACTGAAAATCAAAAATAGAACTACAAATAAACTCGAAATAAATATAACAAATTACGGCCTTTTTTTTATAACAGAAATGATACATGATACAAAGTCCGCCGCCATTACACACAATATAGTCAGCCACCATGAGGTATATTATGTTTACTCGCCCGAGTGATGATTAAAATAAAGATAATGTTAATTCTTACTACCTAACTGGTTTTAATTATCTACAAGGATGCAAAGAACCCCAATTTATTGCATATGATCCTTAAGTTAGACATTTTGTTGGGATTCATGAAAAATAAATACTGTCAACAGTCAGACAGCGATAAAATTATTCATTTATCCCTACTGGCCTATGTATCGCATATTGATTGTTTAGAATTGAATCAGGTAATGTGATCACTTAGTAAGCGCTCTTAAGTTTTAAGAATCAAATAATGACTTGCTAATCCATTATTTGTTTTTAAATTGATTTTTAACTTAAGAGTTGTTTTTTTTAAATATGTTATTGAAGTAATTGTAGAAATATTCAAACATAGTCCTGCCTTATAAAATGGGAATGAACCTATTGTAGTCGAAAATATGTTCGTGTTTTAAATAGAATGTATTCTCAGAAATCAGTATCGCAAGAATCAAATATATTTGTTTTCTATGCAAAAATAGATAAAGGATATATAAGAAAATAATAATAAAACAGGCATTATTGAGTTCACTATTTCAAATATATGTTTAATTGTTAAGCATGTTGTTTTAATCTTTATTGAAAATATCCATTTGTATTTTTATTTTTGCTATCTTAATACAATAAAATATCCTTTAATGATGATTAACTCATTATAAAACACTTTTAAAAATAACCAATAGACACTCAAATGTTGATTGATTTAATTTTTAAACAATAATGAGTTTAGATTGTTTAATTTGGCTGGATTTTAACCTGTATTTCGCGAGGGGTGGTTGGGGTTGAATAAAATTGAAAGCATGATTGAAATAAATCTTAATTTACAGTTAGGCCTATATTGTGTAATGTAGGTATATTTGTAAATCATTAAAATTTATAACGATTTGCTAGGATTCGGATTCAAAAATAAAATGTAAATTTGAATTCAAGAAATAGTGTATTCGACCCATCTATAATTTATTTACTTTAATAGTAAATTGAGTCTTAAGAGAAATCATATTTTATTTAGTGGCTCATTCCAATTTTTAAATTCTCAATGTTGTCCTTCAATCAAAAAAATTTCCCACACCTGCACTACATTATACTGATAGTCTCGCCCTTTAAACTATTGTCTTCTATTACATTAATCCAGTATTCTAAGGATGATTATTATTATTATTAGCACCGCGTCTTACTACCCGTTGGGGTTGTACACACTTACACTAATGTGTAATGGTAGGGTGATTGTGAGATGAAATGGAGGACCTAGTTTACCGTGGAATTCGAACCACAGCGGAGGCTTGGCATTCCACACATTCACAAGTTGTAATTAATACACATCTTGTCATTAAAAAGAGATCCTTCCCCTTTCAACAGGTTCGCCCTTCATAACCCAAGCTGCACAATTCACAAACAACATATTGGCAAGTGGTGACAAGAGCAAACAAGAGTCATTCATCACCACACACACAAAACAAGACAAAGAAATAACCATATAAAAGTAACCCATAAATCTGTTGTACTTAACCCAGAGTATGATATTAAAAGCTCAGGCTTGGCTCAAATACTATCAGGTCCCTCCCTACTCAACATGCCACCAACTACTAAACTTATGGAATTGCAAACTTTTCCCTTCACAAAAATTGACAGAAAATCTTAAAAAATTGGATTTGCCAACAATCACAATCACGCTCTAAGAGGAAATAAGCCTTGATCAAAGTTTATTTCGCTAAGGATAGTTTGTTAGCATTGATATAATACAAATTTGACTGAATAGGATAAAGGTTTAGGTTGCTTTAATTATTGGAACTAATAAATGAGAATTACCAGGCCTACAAAACAATGGCAGGCTGTTTTAGTAACTCCCGCCCCTCTCTCCTGTCCCAGAAAAATGTTGTATGCATTTTTAAACTTTGATTTTATTATTAACAGCATGTGCAGATTTTTTATATAATTCGGCAGTAAATTTATGCACAAAATGCCCATGTCCATTCAAGTCCATATTTATTTGAAATGAAAAGTAGTACATATTCCAAAGGCTTGCATCAACATGAATGTAAGATTGATAGAAAAACTTTGAAAAATTAACGCAATTGACAATCAAACTAGCATTACCACATATATAAATAATTGTTTAGTGGTGATCAACTTGTAGAAATGTAGAGAGTAAAAAAACATAATAATAACTTACCTTCTAAGAGAAAAAAAAATTAACAGTTTGCTCGCTAAAGAAAAAACTAAAAAAGAATATTTATGAAAATGTTTATTCAAACTCTTTTCTTTCAATGGATTTCAGTGAATGAATAATAATATTTAGCACCGCGTCTTACTACCCATTCGGGTTATACACTTTAAGTACTAATTACATTAATGGATTTAGGAATTGGGAAGGTTGAATTAGAGGAAGTGAACCCATATTTGCGTGGAGGGAGAGTGGAAAACCATTTAGGAAAAACCTCCCCCAGTCCACCCGACCAAGATTCGAACCTCGATCTCCCCGTCCTCAGCAGTCGAGTTCAACACGACAAGCGCGTTAGCAAACGACGCCACCGAGGCAGGTTTCAGTGAATGAAGAATTTATTATTTTCTAACAATATTCCTCATGACTATGACAAGGCTATATAGATCAGAGTATTTATGCTATTAAATGGTGAACAAGCAGGTGAGGTATAAGTAAACTAAAAGTTCGCTAGTATTGTGATTTTCGGCATATCCTGCCAAGTAAGCATCATAGAACCCAACTCAACAGGTAAAATCCAAAATTGTTGAATTAAAATCAAATAGACAAATTTCAAAGGTGACTTGTCTCGACTCAAGATAAATTAATGGGGCTATGAATCTCGATGACAATAGTTTTACATTTTTTTAAATGGGATTTAAACTGCCAAGTCTCTAAGGATGTCTTCCTATTCTTTACTTATGATCGTTTTTAGTAAATTCCCTACCAGTTTTACAAAGAAATCTTAATATTAAACAAAATTGGACATTTAATTGTAAGTTTTATTTAATCAAATGATTAACAAGTTTTTTCTATAAAAAGATTTCATTGCTAACAAATCAATACAATTTACTGTTCTACAATTATATATTAGGTCAATTTTATTTTATGTACAGTGAATATATAATCCATTTTAAGCGTTTTTACATCAGACATTAACGATTAAATTTTTGTTGTCTGAAATATAAACAAAATAAATTAAAAACAGTCTATATCTAAATCGAGAGTTATTTTAAATAAATATGACTAGCTAATAATAAAGGGCTGTATTTTCACCATAGCTAAATGTATGATCTAATAAATTAAGCTACATATTTGACGTTACAAATATTTCAAATATTAATTTTCAGAATCAAAAAATACCATATAAACTCAGAATTAAATATAATCAAGATTTAATTTCCACCATAAAGTAATAAAATTGTTTTGTAAGCCTGTGCAACCTACACCTGGGGAATAAGGGATTGAAAAGCACAATGAAATCTCATGGCATTTAACGATAAGTTACTTACAAAGGTAAAGATAGTATGCCCAGTGGGGAAAATATTTCCAAATCATTAAAACATGAATATGCTATTTATTTAGCACATAAGATTTCATTGTGATAATCATTCAAAGATTATTCAGGCATAATTATTAACAATGTCTACTCACTTGCATAGTTGTTCAAATCTATGCCTTCCAATGCATTTGTCTTGTCCACTCTAGCACTCTTCTTGGCTGCACTAAGGTCAGTGAGAGCCTGTGAAACAAGGGACGGATCATTCAGTTTGATCTCGTCCACTCTGTTCACAGAAGATGTTGTCTCTTTCAATGTCATCTTGCCACCTGACAAACCAGGACTTTGATTACCCCCTCGAGAGTTCAGTCCCCGATTGTTCATAGGCTGAGCACTTCCTGATTGAGAGGTGTTCCTTACCCCAACACTTCCATAACTACTTCCATTGGCCCTCTTTTCCGCACCTGGAGCACGAGATGAACCTGGAGAAGGTCCTTGCCCTCGAACTGAGCGAGAGGCATTGTTGCCAAGACCTCCTGGAGGTCCAGATCGTCGTGCACTACCCTGAGAGTCCCTTCGTGGATACACTCTTCTACCATTTATCATCTCTTGCTTTCGATCACGGTCATCTAGCTCACTATTTTCAGAAGTTGTTTCCCAACACTCGTCTCCTACATCAGAAGAGTTTTGTTTCATCGGGATTCCTGAACCTCCAACTCTAGACGATGCCCTGTCTCTACCCTGAGAATGAGAGCCTCGACTCCCTCGGCCCCCTTTGCTTCGACTTGAGTCCCTACGTTCACTTTCAGATTTACGTTGCATTCGAGGAGGCATTTGTGGTGGTGATATTTTGGAAGTATGTCTAGCACCACTACCTATAATACCAGCAGCTAATTGTTGTTGTTTCAATTTTGTCCTATCATCAATACTCATCATTTCTCCCCCTAATTCATTTTTTAAAGTTTCCCCTGAATCTAAGTTTTGATTTTCTTTGGTGTCTTTATCCTCTGAAACTAAAACTTTGGAGTCATCGGAAGGTTGGCCAAAAGGACTTTTTGATGAGGGTGGTCCATATCCATCCATTCTTCTGCCCACACTCCCCCTAGGTCGAAATCCTCCTCGACCTCGGCGAGAGGGTTCTCCCCGTGGAGCAAATCCTTCTCGACCACCTCGTGTGTTCTCATAGCCCCCAGTGCGTTTTTCATAACGACGAGGATCTGAAGAAGAGGGCAATGTCTTGTCCCCCTCTGAGTGACGAACTTCCCGATTACGGTCATCTTTTTCCATTTTTTTGTTACCTTGTTTAGGAGACCTATAACAGAAGAGTTACATCCAAAATTAAAATGTTTCATCATTGATCAGATAAAGTGTTCTCTTTTCATAATAAATACAATGAACATTTTAGTATTACTAAAATCTTACACTATTTTAGTTTGTATTTTGCAATTCTTCATAAGGATATCTGAAAACCCCAGTGACTTTAAAATATCTCTGATTTCACCCTGCCCTGCCACACAAACATTATTTATTTTTCCAGGTTTTTAAATTCTTCAGGTGTGTATCAAACCTGAAATAAGACTGAAAAATTACTGTGGTATCTCATTCTCATGAAATATTTTGAATTAAAATTTATGAGCAGTAAAGTAGCTCGCTCGGTGTGCTGCAGACTATTGATGTATGGTTTTGATAAACAGCACACAAACCCTAATAGAGCCAAATCTACTTACTGCAGATTAAAAAACATTTGATTTTGGCATGTATTTGAGTAATTAAGATTTTCCCTTTTTCTCGTTGTTTTTAATTAATTAAGAGAGAAATAAGATTAAAGATAAATTCAAAGCCTTTGTGAAGTGACTAAATTTCAAATCATAGTTTTCACTAATCTAAATATTTTATTTATATTCTTATATTTTTATGGATTTCAATTAAAATTTAAATAATGTTGGACTTAAATAGTGACAACTAATTTCAATCAAAAATGAATGTATTTGAATAAAAGAATTAAAAACAAATATTAACCAAGAGTAGGATGGAAAAATTCACTGTGAAAAAACATAATAGTTGCACCCAGTCAGTGTGTGTCCTCATGTGTGAAGCACACTAACACATGGCTGATTAAAGCCAGAACTAAAAAAGCTTGTTGGGAAATAAATCATATCATTTGGGGTGGGGCCAATTTTGTTACTATTTTTACATTTTGTTGCTATTTCGTTTGTGTTAGTCATTTTTTCCAAGAGAATGATTGGAATTAAAGATTGGTAGGTAAAATGAAGATTAAAATTCGTTAAATAATGTAATAACCCGAGAACAATCTACCCTTGAATAAGGTTCACACCCTAAAAATTCAAGCACTGCGATAGGGAAAAAATAGGCCTGTGGAAAAACAACATTTTAACTAAGGGAAATAATTTCCCATGAAAAATAAAAATTTCCTGCAAAAACAAGACAGTAAATCTTTTTAAAGATAATATTCCACTGTAAGCCTATATTTATTATTTAGTCCAAATTACCCCAACTTGCCATTTATTCTGATAATAAAAAGTTTACAATAAAATTATAAGCTTATGGCAATGTGATACAAAAAGGAATCAAAATGTATAGTTTCTAGCAAGTTAAATGTAACAGAATGTCAAAAATGTTTAATTGGGTTGATGAAAGGGACATAAACTTTGATTTGGTTATAGTTATGGTATCAACATAAATTTAAATGTTATAATCTTGAATTATTTTTGACAAGGAAAAAAAAAGACCTAATATATTTTTAAATTGTAAGTTTTATAAATAAAAACTAAATCATGTTTTATTTTGAATAAGGGTTTTACATAACATAATAAAAACCTAGTCCTAGTGCAACTATTATGATTGAGTATATTTAATCAAGCATTTTAAGCATATTATATATTTTTTAAGATTACCTAAAATAGGTTTTTAAATAAAAAATTCATGGCATGAATTTTAAAAACTGCTTACACAATAAAACATCAAGATATTTAAACTAATCTAAATAAACAAAAGTGAGCCAGTCTTGAAATTAGAAAGAAAACAAAAAATGTTTCAAAGCACAAAAGAATAACAATAGTGACCAAATGACTGCAAAAATAGTCTCTAAAAACATGTGTGAAAAGTTAAAGCATTATCAGCTATAGAGGTTTGATTATTTCCTTTCGCCAGGCATTTTGGCTAGAAATGGAATTTTTATTATTAGTGTGTCAAGGTCGTCAAGGTCCAGTTAGTTTAAAATAATATTTTTGAAATTGCAGTAACTAACATGCTCTGTTGTAGCGATTATAAATTATTTCAATATGACTACACGTAGTCCCTAAAGATATCAAATTTGTTCATAATATTTAGGCTTGTAATTATAGGTTGCACTAAGGTTTGATAAAGACTGTTTTTTGGAAAAAAATTGTGGCCTTTTTTTTTGGTTCAATAGAGGTATATTTGAGCCAACTGTATTTTTTAGATAAGATGATTGCAAAAAGATATAAATATTTTGTAAAATCTGGATATTAATATTAATTTTAAAAAAGTGTATAAAACTGGATGGTGATAAATGAAAATGAGCTCAGTGGTTAAATGTTCTATATTCTCACTAACCTTGGTGGACGCTTTTCACGGTCTGGTCTTCTCTGTCTGCCCATATCCTCCTTCCCAGATTCTGTTGATCCTGAGACTTCGTCTCCTGACAGCTCAGATTCACTGCCTTGATTCCAGTCATGAGCTGAAGAGGGAAGTCTTCCTCCACGTGGAACTCTGTGACCTCCCCGACGGCCACGAAGTTCTCTTTGAGGACCCCATCCTCCTCGGTATACAGCATAGCCATTCCAAATATTATGACGACCCCCGCCACGTTGTGCTGGATCAGATTGCCCATGGCCACCTCTCATACGATTCCCTTATCACGTTTGTCCATTTCTGAATCATTTAACTCTCTGTCATCTACTTTCTTAATCCCCTCACCAGTATGTTGAGTAGCAAACTCTGTGTCTTTTAGATCAGACTTCAAACGTTCATTGCTTTCCAGCTTTTCTTCTAAGAAAGAAAACAAATGCAAATCTATATTTAAAACCAAAATAGCCAATAATATTAACGTTAATCTGGGGCTGTTGTGATGCTATAAAATTTGTGATATATTTCAAAGTTTATTTTACAACAAGACTACTTTTTATTCAAACTACTTATAGACCACAATGAAATGACTTTAAAAGATTCGCAGAGTATTTTAAATTTGGTTTAAGTTCAATTGACAAAAAATTAATTATTACACAATTTTAACAAGTGAATAAGTTATAACTTAGATAGTGATTAAATGCTTTTATCTCATTACAGTTCATAAGTTTAAGAGTTCAAACTTTGTATTTATAATTTTTGATTACCATTATTAACATAAAAGGTAAGGTGTTCAATGTAGGGGCCTGAAATTTAGCATAACTAGACATTCATTTGAGGTTTACGCCATAAAATATTTATATTATAAATATTATATGTGTTTTCTGAAATTTAGTATAACAGGACACTCATGAGGTTTACACAACGGTAATTACAAAGTGATTCATTAATATTCATTAGAGTATATTTATTTCTAATCAAAAAGGTAACTAACTACTAGGTCCATGTGATCCCACATATCCTCAAAATTAGCTAATAAAGCTTGAAGTATATAAACAAACTTTATTGCATATAATATTCAGATACACTAATAGTGTAACTTTGGCAAAATGGCAAATGGGCATATGAATCTTGCACATCAGACTTTGCGTGCCAACCTCTCTAGCAGCTGAACTATCAAAAAATTTGTTTTTGTTAGGACTCTGAGAGTACTCGGATTTCAAGCTTCGAGCCGAGCTTGTCAAGATCGAGATCAAAAGTTTTATATGCTTGTTAATTTCGAGCTTCCACTTGACATACATAAAAATCAATTTGTAAAGCGCAATAGTAAGCATTTGCTATTTAATTGAGATAATATCGGCATTTCCACTTATAAATCATCAGTTACTTAACAGAATATTAAAATCAATATCAAGTTTCACATTAATATCGTAATAGAGATTAAAAATACTTTGACATAAATTTACTTAAGAGTGTCGCCAATTTTAAGTATCCTTGATTGAAGTTGTCGATTTGTTTTGCCATGACAAAGCAATGAAAATAAAAATAGCTAAATAGATTACTAAATAAATGAAAGATTCTTTTTTCAATTTTTACCTGATCCCTTTCTAAAATAATTGTTTGTTAGATTAAAAATATGATAAACAGGAATATATGATTATATTGAATGTTTTCGAACTGGTAATATTTAAAGCTCATATTAATTAATAAGTTTAACCACAAAACTAGCACTAGTTTAGTTACTATTCTGTTATAAAATTATGTTAGTTAACCTGTCTAAAATTAATGTTAATCTTTATCATTCACTTACCATCTTTATATTTAAAAAAAAAGGCATTTACAATTCCATATTGTTTGCTAGAAATATTATTTAAATCATATTATTTTTAGTTTTAAAGTATGAGCATCAGTATTTTTAAGCATTAAAAATTGAATTGAAATACATTTCACAATAAGATAATGTCTAACGAAAGCCAATACAACGCGCAAAGAGGAATGGAATTGGAACAGAAGACGTGATAATGCACGATTAGACTAAGGAATACAAAACAAAATATGAAACTCGTCAAATTTCTAACCGTTTATGATTCTTACCTTTTCTTACATGGTAAATTATGTTACTAAAGCAAATTTTGGGGAAATATTAGCTTATTAAAATGTCAATTATATTAACTTTTAAAACAAGATAGTGTAGAAGCACTGTACGATAATTTTAAGAAAGTAATAATGAAGAAAACCAACCTGAGCGGACAGTTAGGGTAGGCCCAGGTCTAAACAAACACACTTCTCTATATTCTACTACACTTTTACACTTCCCACTTCTTCAAATTTTGACAGCTGCACATTGTTTTGAATTTTCAGAAATATTTATTTATCATTTAAAGAGAATTTAATGAAAAAGGAATATTTCAGAAAATTCAAAACAATGTACAACTGTCAAAGTTTGAAGTGGGAAGTGTAAAAGTTAAAGAAGACATGAAAAGAGAAGTGTATTCGTCCCTATCTGGCCTAACCTAACTATTATTTCAGATTGGCTTCCTTCACCATCATTATTATTAATAATATTATTGTTTAAAGGCCCATCAACACAGTGAGGTCATTAGGGCCTTGACATTTAAAGCTATAGTAAAATTTTTATCCAAAAAAAAATACACAATATGGGAAAGTAACCATTTGAAACACTCCATTGGAGTGCTCAAATGGGCTATTAGAATGTTTTTAAGTGATACACCTGCTAATAAAAGACCACAGAGGTGTATGCACTAAATTAAAAATACAAAACAAAGATTTAAAAATATAATAAGTTTGTTAAAATGACAAAACAAACCTAATACTAAAATGATAAAAAGACAAAACAAACATGTTAAACCACACTAGCATACTAAAAGACGTGTTACGAAGACAAATTCATTCACTTTAGTTTACTTTATATTAGTGTTCAGTGTTTCTACACTGTGTTACTTTATATTTTCAAGCCATCATGTAATTATACATTTTATTTTATTTTTTCTATAATTGTCAGTGTAATTATATTTGTAAGTGTTGTTCTTATCTTTAAATAGTGTTTCTAAGTGTTATTTCTAATAGAATAACCCATTTTTCCATTTCTTAACTTTTTTTTTCAAAAGTTTTTACTATATATAAAAATGAGTGTCATTCATATTTTAAGAACATGTGTTTTAATATATTTTCTAAGTCTCAAAATTTAAAGATGTGATATTTTCATTTAAAATAAACAAATATAATATACTCTTCGCATTTTAAAATTATGAATATACTTGAACTCAAAAGCTTTTAGAAATACTTGACGAGTTAGACTCAAATGAAAAACCCAAGTTCGCAGACCCTAGTTTTTGTCAATCATATACAACATCAAGCATACTAATTAATGTAGATAAGTAGAACTACCACCACATAGTAAAAAGAGATCATTTGAGGATGAGGTGAAACCTAAATTCACTATAATAGAGGAATGTTAGCAGTTGATAGATAATATCAAGTGCTGCCCTACTTCCCAATTATATGTAGTAGAATTAAAGGCTACATAAAAATATTTGATCTCATGGACATGGTTATTATGTTTTCTGTCCCATTCCGCGGTAAAAATGTAATTCCTGTCCATCCATAGTAATAAAACATACAGTAGCCCCATGGCTTCTTTGGTGCTGACCGACAGCTCACATCTGATAGCTGACGGCTTTGAAAAGTTACCAGACCAAATTATGTATCTACGCCAAACCATATGATCTGCAAAAACATGTGTTTACCAGCTGTCGCTTCTGAGTCAAAATTTAGGTATATACCTAAATGTTGACTGTCAGAAGTCAGCTGTGAGCTGTCAGTCAGCACTAAAGAAGCCACGAGGCTTTGCACAAAAAGAACTTGTTTTATTGCATTAAATTCCTGCTTTTTTGTACATTATGTGTGAAGCATTTACAACCTCATTTGGCTGAGACAAATGAAGGAATCGTGAACTAGTATCAACCCAATTACATATATTTACCTTGAGTTGCCTCCTCCACTTGTTTCTCAGAAACCGGAATGGTTAACTGGGGCAATTGTACAACACAATCACTAGGATGGCTCTCTGTCCAAGACTTGCTTATTGTCTCTACTGTTCTGTTAGAACCAGTATCAATGTGTTCTGATAGTTTCTGAGAAGATCTGTTCCAAACATCCATTGTTTCACTTTGTTTTCTTTCCTGCTTATCTACCTGTAAAATTATAATTGAAATTCTTAGACATCTATGACTCAAGATGTGACAGGAAAGAGGGATAGGAACCAATAAAAGGAACAAATACAAAAGGGCTTTTACAATGATAAAAGTAATACAGGTCAGACTCAAGAGTGGCTAAAAAACACTTACTATAAAATTCCCTGACTTTTCCAGGTTTTACAAGCAAAATTTAAAAAAATGCACTTTTGCTGTATCTAGTGTTAAGGTGTTGGTGACCCTGTGTGAAATGTGTTATAAAACAGATCTTTTGCAACTATCATGTGTAATCTAGACAATGGATTTTTTTAATCGTGAAAAAAAATTCTCACTTTTGTTTTAGATTTTATGTGTAGAATTGGTTTAGCATTGAAATTCCATGACTTTTCCTTATTCTTTATTAAATTCCCTATCATTTCCTTGCCATCCCTGACATAAAAAAACTATTTGTCAAGGTATTTAATGTTTTTTCAGTTTGTAGCCAACACGAGATTTTATTTTGCTGCTACTGAACAAATAGAGAATTGAATAAAATTGATGACCCCTACTAAACTCCTCAGCATAGGAGCAAGAATTTTCTCAGTTTATATCTAAGGGCCAGGGTCATAGTCATACTTCAGGCGCCTCAAATGAGGCTCGATACCAAATACCAAGATGACACCTACCTTAAACAGAATGAAATGGGCTACTTATATATATGAATCAGGCCCATTTCATTCTGGTCTCATAGTTTGGTGTCGACTTATGTTTGGTAAAGAGCCGCACTAAGTCTGAGTATGAATCTGGCCTTAAGTAATTTCATTGGAGTTTTATTTATTTTTAGTATCGATTTATATTAATTATAGAGGAGCAATTAAGGAGAAGCCAGTGGATAACAGGATAAAGGAGGCATGAATTAGGTGATATTGTCATGCGAGGAGAATGGAGTGAAAGATACTAAAGAAGATGCTGGATAATTAAGTGAGGAATAGAACAAAAGGAAGACCAAAGGAAAGGTGGTTGAAGGGAGTGGAGAGAAGTGTAGAGGAGAGAGAAAACTGGGTCATTGTGGAAGAGAGGTGGTGGGAGAAAGGATACGTAGGAGAGCTTAATGTTCTAGGCAAGCCCAGCCAATGGCTGGACACAGTTATGATGATGGTATTATAAATTAATATAAGAATATCCTCTTTTCACGTTATGAGGTAATTGTATTATTTATGAAAGAAGGTACAGGAAGACTGGATATAAACATATAAAAGGAACCAAACAATATGGCTTTTAATATGAAAAAAAGAACACAGTTCACACTTTACATTTACATCTTTTAATACTATTTCTTTTTTAATTCTATTTACAAAAATCTTATTTTTCCAACATTCAAATTTAAGTGTGATATTTGTGTTACATAACACTGATGCATCCATCCCTCGCACCCACCATGTAACACCATGAAGACATTAGCACCCCACTCCCCCCTTCACAAAAGTATTTCTAGGCTCTTCTTTTCATTGTAAGAGCCATATTGTGTTCATCCCTTTTATAGGTTTCAATCCACTTTTCCTGTACCTTCGTTCATATATAATACATGTGACAAAACATTCATCATAAGAGGCATTCTAAAAATAAACAAAACATTAAAATTAGCAGTATTATATTTTAAATTATTCAGGCTCATGAACAATGCTGAAATAGATTATATATATTACTGACTCAATATTTTAATAATACTCAGAAATGTGGATGATGTATATTTACATGGCAGTGAGGAACAACCCCTTCCTCTCATAACTCTTTACCTGACGATGATTCAGAATTACAGAGAAACTAGTCTACAAATATTGACTGTACACGTAGCTTCTCAACAGAGGGAGAATAAGATTTACTATAAAGGAATAATCAATATGCAACCTACAAATTAATGTGCTTTTATTAAACATTCCGTTTCTAATTTATTCAATTTGCTACCATTTACAAAAACTTTTAGAACAGAGTTTCACTTATTCTTTCTGCTTAAATTAACTATATAATATAAATATACATAATCCACAGTTTAAAGTATTAAAAGTGTAATTAAAATATTATTTTTTATATATATAAAAAAAATCTACTAAACTTTGTACATGAACCTCATTAATTTTAAATGTAATATATCTTGATTTTAACAAATTTGGTTGTATTATTACAAAGGCTATGTTTTTTGATCATTATTTTTTATAAAATAAAATTTAATGTTTCATTTATATTTTCCAAGCTTTTTTAGTATTTGATACAACTTTCATTGTGAAATTTTATAATTTCTTATATATTTTCAAAACATATTGTTTCATAAATGGATGGTATATTATCTCTACTTACTATACTTTAAAATGTGTTTCAAAATCTATCATACTAAATCAGTCTTTTAATGGTTTATAACTCTGAAAACACTATTCTAGTTTCTATATACAAAATACTAACAGTTATGAAAATTTAGTAATACATTTTGATGACTTAAAGATAAAACAAAACTTATGCATTTCACATATCCAAGACCTTTATGTTATTGCTAATGATACAAATGAGCGTGTAACTATTTTCTCGTTGCACTGTGTTGTACAATTTAATACTACTTAGTCAGTAGTATGATACAATTACTGAACCCTTGAAAAATCTATGTAATATCAAACATGTTTAACATACAATACCTCAACTTACTTTAATATCGATATCTTCTTGTCCGAGCTACCTAAACCAGATGAAGAACGTTTCAACTGTGTGAGACTACGCTTGGTATCCCCCCTTAGTTCGGCAGCTTCCAGTTTTTCTCGAGTTATAGGCCCTGGAGTGTGGCGTACTATATCTCGCCTCTCACGATCATCCCTGAAATATTCTGGTTTCTTAGGCTTTTCCTCTTTTAGCTCAGTGAAGGGAGGTGAATCCACTAAAGTATCTGCCCATGAACTAGAAAACTCGCGAGTAGGCGCAAGGTTCTTTGTATTATCATGAATATTTCTGAAACAATAGAAACAAAGCATTTAATTTTTTGGCTATTGCCACCCCCTTGAGCCAAAATAATTATTTACTATAGTCAAATAGAGAAAAAAATATATAGTTAAAGTGAGGAGGAATGTAGAATACATGTATTCTTCAACTATTCACACTACTCACATTTAAAATATTGATTTACCAAATTCAAAACATTAAATAAATTGCTAGCTTAAAAATATTTCAAAGTTTGACATGTGTGGTCATCTAGTCACTAATATGCTCAGTAGTGTAGGAGAATTAGAGGCTATTTGATTAAATCTCTTTTAAGTTTTTTTACCACCGCATCTTACTACTCTTTAAGAGTTTCACACATGTGTACCAATTACACCGATGTGTTAGGGATTAGAAAGGTTACATTTATGGGAAGTGTACCCACATTTGCATGGAGGCTGAGTATAAATGTATTTAGGAAAAACCACACTCAGTGCACCCAACCAGGATTCCAACCTCGATTTCGCCATCACACTGGCAGTCTAGTATATTGAAAGTGTGACGCTTCTGGCCATGTAGCCACCGAAGCAGCTATCTTTTAAGTTGATAACATTAAGACATCCAAATATTTGAAAAAAGTTATTACAATGAGCAAAAAAATTAATACACACTCTACAATATTAGTCTTTATAAAACTTTTTATTTTGACTAAAAAAAATATCATGGGTAAATTTAATTTTTGATTGCAAATAAATTTTGAATTAATTCTGTAGATTTTACGATACTGATATCTAGACAAAGTTGTTTGTGAAAACGAATGGTATTAGTATTAGTATAAGAACAAGAAATAAACCAAAAATATTATCAGTAATAGAACCATCAATAATTATGAGGGGAACAGGAAGATTCCATATTGACCCGAAAAAATAAAAACCCCTTGAACATAATTCATTAAGGAAAACAAATGTTTATATTTGAGATAATAAAAACACTTATTTGTATGCCTAAAAATTGCTTAAAAGGCAATAATCAAAGTGATTCATGATTTAACGTTATTTGGTTACAATGTTGTTAATATAGCCGTTAACAGTGTGACCAACCTAACTGAAGCTAAACGAAATTTCCCTGCCCAGTGCAATGTTTCCATTAATTTGCACAACAGTGTAGTTTGTAACCCCTTCTTTATTCAATGTTGATCCCGACTATCTAGAACAGTCGTCCCCAACCCTATGCCCACAGGCACCGCCCACCGAGCCTTTTGCGTCTGCCCACCACTTTTTGACCACAACTAGAAAGTTCTCGACCAATAAGTTTAATGTCACTTTTTCCATAAAAATCAAGTTTATTCTTATCTCCAGGTATGCTGTTATCAAGAAGTTGGTGATTGAAAGCCCCCCCCCCCCTCTTTCCAGTTCCTCTTTCTTTCCCGGCTCATTTTCAAAATGTACTTTATTACTAGGAACTATCATTCTACTAACTAATACCATGCTAATACTTCCTATTTCCTTTGTAAATATCTTGACATGGGTCTACCCAGCTTTGATGCCTGAATAAACACAGAATAAGCATATATATTTAAAATGTACCTAAGCACCAAAATGGTGGTGAGTAGTAAAATTCCTTGTGTATTTTTTTGGTCTTGTTAAAACCATAACTAAAGCAGTTCTCTTTTATTTATTGGCATTGACTTTTTGTTTGGTAAGAATTGTTTCAATTGGTTTTGGACTAACTTTGCGCGAGTACCATTTGCGTTATTTTATATGCAAATTTAATTTATTATTGTAAATTTTAAACTCTCAATTTCTTTGAATGTGCTCCCAGGCACAAAAAGGATGGGGACCTATGATCTAGATCATTGTTTTTCAGCTGATTAAGCCCTACACCAAATAAATCTGATAGTAACAATAGACTATATTAAACACGGTCCATGTGTTTGCCACTACTGACTAGTTTACCAATCAAGCGCCTAAATCCAACATGCTGCGACTTGTCAGTCGACCGCTCTCGCACCGCACCCACGAGCGTACATTAGGTGAGGTAAGTTAAATGAACCTTCGGCTTCAGCAGAAACTTCGGTCTAATTTTGGTGGAAGCCGATTTTTGGCTGAAGCCAATGTTCTGTCTCATTACCATTTGTTAAGTTCAAGGATATACAAAGTTTCTGTTCACCTTTCTTTATGTGTGTTTATATTTTTAATGGTTTTCTGTATGGAATGGCATATTAACGGTCCGTTTAATACAGCTACAGCTCCAGGTTTCAGTCAATTTGCCTAGCGGTGAAAATGAATACTATACAGCATGGAATACATTTATAAATGACACTTTGTACACAGGATTCAAAACAGGGACTTTTGGCTTAGTACACTAATGCTCGACCACTTTGCTATACAGGAATCGTGTACAAAGCATCGTTCTTCACTCGAATTTAAAGGTAGAGTCTATGATGGACATGTGTATATCGGCTCCTAAGAGCTATCTATCATTGATATCAAAGCCATTTGCGACTTACTTGTGGCTTTATGCTGCCAATAGTACAAATACATTGTACAGTACATTCCAAGTGAATCAAGATGGAAGAAAGCAACACTATACAGTTAGGTATATATGAAAGGTGAAGTTTGGGCAAAGAATTATTGTAATTACAGAAATGAACCATATCTAGTTTATAATTGAATAAATTGAAAACGATGCCCAGACACAGGTATTGAACCCGGGGCCTATGCCTAAGCGCACCAATGCTTTTCCACTGAGTTATTAGTATTAGTTTGAATACACATTTAGTTCTGTAAAGTTTGATATATTACAACATAATGCTTACTTGTCATCCCTGAGAGAATCTCTGGACGTTCGGGATTCCCGAGAGGCTCGACTGTCTCTACTATCGGGTCTCTGTGGTCTTTCGTCCCTGTCTCTTCTTTCTGGCTCTTTTTCCCTGTTCCACTCACGTCCTTGTTCTTCGTGGAACTTCCAGTCTTTCAGGTCTCTCCACTCTCCTTCCTCCTGGAGATTAAGATCATGAACAATCTCGCGTTCATTAAATGGATCCTGCTGTATAGGTGGCTATAAACAAATTAGTGACTTAAATCCGGAGAACTTTGTCACTCTAATTTTATATTATCAGGTCGGTGTTTAAATAATTGCATTTGTATGTTTGTGTATATGTATTATTTTAATCAATGTCAGACGTGGTCAAGTTTCAAAATCTGGACAAGGACTTTGGTGTTGCTTTTTCTTATTAGGTACAGGTTGTCATTTTTCATTTAGTTAAATACAAGTGAATTGAATTTATTGATTATTGAAACACTTGAAATAAAAAATAAAACAATCTTAGACATGTATATTACAAGGATGTCCAGCAAAATGACGGTTTAAAATTCTGTAGAGTTTTCCAGAACCATTAAATTTATCAAGACACTGTATATAAACATTAAGTATATTACAAATATTTTATTAATATTGAAATTTAATATAATATTCTTAAACAAATACATATGTTGAAATTGTATCACTCTAAGAAAGGGTTAAAGGATTTTAGCATAAAGCTATAAGCTATTGAATATTGATATCCAAGTTAGATTTCAGTGAGATCATTATGAGCCATAAAAAAATCACTAAGCTAGTGGTGTTTAAATTTGTTCTTTATTAGTTTTTTCTTCCTAGTAATTGAATTATCATGCATAACTATGACTCAACTTTGTCTAAAGATGTGCTACATAGGGTTGGAAAAACAACAAAAAATTACCATTGATTTAAAGAATTGAGATTAGTATTCTCAACTTTAACAACTTTTGTCAAATAAGATTAGCCATGTATTAAACCGCCATGGTTTTTTTGTTTTGTTTTTTAACACAATCATAAGTTAAGCAATTTTTGGGTAGGCGTTATTAAGATTTTTTTTTTAAATTAGAGATGGGTTGAATATACAATTTCTCGAATCCGAATCTAAATTTTATTTTTGAATCTCGAATATCGAATCCGAATCCTAGCAAATCGTTAGAAATTTTAATAGGCCTAAACTGTAAATTAAGATTTCAATCATGCTTTCAATTTTAATGAACCCCAACCACCCCTTGAAAAATAGTGGTAAAAATTCACTTTAATTTGTTTTATTTATTTAGAGTTTATTTGTAGTTCTAGTTTTGACTCAGTTTTTGAAGAGTTTTAATGTTTTCATTAAAATATTTACAAGATTGTTTGTGAGGTGAAAGTTTCAGAAGTTAGCATGCGCTACAACGGTTGAGTCCAAATTTCCCATAGTGGTGTGAGGGTAGGGCATTAGGCACGTTAGATTTCCCACACCTAACAATTATAAAAAAATATATATATATATTTATGCTTATCACTTTTGATCGACAAAATAATGATTCAAGACTAAGTAGGTCTAATTTTTTAATTCAAAATAATTATGCTTTGTTCATGAGGCAAAAGATTTGACCATCGAATCTAGTAAAACACTGAATTTCGACTACTTGTCAGGATTCGATGAATTCGAAGATTCGGGTGGCCCACCTCTAGTTAAAATCTTACAGAGAGGAAATAATCTTCAAGATGAATCTAAGATTTTTTTCTCTTATGTGATATAATATATTTGTGAATTTTCCTTTTATTTAGAACGTTACTTTCAATAGAATTTTAAGTACAATATATTTTTCCAAATCAGGGATTGAAATAAAAACTGCTTTTCACTTAGTGGTAATGTATTAAAAATAACTAAATGAAAGAAATAGAAAAACACACAATATAGTCTTTAGTGTACTTATTTGTATTTTCTTTATCTTCTTTCATGTTTCATGGGTTTTAAATTTTTTCAGTTCAATTCCAATTAAAGCCATAAGTCAGCCAAGCAAAGCCCTAATATATGACTGCATTTATATGATGTGAAATTAAATGATTTAATTGTTCCTAAGCCCTTTGATTTTTTTAAATCACCGTGTCTTACTACATGTTCAGGTTTTGAACTAATTAAATTTTGCAGATTTTTTTATGGGTGAGGAAGGTTTTATTTATAGAAAGTGTACCCACATTTGTGTGGAGGGAGAGTGGAACATAATTTTGGAAAAACTACCCCCAGATCACCCGACCAATATTCAAGCCTCGATCTCCCCGTCCTCTGCAATTTAGCTCAACACGAAACCAGCGTGTTAGCTATATAAGCCACCTAGGCGAGTCAATTTTTGGGCCAGAAATAGCAATTTCCTGAGGGAACAGGACTGGAAATGGGAGAAAAATTTTAAAAATAATTTCCATTTTAGGCTTGTATTTATTTTAAAAATTTATAATTTTAGTCTAAGCATAGCTTTACCATTTATTCCAATAAAATGATTAAAATAGTTTTATAGTCAAATTAAAATCTTAGGGAAATGTAATCGCAAATATGCAAAAACTTCGATTAGATTGAAATTTATAGGTCTGAACAATAAATTTAAATTCTGAAATCCTGTAGAATTTTTTTAAGGATAAAACATACATACATAAATTTTTTATTTTTAAATTGCAATTTTTCCACACAAAAAAACTAATAAGGTTTTGGTGTAAGGTAAGATTTTTAAAAAAACTAGGGCTAATGCAACTATAATTGTGGTTTTATAATCAAATATTTTTGGTGTAATAGTAAATAAATTCTAAAGATGGATTTTAAGATTGACTTAATGTTAAAAAAATGTATGGCGTGAATTTTAATAATCAATTATACAATAAAACATCAAGTTATCCAAACTAATCTGAATACATAAAAGTGAGTCCCATCTTGTCCATAAGAACAAAAACATTTCTCAATTGGGCTAATGTGTTTAGTTACCTCTTACATTTTTTGTTACTAAACCTTTAACAAAAAGTACTGTTGGACTTCAATAAGGTTAGTTTACCCATTATCAAAGATACAAAAGCAAATGGATGTCATTCTAAAATATAATAAAATCGATGTAATGAATGTGTCATGATGTAAAATAACTTTGGTTACAGGTGTATTTTGTGCATAATTTGACATTAAAGAACACTTTATTATTATTTTTTACCAAAGAGTGGTTTTCCTTTTTTTTAAATATTTTCAAGAATAAATATTACCATCACATAGCCTAGTGTGATTGTTATATTCTAATGGTGCTCAGTTGTAATAACGGACGTGTTGACTGGGTACAGTAGTGGTAAGATTAAAGCGGCTGAAATTTTGGATATCTGTCTACTTAAAGGAAGATAAGGTTCACTTAACTTTAATAAACTGATAATATTGTTAATAAGCATTAAAAACAAGTCCCAATGATAGACGGTCCTTGAGTATAACCTTTATATTTTTCCCAAAAAATACTGGAATATTATTTGTCCTGCACAAGTTTCGAGAACATCCAATTTATCTATTTCATTGTAAATGAGGCGTATATTCAAGGGCACATATTTAATGTGTATCTTAAATAAAATTGGTAGAATTTTTTTTATTTTTTTTTTCCAATAAATGAAACATTGACAATCTAGACACAGGAATCAAACCCAGGGATTTTGGCTTTGTGTGCCAATGTTCTACCACATATCCATTTTGGCTCGCCCTTTATCCCAGACTTTTCTCTCTTGTTGGTGTTTTGAGTCATGGTGGACGGTATGAAAGAACGTTAGTAAATGCTTAGTGGACCTATAGTGTAGTCTCAAGCATATTATCATGATTACACAAGCAAACCCACGCTAGTGTCCACCTAGCATCCACTTAGTCAAGTTCTTGCACACAGCCCTATGTGTGATAATTAATTGGTGAAAGTCGGCTATTTAGATCTACTATCACAGTCCATGACAACACTTTTACCAACTATGCTGCTATGCGCTTGGTAATAGTAGAACTAACCCTTTATATATTTTATGGTGTATCTTAAGCTTTAAAGAATAAGAAATTCAACTCATACTACACAAAAAAGTTGGAAAGTTAAAAATAGTTATGCCGTTTATTTAAGTGTGTTAATTTTATCTTCAGAAACATACAAAATTACTAGATAGAAAGGTGTATCATAATCTTTAATGAAATACTATATACTATGGTTTCTTAATACCTATATTCTTTGAAACTATTACTGACCAAATTCTAAGATCCATGGGTCTACCTACTCTTTATTTCAGGTAATCAATCATATATTGAAGCTTCAAAGCACTAATACCGTCGCATAGTAAGTAGCACATGTTCAATTCAAATATTCTAGTGAAGTATGAAATACAAAATTTATATTTTATGGTTTGAGGTATCTGTTGGTTAAAATTAGACCTCTGCCCCTATATGATGGTTAGCATTGAAAATAAGAGATGGTTTATCACAAAAGATTTTTCTTTCTTTTAGCACAGTGGCTTTTTTATTATCAGTTCAGGTTAAACGCCAATAATCTCATTATGGTTTAAATTAGGAGGGATAGCCAGCACACTTACTTAGGTGATACTGGAGTAGAAATTGTTTAGATATAACATTAAAAAACACACACACACATTTTTAAGGACAAGTTTTCACTGTCACAGACAGCTTCATCAGGTCAAGAGAGTAGGCTGATGGTTTTGGTTGAACTGTAATGTTGACTGTCCATAGGTGTCTGACAGTGAAAGCTTGTCTTATTATAAATAGGGATGAAACCCTCAAATCCCTAAGAATGTATTTGTATAATCTAGGTGGAATGCAACTGCTATAAATAATATGTTGAAGAGATAACCTGTTTACACTTGTGGAAAAAATTACCTTCACATGCCTATCATAAGTATCCTTTCTCGTGTCACTGTCTCTGCGCTCATCATAGTGCCTTGAGTCCCAAACATCCCTTGGCTGTCTCTTGTCGCGATGGTCTTGATCAGAATCACGATCTACTCGACTTCTCTCTCGATCGTAATCAAAATCTCTCGCATAGTTACGACCAAAATCTGTTGAGCCTTCATAATAACTGTTAGACGTTTTTCTATTGCTACTGGTATCATAGACTCCTCGGTGATCCCGACCACCCTGCCTATACCTGTAAGAGAAATAAACTAGATATTAGAAACCAAAATTAAAATGGATTTTATTAATACTTCATTGTATGCTCATTACCAGGGTTATTTAATATTCCCAAATTGTAATTTACCTGTCCCTTTCTTGCAGTTCAGGAGTTTGTCTGTCTCGTCTGTCTCGCCTTTCTTCTGGAACATCTCTTTCTTTTACACGTTCTCGTTCTAGACTTGAAGTTTCACCCTCCCCATGACCTCGGCGAGATGAAACTTGCTGGTTTAATTTGGGACCCACAATAGCACCTCCACTGCCTGAATCAAAGCATATATTTTATGACAAAAACATTTAAATATAGAGTCCAGAAAAAACCAAATATTGGAGGTGAAAACAATTTAATGCATAAAATAGCAACATGAAAAGCTCAAGTTTCTATTTAAATGGACTCACTTGGTATAGGACCAGGAAAGTGAGACGATGAGCTGCCCCATCTTGGCTCAAGTGCTTGTTGCAATGAACTAGTAAGTGGCTGTGGGGCGCTGGAAGAACCACCTGAGCCCACTCGCATGAATTGATGTCTCTCCGCTTGTTGCTTTTGAAAACGTGGAGGGAGGTTGTTTTGAAACTGTCGAGAAAATACTACATCTCTCTCAGCTCTAATATCTCTCTCACGTTCTCGTTCCCTTTCCACACGTAGATCACGATCTCTATCGTTTCGTGGGATCTCACGTTCCCTTTCATTGCGGGCATTATCCCGATCTCTGTCACTCCGTGAAAGCTCACGCTCTATCTCAGAACGAGAACCATCACGATCTCTATCAGCACGAGGTAAATTACGTTCCCTTTCGGTGCGCGGAATCTCACGTTCCCTTTCGGTGCGTGGAATCTCACGTTCCCTTTCGGTGCGTGGAATCTCACGTTCCCTTTCGGTGCGTGGAATCTCTCGTTCTCTTTCGGTGCGAGGAATCTCTCGTTCTCTTCAGTGGGGAATTTCTCTTTCTCTTTCATTCGGGAATCTCTCTTTCATTGTGGGAATCTCTCTTTCTCTTTCATTACGTGGAATCTCTCTTTCACTGCGAGGAATCTCTCGTTCTCTTTCATTACGTGGAATCTCTCTTTCACTGCGAGGAATCTCTCGTTCTCTTTCATTACGTGGAATCTCTCTTTCACTGCGAGTGAATCTCTCGTTCTCTTTCATTGCGTGGAATCTCTCTTCACTGGAGTTCTCTCTTCTCTTTCATTACGTGGAATCTCTCTTTCACTGCGAGGAATCTCTCTCTTTCATTCGTGAATCTCTTTCAATGCGAGGGATCTCCGTTCTCTTTCAATGCGAGGGGCCTCCCGTTCTCTGTCATTGTGAGGGGCCTCCCGTTCTCTGTCATTGCGAGGAGTCTCTCGTTCCCTGTCATTACGAGGGATATCTCGTTCCCTGTCATTGCGAGGGATATCCGTTCCTGTCATTGCGAGGATTATCCCTTTCTCTGTCTAGCGAGGTATTCCTTTCTCTCTATTCGAGGGATCTCACCCTTTCATTACGAGGGATCTCGCGCTCTCTGTCATTACGAGGGATCTCACGTTCTCTGTCATTACGAGGGAGCTCACGTTCTCTGTCATTTCGTTGGAGCTCTTGGTCTCTGTCATTTCGAGGTGTTTCACGAACAAAGCCCATTCGATCCCAACCTAAAAAATAAATATAAAAAATGGATTAAATATAAAATTATTCAAAAGCTTAGTTTAAAATAAATAGTTTTAAGGTGTTGATAAATCATCAAGGCCTGTAAAATAAAGTTAAAATAGTTACTTAAAATTACATGTTAGATTTCACCTACAATCAGTTGATAAACCTAAGTTAAATTTGATAGCATAGATAAGAATCTAATAAAACTTATATAATAAACCAATAGTGTGGAATTAATTTTTCATTTAATACTTTAGTTATCTAATTACTATTACTATGTTATTTATCTCTAAAGCCAATTCATAATGTTGCTTATATTTTATCTGGCCTTACATTATTTTGATTTATTCCTGATATGCCCAATATTTTTAATTTAAGTGATTAATAAAATGATAATAAAGATTTTTAATTTTTACATTTTCTGTAGAAAAATAATTGGTTGATAAAACTATAAATTACTGAATAATTCATTAGTGTTTAAGGGCTAACTTACTTTGATCCACTATATACATAGATATGCAAAGCTAGCACCTAAAAGTATATTTACTTTTAAAAATAAGAGGTGTTGCACCAACCTGAGTGTGCTGTCTGAAGTCGGTAGTCTCTCTTGGAAGCTTGTCTTCGCGACCTTCACTACTGGTCCTTGACCTGTCCTTTTCCTTTTGTTCCCTGCCCTTCTCCCAATCTGGCAGTGGAATAGGTACTGGGGCTGCCGCCTCCACATCTTCCTTAGCCTTACTATCCCAACCCATTTTCTGTTCTAATTTTTGAAGTTTCTCAGCTGCTTTCTAAAATATATTCATGAAAAGTTTGTGGTTTAGTTTATGAAAACAAAAAGTAAAATATTTCAATAAAACAGATTTCAAAGGCCAGAATATCTTAAAAGTTGACACTAAAAAACCAAGTGACACGTATAGTATGAAATAATTTCAATGTGAACATGACGATTTTTTTTTCTGCACCTTTGGGTGAAAAAGTTAACACATAAACACACAAGCGATATACTTATATCATGTAAAGATCTATTTCCCAGATTTTTATTTTTTAGGCACTTCTTAGATATAAGGATTTAAACGACCCTCAAATTTACTTGTTTAACAGAATTTTCGAATATATCAAAATCATAACAAATGAGAAAATATGATAGTGATAATAATTTTTTAGTGAACATAAATATTCTTGTAGTGTAATAATTATACTCATACAAAACATATCACCTGTCGAGACTCTTCAAACTTTTTTTCCTCCTCTTCTTTTCTTTGTTTGGCCCTTTCTCTAGACTCAAATCTTTTTTCTTCTTCCTCTTTTCTCTGTTTTGCCCTTTCCACAACATTGGCCATATTTTCACTTTGCTGGCGTTGTCGCTCACGCCAGATTTCATCATCTTCACCAACATGTGGTCCGTTTGGGTGAATCTTTAAATAATAGTTAATGAAACACAATGTTAAATTTAAAAGAAAAGGTTTAGATAACATTGTTTAGGTGTCAAGATTCATTTCAAAAATATTCTCGATTATTAACAACAAAAAATAACTATACTATGTGCAATTTAAAAAAATTAATGTTGGTTTCAGTAAAATAATAAACTACATGTACAGTTAAAGTTACCAGAAATAGAGGAACATCTTAGGTGAGATAGTAAGGCCTGTGGAAAAGCCAGTCTGGCTAATTGGTTTTTTTATCTATTGTTATTAAAGCGATTGTCTCACCCATGAGTAGCACGCAGTAAACCTAAACACGTGATTAGCCTGAGCCAAACGTATCATCTTGCTGCTTATTAAAGACAATCTATTATTAAAATATGGCACAAATGCATTGCATTAAATTATTTTACATTCAATCAAACTTATTTTAAAAGATACAAATACTTATCAAATTAAATAATAATTTAAAGTACATACACTTTGCTCTTGTCTAGTGAATGAGGAATGAATAAAACCATCATTCAAAGCCATTTCTGTTTAGATTTTAGCTGTGTTTCTCTAAGTTATCCAAGTGTTATATTAATGCAGATGTTACAGGTAGTTTGAGAAATCTTGATAAAGTTGAGATTAGCCGCAAGATGTCAACATTATTCAACTGCCGTGGATAAAGTCAGAAATAGAAAGTAGTTTATCACATTTTTGACCTTATCTGAATAATCTTGACACAAACCAGCAAGACTTGGATAAGTTGAATAATATCTTTCACCCCAACATAATATTGATTTAGAAGTTCCTTTTGGCACAGCTAATAATTATCACAAAGGAATTTGGCATGGCTTAAAAATCAAGAATTATTTTAAATATATTTCATTATTTTCAACACTATATAAAAATCAATAATAGTATGTTAAGTCGAACAGTAATGTATACTATTTAAGATTTCTAAGGTTGGGAGCTTTGAATCCTAGAATCCTTAAAGATATTCAAGAATTCAAGAATTATTTATTTATTTTCAAACTTTTAATTGCCATTTGTTTTTAAGCATTTTACTGTTTATTGGAGTTAGCTCTAAATAATTATCATGGGCCTTAGTTAACAAACCCCAGACAAAAAAATTATCAATCAACTACAATTGCCTTAGTGGCAGTTATAACACGCTGGTTGTGTGTTGAGCTAGACTGCCGAGGATGGGGATGAACAGTCTAGTGGACAGAGATCCTGGCTATAGATCTAGAGATCTCAGGTTCAAACCTCCAGTACTTCCAGGATTATTATACGAAGCGGTGGATTTGGAACAGGATCAAACTGCCAAGTGAGGAAAAATTGAGGTGCTACTTGAATAAATAAATGGTGGCTTTGGTCTAGAAAACTGAGATTAACAGCCGGAGGGTTTGTGATGCTGACCACATGACACCCTCTAGCTGCAAATGTTTACACTATAATTGCTATTAGGAGTGGCCACTCTGTCGGTGTAATTCGGTTGCGGGCTTAAGACAGTTTTTTTTAACATGTAAAGAGTTCAAATTACAATAAGTTTTAAAATTTAGTTAATGGCTCTCTTCCTAAGGAAAAAGGCATAAAAAAATCTATTTAAGCATTTGTAAATGTGTTACTTTTATTTGTGCATTTTTCTACAAGTCTATCATATTTCATATTTATTTACTTACATATGATTTAAATAGTGCAATTAGTAATTCAGTAACAATTTATGAGAAGGCTATTAAGTAGTCAATGTAAGCTATGGGGTATCCAGTAAAAAAAAAACCTAGTTACATAAATCCATCTGATAAAAATCAATTTATAAATGAATCTTAAGGAAATAATCCTAAGATTTTTAGCCAATTTACTCTTAATCATCCTAGGAACTAGTCAACTACTATACTAGCACAACACTAGAGACCAGTGAAATCATTGTACAATGGTAGGTCCAAGATTAAACTACCAGAATTATTTTCTAATGTGAGCACTAAGAATATAGCAATGTTATTTTATCGGTTATGAAATGTACAATGATTTCCCAATAGTCTAAATATTCTAATGTTATAAATAAAGCCTGGATTGGATCTAATTATACATTTAAATCTTGCCTGTTAGAAACATATAAGGAAAAATTTCAGGAGATTAAGTTGTTTGATGGTTTCAATTTTGCATATTTTTAAAGATATTGCATATTTTGAAGTTTTTTTTAATGTGTTATTTTTATGTCTTTCTTAAGGCAAAATACTTTTAAATTATGTGTTACTAATTTTCAGGCAACCTTTACTTTCATAAAGCCGTGTATCCAGTGAAAGGATAGCAGTGATCAAAATCGAATTAGGTATGCTGCCTCGTCAGAGGATTACAGATGCTCAAATGTAATGTTATGTCCAACATTTCTTGTGCTATGAAGGAAAGAGAATGTGGCGTTACCATAAGTGGCCTCGGCAGCATGTATGTTGCAGTCTATCGTGCAGTGTGTCAGTTTGAAACATAAGTCAATGAGTTGTAAGAATAATTCTTGGATTTGACTAGCTTATTCTCCTGTAGTTCTTTGGTGGGAGAACAAAGAGATTAACTTGGCAAGACAAAGAACAAATTATGAAAGCCCAAATCAAGAATAGAAATGTAATTTGAGGTCTATGGAACATTGAAGGGTCTTTTGAACAGAAAACAAGATCAAACACTATATTTAACTAACTATATTTTTTATTTTTTTTCAAAATACTCCAAATGAAATGTTTGCCATGAAAAGAAACTTTGTCAAAGAAGACTATTGAACAAGTTTGGACACATCATAACATCAGGTGTGCTAAAGATCTACATTGTGAAACCTTTATAAATGTAATAAAACATATTTTTATAAAAAAATGTTTTAATAAAACACCCATTGCTATCAATAACATCAATTTAAAGATGTATTTTAATATATTTGTTATTATAAAATAAAAGTTGACAAGAAGATACAATTTTATAACTAATGACCTGGAGAAAGGATTGAGCCAATTCTAAATAGATTTATAGTTACTTGAGAGTGAAATAAACTTTACATTACTTAGCACATTAACAGTTTTAGTTATTAAAATACTTTCTGAAGAGGTTCTCTATAAAAAAAAAACTTTGATGTTAGAATTTTTTTCAAGTCTTTAAATTAGGTAAACAGAATTGATAATTTGGAATTAAAGAATTTCCAAGTAGTTTATATATATTATTATAAGGAAGTCTTGAAATGATCGAACAAATAAATTTACAAAACACCTCCTCTTCTCAACATAGATTTGAACTACAAAGAATTAATCAAAGAAAAATAAATATCACATAGTCTAAAATAACTCTGCAGCAGTGGATCATATGATGAACAATATATTTAAAGTTAATTTAACAAGGACTTTAATGCAGCTTAGTATCCTCTTCGATCCTATTAACTGAGGGTACCTGCATTTCAGTGGTTTTCATCCACCAATATCACATTCTAATCTTCATTTCCAAAGTAGTGAGTGATATGAATATAAAGTGGTAGTCTTACTAAGCTGTTTGCGCAAAACCGTCTGGAAGAAACATAAAACAAAGTGATAAAGGGAGCTCTGCTTGATGAAAAGAGCACGGGAATTAGGTTATGTTAGTAGGATATCTTGAGTTCCATGTGTAGTAGATGCTAATGTGCATTGTTTGGACTGGTTCCACAATATTTAACAAGCTAAGCCTACCCTAGGTCAAAGTTTACGCAACCCAACTCTGATCAGCCTTCCAACTCTAGCAAAGGAAAAAACCGGCCATTACATCTAAAGGAGAAGAAATGATCTGTATCTTTCATTACTTTGTAAATATCTTCATGTTTAAATATATGTATTAATCTAAGAGTTTTTTACTAAAGTAAAATGTCAGACAGTCCAACGACTCATTACTTGGGTTGCACCTTCATAAGCTTGGTCCCCTGTATTCAAGTAGGGTTGGACCTGCACTGGCCGTCTTCCTGGCGATAGTAGGACAAACCACTCTAGCACAAGACACAACCCGAGTTCTTGAGATAACAAATTCTCAGAGAAGACACTGAGAAGCAAACCACCTGTAAAACAGTTTCTCACCTAGCATACAGCTCGAGTATAACTCTGTTCCCTTCTTCAAGCATTACTTACTTACTACTACACCAGCATAATCTAGAGAGGTCCGGTTCTCAAGGAAACTTACTCATCCTTTCACCCTCTTCCATGTGCTATCAACTATCAACCACTAAAAACCTGTTATAAATAAAACTATGCTCCTTTCCCCCACCTTTTTGGGACATTGCCTCTAATTTCAAGTGCAACTCTTTAATCGTCGACCAACCTCCTTCTTAACTCTCAATTACACTGAAGATTCCCCACTTCCATCTTTTAAAAAAAGTTGTTACTTTTGTCAGTAAGCTTTCTCCACCTCTTCCCCGTGGGAGATTCACTACTAGCCACACAACTACAGATAAAGCGTTGATAACAAGATGGCATCACATTCCCAGTGATTACAAAAAAATTACTGCCGAGGTAACAAAAGTTACCTACAAGAATAAATGCACTTCAGAATGCCCAACTATAATGGAAAGAATGTTACAGTCTCCAGCAAACGTTTGCTTGCTTGCTTTCAATAGTTGATCCTTTTTCAAGAGTAACAAAATCGTCCTATACAGACCAATCTAAACTGCAATGAGATATAATTTTATTTTTCTTGGAATAACTGCCATAAATCTTCATGATGAAATAAATGTTATTTAAAACAATGGTTGTATCTGTCCAAGTCTTCAAGGCTGCATTATTTTATTTATAAAAATATGGTATGTGAATTATAACAAGCAATTAACTGCTTCTGCTGGAGAGCAACAGCTAACATCTTATTCATGCTAAACGGCGTGTTAACTTCAGAGTAGCCCTATTTAACATTAATGTCAAGGAATTACTGTTTTTTCAATTTGAACTTCCTTTCTACGGCTTTCTAATAGGCTAAGATGAATGCTCTAATCCCAATACAGCCCAAGTCAAAAACGTTTAAAAAAAGTCAAGTAATGTCAACTATCACGGCATAAATTTCAATACACAGAATTTGTAAATGGAATTCAATGGAAACCATACAAATCGAACATTCTTGACTTCTTAATCCATTTGTAAATCAATTTTATTTTTAAAACTGGTGTACCAATATTATATTACTCAAACATTAATTTTAAACACCAATTACACTAGTTAGTAAAATAAATTAGCTTTAGATATGTATACAAACATTATGTTTAGATCAATTTTGAATCAAATCACGTACTGAAAAAAAGGACAAATGTCAGAGTTTAAATTCTGGAAAGATGTCCTAATAAAACCTGAGCCAAATAGAATCTCGAGCTTGACTAAAATTGAATTAATTATGAATAAATCGTAAGTTGTAAGAAACCTTGAATTTTTAATACAAACTATATTTTATTTACAAAATTTTGAAGCTATTTATAATCTCACTAAATGTATTTATACTTAAATTATATGAGCTTACACTAGAGGCCAACATACCTTTGCTAATAAACAACCATGATATTTTCAAAAGAAACCATTTTAAAGACTTGCATAGCTTTATTACCAATATGGTAAAAAATTCCCTTCGATTTAAAATCAATAGGTTCTGCCTGCTATGCAAATAGGACAATCTTTAAAAATATCTACAACAGCTGAGGATCTCTTAATGGTTAAGTTTCAAGTGAAGCAATATACATACAAGTGGTTCAAAAATCATATCAGGTGGTTGGTTACAGGTGCTATTAATTCTATGAAAATAAAAAACTACAGACTAGGCATGTACAGAAGTGATAGCCCATCTGCTTTCGCAGAATGGCTTATCATTTACAGTAAAATAAATAATTAAATGTAATAACCCTATAAAATTCAGCAGTGTTAGTTTTTTAATTTAAAAACTCTAATCATCTTCCTTCCTATTAGACAAAATATCCACACAATCAAAACCTACCATATCCTCCATAGCATACATACCAAACATCTTGACTAGGAACCAACTAGCTAAACAATGTTTGTTTAGGGCATAGACTAACCTGGAGGGGGGGTGCCCTCATCGAAGGTAACGGGAACGCCAATGGAGGTGGCCCGTGGGAGGGACCATGAGATTGCGGGGGGGCCCTAAAGTCAACACTTAAGGCTCGTCCCTGAGACCAGTTCCTTTGATCAAGAGGACTTCGCTGAGGCAAAACTTCCAGAGGCCATTTGCCATCCCTACGATCATCCTAAACACGACGATAACAATTTACCTAAACTGAACTTTGAGAGTAACATGCAATGAATTGAAAAACCTGCAGAATTTTCACTACGGCATGCAAGAGACATGTATGCAAGTCTTAACTACAGAAAGCTTCAGAGCTGTGCATTTTTGACAAAGCTTTTCAAAGGGTGTTTTAGCAGACAATCATTCCCTAACATTATGACAGTATGAACATGCTACATCTCATAGTAGGAACAACTAGACTGTGCCAAGAAAGAAACATGCTCCCAAATCAAGATTGTAATCATCAAAACTTAAAGCAAAAGAAACTAATAAGAAATTACACCCAGTGGAATGGAAATATAGTTTTCCAACTGGTTAAACCTTGATGTTGTCAAGGTAGAATAATGGAATGCAGGTGATTTGCAGTTAAAAAAACAATAGTTTGAGATTCACTATCACTAGTGAATTTCTATGTAAAACAAGGAAATAAGAAAAAACCAAAATAGTAGTTTCATGAAATCAAATACATTCAGAATAAAGGGTACAAATTTACCCAATTTCAGCTATAGTAATCATGCTGTCAATTTATGATTAAAGAAAGAGTTTCTAAAGTAAAGAATATTCAAATAAATAAAATAAAGAGTTTTAGTAGAAAAGAGTTGACTTGTGTTACATAAAAGGAAGAAGCTAATTCCAACTAAAGAACAACACAAACAAGAGATCCCTTCTATCAGCTGTCTAGTACACAAGACATTCATTCCACAAACTACTAAGAAGAATTTATAAATAAAAACAACATCAACAATCAAGTTACACTAACAGAACATCAATAAAACAGCAAATACATATTGAACTATAATTTCTGTAATGTAAAATACAAGTAAGTCATGATATAAAAAATTAGACCTGGAACTTAATTTCAAAACACTGAATTATTAGAATTTTAGCAAGCAACCACGAATTAAAAAAGGTATTCCATCTACTACCTTTTGAAACAATATTTTTATAAGCTGTGGTGGTAGGTAGCGCTTGTAACTAGCTGGTTTTTTCTTCTTCAAAATATCTATCATAAATCTGTCATAATAGACAATTTAAAAGACACATTTATTGAGGTATGCATCAATGAAATCAATTATAGAAATGTTAACAAAAGAAATAATGGGCTTAAGTATGCAAATATTATTTAATATAAAAAACATTTAGGACAAAATTTTGTAAAAAGGATAGCTGCCAACCATTGAAAGAAAAAATTTGTAAATATTTTACCATTAATATAAAATTGGTAAAATTTTGCAGTTTAACCAATTTTATATAAATGGTAAATGGGCTTTCTTTTGTTTACTTTTACTAAAAAGCGTATTAAAGACCAGCGAGATTACAAAATAAATCTCCTTTTCTCCCTTGTAAAGAGAACAAGAATTTAAATATTAATGTTGATATTTAATTATTTTCTAAAATATATAAACAAAAATTCAAAGATACGAAATATTGTAAAAAATTTGGGAGAGCTGTAAGCAATTAAAATTTAACCAAAAAAATGTAATACTGTTACTTTTTTTAATGCTTTACAATTGAGTTGATCAAGTGCTTTGATCACCAAGTCACATTGCTGCTGATTAATTGCTGTGGTGAGAGTGATAAAATAGTTTGGAGTCTGAGAATGGTTGAGAAAAGAAATTTTATCAGTTCACACCTAAGTCGAATCCAATTGTTTTTAATATTCTTTAAGCCAAAGCAAAATTTTGAGAAATGTATTGCTTTAATAATTCTGAACACAAGAATGATGTTTGATATTAAAGAACTAGTGTACGATATTAATATTATATTCAAAATCTCATTTTTAACTTTTTTTTTAAATTGTGGAATAAAGTGCCTTAAGCATAATAATTTAATACACATGATAGGATTGTAGAAAATTGAGCCACAAGTAATGAAAGCAAACCATTTGTCGAAACTCTTCAATATTTTATGCTACATTGCATTTGTTCAGTCTTCTTGCAGAAGAAGATAACATAAGACATTGAAATAATGAAGTGTTTGTAAATGTTTGTGTTTTTACTTTTATTTGCGCTCAATTTTTTTATAATTCCGTCGTGTTTTTAAAGTGGTTTTAAGTCATTGTTCACAAAAAAGTATGTGATTTATTTATTTAATATGAACAAATAAAAGATGGGCACATTTCTTTCTCAAAAAATTATTTTCAAAAGATGAATAATTTGTGAATGAAATCATGTCTATGACCGAAGAAGATTGTCACTTATTGCCCTGGTTGGTTACACCTTTTTGTTAGAGCAGGAGTGTGGTAAATGAATGTTTTGGCAATTGAATTAGTCGTGTTGGTATTGGATGTTTTCAAACAAAGTGAAGGGTGAAAACTTTTGTATTTCATAAATAGAGATAATAATGAATTAAGATTTATTAAATAATTTGTGTTGGTTAGTGATCTTAACTTACTTTATAGTGAATATAACAAAAAATAATAGTAATAAGTTTAATATATATTAGCTAGGTTGTAATAATTATAAATAATTATTTCAATAACATTATTTCAACTATCACATAGTATAAACAGTATAAAGCTATAAATCTAGCCTAATTAAAGTAAAAATGTTTCTCTAAGAGCCATTTTCTGGTGTCTATTTTAAAATTGTTTATCAATATATATAACAACCCTTTTTTTCACATGCAATGCATATTACCACTCATCCAGACTATCTGCATATTTGTAATGATGGGGTAGAGCTGAGGAAAGTAAGATTTAAAGGAAATAAACCTGCAATTTTGCGGAGAAAAAAAGCGAGAAAACATTTAGGAAAATCAATCATCAGTAGGAGTTTCGAATCCAGACCTCATCACCGCTAAATAAGATCATGAAGGTAGCACTTTGGTGTAATAAATCTTATCCAGCTAAATTTTTCTTACTGCTTATAATTGAAGCACATTTTTCACATCATTCCATGAGGTTGAAACCAAATCTTATATAGTTAAAAAAAGTGGTACCAAAATGTAAATTTGGTAACTAGCTTGATACCTCAGGTGCTAATCTACAATGGTCACATTGTACATATGTATGGGACCCTCAAAATACAACACTTTAATATTTAGGGATATTTGAGATTCAAAGATTTAAAAAAATATATTCAAGATTCCACAAATTTAAAATATTTTTTGTTTCAAAATTCTGAATTGGAATTTATTTTAGAGCTTTAATATTGAGTTTTGGTGGTTCAGTTCCAACATAAATATAGGAAACCATTAAAAACCAGACTCCAGAACATTAATCTAACAACTAACTTGATGTATGAATGTTATATTTAATGCATTTAGAGAGAAAAAAAGTTAACATTTAGTAACTATTCTATTTTCTACTTTTCTGTTGTATTCACAGTTCCTCTTATGTAAATAATTTTTCTGAGATTTTGATTTGAAAGTAAGAGTCGGGATTCAAAGTTAAAATTAAGAGTTGTTCGGATTTGTAAAATAGTGGATTCAAGCTGTCCATAGTCACTCCCATTAAACAATGGTTTTGTCCACCAAACTTTTTATTTTTATTGCATGATTAGAAACAAAAATATTAGATCAAATTTATTTAAACTGTGTTAAGTTTATTACTAATTAACTAGGACTTTATGATTATAAAATTAGGTTCTGGCTTAGGTCCTAATGAAATAACCCTGAACAAATAAAGTTTACACACAGGTATTTTTTAATTCTGGATTAAATGTGTTAGTAAATTTGCTCAACTTGCTGTAAAGTTCATGGAAATGGAATAATTAATTTCTTACATCTCCTGTACTTCGACCTCATCCTAGGTAAGTGTCCTCCCCCGCCTTTAATGTTCAAAAAAATATATATTAGGGGTGTGCGAAGCTTCACGAGTTGGTTTTGAACCTAGTAACCACTTTGACTTAGATTCTAAAAAAAATTTGCTTCAACAACACCTAACTTCATCAGTACAAATATTGACAGTCTAACTACCGTTTCCTGTAAGGGCACTTAGATGTCAGAAACGACAACAAAAAGTGTAAGAGTAGGGCAAAATATTACTATTGAAATTGATTTAAATAGGTTTTTATTACTTTTTTAAAACATTTGAATTGCTTAATAAGGAACTTTTGAGAGTATTTATAAAAATAAAATTCCATTTTAAGCGAGTTTATGTTGGACAAGTTGTACTAGATTGATGTGAAATAAACATAATTATGTAATATAAATATAATATACATGCACAATATTTAAATGATATTGGTAAAAGATTGGTAATATTAATTGCAAGTTACGATTCATATAATTATGAATATGTTGAAAGTGTAACAAACTTCTAAAAATTAGGTAATTTTAACATAGACATTTGAGTAATTATTACACTTAAAACTAAGTTGATATAATCAAAAGATTATGTGACCATGCTTATATTGAATATTAATGTATTACTCTTGAGAATTGACAGAAAAAAATATTAAATTTGAAAAGTAGACATTGAATTTATTTCTTAGCTGTGGTTTCCTGTTCCTTGATTTCTGGTTTCAAGAGCTGAGTTATTTTGAAGACATGTTTCAATGCATCAGCGGCATCATCCTCAGGTCAGAATTTAAAACTGTGTGCTTGAGTATACCGTGTCGTGTTATTAAGGAATGAATGGTTAACATTAAGTACACTAATTTGATAGGAGTTATAGAAAGGTAAACTGAAAAGATTCCAAGTAAAATCATTGTGCTGATCACCTGCGTATTAACCAAAGCCCTTTCATTCCTCAGTCAGTCCTCTTGTATTTGCCTTATACTCAAGTTCCCTTCTCGGAATGGCGAATCCATCACTCGATGTGTTCTAAATTTGTTCATACAAGGCACCGAATTTAATAAGCGAGTCGTTCCAAACGGCCTCCGCAATTTAATATACAACAATTGTTTTCAAAAATGAACAACCTTTTGGGACCATCAATCTGGTCTATTTAAACTCTTTAATGATAAGCACCCTACCAATCAGAGATGGTTATGGATCAGTCCTCTCCTCTTTCTACACATGTGCAGCAAAATATGCTACGTGGACATTCAGTCTCACACTCGATTTAAAGAACACTGTTTTGCTTGGTATTTGTTAATGTTGCTGACACCAAATGGTTTACTTTGTTTTGTATTTCATTTACAAGAGGCGAGTTTCAGTGATCATTCTTAACACTTATACCAGCTTAAAAAAATACTCCATTTATCTTCAGTTATTGAAATTCTGAGGGAAAATATCACAATGAATTGATATGCATGTTATGATAGAAACTTGACTTATCTTTATAGAATGGAATATTAAAAATACATGCGCAAAAACATTTTATTGTGAAATTAGTGCACACAGTTGTTTAAATAGTGGTGTGTGAATAATCAACAATTTCCATATATATATATATATTTGCAATTCAATTACTAAATTATTTGTATTTGAGGTTAGAATAGTAAATTCTGAAATTTCGAATTATTGGGGCATTTGTGAATATTTAAAAACAGATATTGATTAGAGAAACTGAAATTTCACAAGCCATGTTTTTACAAACTTTTACTTAGCACATTAAAATTGCCAATAAAACATAATTAAAATCAATGTTAAATTTGACCTGTCTAAAATCAGTGTTGATAAACATTGCAATAAATTAGGGATGTGCGAGACTCAAAAATTCGAGAAAAGAAATATCTCGATCTCATCTCGAAAGTTGAAAAAATTTATCCCGAAAATTTGAGAAATTAAAAAAAGCAAGTAATAGCCATAAGAAATTAGAAAACCAAACTGGTAATATATTATTTCCAATAGTACCGTAGTAGCCCTAAAATAGGCTAAATTTTCCCCCAAAAAACAGCCTTCGTTAAGAAATTTTTTGGTTATAAATATGGTTTTTCAATATCAAACTTTGACAATATAAGCTTCTACACTACAAAATTGAATTATAAATGGTGGTCCCTGTAACAATCTATCACTATTTTATTAATTGCATTTAAAATGTGTTTGAGTTATATCTCAAGTGTTTGAATGAAATATATATAAGAAAATCTAAAGCAAGTGCCAGCTTAAATTTCAAAAAGTAACTCTATAACCTATAAATTTACTTTAATAAACATAATTTACATTTTTGTATTATTTTCAAAGGATATTTTCTCATCATTTTCTCATGTCACGATACTTTTTTTTTAATTCACGTCTAGAATTGAAAAAAATTGTTCTTGCATATCCCTACAATAAGTATTTCACCAAACTTACTACACATAGATAAAAAAAAAGCATTTACTATTTCATATAGATCGTTGGAAATTTATTTTAAGTGTCTGATTTTTTAATTTTAACTCTGATTTTTTTATTTTAAAATATGAACATAAACTTGTATAAGCATTAAAAGTTTAATTGAAATAAATTTTGTAGTAAGATAATTTCTAGTGAGAGTCCATTGGGGTGCTTGTGCACATATAAATATAATTGGAACGAAGAAGTAATCATGTGCAATTTTAAATTAAGGGCTGATAAATGAAATATGAAATATTTCAAACATATAACTGCTTGCGATTCTTATGTTTCATTATAGGGTAATTAAAATTACGGAGGCTTAGTTTTAGGATATACTAGCTTATTAAAACTTACATTTTATGAACTTTCTTTATAATTGTTAGTGTAATTTTATACTGGTTTATTTAGTACCGCGTCTTACTCCCCATTCGGGTTATAAGCCTTTAAAGTGATGAGAATATTTTTGTTCGATTATATTTGTATTCAAGTAATGTGCTTATCTAAAAAAAAAAAAAAAAATTAAGTGTTAATCTTACTTCAAAATTAAAAACTGGTATTTCTATATACAAACTTTTTTTACAAAAGAATGTATCATTTACTAAAATAAGTTTTATTCTTATGTTCAGAACATGTTTGTTTTCATTAAAATCTCACATTTTAAAGATGTCGTATTTACTTTTGTTTGTTTTGACTGGTGACATTAACTATACCATTTTAATTTTAAAATAAACAAAATTATTTTTATCATTTTAAGATTATGAATATACTCAAGAATCAAATGAGAGAAAACCAAGCTCACAGACCATAATATTAAGCAACTATTATTATTTGAAGTTATGAGTATTTATTTTAGTTATGTTAAATATTCACATTACTGTATTTATGTGTTCACTAAAACCAAATAAAAACATACATCGTCAAAAGATTATCACGAGATTTCATCTAGTCAGCCACCCCCATTTTGATTTTGTATATTGTGTTAGTGGAATAGATTTAGTACCTTTTCTTTATATCAAATAACAAACACAATATATTTTAAAATGTTGGCTGCACTATCCAGGCATGTGTAGTCTAGTAGTAATAAATCAACTTCAACCTTTTCAGTGCTATTAGTGTTTTATGTGTTGGTTCAAGGTTTGTGATGCTATTACTATTTCATGTGTTGGTACAAAGTTTGTAGTCGAAATGAAATAACCATAAATTTTGTTTACAATAGGGCTGAGATACTCAGATTTTAAAGGTTATTCGAGCTTAAAATCCTTAAAAAAGAAGAAAGTCCCCTTTTCAAGTGAAATTTGTTTTAGAGCTTTAACAATGCTCATTGTGGTTCAGAACCAATTATAGTACAAACTTAATAAACAGGCCCAGACCAGTAATTTAACAGCTAACTAAATGTATGAATGTTATGAGTTAACTATAAGAAATAATGTTAACATTTAGTTACTATTTGTATTTTCTATTATTCTATTATATTTATACTTTCTCTTGTGTTCATAATTTTTACAAATATTTGGATATGAATTCGAAGGTTAATTGGAGTTAAATTTGTAAAATAGTGGATTCAACCGAACACTAGTTTACATTACTAGTTATTTTTATTTTTATTCCCATTATCTGACTACTTTTCAGTGCTATTAATGTTTCTTGTGTAGGTACATTGTTCAATCAAATTGAAGAAACGATAACATATTTTACAATGTTGATTATATTTATTTTGATTCACATCATCTGCAGTGTTAAATAACTAAGAGCAAACATTTAAAAAGTTCTATTGAATTATTTTAAATCAAATTGTATGTATTAATGTTCACAGGGAGGCCTTACTTGAAGGAATTTAATAAAATAACAGATTGAAAACTTAACATTAAACCATAATGCTACTATAATAATAAACTGTTCCACCCTGTGGCCGGGGTCAGTTTAGTAAAATACCTCCATCTTCCTCTATCTTTATACCATTCTTTTCCTCTCATTTGCACACTTGCTGTTATCTGCTCCTCTTTTTTATTTCTTGTCCTTTTCCTGAATACTCCATTTAAAGCTTTTTTTTTCTCCATTTCCGTCCTCATTACACGCTCATGACATCTCAGTTTTGCTTTCTATACTATCTCATGTACCCCCTCTTTCTCTGATAATTTATGTTTGTATTCTCTTTAAGCTAATAGCAATAGATTAGTATTTTTATTTTATGTATTTTTTGTTATTTTTAACAACAAAACATTTTCAAGAGTTTGTATTTTTTTTATATTAAAATTAAACTTGTAATTTATAAATCTTATTTAATATTGATAATTCATAAAAATATAGAAAGTTATCTTGTTTATTGACAATTTTGCTGTCTTAACACTAAAGATTTGTAATTCAGTGGGAGTATCTTTCACTCGAGCAAATCAAAATTTTTCTGGCCTTATTTAAAATATATACTAATATCAGTTCCAGTAAAAGCGAGTTGTATGAGAAGCCAGGAAGGATTGGATGTACAAATGAATATAGATGCTGGAACTGGACGTGGAAGGAATTAATAGGGTGTTATTTATATATATATATATATATATATATATATATATAATAAAAACACTGCAAAACATATTTTGATTATTAAACTTTTCAACTTGATACATAGTAGACCTATTAAAAAAAAATATCGTACCATAATTAATTACTGTATTAAATCTCAAAAATTCTTGACAAAGTTTTTCTGAAGTTAAAAGTTAAGATGGCTATTTACAGTATCAAGAAAAGTATGCTAACAAAAGTAATTATTAATATTTTTGCGCCATTTTTGATCGTCTCTTTTTTGGCTGCTAAATTATGAAAACTTTTTAAAAGAAGAAGTTGGGTTGGACAACTTTCTGTCTGCGTTGGACAACTCTCTGTCTGCTTTTCACACCACGCCATTGCAATAGCAAAGGTTTGGTTGATTGACGTTTCAGATAATTGACACTCTACTGTATATAAGAAAAAGACCACAAGGGAGGCCAAAAAAGAGATGGGGGGGAGCAGATTACAGAAATTGTTCAAGTGGGAGGAGAAGAATAGTAGAAGGATAGAGGAAGATAGAGGCATTTTATTAAACTGACCCAGTCACAGGCTGGAAACTGTTCATGAGGATGAGGAGGATGATGATTAACTGTAAATGATACAGTTTTAATGGAATATTATTTACTATTGGGATTCAAAATTTTCACTATTTGATTCTAAACTATTCATAATCGTAAAATCGCCATTTGCACACCCCTAATAATTAGCTGAAATATGTTTTTTTAAGCCTAAGAGAACTACCAAAAATTTCCAAACTTCAATTTGGCTATGAGAATATTTCATATATATATTAAGAGTTGGCATAGAAATGTAAAGTGGAATTCACATAGCCCTTATACACATATATTTGGGTCGTGAATTAAACCAAAATAGATATTAGACCAATAATAATATTGTTATAACAGGCTTAGGTGGCCACATGGTAATAACCCACTACTTTCGTGTTATAGACTGCCGAAAACGAGGAGATTAGGGTTCAATCCCACTCAGGTGTATTGAAGGGGGTTCTCCCTAAATGGTTTTCCATTCTTTCTCCAAGCTAGTGCAGATGCATTTCCTCTCAATTAAGCCTTCCTAATCCCTAACCAATCAGTATAACTAGTACAAAGGTGTATAACCCAGTGTTAAAAAAATATATATTATTGTTGGAGGAATTTTAGTCTAATTTAAATTCAGCTTCTTTTAAATTATTTTACGAGTATACACGTTTTCTAAAATTTAGTAAACTTCAAATAACTTAAATGAAAACTGAAATTTGTAGTCCCCAATATTTATTTTTTTGCACCGCGAACATCCACCTGTTCAGGTTATAGATATGTGTACTAATTAAACTTATGAGTTAGGGATGGGGGAGATTTGGATTTAAAGGAAAAGTACCTAAATTAGTGTGGAGGGAGAATGAAAAATCATTTTGGAAAAAACACCCTTAGTACAACCGACAGATTCAAACCCCAATATCCCCAGTCATGGGAAGTCTAGTTTAACACAAAGATAACGCCTTAGACCATGGGGCCACCAAAGCATCTAAGTGTCAATATTCAAATCAGGCTAAAATCGAACCAATTAGACAATTAAAATACCTTATTGTCAATCAAATTTATCTTAGGTGCCATCATTGTTTATTAAACATAATTTTAAGTCACTGTCGCCCTTCAGTTTTGTTTAAATCACTTTGTCGATAGCAGTTAATATCAACACATAAGAAAATTGGACAGGAAAATTCTCTTGTGTTCAAACAGGATGTACATTTGTCTATATTAAAAATGAAATTGTTATTAATGAACTGACCTTTACTATGGTTTAATTTGTCTATGTAAACTGTGACATATAATTGAATAGCTATTTATGGAAACCCGCTTGAATTGGCCGTTAGTGTGTATTAAAATTAAAATAAGAAAATTTAAACCAAAAGCATTATATGGAAATAGCAATGAATAGTAAAAAAGAATTGCATTTTAACTGCTCAATTTAAGGGGCCTAAAATTATCAATATTTATGATTTTAAAACCTGGAAGAAAACCCAGTTCACAAATAAAAAAAGATGACATTCACAAAAAGAAGCACAGTTCAGACCTCACACTTACAACAGGGTGAAGAAATAAAGTAAAAATAAATAGTTATAATGTAAACTCACCCTTTCTCTTTCCGAAGATTCAGAGTCACGTTTTCTTTCTCTCTTATCGTCCTTATTAACACGAGGATTCTTATGCAAATCTTCATCTTGAGTGGCTTCATCATCGCTGAAAGCCAGCTTTTGGCTGTAAAAAAAAATTCATGAAAATATTTAATTCAACTAAAACAGAGATAAAATTTTATGACTTAAGAAAATAGAGCTAACACAATACTATCCTGATAATAATAAAAAGGAAATTAATTACATACACATAATGGAATTAAGCCCACTTTTAACAAATCAAATAAAAGAAAACTAAACAAGCTTTAAGATCCTATATTTTCAAAGTTAAATAATCATAACTTAAATCAAGTGTTCACATATTAGATTATAATTTAGAAAACTAATTTTAAGCTAAGGCACTAGAGTTAAGACTTTTTTAACAGTTTCATACAACAAAGCATACATTTTAATATCAAAAGTAAGTTAATATATAACCCTCAAATGCCCAGCGCGACAATTAATGGCTAAAACACTCTCGCAGCTGATCCACCTTGTCTGTTAGTATTAAAATGTTACTAGATGGCACCATAAGCCTTTATCTTAAATATTAAGCTTTAGTTCAAATTTTTCCCAACAGAAAGCATTGTAATGTCAACAAAAAGATGTTTTTTTTTTTTTTTGCATAAATGAATTATGTTATTCCCAGTTGGTTAAAACGTGGTGTGAATATGTTTTTGACCCCCGTGCTTTTCTTTATTTTATTTTGATTCGAGTGTTTGCAGTTGCTATTTGGTTTTCTTACAAAAGTTTATATTATATTCTTTATTGTTTTATTCTTGTTTCCTTCATAGTATTTTTTATTATAAGTTATGTGGAATAGAGCACTAGGCTAAATCATGGTTAAAATTAGGAGGGATAGCCAGCACACTTACCTAGGTGATATTGGAGTAGAAATTTTTTAGATTATATTAAAAAACCAGTACAATATAATTATTTTATATAACTAGGCAATGTAGGGTCCAAGTTATAGGTTAAATGACTGACATATTAAATTATTTAGATAGTATAGATAATAATAGTGAATTTATGCCTGAAAGTGACTTATTTATTTATTATTTAGGATTTTTTATTATGTATTTATTTATTTTCTGCATGTATTGTTTTCCAAAACATAGGTGCTAAATCTAAAAGTATGTAGGCCTGTAAACAATTGTACTAAAATGGATGTAGTTTAGAAACTAACACCACTACAGACACCAAACTTATCAGATTTTGTGGAAATTAATTATCTTTCTTCCAGAAGAAGTGATGAAGAAAAAAACGCAAAAATTCAATTGATTTTTTTCACCTCTAAATTTTAAGTTTTAATTAAAATTTCCAAATTTTCCAATTTTCAATATTTTTTACAATTCATCTATTGTATAATGATGGATGACTTTTTTTTTATAATTCTAACATTTTTAGAGCATACGTGGGAATTTTTTCTTGTATATATGTGGAATAGTTTTTTTATGGTAGAAATTCACAAATGCACAGGTAAAAATGTAAAAATTGGCCTTAGTGTTTTACACCGGAATAGTGAAAATATGCATAGTGCAAAAGGGTTAAATTATATCTGAGAACTTCTATCATATGTGGTATGAATGAATGTCAAGTCTGTGATTAAATTGAGACAATGTTTTCTAGGTGTTAAAGAAATTAGGAAAGTAGAATTTAGGTCATAGAACAATCGGTAAGCCAATGATCAGCATAATGCTCACCGATTTTTAAATTCATCTTTTATTAACAAAAAATGTTAATTCTTCAGCATGTTCTCCAGAAAATACAGAAATGTGGTATTGCTAATGCCATCTAAGGAAAAGAGGCATACAGGTCTATTTACAAGGATGTGTGACTAAGAAAAATCTTGGGACAGGGTGGCCAGTAAAACTTTAGAATATAATTCAAGAATAAATCCCAGTTTTTCTGGCTAAAAAAATAATTCTATTCCTCTAGTTGTGAGACTTTGAATAAATTATTATTAATGAACATTTTGTAAAAGGTGTGTTGAACACACCACCGAATTTTAGTCCCCCACACAAGTGTTGCTAATAAGTACCTATCATGGTTATTTGGAGAGATCTTCCTCCAGAAAATTTTCCAAATTTGGATACACCCAGAAAGCTATTTAGAGTGGTCATTGCCTTGATATTATTTTTCAATTAGATGCCTCTAGAAGCTATTTGAAATTTGTATACTCCTAGAATATATGAGTGTTCCTCCCCTTACAATCGCCAACACAAGGCAAACCTCAAGCATTTTCCCTGGATTTTTTTAATGCACAAAATTCAAGCATAGTTACCTATTTTCCCGATCAGTGGACACCCTAAGGCATCATGTCCATTAATAATACAATAATACACAAATGAATGAAAAAAGATCAATTTTGGTGGTGTTCTGTGTGCGCATGCGTTGTGTGGTGTGTGTGTGTGTAGAGAGAGAGATTTTTTGTATAATCTCCTGACAGTAAATAATATTGAGTTCCAAAACTTTTGGAGGGGGGTTAAATTGCTGTGATTCATGACTGAAATACACAAGTTAATAGAATCCTTTTAATAAAGTATATACTCACTTATAATCTATATCATCGTGAGTGGCCCAGCCGGCATCGTGGGATATATCATCCATTTTGCTGAGCTCCTCCTCTTTAATTATAGGCCGGGGTACACCCTCCTCCTCAATAGGGCGAGGGGGTTGCACAAATCGGCTATTGTCTGGCGGGTATGGAAATCGTGGTGGGCGTGGGCCATGCATTGCTGCTTGAAAATTAGGCGGGAAGCCACCAGGAAAGCTACCTCTGTACATCTAAAAAAAAAATGAATTTATTTTATAATAATATATTTGATTTATTAATCTAAATATGATTAAAATTATCAAAGAAATGTTGATAGAAAGTAATACTAAATACTATAATATACATATTTTACTCTACCTTAAATAATATAAAATGTAGATTGTATACAGCCTTTAACTGTTTCCTATATAACTCGATATTAAAAATTGACAGACTGCTAGAATGTTTATTCTAATTTTATAAATTTACATTTTAAAATCACCACCATTGCTTTGTTGCAAATGTACACATCCTTGTGTTCAATTCACCGCCAAGGCAAAGTAGTAGTTCACTAAGTGTAAGAGGGGTTTTGGCTTTCATCTTCTACCCTTTCCTTCCACATTCCTCAGTTATTTTCTCCCTACTATCACAAAGCCATACCTTCCCAACTGTTTTACATTTTCTATAACACTAGAGTTTAGTTTTTACTTGAGTGTAAAATACAAATGGCCACTTTGATTTATATGTCTAAATCCTGAAAAACCATTGTAGTTTCTCCAAACTTTGACACACACGCAACACTGTTGTATAAAAATACTGACAACACATCTAACAATCTGACTGTCAGCGTGTATCAGTATTTACGAGACCATACACACACAGCCAGTCTTCGCATCATTTTTATCAGTCTCGGCTCCTGCATGCAACGTGCAACAAGACGGATGATTATAAAAAGGTGTGAAGTCTATGTTTGCTACTGGGACCGAACGAAGGAAATACTGACGAGCACACACACAGTCAGTCTTATCACCAGTCTTTCCAACCACTTGCAAGACTGCTGGACTGATACTGATGTGATAAACTTCAGATCATCAGTATTCAAAGTCCAGCCATCAGTCCATCAATACTGCCCCTACACAATCAGTCAGAATGTCAGTATTAATTATTACTTTATTAATACTGGCAGTATGAGTGATCGTGTAAGGGCCCTATTAGGTACAGTAGCCCCATGTCTTCTTTGGTGCTGATTGGCAGTTCACAGCTGACGGCTTTGAAAAGTTACCAAACCAAACTATGTATCCCTACGCCGAACCAAATGATCTGCAAAAATATGTGTTTACCAGCTGTCATTTCTGAGTCACAATTTAGGTATATACCTAAATGTTAACTGTCAGAAGTCAGCGGTGAGTTGTCAGTCAGCGCCAAAGAAGTCATGGGTTACTGTAGGTTTAGTCAATCACTGATCTTCTAGTAATTATAGTTTTGAGGTCAACAAGTTGGGTGTTACTACTTTTATATTCTGGTAGTTACGGTGAATATATATAGTTTAATGAAAATGTAATAAAAAGAATCTATTTGGAAATACAGAGAATGGATTAAATTACTAGGGACAAAGATTTGAAGGAGTTGGTCATATTCTTAATATATCTCAGTTATTTACTTCAACCATGTACCTAATAATCAATAAAATAATTAAATGAGTGTACTCACAAATGGGGAATGAGGCCCCTGTATTGATGAGCAAGTTGAGGAGCAGTGGGACCAGGGCCTCCCGGGACCATACCCACTCCCGGGGAACACACTGGACCAAATTGTTCCGACCGCCAGCAGGGTCTCCACCTCAACACCAAAAAAATTATGTTTGTGAAATCAAATGATTATTGTTATACTCAAATTTACTATAAAATAAATTATTGCTTAATGGTTTAGAAATATATACAAGTTATTCTGAAATATCAAAAAAGGAAAACTTTTGAAAAAAAAAACTCTTGAAATACTTATTATACTACTATAAAGCCACATGGCTGACTTATTCACTGACATTAATGTTTACCCACTTCCAGATGAGCTAGAAACTTGAAATTTGGCAAACTTATAGCTTCTAGCCTGTAACCGACGGAAAAAATTCCAAAAAGTTAAAAAGAAAAATTTTAACCCCTGAAAAAACTTCAAAATGGTGGAGCAACTTTAAAGCTGGTAAAGCTTTACTTGGAGGCCTCTTGTGGATGAACGGTAAGACCTATCAAAAAAACTGCTCTAGAATTACATTAGTTTACATCCACTCGCAAAAAAACTCACTGGGGGTTTAGGGGCAGAGCCCTCAAAGAGCAAAGCCAGTATATTTCAATAGCTATATAAATCAATTTTATTTGTTAGTGGCCTCCTAATCATAATCCATGGAACTGGATTTTTGACACAAACTTGCACAGTATATAAAATAAACATTATTAATAATGAAGGATGACTTTTGCTTAAATATTGTTTAAAAATAAGCATGCATTTTTCAAGACTTATCCAAAGTGTGTGCAGATTGCAAAGTGTTAGTACCTGGCGGGATGTGTGCCAGGGGGCCGGGGCCGGACCCGGAATGTTCCCAACAGCATTGCGTCCACCCCCCTGGATCCAACTTCCCTCTGTCTGGGGGCGCAGGCTGGGCCCTGGGCCATACTGGGGGATGGTATCTGATCCACCTTTCACACCAACACCAGGAACCTGAAAACATGACAAAATGATTGCTCACAATGATTACAAACAGTGTTTTGATGCCTCACTTACAAGATGTTGGGTGAATATAACAAACTGCGACTCAAGTCTTTGCAAATCCAAAGCCCATTCTGAGAGAGAGAAAAACACATTAATATAAATTATTAGCAGAAGTACAATTTTCATTTACCCATGTCAAACACAAGAAGAAACCCATCTATGATAAGATTCTGATTAATTGTTAAATAAACACATTACTTTTTGTTATTTAATGTTATTTGGCTATGGCCAGACGAGCATTGAATGTCACTAGTGAATTTGAGTGTAACAACCAGACAACAATAAATGTTAATCATTAGAGTGTCTTCAAGAATGTTTTGTTGCATGAATTGGCCAGAATTCATTTTGAGAGATACAAATATTACTGCACCATGTCTACACAGGATGATATTATATAGCAGAGTGATATCTGTACTGGTACTTTCTCACCAGAATACGTTGATTGCAAGGATCTACTTACATATAGCCATTTATACTCCAAACACAAAATATATCAATGGTTCTACATAAATACTGAGCGACTTTGAGCATGTTTACCACAGCACATATATCTAGTAGAGACTCCAGAAGTAAGGAATAAGAGGCTGTGCTGTGTTATTATGTCAGGGACCTTTATTTATCTTTTCTCCCCATAAATCCTATCAAGTATATTTGCGCAAATATTTACATTATTACTAGCCTATATATAAAAAGAAAAGAAAAATATGCAATTAGTAATTAAAACAACTGGTTCTCTTTTTTGACATAAGCAACTCCATGGAGTCAGGTCATACCGAACAAGCCGCCGTCCGATGTGAAGATAGTGCCTACTTTTGCTGAGATAAGGTGTAATTTGGTCAACACAACAAACCCTTCATGACACAAGTTGTCAGTAGTAATGTTTTTAGTTGGTCAAACAAAATCATTTTAATGTTGAGTGGCAATAACAAATTTTAATTTTCAAGCCTTTTAATCGTGGGGCCTTTAGTTTATGTGACAAGGTTATCTATTCACAAGACATACAAGGATGGATGAAAAGTGAAAGACAAGAGTTTTTAATTTGCAGAGGATCATCACTGGTGTCTTGTGATGCAAGTGTGGGATTTTTCTATATTTGGGAGTTCTTGGGGCTTAAAGTTGACCTAATAATACCCAAACTTCCTAAAAATGTTGTTGAATGGATTATTTTTGTTTCCTCAAATTACGTACACTCTGTTAACCAAGAGGATTCATTTTACTAATTACAATATAGCTTTATACTTTGGGGTGCACTACAGTGTACCCCTTTCAGGGTAAACTAAGTGCATATTTATACCACCTACACCAACTCAAGACTTTCTAAAGCTGTTCGTGAATGGGTATCTTTTATTACTACCTGTTAAGCACAAGATTATTTTTCAATTAAGACCCGTATTAGAGGGGGGAAAAGCCCACATGCTCGTACTTGGTTATGCAAGCATCATGGTGTGGCAGAACTAGAATGACAAATAATGAGTTTTTATTTTTATCTAATATCACCAATGAAAGATGTTTTACCCACTTTACATAGATGGGTGTGGAATAATATAAAATAATGGCAGTGTTAGCCCAGCACAAGTATACTTGACTGATCCAGAAGGTTCAAGACTTATCCCAGTTTGGTGTACTAGGAAGTAAATTTTTTCATTGACAAATAAATGAATAGCCCCCCACCTAGGTTTGCCCAATCATATTTAGAAAAATGTTCACTCAATGATACAAGTATATTTGGTTTAGCACCCTATAATTCATATTTAGTTGACCAGAAGACAGGTAGAAACTAGAAATTTTAATACAACTCTTTTATAATACTCCTGTCTCTTGTGTAGTGTAATGAAGATAAGTTTGCAATTATTGAAGCCATAGTATAAAACTTACAATCATATCAGTAACAATTAAAAGTTTTCATTAAACCCCTTAGCTTAGAATGTATGTACGGTATATTAAGTCTAATTTGGGGTGTCAGTTCCATGCAAAGTATGTCATGGATTTTAGGTTTTTCAAATGTATCCTTTACTCACTATCCCAATCTAGCCGTATCTCGTTAAAAGTGTCTTACTTGTCATACCATCAACCTTTTTACCTGATATATCCTGGTGTTTATTGCCTTAAATGAATAAATCTATATCAGGATGCTAGGTATGTACGCTCTTTTACAAACTCAATTCAAAAATGTATCATATGAATGTGCATTATCAGACATCCACCTGATGATTGTAATCAATACCAGAAACAGCGGCTGGCAACTCAAGAGATCCTTGCATTTATTGGGAGTGGAGCTAGTTAATTGCCAAGTTAAAATGCACATTACCTGCCTCATCTTATAATATGTAATCTCAATGTATGTGACATTCAGAATGATTGCATTGTAGTAAGGTTACTCATCATTTAGTGTACTAAATGTATTAAAGACTTGTATCCATGGATTTTAAAGGGGTGTGTAGCATTAAAAACAAACATATATAAGTCCTTATTAAAAGGTGTGTATCATTGAAAACATACAAGTCCTGCCAACAATAAAAATTGAGTTTTAAGACAAGTTTCAATTTTGAAAAAGAAGGTTTTGCTAAATTTGTGAAACATCTGAAACTGCACATTATGCACAGACATAAATAATTGCAAATACTTTTCTACTACCTCGATTATTGTAAATAGAACATGTTGCATGATTTATCATAATGGAGGTGTAAAATTAATATAAGCATGGGATTCCATGTACCATTTTAAATAGAGGTATTGATATTTCAACTCTAATCAAAATTGCCCTTGAAAATATCTTAAATTCACCATAAAGTACAGTTTATTTGGTTTTGTTTTATAATATGAATAAATGAATTATGTATACCATGTATAAGAATATTACATGGCATCAGCCTGAAACCAATAGAGAACGAAAAAAGTGAAATTTTATTTTACAGCATTTTCAATTACATAGAATATTAAATTGTTGGCTTTCGTTTAGAGACCATATTTTATGAAAAAAAATACATGTATGTATTGTATTCATTAGAATCACACTCGGTACAGTAAGATCCTGTGAGAAATGCAGCTGAGAAAACTGCAGTAACCCATCTACCACCTAACACTCACTTTGGGGCCGCTCATCAGGTGGAATGGTGGACGCTAAATGTGTTTGTTTAGTTGAATTTGAGTTAAGGTAAATGCACATATGATCTGATTAAACTCTTACTTAACAAAGACAACCAATATATCGCATTGCAGATAAATTTTATTGAATAGTGATAAAAGATCATATATATCGATATATGATATATAGATATATAATATATATAGTACTATGACAGTTTTACAGAAGTGTGTGGATAAAAGATCATATATATATATATATATATATATATATATATATATCTTTTATACACACACTTCTGTAAAATTGTCATAGTACTATTTTAAATAAGTGTAGAAACAACTATGAAACAATATATTAAGCCATTATCAGTGCCGGAGAAGCCACAAAAATGCTAGATAGAGCATATATAACCCTAAGAAAATGAACATTTATACTAGGTACACTAACTGTTCTTAAAATTATTTTGATTGGAAAGAAAGGGAAACATACCAGTATATGTTTAGGAGACATGCATAATCAAAGAGAATGAAATAAGCATAAAAATAATTATAAATAAAATGTTTGGAACTCATTATGCCTGCAAGGAACAAAGAAATAATTGCTGCAAACTGTTTATAAAACAATCATGCCAGGAAGGTTGGTCACACATTTAGATTACTAAATGAAATGGTGAGTAGCTTAATCAACTTCACTCTAGTGGGAAGCAAAGTCCAAACTCATACTTTACTTATTACCATATTTTGTTGATTCTAAGATTGGCCTAAATTGACCAAGATTGAAAAAATGAATTCAATGTTCAATATACCACATTATTTCCCTCTATCCCTCAAAGGACTAAGAGAAAGGTTTGACCGTGGTAATATGAAAATATTGTCTTTAGTGTTCCGTTGAATCTTACTGTGGATTCACACGTCCGCCGAAACAGGCGCAGAACAGAAAGGGTTCACATGACGAGCTATGAGCCAATCACAAGATTTCCACCTCATCGGCACAAGCTGTTCTGCTAAAGTTCAACTCATATCTATTTTGTCTGATCCGCCCGAGATGTCTGGCACGGCAAAGCCAATCAAATCTCAAACTCAACCATTTTGAATCAGTGTGCATGTGCATTTGACAACACATGCATGCGCTGTACAGCCAGAAACAAGCAGACAGCTTTGTTGGCCCTTGTGAATAGAATATGATGCTGTAATAAATAATGTAAAGTGAGTGTATCGATGTGTTGAGTTGTGCCACAACACAGCATTATAATTTGAAACTATCCATCGAGAGAATGATCTAAAATTTATATGTATCCCCTAGAAAATGAAATATGTTGATAACCAGCCATTTTAAGTTAAGAGTTGCAATGCATCATGGGTCAGCATACAGCATGTGAATTGCTGCCTCACCGAGTCAAATTCTGTTTTCTACGTTCGGCTAACGTGTGAATCAAGCTTTATTCTGTGTTTAAATTGCAACAGAGATATGCTTAGACCCAATCAACCACTCTGTGAATTAGTGAACAGCCTACTTGGAATTTTTTAATATGAGTGTTAAGCGAGCAAGGAAGTTGTGTTTTGTGGATCAATAAAAAGAAATTAACTCCTTTTATAAACTCAGCAGATAAAGAATTATGCAATATTTATTCGCCTTTTGAGTAACTCTAATGACTCCAGTTTTGGAAATACTAATCAACAGAAAAAAAGATTTAAATACAACTTGAATTAAAAATGACCACAGAGATATTGTAATTGAACACCTTTGACTTTGCTACCACAGAATCATTGCAATAAATGAGTTAAGAATAACCATGGATACAAGACAAACTAGGAGAGCTATATGGCAGAGAATTGGCACATGCGATAGAAATGGAATTTGTGAGGGTTAATCAGAAAGAGAATGGTGGCGTACAGTGGCTGGGTTCATAAATGATTCCTATTTATCATCTTTTTAATTAATTGTATTTTATTCTGACATTAAGCGTATATCTAAGTGTAAACAATCACCTATCTCATTTAATGATCAACTTGTAAAAAGAATAGTATGTATAAGAATCAACAAACTACAGAATATGTAAAAAAATAAAGTGGGTCAAAGAGCCGTGCACAGTCTACTGTAAGCAATAAGAGGTATGTTTGTACCTGCCCATCGCCACTGGACAACTTGGGGAACTCGTGCTGGAACTGTGGGGACTGGTGGGCCAGAAAGCTTGGGGGGTGAGTCCCGCCTTCCCCAGGACCAGCAAGCATACTGCTCCACGACTTGTCCAATACAACACCGGCACTCACAACTACACCCAGTTGTGGTGGCTGCTGCGGTGGTGGAGGTGGTGGTGGTGTTGGAGGTGGTGGTTGTTGTTGGGGCTACGACATGACACAACACCTCCAACCAACAATCCACGGACAAGCGTTAAAGAAAATGGTCGCCGTTGCTTCCACTCGGTTGTGTTCGATACAGTTTATAACAGAGTCTTTACGATTACCCTAAAGATAGGCATTGTGGGTGCTCCCTTCAAATAAAATGACAAATGTAAGATATTAGATAAGGAAAAGTGTATTTTATGTTTTATCTTTCAGTTGGCACCATCCAAATTCTCAGGTCATTACAAAGTATTTCAGGAACACCCCTCCAGTTCTAATCTTCCTGAAGCTTGAGATTCACATAAAAAAAAGCTACCTGGCCAAAGGTGAATCTAAAAATGTTCATCAAAAAAAGATTTGAATGTTTTCCCAAATATACATACCCACACACACACAAACACACACACAAAATGTCTTGTTTAAGTTCAGAGTGACCACTCTAAACTCTAGAATAAAATTAAAGGATAGTTCCTAGTCTTCTTGTACAACCAAAGGATTTCTTACTCTGCATCTTTTTCAAAAAATGTTTAAGGTATGGATCAGAAATTAATTATTCTACTTGTGATGTGTGCTTAGTCAATAGTAGAGTACACAATTTTAAACAGTAGTATGTACAAAAATATGTTATACCTAGTGGTGAAGGAACCTTATTTGTGTAGGGGGAGATTAGAAAAAGTGTATAGAAAATAAATATTCATTAAGATTCACCCCGGATAAATATTGAAAATTGAATCCCCCTAAAAGGTATTTCAAGAGGCCTTATCTTGAAACATTTTGAAAATTAGACTACCCACCAATAAATTTGAGTTGTCATTTTGCAGAAATTTTTATATATTTGGATACCTCTAAAAGTTATTTAGATTGGTCCTTTTCTGGATTTCATTTTTGAAAATTGAATGTTTCTATAAAATATATGAAGTGGTCATTTAGTGACAAATGTTTGAAAATTGGATGCCTCTAGAAACTATTTAAAGTGGTTCTCACCTAGAAAAAGTATGAGACTCTATAACTATCGGTGGTCAATCCCAAACAATCTTTTATAATAAGACTATTTGAGAGTGGTCCTGCCTTAAATCCCAAAAGACAGTAAATCAATAACTATTTCCAGGGTTCTTCCTCAAAATCACAAAATTCTAGTATAATTCCAAGTTTTCAGGGTTTTTTTCACAAAACTAAGGCCATCATTCCAGTTTGATAATCATAAATAAATAGTCATAGTTCTAAAAAAATCCACTAAAAAAATAGTTGATGCTGATTGTTCAATGAAGTTGTGTAGTTACCTCCTGTGTAATAATATTTGATGCTCTGTGTATTAATGAATAGCTCTGTGTAATATAATGAATCCCCCTGTGTAATAATACTAAATTCACTCCTGTGTAATAATAACTGATTCACCCCGTGTAATAATAATGAATCACTCCCGTGTAATAATAATGAATCACCCCTGTGTAAAATAATGAATCACCCCTGTGTAACAATAATGAATCACCCTGTGTAATAATAATGAATCACTCCTGTGTAATAATAATGAATCACTCCTGTGTAATAATAATGAATCACTCCTGTGCAATAATAATGAATAACTCCTGTGTAATAATAATGACCTGTGTAGTTTAGCTAGAGGATAATTTTGTGTAGATTGAGGCCTTTCGGTTGGGAGGCTTTGTTTACTGTTTATCAGTAAATTGCAACTTTAAACTTAATAGACTCATGAATAAATCTGATATAAAGAAGGGTGGGCTCTGAAACTAGCCATGTAATCTATAGTGTAATCATTAGGGACCGGATTTTGCCTATTTGGCTTTTCTTTTCCTTCGTCGTAAAACATAAGCATTTGAGATAAATGTGCATTTCATGATATTTCGAGTAATATATGTTGATTTTTAGTGTATATCCTATTGTTGGTTTTTGATCATCTTATGAATAATAAAAATTTGGCCTCTATCTTTTTCTTTTGGTATGGATCTTTTTCTAAAAGAGAGAGTCCGGTTTCTTAGAAATTTTAAGTTTCGGCATACATGTTTGGGATAGGTTTGGAAAATGACACTTGTTAAATTGAAATTAATAATTAATACCAGATCTAACGTCAACATATCAAGGTCAACAATAAATAAAAAATAAATAAAAATGGCATATGTTTCTTGTAGAGACCTAAATTTTGGCTGTCAAAAGTGACAGCTGCTAAAGACATGTTTTTGCAGATCATATGGTTCGGCATAGAGATGCATAATTTAGTCTGTTAACTTTTCATAGATGTCAGTCAGCACCAAAGAAGCCATAGGGCTACTGTAGCTATTATGTGGCTTACTTGTATATAAGGCTATAGAGAAGATTAATAAAATGCATTTATTTAACCTTAAAATATATGCTTCAGTTCACACACGTTAAACTTTTCAAAGTATTTATAGTCAAATAAATCTCTAGAGAGTTAATGAAACAGTGCTTTCTTTTTTTTGTAAGAAGTTCTCCATTTGGAATCATAAAGGTGATACCTTCAGAAGTGCTCATTTACTATTAACCATGAACATTAATTTATTTATTTATTATTAAAATTCATTCACAAGAAAACTTTAAAAGCTGATTCTCAATTACATTTTACATCTGATAGCCCGCACATCACCAATCCCTTAATGAGTGTTCTGACAGGAAGTAGCTAAGGCCAATAGCAGAGAAAATTAATGCCACTAAATACTGTAAGGGACTAACAAACTTTTGGCCTATTATAAATGATTCAAGGAGGTAGGATGTTGGTTTCACCAATGATGGAGCTTCCGAGTATTGGACGAGTTTGGTGTGAATCCTTCGGATGGCGTAAGGATCTCCTTGTGACCATTTGGATCCTGGTTTGTTTTTTGCAATTTTTACAATAAGTATCATGCAAGGCAGCTAGTTGAGATAATTTCTAGTTTTTTTTGTTTGTTTGTTTTTGCTATATTGTGAAGGCTAGTCATTTCAGGTAAATGTAAGTTTATATTAATTAATTGCAGATTTTTCCAATTGAAAACCCTCTATAGGTGCAGTCATCATATATGCTAAACCTCTGGTTGAGAGTGAAAATTCCAATTACTTTTATCTAGAAATTATTTTTTGTAAGCATGGTAGACATGGTGTTTTTTTATAATCTGATAAGACTAACACGAAAAGACTGAACCAAGGGAAAGAGGAGATGACAGATGGCCGCAAGAGAAGCTAAGTGTAACCTTGATAAATAAAGGACTCACTAGTACGGGTTGATTCTTAAGAAGCCAGAAAAGCAACAAGTCAACGATTTTAAGAATCTCCCAAATTGTAGAGCCTGGTTTTTATTTGACCTCTAATTCAGCTCCCCAGAGGTTAACCTTGCAGGATCGCCACGTGATGAACAATGATACATACATTCGAGATACTTAAAATGATCTATGGTATATGATTTCTTGTATCAAATTTTATTTTATATACATCCACAGTTCATGATTGTTTCCAACAATTAGAATATTTTGTACCAACTTGTGTGTTATATTGCCGATCATCAAATCATATAATTTATTGAATTAGCTTTTATATATTATATAGATTCATGGTTTATGAATGTTTCCAACAGCTGGAACATTTTGTATCAACCTTTGTGCTTTCTGCCAGTCAGCAAACCATATATTTTCTTGATTTGATATTTATTTAGTTACATTCACGGTTTACGATTGTATCCAACAATTACAATATTTTGTATCGACCTTTGTGGTATCATGTAGTGCATGTCATTGAACCATGTTTTCTTGAATTAACTTATAATCATATTCATTCATGGTTATGATCGTTGCCCAAAATTGTAACATTTTGTATAAACTTGTGTTATATTGCCACTTATCGAACATCTTATTTTCTTGAATTAACTTTTTATTAATGTATGTTAATGGAATGAAACCATGAAAGTAAAATAAAACAACTGACGTCACAGCATATCCCCAAGTCAAATTCCTATACTTCCTCAATCAATACACTCACATTCTCATTGAGCAGTCCTGCAGAGGGAGGACTCTACTAATGACGGAAGAAGCTAGGAGCCATGTGGACTCATACTAGGGAAGATAGACCGCAGTAATGTAAGAGTTCCTACAGCGTATGGAATATTTATCTGAGAACATTTCTTTACAATACTAATAAAAGTGATTTACACCATATGATTGGTTTCATGAATAAAAACCATTTCCGAAGACAATGATGTGGAAGCAGATGATAAAGAAAACAGCTGGATGCAACTCTGCAGATGAATGAGTGAAGCTCGTCGGCATGGCTTGGAAAGATAAGTATATAGGGAAAAGAAGATATATTACTTAAGTAGACACTAACAATGGTATTCAACCTGAGGTACACAAATACATCTTAGGGGATAAACAAAATGCAACAAGTATACACAAATTGCTGTTATTAACGCTGAATAATCACGGTCATATTTAGAACTAACCACAAGAAACCTGGACATAAGGACATGCAACATTGAAATATTTATTTTCTCTTATATGTAGATTATAGCATATGTACAACTTGCACTATAAACTAAAATTTTGGAGGTACAGAATTGAAGAGAAATCATATCAGAGGATATGAAAAAAAAATTAATACCACTCAACTAGAGGAAGCTGAATATGACCAAAAGCATGATGCATGACCATCACCAAAACCAGCAAGGATTAGAACAAAGTTAAGGGAAAGAACTATCAAACCAAAGAACAATAGAATTAGGAGAAAAAAGAAATTCCAAACTTTGTAGGTACAGAATTGAAGAGAAATCATATCTAAGGGTACAAACAAAAAGAAAGGGGTGAATACCACTCAACTAGAGGAAGATGAACATGAAAAGGAGCATAATGCGTGACCAAGACCAAAGCCAGCAAGGATTAGGATAAAGTAAGGGAAAAATGATCAAGCAATAGAATTAGGAGAAATAAGAAATTCCAGACTTAATAATATAAAATCACCCCCAAAAAAAAGCTCAAAAGGTGATAATGTCAAAGTTTAATTAATGACAGTGTCAATAAGCCTCTAAGTTTATGAGGTTTTACAGGGGAAATATTCGATATTTTTATGTGTAAAGCTATGAAATTACATATACAAAGGATGATTTAAATATTAGATAATTCAAAGGAAAGAAGAATATTCTGGGAGATGAAAGGGGAGACAGTGGTCAAGTTCTCTGACAAAAGGAATGGAACTGTCCTAAGACAGGACAATTATAAAAGAATTTAGGAAAAATAAATTTCGAACAATGCCTATTTAGTTAAAATATTAAACCAATGAGGTCCTGAGAAGACAGAAATTTTTAATAATATGTTTACATTAGTTTAAGGGAAATCGCCAAAGGACAATAATAGTTTGGGTTTTTTTAGGTATTTTAATGCACTTTTTTAACCAACTTATATCACACAAGAAGGTCTATGAAAGAGAGCAAAGGAGCCTACAAATTTTGCAGGAAAAGTATTTTCTCATACCTTCCAGCATTCTTTCACATACAACGATCAACATGGAATCGATCGCATTATTTCCCCTCCAAAGAAAGTTGTGCTAAGGATTATTATCGCTCAAAAAAAAATCTGTCGACCCCAACTGGTTTGAACCCATGATCAGCAGATCCTTAAGCAAGAACTTTACCCCAAAACCCCTGAGGTCGACAAAATTAGTATTAAAAAGGATTTGAAAGAACCTAAACTTGAAAAGTATGCATTTGTATGAAATGAGGCAAACTGCCATTTCACTCAATGCAAAGTGGGTTAATAATTTATCAGTATCTTATTCTGAATGAAAGTTTCGGTATTAATAATGGCATCTACAAAACCTTCACTACAACATCATTCCTGAGAAACTATTAAATTACAAAAATGTTAATTAGTTTATTTAAGGGATAATACAAAACTTAACAGTAAGAAAATATTCAATATATGATTAAAAAAACACATTCTTTCTGTGTAAAACTCACTTTTTATAAGAAATATAACTTACGTTTTTGAGCCAGCACTTCAAATATTAAACATGTAAAAACTAGAAACACAACTTGGAAAACAAACATTTTGTCAAATGGTTTGAAAAATAATAAACATGTTCTTGAAATTCTTTTTAGATTCCTAAACTAATTCAATGAGAAGTATTAGACCTCCAGATTTTTTTTAGTGGTCGATTTCTAAATTTTTACCAGTGTTACATGAAATGAAGTATACAAACACACAAAAAGAGGGGGACACAATTTGGCTTTTTAACTAAAAGGAGAATACAGTATTATTATTATTATTATTATTATTAGCACCGCGCCTTACTACCCGTTCGGGTTATACGCACTTACGCTAATGTGTAATGGTAGGGTGATTGTGAGATGAAATGAAGGACCTACAGTTTAACGTGGAATCCGAACCACGGTGGCGGCCTGGCATTACACACATTCACAAGATGTCTTGTCAGAGGTGAAGAAAGGGTTTGGTAATCAGATAAATCTGTGCCGGGACCGAGGATTGAACCCCGGCCGCCAGCACAGAAGTCTGACACCTTACCCCTAGACCGCCAGGCCACCCGAGAATACAGTAAACAATGTACATTGCCACCACTGGATAAAGAGGTAATGGCAGTGGCGGCTCGTCACTTTAGACGCTGGAGGGCGCAGCCTGTTTAATTAATAAATTATTTCTAAATAATATATTTAAAAGAAGACACAAATTTTGGAATATGTTTTGCTAAATATTCATTTAGTTAAACTCAAAAATTAATATCACAAACAAGATGGAAAGATAAAAAAACTTCCTCTAAAGGACGTGGATGTGTTATAGAAAAACTGCAGCTGTGTAATGTGCATAAATATATAGGTATGTATGTTTTCACTTTGTTCCATACAAAATTCAGGACATGGCCTACCTAATGAATTCAATTCTCTATTTTGATCAAGAGTTAATCTTGCAATATTCGTTGTCTTTAGCCCCTGAATTGAACTATTCATATTAAGCCTAGTTACAAAAAGTATTAAAACATACAACTCAAATAAACATTATCCTAAAATAACCCTACATAATATTATTATAAACGCATACGCCACACACATCCTCAAGATGCAGGAGCACGCAGGATGACTGAGAACAATTATTGCTGGTTCACGCTATACACATTTCACAAGCTTTCAACCTTAGGGCGCGTAAGGGAGTGCGCCTTCAAAAGAAGAAAAAGCAATGCTAGCTAGCTAGCAGTAGGAGGACAACGGGTTAAGAGGAGGGAAGGTTTGGTTTCAATATATGTCAGGCGCTGACCGTCGCGCGCCCGACTGCATGCCATTTGTAGATAAGAGGTGAAGAGGTGGGAAGGTTTGGTTTCCAATATCAGGCGCTGACCGCCTCGCGCCCAACCGCATGCCATTTTAAAAACATTGCCTGCTATTACTTAAACCAAAAACATATTTTTCTTGAAACTATTATGGTAAGATAAAATTGTCGTGAGAGTGCGAATAATAACTTTAAAAGGAACTGGGGATTCGTGGGAATGGGGGGCGCGCGCCTCTGTGCCTTAGGAACGAGCCGCCCCTGGGTAATGGCTACCTTTTAAAGAAAATGTATAGTTTAGTTACAGCCCAAACCATCGACCTAGGTTTAACTCATCAGGAGGAGGTGTGAAATAAACAAAACATTTTTAAATATGAAGCCAAAATACATAAAAGGTAGGAAATGGAAAAGGTTATGACAAAAATATGGAATAATGTTCCTAATTCATTTCTTTATGTTCATATTCCATTCATCTCCCTTCTACATTCATGCCATATAATTCTTTACCAATTTCTATTTTCTCCTTTTTGGTTACCTACGCTCTACAGTTGCAGTATTGTGTTAAGTGTGAAATGTGTTTCTTTCATTATAATAACCAAATTGTGTTCATTCCATGTGTTCCTATACTTCTGTAAATTTTTACTTTGACACACGTTATATTTTACATGTGAATTACTTAGTGTTATAAAATTGAATATAATAATATACAGTACATTAGGACATTTTGGATTTCTAATTTAGTTGGCGATTGTTAAACTAGCTGGCTACCAATTTTACACACCCTTAATACACTTAGGCATAGTTGAAGGTGTGTGATGTTCTTCTCTTCTTTCGCTGATGTGTGTCAAATAGTTTTAACTGCAGAAATTTCTGTTACAACCTGCCTAACAGTCGACAAAATATGGCACTGAATGAACTTCCCCTGGAAGTTAAATAACATGAAAGAAGTTTGTCCTTTGCAGTTATTGGTTGGTCTGTATGATTTATGTTTATGGAAACAACCTACAAGTCAATAATGGCAATAAATCGAGCTCAATCTTTGTATCTGCTTTATCCACTTCGGTGGCCGCGTGAATTAAGGTGTTGGTCTTGTAATATATTAGAATGCTGAGATGGGGAGATCAGATTTCGATCAGGTGTAATAAGGGTGGTTTTCCCTAAATAGTTTCCCACTCTCTCCATACAAATGTGGATGCACTTCCTCTAAATTCAACCTTACTCAGTATTTTTAAATGTGTGGAGCCCTGTTAAGTATAGGGCATCTACCATTGGAGAGTTTGTTACAGCTATTAGAAGGTTCCTCAGGGCTGCCCTAAGCAGACACTAAATAACCTGACCAGGGCCCTGGACCAACTTAGTTTGAGGGGCCCCAAAAATTGTTAAAAACTTATCTTTTGTTTAATGTTACTATGGTAGTTTGCACCCATGTACCAATTTTCAGCCATATAAGGTATTGTGTAATACCCTAAAAAGTAAATACACCTAATATTAATAATGCTAGAAGACATTTTTTTTTTGCATGTAATGGTTTATTTTTCCCACACCCTTGGAAATGCTTGGTTCAATTTTCTTTGCCAACAAACGTTATCTGTATTAAGGTTCAAAGAACACTTGTGCCCAGTTTGAATTAAATCAGTTAATTTGTTAAAATGTTATTGTGAGACAGTTAAAAGTTTTTCTCCCCAACTTGTTTTGTTCCTCCTGTCACCACAGCAGGTGCAGGGGCCCCCAAATGATAGATCCCTGAGCGACCACACCTTTCGCACACCCCTAAGGGCGGCCCCGAGGTTATTTGTTGCAAATATTGGCTGAAAGAAACTAATGTCAAACTATTTGTAAAGCATCATCATTCGATTGGTTACACAATAATTATGATCAATAAAAACTTATATATAGCACTTCTGATAATACTTCCCCGAGGAGTATTATATTAACTGCTTTATCGTGACTTATTGAAAGAATAAACCATATTAATAAAAGATAACTATATGTCTTTGTTTTGTGGTTGTGGCAACAAGAAATATAGTACATGAAATAGTAAATTAAACAATATTATACCCATACTTTTATTATAATGGGACACCAAAATAAATGTTTTTTATAACTTATAAAAAGAGCCATATACCAAATATTAGATTCAAAATAAAACTTTTTTTATTTTGTAAAGAGTGCACAAACACAACCAAAGATAAAATAGTTTGTATGACGCTATCAACCGCCCTTGATACGGATGGTTCGCCATCTTGGTTTTTGAAGATAACGCAGCATTTTAGAAGCTTATGTTTGAAAAGCATTTTTCAAGTGAATCACAGGCTCCGCTTCAAATGGTTAATTTCATAACTTTATATTTCAATAACATGAAAACGATTAAAAATAGATTGTTTGCTGTGAAAATTTTGACTTTCAAGAGTATAAAATTAAAATAGCAACAACTCAACAAATTCTTGTGTAATATTCTACATTCACCGCTACTTTGAGATTGTTAGAATCCTAAAAAAAATATGGTCTAATAACTCACCAAGCCATCTCTTTGTCAATGTGCAATGGAGGTTTACAGTTCTAATTGTTAATGCGTGCCCTCATTTGGAAATCTGCCTCATCAGACAAGATTAATATTTTTGTCTATATACACAACGTGCTAGTGCTGACAGAAGTGTAGCTGGTTCACTTTGTCATGACGACTGAGCTTCTTTTAAGACTTGTATTTTAAAGCGTTAAAATGCAAGGTAGAGGTCAATAATTTTGGATAGTCCTCATCGAGACCGGTTCTAAGTTTCGCTGTGGAACTTCACACACTCGATTCAGCGCAGCTGATACCTCCGTGTTTTCTGATGTACATGCTGTCAGTGAGAATATGTATGATACCTCAACAAGTGGACAAAGCTCAGTCACCTCACCCGGTTGTCGCTACTTGTTTGTTCCCATATGTGAGTGGAAGGGGGACCCACATTTTTTATTTAATTTGTATCTTTTGAAAAGTTAGAAAAAAAAGGTTTATTAAAAGAATGATGTTCGGATTATCCGAAATTCGGACTACAGGTTTGGAATATCCGAAATCCGGACTAACTGGGTTCGGATTGGCAGGGTTTAAGTGCAATCAAATGGTATTTATTTCGCTAGTCAAATAATGTCAGTTTAATATATAAAAACACTATATGCGTAACACTTTAAAAATGCTAACTAGGGAAAAAAATATGATCAAACATTACTGAAGCAATAGTATGCTATATTATTATTTATATATGTCTGGCGGAGCAATTAATGGGGGCAAAACATCCAACTAAGGTGGGATTCAGAATTATGACATGTGTTTTAAAGGTAAAATGTTATGATTTTTCAAAATTAATATGACCTTATAAGGTCGATTTTCTCAGCAGGGGCATTCCATGTCAAATCAACCAATGTAGAGGTACAGTCGTTATAATCAATATTTTGGCGGCCCTTTTCTCAAAAACCGGGTTTTTCCTCCCTTCAAAAACAATACATGTTGTGTATATACTATTGCTTAGTAACTATGAAACATTTTAAGATGGGATGCAAATGGTTTCAGGAATTATGTTAAATTCAGTAAAAAGGGTTCTACCTATCTTTCCACAGTGATATGTTATTCCCAATGCCATGTCAAAAGTCTCTTCCCAGAGCCATGTCAGATTTCTCCCTACTTTGCCTAGTTCAAGTCATATGTCATACGTTCCCAAGGCCACGCCATACACTAGCTCAATTCAAGTCCAGGCTTCAAATCCCTTAAATGTTCTCCAGCTTCAACCCTTAAATGTTCTCCAGGCTTCAAACCTTAAATGTTCTCCAGGCTTCAAACCCCTTAAATGTTCTCCAGACTTCAACCCTTAAATGTTCTCCAGACTTCAAACACCTTAAATGTTCTCCAGGCTTCAAACCCTTAAATGTTCTCCAGGTTCTAAACACCTTAAATGTTCTCCAGGGCTTCTAAACACCTAAATGTTCTCCAGGTTCTTAAACACCTCTAAATGTTCTCCAGCTTCTAAACACCTCAAATGTTCTCCAGGCTTAAACACCTTAAATGTTCTCCAGACTTCTAACACCTTAAATGTTCTCCAGACTTCTAACCCTAAATGTTCTCCAGATCTAATTAAATGTTCTCCAGGTTTAAACACCTTAAATGTTTCCAGCTTTAAACACCTCAAATGTTCTCCAGGTTTTAAACACCTCAAATGTTCTCCAGGAATATGAATATAACAAATAACTATGGATAGCACAAAGACAATGAGTCACTGGCTCTCGAATGTTTCAGCTTAAAACTCCCCCTCCATTTTTTCCCTTAAGTGAGTAGCAAATATGTGTGTGATTGCTTGGCATTGGAATTCCACCCCTTCCGACTAATATAGTGCAAAGGACAAAACTATTTTTAGCTCATCACACAGATAATCCCCAACTACCCCCTTGGCTAACAGGTCTACAGCCACCAGTTCTTAAAAGAGATTTACATCACTAATTACTGGTCAATCTTATTAGAACTTGCTATTTGAAGTTTTAAATAGAATATTCATACAGCCCTAGTGTTTATAGATGTTTAATCTTTTATAAAGTAGTGTTTGTCAATCTTAAGTTCAAAACCTATTTTTTGTGTTAAAAAGTGACACAGAAAAATGAGTAAATTTTCGATTATGTGTTGTAATCCACTGAGTAGCAAAGGACATGATAATGTAAGAGAGAATCTTAGATCTGTTACACCATGGATGAGAGAACTTTTCCCAGTTATATGACAATGTTAAAATTTGTGATAAGTGTGTTACTTGGTGAGATGCATAATAAGCAACAGTCTGAAGAAAACATTGATTTTTCACAAGACAGTTGTGATGTTCTAGCATTTACTAAACATACAGCTATTAAATCATTAAATGATAGTTTAGTTACTTTGGGCACTACGCCAATCAAGAAGAAACACCTTTCCGAAACTAATTATTGTACAAAGAAACTGCAGAAAGGGAATGAAACTATTAATAGTATAATTTTTACAGAAATGAGTCCAAGCAAAGAATCTTCAATATCAGCCAGTGTGAGTGCAGAGGGTGAGATGATAAGCCAGCTGAAAGAAAAGTTTAACCCAACATCAGATAGAAATATTAAGGTCTAGTTACTAACAGTGCTACCTAAAAGTTGGAGTTTGGAGTAACAAATTACATAGCAAGAAAGGCAAGAGAACTTGTGAAAGAAAAGGGTATTATGTCATCACCTAATCCAAAACCAGGAAAAAGCTTACCTAGAGAAAATGTGAACATTATTGAACAATTTTATTGTGATGATGATGTTAGCAGAATTATGCCTGGGAAAGAAGACTTTGTTTTAATGAAAATAGATGGGAACAGGTTTCATGTTCAAAAAAGACTACTACTATGTACTCTTAAAGAAGCTTACATGCTGTTCAAAGATAATCATCCAGAAATTACCATGGTTTTCTAAATTTTTTGATCTACTACCTAAGAACTGTGTATTCCCAGGAACAAGGGGTAAACACTGTGTGTATGTACACATAACCAGAATGTGAAGCTTATGATCAGTGGGTGCAGGATCAAGGAACTGATTGCAGAAGAAGATATGCCAATTTCTGATTATAAAGATTGTTTATCCAAAGTAATTTGTAATTCGCCTTTTAACAAAGTGCTAATTCGGAAACTTTGAATAATGTCCAGGGTATAGTGAATTACGCAAAAGTTAGAAAATATATAGGACATTAACTTTGTTAACATAATATACAAGCAGTGGGTTACAGTGGACCATTCAAACTTGGAAACCGTTTCAAAACCGGTGGATAAATTCTTAGATTCCCTATTTGAAAAACTTAAAAAGTCTTATTAGTCATTCTTTCAGTGCTAAAGAGTATGCTAATTTCTTTTCTGAGAATAAAAAATCTCTACAAGAGGCTGAATATCTAGTGGTTTGTGACTTTTCAGAAAATTAATAATGTGTTCTTCAGGACTCAGTACAAGGGTTCCATTGGAACAACGCACAATCCACAATTCATCTATTTTTTATTGTTATTTAAACTCATCAGAAGAACCATACACTGTTAAACAATTGTCTTGCTGCTAGAGCCAGTTTACAAAAATCCTATGCAGAGCAAATAATGACACCAAGACAGTTATATGAATGGACAAGTCACAATATAGAAGGAATAACATTCATGTTTGTGACAATAGAAGATGTTTGTGACAATAGAAGAATAAGAAAATGTATAGATATTTTTGCAAGAGAGATTTGAAAACTCTAAATACATTCCTGGAACACAGAAGCTTTACTGTGTCATTCTATTGCAATCAGGGAAACTGATAAAGGTTTATTCTTCATCAGAGGATTCAAAACTTGAAAGTATCACACAAATCAAAGGACAGCTAGAAATGGATGAAATACTTGGATTTGTTACTTACACATTTGATGGTGGTTGTGATGTGTTATCTCTGTAAATGAAAATACTGATAACTCAAAATCAATTTTCTACACCCACATGGACCAGCTCGATCATTTGTTTACCCACAAGTTCCTGACATTTTAGTAGTGCATGTGTCATCAGTTCTTACAAAAGTTGACCCCCCCTTCCCCTCGAATGTAACTGGTAGAACATATGTTTTGAAAAAGCAACGAGCATACATCCAGCTGCCAAAATGGCGCCAGTCATCAGGGAAAACCCATTGCCATATAGAAAACCAGAAATAAACCTTCACAACATTGAAGGAGGACAACAGGGCGCTAACACCATGTCGTCATGGAAATAACCAGAGGGAAAATTCAGGTCAGACGGAAATATACTGAAACCTGTCACGAGGAAAAACCCCAGAGGGGGAGTGTTGTGACATAACACACGATTATGTCACTAGGAAAAAAGTGTTTTGACCTGTTGGCGGAAGTGGGGTTCCCAAACGCCGCCCCAAATACTGCTACATATAAAAGGAATAACTAATATGCCTTTGTGTTTAAAATGTAAAAATTTCAGGTATGTTTATTATTTTTAGTACTGGTAATATATTTGTAGATTTAATTAATATCACATTTAAATAACATTTTATCTTTCTTGTCAATTAACTTCTATGAACAATGGAACAAACTTGTGTGGCGTAAGGAAATCAATCAAAGTGGAAATTCCTGTTTTACTGAATCTAACATAACTCCTGAATCCATTTGCATCCCATCTTCAAATGTTGCAAAGTTAATAAGTAATAGTATACATACAACATTTTTATAAGGAAAGAGAACGACTGAAAAATGTTTATCATAATGTGTTTTTTCTTTGTTCTTTTCGTTATCTAGTCAAGTAAAATCTCATATGAAATAGATATTCAAGACCATTCCAAAAACACTTGAATCACTTCTATAGGTGCCCAGGTTACTGAAATATTCAATGTTAAAGTTAACAAGATGGTGACCAAGATGGTGACCAATGGTCAAAATCACAAATTTTGCACCTCTATAACTTCATAAGTAAAAAAAGTTAATAGACATGAAATTTTACATAGGCATACATCTCAAGTGGTTCTTTCAATATACCAGATTTAAAAAGAACATTAAGAATGTGAGGTTGAGGACCTTGTTGACTTGACCCAGCATTAACTAAAACATCAGATTTTATAATTTAGTCATTGGGATAGTCAGAATTTTGTCTATGCAGTCTGTAAACCGACTGATCATATCAGCACACGACCTATAAACTTAACTTAAATCTAAAAAAAGACAACATCTAGACCTCGCCAGCTAATTCATCATTGTGAAAGGGTAAACCCACATTTCACTAATGGTAAATATTTTGTCCCTTCTAAGAATAAAGCCAGGGACCCTCTAGCCGACAGACACACTACCAACTGAGCTAAGATGTCAGAAAACTTGTGTTAACATAGATAAAGTCATAGATATAGTTATTGATAAAGAAACTTAATTCAAATCTTCCAGGATATAACAAAATCTGATAGTTGAGAAAATTTTATAAATTCAGTTTAAACCGTTTAAATTCAATGTGGATTCAAATTAGACAATTTCCTTTTCTAGACGTTTACTATCATTAATTGTATTCAATGGATTTCATCGATCTTTATAACTAAGTGTACAAAGTAAATGTTATATTTGCTTGGTAATATAATTACTACATGCCTCATTTATATTTCTACGTCATATAAGGTAATAATATAAGTTAATATAAATCAAACGTATCACATTCCAATCCATGGTATCAATAAACACATACCTGTATGGGCTGACTTTGTGTGGCAGTGGCCAGAGAGGCCTGTGGTGGAGGCTGGGGTGTAGTCGCCGCAGGGGTGGTTGCCCCAGAGGTTGCAGGCTGTTGTTGCGTCTGTCCCTGTGCAGGGGCTGTCTCGCCGGGTTTGCTGCCCCATCCTGTACCGCCGCTAGGAACTAGACTTATTGCAGGGTCGTTTCCACTGTGTTCCGACTTCAAACTGGGTAGGTTAGCTGGGGCCCGGCGGGCTGATAGAACTTTGCCGAGAATTTGCATGCCATGTTTGCGTGGTAATGTAGGTTTTGATTGGTGTGGTTCCAAAGATTCTCCCTATAAAAAAAATAACACCCATTTGATAAAAAAAATTAAATGCAATACACCAGTGGAGGGTATTTAGCATGGCAGTTCCTTGGTCAGAGGCCAGTCGGAGAGTGGCTACCCAAACCGAGTATGTCGTTTGAAAGGGCTAATAAATTGTTGTGTTTGGTAAAGAGCAATTGTGTCTGAAGTCCCTCTCCTTCCCTGTCATCATTTACCTCCAATCGTGACTCACGTTGACGGGACTCTATCCTACCTCCCACTGAAACTCGTTGCCGGGACTCCATCCTGCCACCCACCGAAACACCCGTGTTGCCGGGACTCCACCCTTCCCATCTGCTTGTCCTTGTAACCGACGATTCAACAGTATGGTCTACACCCGCCACTCCGGCAAAGCCCACACGTGTTGGAACACAATGTCGCTGTCATCATAACATCAACCAGTTACCCCGAAGCCGCAGCAGGGAATGACAAGCTTGTCAGTTTATATAAAAGTGTGAATTAAAGTTTTAACTTTATATACAAGGCCATTTGTTGCCAATTATCTTGTTTGTATCCTTAAATTGTGAAAGTTGAGCTTTATTTAAAAACATAAAAGGTATTTTGGTTAGAGTATATATTAATAAAAAGAAGTTAGGGCTAACCAATCAATCACTTTGCCGATCCTAATCAATTTGTTGTGAAGTACTAATGCTGATCTTTTTTTAAGAAAATATTTAGTACATTAACTTTTTAATTTAAAGAAATTTCATTTCATTTATTAAACTCTGAATATTTAATATACAATTTGAATAAAATTAATAAAAAATTAATATTTGAAGGGAGGTATAATGTATCTTTAAATGTTGTATTTTTTTTACTACCCGTTTGGGAAATACGCAAATGTACAAATTATGCTAATGTGCTTGGTATGAATGGTCTTGAAAATCATATGGTTTGGTGTATGGATGCATAAAAGAAGATCTGATAACTTTTGCTATCTGTTGGTTTCCACCACTCCTTAACATGATATAGACTGTATAAATACGTTTTACCTCCAAGTATTAGCCAAAGCTTATTTAAGATTTTTTTTTCAGGTTGTTTATTAATATTTCAAATAATAATATTGCATATCTGGGCTAAATAATTTATATCCTGGTTTATGGAAATATTATCCGATACTTTTGTATTATTGTCCAGTAGAAGTCTGAATACACTAATCGTACACAGTTTATGTATAGGCTCTTTCCATGTCTCAATGAGATGAGGGTGTGGAACCAAGAGAAACACTTAAACATAACTTAAGCCTGAATTAACTAAACCCTGGTGACCATTGGGGTGATTCCCCTTTTGTAAAAATGTCCGAGGTATCTGCCGAGAATCAAACTCAGGACCCCAAGGATTGTAGCCAGGTGCAATGACCACTACATTACAGGGCTCGTTACTATTTTAAATGTATTTAATAAAGAAATATTTTTTTACTAAAAATTTAATGTCTATCATGTATTAACTTTCAATAATTTTAAATAAAAATAAGTCAAATAATCGGTGTTAGAGCTAGGCAAAAAATGATCAGGCTCATCAAAATGGGTGACCAACCCCAACTTTTTTTTATAACAGATTATATAAATCAAAATACCATTTTATGTGTTCAAAGCTCATATTGCACAATATAAAGATACAAACATGATAATTTGCCACAAGTAATAAGCACACCAGCCATTAATGTACTCTAGCAAATCATATAATTCAGACCAAAAAAACTTCATTTATTTCCCAAGAAAATTCATGCTACTCTTGTTTGGTATTTGACATTTGAAAAAATGTATAGCTGTAGTTTAAAAGTTATAAATATACATTTTAAATGGTCTAAGCCAGTGGTTCTCAAAGGATGTGCTGCGAAATTTACTAGATGTGCCATGAAATTCTAAACGCTATGTTAGTGTTGATAAAAATTGATACATTTTATAAAGAAATATGCGTATAACTCGAACGGGTAAAAGAAATAAAAATATTCAAAAACTTTGATGAATTTAATTTCCAAAGAATGTATTGGCTCATAATTAAAGAATTGAGTAATTAATGGGGAACTTGAGCTTGCCATACCCAACCAAAAATTTCAATTCATGATCATTCTTGTTCAGTTGAAAGAAGTCTGTGCATGAGCATGGCCGAGTCTCCCGTTGTGTCACCAACTTGTATTTTTAGTGTGCCACAAGAACTCGCGATAAAAAAAAGTGTGCCGCAAGGACTCGCGATAAAAAAATATGTGCCGCAAGGACTCGCGATAAAAAAAAATGTGCCGCAAGGACTCGCGATAAAAAATGTGCCGCAAGGACTCGCGATAAAAAGAATATGTGCCACAGGACTCGCGATAAAAAATATGTGCCGCAAGTACTCACGATAAAAAAAGGTTGCCGCAAGTACTCACGATAAAAAAAAATGTGCCGCAAGGACTCACAATTAAAAAATAGTGTGCCGTGAACAAAAAATTATTGAGAACCACTGGTCTACACTCTACAGTATGAAGAGGTAGCTTGGAAAGAAGAGATTTGGATACATCGATATTATTCAATATTTGTTCAGGTCCGAGAGTTCACTTGGAGGGAGTAGAGAAACTTTTTTAAAGGTAGGTGCTAGACTTATTTTTAGTTAACTGGCCAATGGACATACAGTTTAGCACTTTTGAGCAAACGGGATATTTCCATTAGGTACTTCAAGCAGTAGGGTTGGTCTACCCAACAGATTAGGCGTTGAGGGATAAAGGGAAATGCATCAGCATTTGTAACTTTTAATGAACATGAGAGAGAGGGACTTAATGGAAAACCCTATATCTCTTGGACTCACAAGCAAGCTTGAATGGGATGGATGAAGGAATGGGATGGATGAAGGAAGCAGGGAGGGTGGAGGGAGTTAGGCCAGAATAAAACCCAGGACGTCTGACTCAATACTAGTTCAAAGGCTAGAAAGAAGAAGAAAAATAGAAAAAAGCAAGTGGAAGGGAAGAGGGGGAACGATAGAAAGAAGCAAGTGGAAGGGAAGAGGGGAAAGATAGAAAGAAGCAAGTGGAAGGGAAGAGGGGGAAAGATAGAAAGAAGCAAGTGGAAGGGAAGAGGGGGAAAGATAGAAAGAAGCAAGTGGGAAACCATTTAGGGGAGAAACCTTATTCTACTGCTAGAGTAGTGCCTTAGATCATGTGGCCATAAAATTAGGTTTTATAAAATTGACAGATAAATCATGATTGATGTTTAAAGCAGGATGATTTGATTTTTATGTGGAACTGTGTGAAATTGTTTATTATTATTATTATTATTATTAGCGCCGCGTCTTACTACCCGTTCGGGTTATACGCTCTTACGCTAATGTGTAATGGTAGGGTGATTGTGAGATGAAATGGAGGACCTACAGTTTAACGTGGAATCCGAACCACGGTGGAGGCCTGGCTTTCCCCACATTCCCAGGTTGTGATTAATACACATCTTGTCAGAGGTGAAGGAAGGGTTTGGTAATCAGACAAATCTGTGCCAGTACCGAGGATTGAACCCGGCCGCCAGCACAGAAGTCCGACACCTTACCCCTAGACCACCAGGTCACCCTTGTGAAATTGTTATGCAATCTTATATCTCTGGGTGAAAAAAAGGGGGAGAGCCATAATTATATTTTAATCAACATGAAATTTTCAGCTTGCTTTTTCTTTCATGAATAGGAAATACTATTTAAAACAGTGTTGGGAGGAAAAAACTGGGTCTTAATTCCTGTTCAGGTTATACACATTTTCATATATTAATTTGATTTAATTTAACTTGTGCTTGTCAACTATTATAAGACTTTGATAATGGAGTCATATTGGTTGAAATTAAGTTTACCAACACTATTGTAGACAGTCCATGTTTAAGAGAAAAATAACACATTTCTTGCAAGTGCAGGTGCGAGATTGTAGATGAACCATTAATAACACTTACAAAATCAAATGCATTAAACATAGTATTATGATTGCTTATTAAGTTAAATTTGAATATATCCACCTACACACAAACACATCCATATCAACGTTAATTTCACCATAAGTTATGTGTGAGATTATTAAAGTATTATGTGTCAGTCCACATGAAGTGACCCGCCTCTGTGGCGTAGTTGGCTAACGCGCTTGTCGTGTTGAGACCGACTGCTGAGGACGGGGAGATCGAGGTTCGAATCTCGGTCGGGTGAACTGGGGGTGGTTTTTCCTAAATGGTTTTCCACTCTCCCTCCACGCAAATGCGGGTTCACTTCCTTTAATTCAACCTTCCCAATTCCTAATCCATTAGCGTAATTAGTACTTAAGCGTATAACCCGAACAGGTAGTAAGACGCGGTGCTAAATAATAATAATAAAAAAAAAAAACACATGAAGTGGTTCAGAAAAGAAATCGTTTCTCGACCATTTTTGAAAAATCTAATTTCTAAATTACCCTTACATGTTGGTAGTTAAAATTGACTATTATTTTATTTTTGGTTTTCACATAGTGGCCATATTTGTTTTACAAGGCACTACAATTTTTTCAATTTTAAAGATTTACAGAAACGAAAATATCTTTACCTTTTTTTGATTAATCAACATGAGTGAAAAATCATTTCGTTTGGACAGTAAAGGGCTACAAGTTTGTTTATGTAGCATTTTAACCTAAACTTAATTCTAAAGGGTGAAATTTCTGCCTAAAATTTTAGCTTTTTTTAAAAAAAATTTTTTCAGGGGAATCATTTTCATTAAGGGAAAGAGTCAACAAGCTATAATTTTTTATATGGGCAGACAAACTACTTGTCTACACACACCAAGTTTCAAACCTGAGAACTGCCCCCGCTCCTTTAAAAAAAAAAATTAATTTGAAAAAAATTACAATTTTCAGAGCTTAATATCTCAGGTGGGGGACAAGATAAAAATCTGAAACTTTGGTCCATAATAGTAATAGGTCTATATAATAGTATTATACACACAAAAATTTGGAGTTTGAGAAATGACTACAGGCTGAGATAGTGAAAAGACAAAATGAGAAGAAAAAACATGCCCATATTAATGAATACATGGGTGTATTATTCTACCTAAAATAAAAAATAAAAAGTTAACTTATTAACAAACTAAATTTGGTGTTTTGGCAGAGAGCCGAGAGATTTATTTGCACAATTTATGGCTGATGTGTGTATGACCAGTCACAGTTGAAAGTTCCATTGGCATGATCTTAAATAAAATTCTGTGCACAGGTACCCAGGTTTTGACATCTCTTGAAATCATAAAAGAAGTTCTTGCTCCTGCTGGCTCGTAAAATGAAGTTTGAAGTCATTATATCCGATGCTCGCTTTCTCAATAACCGCAAGATACCATTACTTTTCATTTACACAGGCAACTATGTCTATTTGTTTTTTTAGTAAGAACGAAGAAGCTTTTGATACTTTTACTTCCTCAAAGTAATCAGAAATTGAAGTGTGGTAACATATTACAATGGTGTCATCTATAAGAATATATCTATGGTATGATCGAGTTTTAGGAATTGGCAAGCAGTTTTCAAATCGTTTTTCCAATTCAACTACATTTTTAACCACGTCTTCACTTGTAACATAGGTATACTTAATGCCAAGCAGGTTTTTATCACAAAATTGAAATTGAGTTAATATTCAATTATTAGTTGTCATCTGAAGGCCCCTCTTGGTCACTTCTCTTTTTGTAGTCCCTCCTATCCCATCACAAGCTGGTAGCAAAAAAGTGCCCCTCTGCTTGAAGGTCAAAATCTTTATCATGGTGACATGAATTGAGAAAGTTTTTATTTTTGTACTGACTAGAAGATCTGTCATTGAAATATAAGATTTGCATTACTGATGGGGCATTAATTAGTCTTGATATAATTGATCAAATGCTTTTGGAGCACATGAACTGTGATGGTATTGTGCTTATGGTGGTTACTGATGACACAAAAACTTATTCTCTTCAATTCCCTTTGATTACGTTCTTTATGATGGTAAACAAGGGGGTGAACCGTAGCTTGTTTATTCACCCAATGAAAACTTTGTATTTCGTCTTGGATCACAAAAGACGGGTTTTCAAAAAAATCTGCTAAAATAATACATGTTGTATCCAGCCAGCTCCATTTCTTGTCCCTAAGAAAACTTGACTGTACTTTGGATACATAGTGGTGTTTCTTTAGAGATCTTAGTTTTTCTGCTTGGGATTCAAAAAATTCTTCTCTTGGTTTTATGACTGAAACCATCTTAGCTCAATCAGTTTTGACCCACTGTGTGTAGCTTATGTTGTCAGGGTTTTCTTCTGTCTCTTGTTCTTAGAACAGCAATTCCAGTAGGAAATCTTCACCTGGGCAGTCGGTACATTGGCTTAGCATGCACTCAGAACGGTTTAGGTCACAGACAAGCATCATAAGAAGATCTTTATAGAGTCCACATTTAATTTTGCACCATCTATCATTAATTTAATATTGTGGTGGTATGAACACAGTGTGTCCCTGATGTGCCAGCAATTACATACCATTTAGGCCTTAACTCCCAAATTTTGAGCATCCAATTTTACATTCTGGGTGTGCTTCAGGTTACAAAGTAATAAATTTTTCTATCTATGTACTTTATTTTAATCCCATCAATTCAGATAGATACACAATCTTTTTTTACCGGAAAGAATCCTGGTGTTTTCTCCACCGACATAAAAATCTACACCTTCCTGAATGCTTCAATAATATTTTTTACAGAATTTCATTTTTTTTTCTAGGTCTGGCAATATTTTGTGGGCCTTAGAAAGATCCTTAGTAACTCTTACTAAACATTCAGAAACTTCAAATTCGATACTTAATTTTTTTCTTGATCAAGATTCTGGCAGACTTAATATTTTTTACTGTTTCTTCTTTCTCTGCTGTCTTACATTTTTGTTTTAGTTTTTCAATGAGTGCTTCATATTCTTCAGCGAATGATTGCGAGTGAAGATTTTGTGCTAAGGGTTCATTAGGAAGTAGGTCTACTTCTTCTTCAAAAGAGGCTTCAAGTCCTCGCTAACCTTGCTTGAATTGTCTTTAGTCTTTTTTCAGAATTTATCTTTCTGATTTCAGAAACAGGTCATATGCCTAAATTTGAACATGTTGCATACAAATGTCCAGATGTTCAGATAGAGGGACAAAAAAAACATCTTTATCACCTTTACTTTCTTCCTTTATTACATGAAGCACACAAACATTTTCCAGGAATAAGATCTAAGTAATTTTTTTCTTTTGATAAATATTTCATTTTGATTTCTCTACATCCTTTAGTAATCACTCTTTTATGGATTTTAATTGGGTCAGAACATGAGTTGCCAAACAGATAGTGGTACTTTTAAAATAACTTTATCTTGTGGTACTTGCATATATATGCAACAGCACTATTTGTTCTTAAAGCAATAATATTCTGATCCTCTTCACAGAATTCACTAATCAATTTGATAATGGTGTGCGAAACTTTGAAGAGTTGAAGGTCAAATCACTTTCGGCTTCGACATCTACAATAACCTTCGCATATTCGAAAAATTTCAAAGGAAGGATAAAACTTCGATAAATTATCAAATGATTTAAATTTTATATTACTAAATATTATATTTTTCAATTAACAGAATTTTATCAATGACTAGTAATTTAACAATGTAAACATGAATCAAAAACGAGTAAGTAAATGTTAATTCCCTATCACCAACATAATTTTGTAAAAAATAAAAATGCCTATAAAGAAATAACACCATGGTCACTGGTATGAAGCAGAGAAAGCCCTTTAGTTGTGCTATCATCACAGCTAGGTATGATCTTTAATATTCTATCTCTTTGGAATTATCTGTGACAAATTTACAAGTGTATTTTGACACAAGTTTTTCATAGCTTTATCGCATTTTTTTTATTATTCAAAATGGCTGATAAGGAAAGTAGGAAACAAAAACAAAATTCAATTGATAATTATCATAAATGCAGATAAAAAGACATGCATATGTAATAATAATAATAATAATATTAAGCACCGCGTCTTACTACCCGTTTGGGTTATACGCTTTAAGTACTAATTACGCTAATGGATTAGGAATTGGGGAGGTTGAATTAGAGGAAGTGAACCCGCATTTGCGTGGAGGGAGAGTGGAAAACCATTTAGGAACCCCCCCCCCCCCCCCAGTTCCCCCGACCGAGATTCGAACCTCGATCTCCCCGTCCTCAGCAGTCGAGCTAAACACAACAAGCGCGTTAGCCAACTACGCCACCGAGGCGGGTGACATGCATATGTAAAGTTTGCAAAATAATATTATAAACTCCATGATGTAAGTAAAAATTAAAACTTAATTAAGAATCAAATAGCCAAAGCTACTATTTATGCTTTTTAGTGAGGATTACTCTATTTAGATGTTGTATTCTTCAAATCGAAAAATGACAACTGGACACAGGAATCAAACCCAAATCGATCCAAAGGTCCCAGGTTCGATCCCTGAGTCCATGTGTCATTTTTCAATTTACAGAATAAAACTTAAATGACAAGTTACTAAACTTATCAATAAGCTTGTGTGCATTAGTTATTAATAAAGTTTTTAGGAAGCAAATAAGGAAATTTTCCTGGCCCTTGTTACTGACCAGATTTAGAATAATAATCAATTTAAAACTTAAAAGTGGCGTTAAGTGACAACAAAATCCTAGGTAGCTTCAACTTCGACTTTTCTTCGCAAGTTTCAAGATTCGCTTCACATTTAAAAAGTGGCCTGCGCACACCCTTATCATAGGAGATTGGTCAATTCACACACTTATGACACACTCTTCTCCAAAGAATTCATCCACACTATATTCCATTTTTTAAGATGTAAGATATATTATAATAGTGACTAAAATATTTGGACAAAATCTTGTAGGTATTCCACTATGACAAAGTGAATTAGAATGAATTGATTAATTAAAGAGATACACTATATTCATATTTCAAAATTAGTAATCAATTAAAAATTACACGCATTAAAACATAATATAGACTAAAAAGATATGTAGCACACAAAAACAACCTTTAGTCCTTTATCTCTGATCTGATACTCTCACTCAGAGCTTCTGAACAAGTCTGTCAGCTCTGACTCATGGCTCAGTATATATTTTTTTAAATCTGATTCATGCTCCCATTTATTCTATTTCTAAAACAAACATCTTTGACCCATGCTACCCTTTATTCTATTTCTAAAACGAACAACCTCTGGCTCATACTCTTAGTTCTGTCCTTGTTCTATGATTTACCCATCAGTATTTTCTATATATTTCTTTAATAATTTAGTTTAAATATACGATAATTCTGTAACCTTAGAGTAGTAATATTATTTTTTACATGAGCATACAATGAAATAACATATTAATTGCTTTAAATACTATACATATACCCATTGAAACATGAGTTTTTCTCCTCATGTTCTTTAACTATCTCGGCTTGTAGTCAATTCTCAAACTCCAAATTTGTTGTGGGTAATATTATATATTACTATTATGGAGCAAATTTTCAGATTTTTATCTCGTCCCCTACCTGAGAAAACTGCAATTTTTTCAAATTTCCAAAAATTTTTTTTTTTTTAATGGAGGTCAATTCTCAAGTTTGAAACTTGGTGTGTGAGGACAAGTAGTTAATGTCTGCCTTTATAAAAAATTGTAACTTGTTGACGCTTTCCCTTAGTGAAAATATTTCCCTCCGAAAACCTGATTTTTTTTTAAAAAAAAGCTAAAATATTAGGCAGAAATGTCATCCTTTAGAATTGAGTTTAGGTTAAAATGCTACATAAAAAAACTGGTAGCCCTTTACTTTCAAAACTAAATTATTTTTCACACATGTTGATTGAACAAAGGCTGAGATATTTGCGCTTTCATAAACCTTTAAAATTGCAAAAAATCCTGTAAAACAAATATGGTCACTATGCGAAAACCAAAAATAATAAAAATAAAATAATAGTATTTTTGAACTACCAAAATGTTAAAGTAATTGAGAAAAAAAAATAGTCAAGCAACAAGTGTTGAAACACTTGATATGAAATGACCCTTATGGAAACATTTTAAAAAAGAGATTCTGCAAAATCTTAGTATTTAAAATATACCTGTAAAGAAACTTAAAAAATTGTACTTAGTTCAAGCAGAGTAAATCAAAGATAAGCTTTGTTATTTTAATCCAGTTATTTAACTTTTTTAATAATTAGAAAGCAAATGCATTCATCAATGTACTCACCCTATACAAACTATTTATATCCAATGATTGAAACTTTGACTTTCCTTTCTCCCCCTTCGACGCATTCCCCGACAGAGTAGACATGCTGTCTGCAGGCAACCATTTAGATAAAACAAACCCGTGGAACGAACCCTATTTCTGAAAAACAAAACCAAATATATTCATTAAAATATATCAAGAAGTCATAATACTTTAATATTCACTTTGTGGTCAAAATCATAAAATAATGGTATCACAATGTACCGCTTAAGCACTCTATTGCCACGGTTCCCAAACTCCAAACTTCTGAGTTGCACAAACCCCTGATAAATATCCAATGTCATGCACTTAATTTTATACCAAATTTTTATGAAATTTGGCTATTAATTGTAATAAAATTGTTTAATATCTTTAAATTAACCTAATATAGCTCCATTGGGTACTTTGAATACACCACTAAATATAATGGAGTAATATTGAAATTATTTAAGTACACGTTCAAAAAACTATCCATTTTTTTTTTTTTAAATTAAATAAGCAAAGTATTGTAGTAACATTTTCTTATCTTTACTGTCACAACATTATCACATTTCACATGATTTTTAAAGTGGTAGTTTACTGGAAATTGCTGCAATGACATAGCTGAAAAAACCTCCTTTAATCGCAAAATTCCATGCCGATTTAAGTTTCAAAATAGTTTATAAGTTTTAACAGCTACTCACTTCTTCACATTACTTAGTGAGAAGGGTGTGCTTGCTTTGGATGGAACAGAGCTTTAAAGTCAGGAACTACAGACGATAAATAAAGTCTCAAGTCACTTTCATCATTGAGCCTGTTTCTGTATTTATTTTTTAAATAGGCATATGAATAAAAAAATTCTCGCTCAAATAAGTAGAAGAAAGTGGTGGTACCAAACCTGTAATTGCTTTATTCGCTAACACTGGAAACTTCTTTAAACTTAACCAGAAACTAATTAATGACAAAGATTTATAGCTTTTCTATAATTCAAAATCAGTTAAAATTTCAAGGAGATGCTCTTTTTCACTCACGCTTTGTTGAATATCCCATTATTCGCTATGTTCACTTAAAAACACTGCTCGTTGTTAGGTACCATTTACTGGTTATTTCCCCCCTATTTCCCCTCTCTCTACTCTGAGTGCTTGCAGATTTCTCAGAATCTGACACCCCCTACCCTACCCTTTATCACCATCCAAAAGTCAACCCTGTTACACCTGGCGTGTGGGACTCTACAAATAGTGTGGGTGCATTGAACACAATCCTCAGTCACATCTTGGTGATACACTCTCGTTCTCCTTCCTAAGAAGAACTTATCAAATCCTCCGTGTCAATGATTTAGTGTGTGACTATGTTGTGTATAATATGTTAATAATGTTTAATCTGTGTGTTATATGTTATATCTAATATGTGCTCGAAAATGTTAATGTTTAAGGGAGCTCCTCTCACGAATTAATTACTATGATTATACTAGGAGATAAGACCTCTCACTCATATTTTTCCGGATATCCAGCCAAAGACATCGCTCAAAGGTAGGTTCCACAAAATACTTTTTTTATACTAACGGTCATATCCAACCTCTGTTTTAGTGTGACAAAAACTGGTCCTCGGAACTATTTATTATTATTAGCACCGCGTCTTACTACCCGTTCAGGTTATATGCACTTACGCTAATGTGTAATTGTAGGGTGATTGTGAGATGAAATGGAGAACCTACAGTTTAACGTGGGAATCCGAACCACGGTGGAGCCTGGGCATTCCTCACATTCACAAGATGTCTTGTCAGAGGTGAAGGAAGGGCTTGGAAATCAGACCTACCAAGGGTCCACCTTCCCTCCGGAAACTAAATTACATTTTAATTTAATTTTAAGGTTAATAAACAGATCACTCAAACACGCTTAATGTGGAAGATTCCAAAACTGCTGTCGCTTAGAGGGGATTGTGAATCCAATTGTTATTGTTGGGAAATATTTTCTTAAGGTTTTTCCAAGTCCTTCAAGTGTTTTATAACCATGTTCTTAACATTTTCGTCCAAAATAAAAGCTGATGTTCTACCATAAAGTTGTGAAGGTTATCAAAGCACTCAGTTTGATTGCTAATTAAACAAGTTTCTCAATTATTTATTTTTATTTTTTCAAGAACCATTTGATAGGGTTTTGCACAGAAAAGACCTTTTATATTCGACCCCTGAAGAGATAGGTTTAAGCTGTTAATTTTTGAGAAAATGCTGCCTAATAAACCAAATCCTGGAGCCAAATTTGATCTTGCATGCACTTTGCTTTGTGAAATGGATGGTTGGTAAGAAAAATGAAAACTTAGTGTTTAAGTTCAAACAATCTTGTAAGAGTTCTACCTCGAGATAATTACCTGACTTCGGTGTGAGACAATTAACAGTTGTTAATGCTTCCATTTCCTTATAAAGTGATGAAAAATACGCCATTACAAAAATATTTTGGCAAAACCCCGGGGGGTTTGCGAACCTCACTTTGGGAACCGCTTATCTATGACATTTAGAGCTTGAAAGTTCATTGGCGCACTTTCAAAAGTATGCCACCAATCCCTATCTTGATTTATTTCTATCCAGTCCACCTCGTTACACTATCTCTTTCAGGTTAATTCTAATGGTATCCTCCCATCTGTGTCTAGGTCTTCCAAATGGTCTCTTCTCATTGGGTTTGCTGCCCGTCAATACCCTTAGCACGGTTCTATAATTTCCTATACGTACTGCATGTCCTGCTCACCATAATCTACAGAACATGACTATCCTTACAATGTATTGTAATGAGTACAGGGTATGCAACTCATAATAATGTAACCTCCTCTACACCTCAGTGGTCTCGTCCGGATCAAATATCTACCCAAGCAATTTGTTTTCGAACACTCTTTTTTTATTTATTTAAGTTAAGAGACCACTATTCACATCCATAGAGAATGAGTAAAATTGTTTAGTATATTTTGAGTTTTACATTCCTGAACAGCAGGCAAGATGTCAACAACCAACTAATAGCATACATTTCTCAACTGTACTGTTTTTTCCTTATTTCCAATCTAATTTAATTATTGCTAGTTAAAATTGTTCCTAAGTACCTGTTTTTAAACGAATTAACCCCTGGTCAAATATTATGTTGTGTGAAGTATCCCCTACGGTTATCTCTAGATTAAAATCATCCTACAATGTATGCCTAAAATTAGTAATTATTTACTAAATATAATTACAAATTACAATAGCATATTAAAATACTTCACATTAGTGTGGAATAATATAGCCTATAATAAATAATATATATTATATCTTATTGTAAATGTGGAAAGTTAACTAAATGAGTTTACTAAGGGTTGACAGTAGGTTTCAAAAACTGGGCCTTACAGAGGTTTTTTAAAAAAAGCCCACTGTTCTTCCATAAATGAGTGGAGGTTCTTGTTTCCACTAACATATGAAGACAGGCTTCCAGAACATGTATAGAAACTATATAAAATAATTTGAAGCATTACTCAAATAACCTTGAAATACATGATAAATTTAATAACTATTTTTGATAACCTTTTAAGTTGGATGGGGATTTGAAACCACAAAATGAAAATTTGTATTTTACAGCTATGGTTGGTGGGGTTTCAACCTATGGAAAATTAAAGTCTGGGTTTGGCCCCTTCATACCGTATTTTGACATCAAAGGTTATGTTGAGTACCAGTAGAGGTATCCTTGAGTAGGAACTGAAATTTGTATTTAGTCCCCTTTTGAGAAATTTGACCTTGAAATAAGCAAAAATGTAAAGTTTTAAACTTTTATACTAAAAACAAAATGGCCAAACCCAGACTTTAGTTATTTATAGCTGGAAACTATTATCCATAGTTATAACAAGAAAAGTTCATCTTGTGGTTCCAAGACCAAGCGCCTTAATAGGTCATCAAAAATGATGCTCACAAATTTATCATATTTCAAGGTCAATGAGTAATAATTTAATAAATATGTTCATAATTTTTATACATTTTATGAAATCCTATGTCTTCTTTATGTTAGCTTATGGAAGGAAAACAAGGCCCCATTTAATTCTGTCACTGCCTATAGTATCATTAGATACACCAACCACTTCCTTGTGACTTAAATGATTATATTATTAAAAAGTGAAATAGGCTAATGGTGTATTATGATAGTGATTTTGCACCATTCTCAAAATTCATATAAAATCTATTTACTTTATAACAGATAGGCCCTAAATTTAGGTTGATGTAGGCTATTTTATAGGACTAAAGTATTTAGGACTAAGCTTAATCATTTATCTCAGCTATTTAAAATCAAGACCAAATACACATATTACTAATGTACTATTAATAACATATCTAAATTACTTTAAAGTTACTACATAAAGCTATTAGTAAACTGGAAAGTATTGAATATATTAGTGGATGCCCACTGATGTTTTTTAGAACAAACCTAAATCTGGATTATAAATCTAGATTAGGTATATGGAGAAGAGTGTGTGTTTTGTTTTAGTTCATAATTTAAACAAAAATATGACATGACAATTCCACAAATAAGACAACTGTCACACAATCAATTAGTCCAATGATCAGAAAACAAGTTTGACACATTCCTACAAAAGTTGACAAACACTTCTAATACACAAGATGGCATTCAATGTGTCAACCTAACACTTAAAACAACATTATAACTCAATATAAATATAACAAAGAAAATACAGTTGCTACATAAAACTCTGAAAGGTAATAACGGTTTGCCTACACCCCGATACCAAAGTTTAGACCTATTTGACGAGTTTAGCTTGTAATCTAAATATTAAGGTATGAACGGGGATAAAATATATATACAATATTTTTAGTTGAAAACTAAACTTCCAAACATAATTATGAAAAAGGTAGCAGTGACATAAATTAGCAATAAAGGAATACATAAATTAGGACTCATCGGTGAATACCTTTTATAAAAATATACAACTACAGGGTTAATGTAAAGCAGGATTCAAATTACCTTGGTCCGTCCAAATGGGTTCACAACAGACAAATGGAATTTAATCCCTAACTATACAAATTGAGACGGATGGCTTATGATACAAATTTTATACCCCGAAGATTATTCTTTTAGAGTATCTTCAAGATGGCGAATGCGACGATTCTATTCCACGATCAATACAATGACGTCATTTTCAAAGATTAGTCAGAGAAGGGTGCACTTTCAAAACAAATTTTATTACAAAAATATATTTTTTACAGTAAATAACAAGGTAAGTATAAAAGTATGTAAAACAACAGTGGTTCTTGGGTTGAGTTTATATTCAAGCATAACACAAAGCTAAATACACCCAGAGGACCATCCATAAACCACGTTTGAGTGGTGGTAAATGCCAGGTGAATATTTTATGGCACACGCTTGTTGAAGTCACTACTGTATAATGAAGTGGTTATTATTTTCTTAATAATACTATATTAACAACCAAAAATGTTAGTAAGCGTTTCTAATAATGCTTCCATGAAATTAGCTAGATAATGACTTTCATATGTTATTAAAATTGTATATTACGGAATTTTAATTAAATAGATAGCATATGCAGAGGAAATTATTAGGCATCATCAATATGGATTTCATCGAAATAGAACAACGGATGAGATTTTTACTGTTCGGCAAATATTAGGAGGAAAAAGTGTGAATGCAACAAGATGGTACATCAACTATAAATCTATTTTAAAAGGTCCTATGATTTAGTTAAAATAAAAAAAATTATAGGAAATTATAGTTAAGTTTGGGACACCCAAAAACTTGCCAAGCTATTGAGCTATGTTTGATTGATACGCATGGCAGGGAATGGTTTGAAAGTCACTTATCAGATATTTTCGAAATACATAGTGGTATGAAACAAGATTTGTACTTTCCCCTTTACATTTTTTAATCTAGCATTAGAATAATATGCTAATAGGGTAATGCTAAAGATTAGGTAAGGATTCAAATTAAACAATACAATGGAGCTATTAGGATACGGGGATGATTTAGTTTTGTTGGAGTATAGTAAGTAAGTAGTGTCAAGAAATGCAAAAATTTTACTAAAATGTAGTATGGATATAGTTATAGACGTGAACGTTGAAGACTATTACTAAGTATATTATCGCACATATAACACAGATTGAGAACGATAATATAAAGATTTTGTGAACAACATTACATTTAACAGGGTTAAAGAATTTAAATATATAGAAACAATTTTAACTAGTAATAACAATGTTACATTGGAAATTATGAAAAGTATACAGTCTGGAAATGCATGCTATTATTCAATCGTTGACATTTTACCTGCAATCCAGGGTTACAAAACTCAGAATATATAAAACAATAATTTGTACCAATTGTTTTCCATGGGTGTGAAACATTGTCTCTTACCTTCATGGCGAAAAAAAAGAAAATTAGAGTGTTAGAAAACAAAGGGTTTGAATTATCATTGGTCACAAAAAAAACTGGGTAGAAAGGGAAATAATAGATAAATGAACTACATGCCCTATATGTATCAGACTACATTATTAGGATAATACAGTTTCGTAGATTATGGTGCGCAGGACATCCAAATGGGAGATTCTAGAACCTTGTTCGGGCTGCTTATGGACTGACAACCCAATGGGAAACGTTAATTGAGAAGACCTAGATGCAGTAGGGGGGATAACATTAGAATGGGCATAAAATACAAATGGTGCAATTAATTGTGATGAATTGGATAGAACCAAATCAAAACAGGAATGGGTGGCGTACTTTTGTAAGTGCTGCAATGAACTTTCAAGTTCCTCATGGCATAAAGTAATAAGTAAGTAGGCCTATTGACAGAACAAAATCTATTAATTAAACAAAAATTTTTGCTTTGCAGTTGTGACAAAAGGAGGTATAGTGCATGAAATCGTAAGTTAAAAGTATTAGATTCAAACTTGTATCTCCTTATTAATGGCCACCAAAATGAATATGTGTTTTTAAAACTTACGGGGAAAAATACACAATATTAGTTACAAAAAAACTTTTTATTAGTGAACAGATGTGCATAAACAACATTTAAAACAGTTTGTATTACGTCAAAACGGCTTTCGTTTCATCTGGTTTGCCATCTTAATTTGTGAAGATAACGCATAATTTTAGACGTTATCATTTGTAAAGCATTTTTAGGTGAACTACAGGGGTCACTTTCAAACAAAAAAATTACAAATGTCCATTTTCATAAGTTTGTGATCGAATAATATTGTTGAAGAGGTGTAATAAATCAGAGTAGATTAAATATTCTTAACTTTATCATTTAAATCAAAAAGTTAGCTGTAATTTGTACATTAAAACATTTTAAATTTTTTTAACAATTTAACAAAAACCTGAATGATTTTTTTTAAAATAAACCAAATGTGACCAACCAACATAAATTGAATTTCCCCAACAAATATAAAAATGGTTAAAAGAAAAACATAGATAAAAACAAATTGGTTGTTGTGAAAATTTTTGTTACCAAAGTGACCACTCAACATTATGGTTTAGCTCTCTGACAAATCATCTGATTTAGCAAATGGTGCATGAGAGTAGCTTTTGCTTGCTATTACTTGCCACTATTCGTATCACAAATTCCCTATATGCCCTAATACTGTTCAAATGTGGAATAAAGGGGTGAGGGTTCTAAAGTATACATGGCTAGAGGGTGGGTAAGGGGAGTGGGATTATACCCACTTAGAATAGTTACCATTCCAATATTTCTTAAAAAAGCGATATTATTAAAAATTAGAATTGTATACAATGGAATAACCACGTTGCATAATTATGAGCCTAAAACTATTTATTAAATCCTAACTATGCTCCAGAAGCTATTAAGATCCGTAAACTGTAATAACAATAACAAAGGGGAGATTTTTTACTATTAAGCCTATTATTGAATTGCTACGTCATTGGTTTATTGATGATACATTTATATCTGAAAATAAATTTTATTTTACTTTTTTCTGATAAATCATTTTAAAATTGTGAAATTACACTCCTAACTTTTGGGATACCTTTATAAACTTATAAGCAACAACTAAAATTACAAGGTTAGATCTCCATAAATACTTCATAAAGAAAACAAAAACACTATCTATCTACTACTGTTAAATTAGCCCCTCATAACCCCCACAACCTACTTCATCAGTATATACTCTAAACAGTAGTAAATATGCTTGCCAAATAAATGGTGATACATGTGCACATAATGCATAAACGTAATCAAATATGTATTTAATTAGTGCATAATTTAAAGCTTATTATTTATAAGATTATTTTACAAATATTATTTTATTTTAACTATACTAGATTAGTAAATAATCATTGTGATCTTGATTCTTCAATATTTGTTCAATAGCAAGCACACTGTTTTACTTGCGTTAAGTATTCACCAGGCCCTGGCCAATGTTTGTGTTTGGGGAGGGGGGGGGGGACTGTTGAAACTCCTTATACATTGGTCTCTTCCTTAGTTTTGCCTGCTGTTTTCAAACAGCAGGTCCTGGGCTTCATGAGCTGAGTAAGGTAGACCCTTTTGGAGGAATAATCACTTAAAACACAATATTCTTGGAAAATGAACGAATATTAGTTTACAAATTAATAATATATATAGATACATTATACATGTATATTTATTCACATTTTAAACATTAATATCTACATGGTTTGCAAAGACAACTTTGAATTTAGAAACTAGTCCATATAATAAGGTGTATGCAGCGTAGGACTAGCATAACCACAGAATACGCCACTGCTAAGAACATTCCATAACATACCATATTCCTACTGACGCGATCCTATGCTTTCTTCAGATAAACAAAACACAATAATTTTCTTTCTTACTAACTTACATTTCTCAATCATTTGTTACAATGCAACCTCTACCTGGCATGAAAACACATTTAATAACGCAAATCTTGATCGCAGTACCTTCATGCACTCTTTCAATTAAAAGTCTCCCAAAAACTTTGCCTAGAATATTTAATATTTTTAATTTTTAGAATAATATTCTTTGCTTTAATTAATGTAATATGTAGCCTACTAATTAAACTACACCAGCATGTACATCCAACCTAAATGTATAATAACCATAAAATATAGCTTTATTTTGATTATATGATTACGCGTTTTTTTATTGGAACTACACACACTTGTTGTAAACATTGGTTATGTTGTTGTACCAGGGCTAGGATTTTGATGACCTAAAATGTGTCAAAGAATTATTTATAGAATGACACTAAACATTCCAAAAAATGACCTTAAAATTTAAAAAACGATCCACAAAAGTGAATGAAAACTATGAATGCACAAGAATAAATCAAACGTGCACTTTATAAGTTAAAACTAAAGCGTTAGTAATGCAAAGCCCCAATCAAACTTGCACTTCATTAAAAATTAACCTTGATTTATAATTTATTTCGTGTGGTGGTGTGAGCATTTTTCGTGTGGGTATTTTTCCATGTGGGCATTTTTCGTGTGAGCATTTTTCCTTGTAAGCATCTTTACATGTGGGCTTTTTTTCCGGTGAGCATTTATGGTTGTTGGGTATTTTCTGTTCGGAGTTTTCATGTGCGCTTTTTTTCATAGAATCATTAATACGCTAATGTTTTAGAGATGAGTAAGATATAATTTAGAATAAATGTACTCACATTTTCGTGGCGGGAGATTAACTATTGAAGGAAAAAACACCCTTTCATTTAAAAACGTATCTTTATTTGAAAATGGGGAGACCAAACCCAATAACTTTATCTATTGGATATCTTTTTTTGACGTGAATACGTCTTTAAATTTGCTACCATACTGGGCAATCCAAAAAACCTAATGATAACAAAATCGGTGGATACAGTTTGGCTCTGTAGTTTCGAATCTATCCTCTACATCCAAAATTAAATTATACCACTGGATAGCTAAAGGATCAAAGAATGCATTACGATACGCGAGAACAGTGACGCATCGCGCGTGGTGGAGGGGTAAGCGCCGCCATTTTGAGGTTATTTTGTGCGTATCGAGATTTGCAATTAGTATAACTTTTGACTCGGAGAAGCTACAATGTTCGTTTGGGTTTTAATCGTCAGCTGTCGTCAAAATCTATCGATTGTTTATGAAACATTAGTTTAAAGTAGTGATAGTGAATATAATGTGTTAGAATAAAAAATATTATCAAAAATTTATAATGTCGGCCTATACGCGTCGAAAAGCGTTGTCACTACTTTAAACTAATGTTTTATATACAATCGATAGATTTTTGATATTTTTTTATTCCATCACCTTATTATATTCACTGTCTCCACTTTAAACTAATGTTTTATATACAATCGATAAAATATTTTATTTAAAAAAAGATATAACCCGTTAGGGCCAGTCTACAACCAGCATACCCGCTTATCGGACTCGCAACTACGCAATCGCAAATGCACTCGTAATTACGCTTTTATTAAATATAAAATATTATTATTATTATTATTATATTAGCACCGCGTCTTACTACCCGTTCGGGTTATACGCACTTACGCTAATGTGTAATGGTAGGGTGATTGTGAGATGAAATGAAGGACCTACAGTTTAACGTGGAATCCGAACCACGGTGGCGGCCTGACATTCCCCACATTCACAAGATGTCTTGTCAGAGGTGAGGGAAGAAAATAGACTGTCTACAATGAAAAGTCGTAAAACGTAATTTCAACCAATAGGAACAAACATCAATGATGACTATAAAAGTCAAATTCATATTAATGTTTTCAAATAAGAAATAAATATTTAAAAAATGTTTAACTGGATAAATACACATGATTTTAATTGGAAATCCTGTATTCATTACTATACATTTCCAATCGTTTTTGTTATAGACCAAATAACTTCAAATTATTTGATTTTAGTAGTCCATCCATATTTGTTTTTTGATTGGCTGAACGCAAGCCAACGCAACTACATAAACGCAAGAGATGGACAATGTTCATCTCCTCCCAACAAGCTGGTCCGACAGTTCCGACATACGATTGTGTTTGCGTAAGCTATTGTAGACAGACAAAATTACGTTATTGCGTAGTTGCGAGTCCGACAAGCGAGTGCGTTTGGTTGTAGACGGGCCATTACATAAACGTATTCATGTACAACACACGGCCGTGTCAATGACACAGCCACACCCCAGTTTTTTTTTTTTTTTTTTTAAGAAATCACTAAATTTATTCTACCGTTACACTAAAAAAATGTTGGGAATCCAAGAACACTTAATTCATTTTTTTAAATATTGAATTGAATGATTTGAAAATCAATCTTTTCTAAGTTACGGGCTGCCGCCTGGCCATTTTGGTAAAATCTAAAACCGTACATCTGAAACTTCATGTACGTAATTTATTAACAACAAAATTTGAAACTTTACAACCTAAAAAACACGGAATCCTTTTGTATCTCATAAAATTGTTCCTACACACGTAGGCATCACAGTAATATGTAAATGAAACCTAAGAAATGTCCAAACAAAACCCAACAAATCCTATGTGTTTACATCACAACAGAGACCGATTGTGTCAGAGCAAGATGGCGCCGTCCGTTCCTAGTCGGCTTCACTCGACCAACATCGGATAAGCAATTCACGTTATATAGAAATTTGTGAGAACAGCGACTTTCTCGTTTGAACAAAGGAAAATGACGTCAACGTGGAAAGTTATTTTTTAAACTGAGAAAAGCAAAAGTTAGTACTATGGAATAAATATAGCGCTAGTATTGTGTTATTTGATAATAGAATGATATAAGTTTTAGATTAAATAAAACAAAATGATTAAATACTTAAATATCCAAACTAGTACCAAATATAAAAATTGAAAAAGAAATTAAATATAAAAATGAGGATTATTACAATATGCTTACAAGCTACTCAAGGTGATTAGAAAAAATAGCAATATATTTGAACCAATGTAATACTCTATAGCAGCAGGAACATAGCAAGGATTTTTTTTGGGTGGGGCTGGTTGTGGGTTAAGGGGGTCTAGAATGCCTCTAATCTATCAAATAAACCTCATCTCATTATTGGAGAGGGCAAGTGTTTTACCCTATAATGATGTATTTAATTTTGTGTATACATGACACAAATTTTCCTTGTGTGTATTCGCACACAATTTTATTTGATGCTAGGAAGTTTTTAATTTTAGACCTAAGATTGAATATTAAAAATTAGATATGTTGATCCAAAATATCACCCATATCACAATTATGTATATACAGTACATATCTAATATTAATTATTATTTAATGTTAAAAATATCAAAGTTTAACATATCTTTTTAAATTTTTTAACACAAGATAATATTTAAATACTATGCTGTAACATGATTTATAACACAGTTTCTTACAGGAATAATTTAAGAAAGGGGTTAAAATATTAACATTATAAAAATATTGATTATGTTCTTTTTAGTTACAGTTTCGTTAAAATATATATATTAAAGTGATGTTTCATTTTTCATCCTTGAATATAAATTGGAAAAATTAAAAGCTATATAGTTTTATTTACAAAGGTAGTTTCCTAGTTCAAATTCTTACCATCATATTCAGTATATCTTCCACACTTAACTTTACGGGGTAGTGGATCGACATAAGGGCCAATCCAGTTAGCCGTTCACTCTCCATGTTGATCTAAAGAAAAGTATTTTCTTTTCAGAAATAAGAAGACCTTTCGACTTCAGTAGTTGAAACTGGCGATATATTTAGCACACATAATAAGTAATTAACATTTAAATAAAAGTTCTTGTCACATTTATCCAAAATTACTATAACTCTGATGGGCTTATCTTTTTCTTCCAGGTCTTTCCACCAAGGCACATATTCAGACTTAACTGCTGATTCAGATGCTCTGTCATAATAAAAGATGTTGAGTTTACTTATAGTCTCTACTTTTTCAGGACTACAATTTTTTGGAAGCAAACTATTAAGGGATTCCAAAATGCATTTGTTTTTGCCAAACTGATTGACTAGTTCTGAAATAAGTCTAGCCAAGCAAGGAATTAACATGGCTCTCCTGAAGTATTTTTCAGGGGAGTTGTGAGGGTGATTGTCTCTTTTTGTTTGCTTGGCCGTTTGACGGAGAACGTTAATTGGGCTGTTGAAAACGCGCTCTGCCATCACCTGCGCTTTCTTTAATAGGCTTGCAAACTGTTGTACATAATTAATTATTATATTATAAAAATAGGGGGATTAATCAATATTGTGAACATAAAAGCTAGTATCAGCTCTTATTTATTAAGTGCCTGTTTTTTTTAAACACAAAATTCTATTAACAAAATGTAGTATCCTGCCAGTCAAGATAATATCCATTTCGGGTCTGTGTACTATTGCTTGAGACTAAAGAGTTGGCAACACTGACCCAACCCAAGTTCACTGTCGGCTGTTGCTAAAACTAAAAAGAACATGCTTACATCGTCATTAAAACTATTTATATTTTACACAATTATTTTATACTAAATTGTCTCACTTTTTTTCAGGGGGGCAGGATTCCGACCACCGCTCTTGGCTACGCCAGTGTATAGAAGGAAAAGGCCGTAGTCAGCCAATAATTTCAGGGGGGGAAAGGGGGTGTTGGTTGGTATACCCTCCAATTGCTGGAAGCTAGAAAAAATTCTAAATGTTAAACAGTTCTAGAAGCTCTTGTATTTGTATCTTAATTTTGATATGGTTTGAACCATAAATAAAGCCATATATATTTTGTTCATAAAATTTCGCGGGGGGTTTGAAGCCCCCCTCCTCCCTACCTCTGGCTACGGCCTTGATAGCAGGGCTTCTTAAACTATTTCCACTCACGACCCCTTTTCGCCAGAGAAATTTTTACCTGAGCCGGAGTGTATAAAATAGGTGTACAAATCAAACATTTACTGATAAATCATAAAGAAATTTATCCAAAACAATTCTTTGGTATACATATTATTCTACCATTGTAGCATTGGACGTTATATGGGAGACGCTAAAATAAAACAAATAGAAGAGACTTACTGCATTCGCTTGTCGACTGGCCTGCGGGGAAGAACGGCTCAAAACCTCCGGACGAACTTTCCCTGATCCGGGAGAACAAGACACTAAGAGCGCATAATGACTGGCAAGCTCAGCCGACGCCCAGGGCTGGCTGGACATGCGCAGTAACGAGTTCCCGTTACGAGAAGGTTCCCGAAGCTCAGCATGCTTGCATATTGTTCCATTTAAGTTCAGAATGTATCCGACCCCTTCTCCTTTCGTCCTCTACTGAGTTTTGTATATATTCTGTTCTCTGTATCGATAACGACACAATTGGGCCTGTGTCATAGCAGGAATAACATAAGCTCCGGCTTTCTGCGACTAAAATGTAAGATCTAAATTCAGTTTTGGCTTATAAAACTTTTTTTTATATACTATGATACTTTTCAAAATTCTTTTTCGGCCATATATTTAAATACATCTAAATTTATATCTTATGGCTAGGAACATTTCCTTGTTTTTTTTATAACGAGGTCATGGCGCCTTATCAACAGTAATGTCATTTATATTTCGATAGTTTCGGTCATAATGTATTTAGGAATATTTAATAACTTTCACGGAAACCATTTTCTTGGTCTTGTCGTTAATTTACTATGGATTACTATCTGATATTTGAATTGTAACTTGTGCAAAACTTTTTACGCGCCATTTCTAATGGTTAACTATTTGATATATAAAATTTTATCATATTGTAATACGCTAATTCTTGAGGGATACTTTTTTGATTGCTGAGCTAAGATTGTTTGTTGTCATTTGCTAAGCTCCTTTTATTCTGAGCGAACATTTAATATTAAAAATAGGAAACAAATATTTGATATAAAAAATATAAAATATTTAATAATTTAGTGTTACTAGAAGGGCGCCTCTTCAAGATAGAGTTATGGTTAACTTCATTGAGTTACATTTTTATGTAATACCGTGCAACTATGTTTATAAAGTCTCTTATTAGTCTCGCGTACACTATACACATGTTGTGAAAACAAATGTTAACTTTTCTATGGAATATTTTCATTGGTTTCGAGTCATGTTGTTTACCTATATTATATTGTATACTCTGAATCAAACTGTTTAGCAACTATTGAGCGTTACTAATAAAAATCGGCCTTTCTTGACCTGTTTTGTATCTTTCTGATATATGCCCCATCATTCCCAAGGAAATTCGTCTAATATTTGGTTTAGTATGGACTTTAGGAAGGCTGCAGTCTCTTGCTGTCTGGTTGAGATAGAGGGTCACATTTATAAAATCCACAAACTGGTTCGAGGGTTGCGAGTTGTGGGACTGAAATGTTTTGTGTTAAGCATTTACAACCTAGAACTCCTCGGCACTTCCTCTGGGTAACCCCCCCCCCCCTTCCCCCATTTATTAGTTTTTATATTATGCTATGTGTTTTGTTGGCATCTGCCCCTTTTGGATGATACACCATTTATTAAAGATGAAAGCAAATTTTCATACTAATGAGAGGGATGTGTTTGTTTATTTTTACATTATGAATCAAATCTTGGCTGAATATTTGATATTGCAGGACGAAGAGCATCTTCAATGTTTTTCAAAGTTGATCAATATTTTGATTTTATAATCAATGCTGAGAACGTTGCTTTGCATAAATATGCAGTAAAAAATGAAAGAAGTATGTTTAGGCCCATTTCAAAAATTGTTGGAAATTCTGTCCCAATCCAAAGCTGAAATTCATTTAATGAATTTTTTTTTTAGGAAACTCAAGTTTTAAACCTGTGTTGCTTAATAATGTGGCAAATTACTCTTATTGAACTCTTGATGGCAGATGACTGCCGTTTTTATTTCAATTAAGTATGGTTTATGAACCTAACTTAGTTTTTTATAAGTATTTCTAAAATTGTCTCTGCAGGCATTTCAGATGATCAACTATAACTCTTACATTTAAATATTTGGGAAGGTTAATTTCATTGATAAAATCGTCTGTAGCTATAAACATTTCTAAAGAACCATTTTACATCATATTCTTCCATTTGTTAAGTTTTTAATAAAACTTTCAATTTTATCATTTAACATAAACATTGTCACACACCTCCTCTCTTTAACTATACCGTGTGCCTAAAATTTGTCAGGATCTGTTATGGCCAAGGATAGGGGAGGTGTTTGTGTATATGACTGTGTGGGTTCGTGATTGACAGAGATTTGATTTTTAAGGTTTTTATCAGTGCTTCTATCTCTAGTACAAATGTGATGTTGATAGTGATATTTGTATGAAAGAACATGAATAATATGCAGAAGCTTGTGACAAAACGAGGTTTTGCTAGGAATAACCTGACTCCTAGGTGATCCCTACACGGTTTTTGAACCCTGGTACCCTGGGCTCAAGTGGTAGTCCTCTACCACAAATACTGATGAACCGGCGTCCTAGCCCATGTAGTACCGAATCGGGCAGAGTGACCCCTAGACTGTGATGTTGATTAGTCAGCCTTGATGGTTGGATCCACTATTTTTTATCCTGGATTCTAAGCTCTGGCCTGGTTTCCACCTAAGGAATGATGGCAATGTTTATGTAGTCAACTCCTCTATATTATATTTGTTTACAGGCTATTCACAACAGCCTGCAACACTCGTTTTGTCATTAACAATCCATAACACGTAATATTATACAAACACACCTGCCAATTTAGGCTGTGCGGTTACAATATGTTACAATTTGTTGTGTTTTCGGAGCCAAGGCTGCAGTGAAGTTGCACGATGCAACACAGGCGAGTGCTGCCAAAAACACTTCAGATTCATTATGGGTTTGATTTTGAATTAATTGTTGGTCATTAAGCAATCAGAAACCTTTTCCTGTTGCCAAATTTTCACGACCACCACACTCAGTTACGTGACCCCATATGCTGTCATGTGTCTGGAATACAGGAAACAGGCATGTAATATAATGTATTAGGAAAAAATCAGGAAATTCCACAAAGTCGAACTTATAAACATATCTAAGACAACTAAAACCATTTTTTCATTAACCTCTTCTTAATACATGAAATAACTCAATTTTTGCCTAGCTTTTCATAAATAAATAAAATATATTTGAATTTAATGATATTTAGTAAGATTGTGAGTTGCATAGTTTATGTATTTAGTAATTGCTAACTAGTTCTCTGGCCTTTAAACACTTGAAAGTTCATGGCTGCCAGAATGTAAACAAAGCCATTTTCACATTATCCTTCCAGTAACGTCTCGGCCTGTCAAGGTGCCTTGCATCTTCAGTTTCCCCAACTAATGCTTTGTGTACATGCTTGTTATTGCCCATACATGTCACATGAGCACCCCACCAAAGCCTGCATGCTTTGATTATCCTTAATATGTTTGGGAATGATAACAACTATACAGTTCTTAATAATATAACTTTCTCCATTTTCCTGTTTGCTCATCCTTATTAAGTAGAAATACTCGGCAATTTATTCTCTTGTTACAGTGTGAGAGACCACAATCCACATCAAGAACAATGGGTGGAATAATAGTGTTATATATTCTTAAGGTATATCTCTATAAGAAAACCTCTTTTCACTTTATGAGGTAGTTGTATTAAATTTGGAAGAAGGTACAAGATAGATGGATAGAAACATATAAAAGGAACAAACACAATATGGCTTTCGCAATGAAAACAAGAACACAGGTCATACTTTAAATCACTGACATTAGACAAAAAGGTAATGGTTGCCTCTTGAATAGAATCGCTCATTACCGCACATTCCCCTGACCTATGTTCCATTCTACCAGAACTCATTAGGGGGGGAGTGTGAAACGCGTAACGCAACTTCTTAAAAGAAGAAACTAAAAAAACACAAAAGGGAGAAAAAGGAAATTTGTAAAGAATGATAGGACAATAATATTATAATTTTAATTAACTTTGTCTTTTATGTAATTTTAAATACACACAACTTTAGGAATAAAAATACCCAGACCATTTGTGGTTAATCTTATCTCTTGACTTTCTCAGTATTTTGAGATTGTACTATTTCCAGGGTTTTGGAATAAGCTCATCCAGCCTAAAATAAGTTTTAATTTACCAATGAATATTCAATATTTAAGCAAATAGATATGATCTCTAAGTTTGTACTACTTAAACTTTTTTTTTTTGCTGCTGTAGATGAAATACAATTTTTCACATTAATGGCATAAAATATTTTTTTTAAATAAACTTTTTGTCACATTTTGTAGCTGCAATTAGAGTTAATGTTAAAATCCAAACTATAGTTTAAATTTTAATGTCACTATAGCACTAGATTCCAGATGTTACAGAGAATGTAATTCATTAAATAAAACTATTTAACTTTGATAGATAAAAGCTACTTTCTAGCCTACCATATCTTAGGCAAAATTATTGGTTTTTTTTACAAAGTAAATATTTTTCATCTCATCAATTTGAATTACATGTTTCTCCTCTAATGCTTTTCTTCAGATCATCCAATGTGTTTGTTTTCAATGATTCTCGAATCTTCTTGAAAAACTCCATATAGTGATGCATATTATGGCTGCAAACAAATATAACAAATTTATTAGGCATATGTGAGTACGCAAAGTGTGAAGTGTGGTTGTAAGGGAAGGGGGTCATAGATCAGGGATCTACTGTAGTTAGATACACACTGGTTTTTTAGCATCATGTACGACTATATATTCGGGTTATATGCTTATGTACTAGTTACACAAATGGGCTAGGAAAGAGGAAGGTTGAATTTAGAGGAAATGTACCTACATTTACATGGAGAGGGGAAAACTATTTAGTAAAAACCACTCTCAGTATACCCGACCAGGAGTGAACCCCAATCTCGCCATCATTAGTAGTTAGTTTAGTCTAATGCGAGAGTGACGCCTTAAATTATGCAGCCACCGAAGTTAATGCAACATTCTGTTTATCTTGCTACATATAACTTTATATAACTCAGAGTATCTGACACTTTAGTTCAGATGGTGGCATGTTTGTATACTGAAATAAGGGTTCTGGGTTCAATTCCTGGCAGGGCAGAAAAATTTACCATCTGTGAAATGTGGGTTTATCGTTTCACAGCACTGATGAATTACCAGCCAGAGACTGGATGTTGTGCCTGTCCTAGTCTTATATTATAAGGCATATGAGGCTACGACAGGCCTAGCCAGCCAGCAGTAGTGAAAAATATATGGCTCATATAAAAAACTGACTCAGGCCACAGGCTGGAAATAGTTATGGATGTAAATAAATTAACCCAGAGTCAGCGAAGTAAGAGAAGGCTGCTGTTGTTGTGATGAAGTGTGTGTGTGTGTGTGTGTGTGTGTAAATTGTGTTTTACTTTAATAGAGGATTAGTTAGAGATGTGCAAAGTCCTATATTAATTTTAAAGTTAAGTTGAGTCAGATAATATTAACAATTCCTAAAGTCAAATAGAAGTTTGGATATTTGAAAAAATAATATGTGTTGCAGTTTTTTATAAGTTTAGGTATTAAATATAATTTAGAAAATGTTATAGTAAAAGAAATGATGAACATATTTTATTTTGTCCTAATTTGAAAATCAAGTTACTAGCACAAGTTGATTAGTTACTTTAGAGTTTTGCCACATTAACATTAATTTATACACAACCAAAATTTCACACTACCTGTTTTTATGAACTTTTGCCTAGCATACTAAGGGCCGGACTTATGACTATTGGATGAATATTGCTATGGGGAGGTTATATTTAATGACCAGATAAAGGTTATCAGCCACTTTAATATTTTACGTGTATTATGAATTGAATTCATCTGCTGGATAACTATCTGGAGAATAAATTTTTTTTGTTGCAAAAAACGCAAAGTTAGTATTTTTTTTACTGGTGCGTGCATGTGTATAAACCCTGCTGCTACCGCTACAACCTGACTAGTGGCTACAACACTCAACATTTGTTAAATAATGGTGGCTAAATGAGTTTGAGGAAACAGATGGCATCAAGTGGGTGCAGAAGCTAGGTTGTGTTGCAAGTACTAATTTCGGTGTCTGCCAAAATGTGGTCAATAGTTTGGTACAATATTAACAAAATTTCATGTATTGTGCTCACATTAAATAATTTGTTTTTTATATAACTATAGCTCTGCAAATAGCTTGTCAGTTTCTATAAAATGTGAATTGAATGTTCTAACTTTATATATAGTTAGAGCCTGTGCCTACTAAACATGTGAACCAAGATTTTAATCCTAAAACAGATTCTGATAGACTAAACCTCATGAAAAACAACGCATCACTATGGCAACACCCATTTTAACTATCTGATAAAAGTTATTATGTGCTTAAACCTCCCGCTAAGAATTTGATGGGTAAAAACATTTTGTTATTCTTTAGAACAAGTATGTTGCTCACTTGTATTTATTCAGGTTAGTTTGAATACTCTAATGTTTTACTGTGTAAATATTTATTAAAATTCACACCATGAGTTTTTTATTTAAAAACTATTTGTCAATCTTAAAATTTATATTTAGAATTTACCTACTGGTATTTATATTCAAACCAAAAATATGCTATTATCATAATTGTATTAGGCTTAGTTATTTAATTTATATTATATCAAAAATTTTACTCAACACTTGTTGGACAAAATATTTAGTTTTTATTTGGAAAACTTACAATTTAAATATAAATAAATATAAAATTTTAAGTGTACATATTTCCCCCTCTAATTTCCTCCCCCCCCCTTTTTTTTTTTTGCAAGATTATAGAAGGTAAATGTATTGGCCATACTAATAACTGCAACCAAATTTGAGTTCTTGTCCTTTTTTATGACTAGTCATAATATTGCTGACATCTACCACTAAATTTAACTAAATTTAAACTATCAAAGGATTTTAATTCTTTAATTGAAATTAATGGGAAAGCAAAGATAGGACTAAAATTATAAATCTGAAAAATATATAATCCTAAAGTGGAATTTATTTTAAATTTTTTTCCCCGTTTCCTGTCCTGTTCTCGCAAGAAATCGTTATTTTCCGCCTGAAACTTTCTTAAAGTCATAATAATAAGAATAGTATAAAGAAAATTGTAATAATTTTTGTTTTTTTCATGTCTAGGTAACGTGAATAAATTGGGAGTCTCGCAATATGTCATTCCCGCACAGCTCTAAGAATAATATGTTAATAATGTTTGCAATTTAGTATTTTGTAAATTATATCTAATACATAGTTATGCAACTTTTTTTCCCAACATTGAACATTTTCTTAAAATATTCAAACTTTGATTCAGATTCAAGAATTTATCATTTTATTGGATATGAATTGCTTTGAAATAAAAACATTGACTTTGTACTCCTCTAAATTCTAGACTTAGTTTTTCTATCCAAAGTAATATACAACTTAAACTTAAGTTTATTTGCTCCCATTTTTAGTAAAAAAATTATTCAATTAACAACTTTTCATACTACAGTACACATTTTTATTCAACAAAATCCAATCATTTTATTTAGCACAAATCAGAATTTCTATTAATTTGTGATGAAAATCAGAGCACAAAATATCAATAATGTAACAAAAATCTTATATTCAGATATCTTTTTTAAGTGTAGCTTAGTAATAAAATTGTCAAATTCAGAGTTTTATTTTCAAATCAAAGTCAAAGATGATAAATATTTAAAGTGAAGTTGAAGTTTTTGAAGTTTCAATTAATCCTATCAAGGATTAAAATCACAATTCTGAACTCTACCAATCCTTTTAAAAACTAACTTTACCAAAGTAAATCCACTTACCTTAAAAAACACAAATAATATCTTTTTTATTACTTGAAAAAAATATCTAAACAGTTTCTTTAATCTGGGTATTACACTTACATTGTAAGTAAAACTGGTGCCAAAAGCTCATTGACATTTAAAAGGTGATGAATATATGCTCTGGTATGTTTCTTACATGTCAGACAGCTGCAAAACTTACTGATGGGTCTGAAGTCATCAACATGTCTGTAAGATGGAATTTACAATACATGTTTATATTTAAAACAATAATTAAATATAGATACAAAAATTATATAATTTATATAATATATATATTCCACCTGAGCTAGCCGGGTCTGATCTGTTATGAATTGTTTTTAACTAATTATCTAGGTCAGATAATTAATTAAAAACAATCCATAGCAGAGAACATACCCAGGCACCTCAGGTGGAGACAGTTACTAAATTAATTAAATGTGTTTGGATCTGTGAAATTGTTTACTAAGAAACGACCCTTGAGTCGCTTGTGGGACCATCAAGGGATATCTTGCAGCGCACAAAGCTGGGTACTTTACTTGCTAATGATAATTGTAGTGCATTATAAGTAAAATATACCAAATTTAACTGAATACTATAAAATTAATGGTCATATACCAAATTTAACTTGAATACTATAAAATTAATGGTCATATGTACTGAAGATGACCCCAAAAAATATTCAAATTAGTGGCCATTCAAAACTAGTGCTCAAAAACTTTTAGGAAAAACCACCCCCAGTATTCCCCACTGGAATTTGAAACCCAATCTCCCAGTCTTCAGCAGGCCAGTCTAAAACGAGAGTGACACCTTAAACCATTCAACCACTTAAGCATGTTAAATATATAAAACAATAAGGTAGCTGTGCAACCTTGATTGGCCACTTGTAATGTTTAGCAAAATAATTTGTATTACTTGCTAGCTAATATACTCACACTTTTTCTCTCATAGATATTTCATATTTGAGATCGATAACACCACTTCTGAGTTTTGACTTCCCATCCTGAACATCAATTGAAGTTGCAGTTGTTCCATTAAAAGGGTTGTTGCTTCCATCGTCTGTTCTAAGCTCATCAGGCTCAATTTTTACACTTGTCTCAACAGGATGTGGTATTCTATAGAGAGAAAAATATAGTATATTTTAAATTAGTACACTAGTGCTAATGCATAGCTGGCTAGTAGCAAAAAAGTATCAAGCCTAAGAGAACAGGCTTAAGAAAGTGAAGGAAATTAACTTGTATTTGGCTTGAGAAAAAATGTAAAAGCACATTTAGGTCAGTTATCAAACCCTAATCACAAAGGATGAGGTCAAGCTTAATCACTCCTGTAATTGAAAGAAAGTTCTAATCATTACCAAAGTGTGGATATTATATTGTATGTATGCAAGCATAAACATAAGCTGATTATGGCAAACACTGTGATTTGCATTTATAGGTTGATTATTTACCCCAAACTTCTGAATTGCGTTTGCAGAAGTCAGGTAGTGGTGACTCACCAGATTTAGCTGGGTAGCAACAACCTTATCCTTAGCTTGGCGCTAGGTAAAGGATTTTCTCTGGTGGAATGAGGAGGAGAAGAAGAGTGTTGGGGTTATTTACTGGTTTATGATGATAAACAAAATTTTTTTTTTTAAAGGACTGTCTGTGATTACTCATACTTGGGGCTTGCAAGTGAGAGATATATTAGGCGAGTTTTTGGGCGATTGACTTGGCTAAGTCCTAGTATCGAGTGTTATCGATCAAGTGGTTCTGACCAAGTTGAAGTACAAAAATGATGGTTGTGGTGGATTAGATCTAACAGCTGACAGGTGAATTTATATAATCCTACTACATATACTGCAAATCGATGGAAAATGAGCTATTTAATTCTATTCTTAGTTATATTGGTACTTATTTTGACTAGTCCTAATATATACACTACATATCAAGCTAAACATATTTTACCAAAAATAACCTTAAGAAAACAAAGTATGTACTGTTGGTAATATTAAATAGGCCTAGATCATACCTCTTTCTTTTATCCATAGCTTAACGGTTTTTAAGTATCTATTTACTGCCATGTACTTCTAGCTAGTAATTGCTGTCCATTTTAATTTACAAAAACTTAATATCCATTGACTACAAAGTTATACTAGTTTGATCTAAGATAAGTGATGGTGTTTATAAATTAGCGCAAAAATTCTCAGTTCTTTGGTCTGGTCAAAAAAAGCGCTACCAAATCGAGCTATGGTATTATCTTGGTCATAAACATTTCGTTAACATTGATACCAGGTCAACCGTGAAAACACACCAAATGCTAGAGGGTAGATTTCAAGGACAACAATTTGTGAGCAATAGACAAAAGGAAGTGTGAAAGAATGAGAGGGAAGATTTAAGGCATGCCACCAAAAACATATTCTATACTAGTTTATGAATAATAAACTGCTCAAATATTATGTTTTTCCCTTAACTACTTATTTAATAAATGTTGACCGACAAAATAAATAATATAATGTCATTAAATTTATTTGTCATCTAACACTTGTTTGGTTTAAGTCCATGATTTATAATAAAAATAATATATTACTCTACACATTGAAAGGAGGATAGAAGGGCAAGGCCAACACACTTACCAGAAAAGTGTTTACTCTCTTCTGCTGGAGAAGGAGAATGATGTACCCCAAAAATTACATGATTATGTGTTTTTATTGTGAACTTTGAGGCCTAAGTCTTCTGGTTAAGTGTGTAGGCCTCGCCCTTCTATCCTCCTTTCAATATTGAATTTAATATAGATATTTGGCACATTTTTTCCTTTGTTAATATATTATTTTACCAATTTCCGTTTTCTTCCGTTTGTGTTTATTTTGGTTTCCTCTTACAGGAAGTTGCATTACGTGTTTCACACTCCTCCCTGATGAGTTCTGATAAAATTATATATTTTATCATGTTTATTAATATTTTTACTATGAATTTTAATAAACAAAAAAATTGTCTATATTCAAAAGTTTATGTTTCTTTGTAATATATAAATAAATCAACCAAATTATAATCGCCAATGATCAACAAAAGGACTGATCGGCCCGGCCCTAGTAAATACTTATATTATAATAGATTCAAAAGGAAGAAGATAAAACGAGCAGACATTACATTTTATATTGTAGCAGAGTAATGTTTAGAAATATTATTAGAGTTAGACACAAGTCATAGCATGCAGACTAAAAGTGCCGCTATTGAGTTTAAAATTAGTCCCATAATTAATTAATTTGTTTTTAATTGAGTTAAATGGTCAAATTACATGTAGGTGCACAGTAAGGCAGGCGATAGCAGTGCATGCAGGGTATTTGCCCTTCCCAAACTATTTAATAGTTGTTAATGCAATAGGCCTACTTTTTGGATCATTCCACGTTGAATGCCATACATATATGCCCTAACATATAAGACTTTCTTTATATTTCATTCCTGTGAAGTAGATACAAGCTATAACTATTCCCCACCCCCCCTCCCCCCTTCAGATTTGTCTGTTCACACAAAAATGTGTTTCTTGTTAAAAGAGTTGCTTCGATTTGGGTTGTAATTACTTAAAATATTCATAGCTTCATTATTTATAAAAAAATACTGTTCATTTTGGTGTCAAATTAAAGCTTATGTCTAGTACTTTAAAACATGTTTCAACCCTTTTAGACAAATATGATCTATAATATTGTATATTTGTTTTTAATTTTACCTTTACTCTTTATTTCTCAAATGTTACATTAATCACAAAGGCTTCCAAACCACAAATATAAAACTTTTAATTTTCTATGTATAATAAAAGAGAAGCATAAACTTTCTTAGGGGAAGAATAAAGAGGTTGTTTTGTGTGGTCTATGAATTTAAAAATATTTATGATTGGTTAGAATACCTTGTGCTTAAGCCATTTGTAGCAAATTAAATCATGTATATTTAAGCTGTGCAATATGATACTGTAAAATAAAAAAATCATAAAAACTAATGTTAGCCTGACCACCCCTTTTGCAGATCATAATCATTTGTTGCTTAATCCTAATACTAATCATATGATTTATTTTATCTTTAATTTTTCAAATATAATATGTGGTAGCAGAACATAGATTTTTTAGTTAAAATGTATTTAGTTTATTAAAATATTTAATAAGCAATCTTAAAGTAAATTAAAAAAAAAGCAACTAAGATTAGCTGTGGCTTGTACTTAAAGTTGTAGAGCCCTTTCTACAAAACTATAAAGCTCAACTTTTATCATTCATTAGGTATGTATATCATTAATAAATAATGATAATTATAAATATTTGAAATTGGTAACAGTGCAATATTGTTATTCAAATGCATAAGATTATGTTTTTGTGTATCCATCTTTTCAATTAAGGGAAGTACACAATTTTAATATAATGAAAATGATAATTCATATATTAGAGACCAAAGAAACAAAATAAAATAATAATGGCAATATTAAATTGAAAATAACTTCATCAAATATTAGCTGATAAATAATTGTAATTAATGATCAAGGTGAATAAACATTTTTTGTCAAGGTATATTAGTATAAAAGATGCTTAGCATATTTGAAAATTTTGAGTTGTAGAATGTTAACTTTTTTCCTATTAAAACCACTCAACTTATCTTTAAGAAAATTTAGTAACTCAAACGGGTCTAAGTTAGTGATAGCATCCATCTTTGACACTTTTTCTATAATTATTTGTTGTGCCTCACTGTTCAGTCGGCCCTTGTATCGTTCCTCCGCACTTGCACAGTCCGCACCACCCACCTTCTCTACTCCCCGAACCGCTCAACAGTCCATGTTCTCTAAGCCGTCTGTGATGAGTTCCCCACTGTACTCAGTGCCCATGAGAACTCTTCTTTCTATTGGCTCCCTTGGCGGCCACTATCACTCACGTTTTACCGCACCAATGGGAAGCTTCCTTTTCTCCACTTGGACAAGGCCAAGCAGCAGTGGAGGGTATTTAGCATAGTGGTTCCTCAGTCAAAGGGCAGTCAGAGAGTGGCTACCCGACCCGAGTGCAGTGTTTGAAAGAGCTATTAAATTGTTATATGTTATGAAAGAGCAATATTGTCTTAACTCCCCCTGCTTCCGCTGTCATCCTTTACCTTCCACTGCAACTCACGTTGCTGGGACAATCCCTTTTCCTCTCACTGTGACTCACATTGCCAGGACTATCTCTTTTCCTCCAACCGTGACACACGTTGCCGGGACAATCTCTTTTCCTTCCACCGTGACTCACGTCAGGACAATATCACTGACCTTTTGCCTACCCCTACCCTCATGGGTCGGAACATAACGTCATCGTCGTTGTGACATCAACCAGTTACCCCCGAAGCCGCAGCGAGGGATAGCATGTTAATTAAATAATTTAGGTTAATACAACTATCTACAAATTGTAAATGGTGGGCCTAGCTTGAAATTAAATTAAATTAAATTACCAAAACCAGGCATAGTCTAATTGATAGCTTACCTAAATTTAAAAGATGAAAACATAAAATCATAATCTTTGACATATGAGTAACCCTTTTACACAACAGTAGAGTCTCAGAAGCTCGACCTAATGTGGACTGAGATGGTGTCGAGTTATTGAAATGTTGAGTTTTACAAATGAACTTGCTGCATAAGATGCATGTTTACTAAACAAGGATGAACCACAGTACAGTATCAAATATTACAGGTACAGTAACAGTAATATACATAAATGCAGTAAAGTACTGTACATATAATATTGTATTGATTCGAACAACACGTTACTGAATTGGAAAACTAACAAACACAGCACTTGTAAAAATACCACAGCAAGACTGTTCCACTCGAGTTACACAAACAAACTTGAGAGGTTATACAGTTAGATGACCTTGGATTGTGATGACTGGCGCCAACAACTGTGTGCACGTGCGCTTGTCGAGTTACATGGAATGTTGAGTTATCAAGTGTCGAGTTTCCGAGACTCAACTGTATTACCTATTTGCAATAGTAATTATTATGGTTATTATAATTATTATTAATTAATAATATAAATAATTTATTGGTTGATCACAGTTGAGCTTTATGGTATTGACATTGTATCTCCCTAAAAGTACCAGCCAAAGTTTATTTCAGTTTATATTTTCAGATTGCTTATTCAAATTTCTAGTGAATATAACAAATAACTTTTTTAAATTATAAATCATTTGTGTTTAAAACATGTGATCTTTGAAAAAATAAAATGATCAGCACAACACAATTTTTTTTATGATGATTGCTATGAGTGGATAAAGGTACACTGGTCCACTGGTCCACATCGCATGAATTGGATATATTTAGTGTACTGCATCCATTGGTCTGCATCGCACACTAGCTGTTAACATATTCCTACAAATAATAAATATTTTAGTTCATAAACCACACAAAAAAAACTTCATTTTTTTATAATAAAGTTTATAATACTTTTGTAATATATTTGAAATATGAAAAGTTTGATATTTATGTATAGAAGCCATAATTAACTAAAATTCGAGAAATCTCTATAAGGAAAGCCTCTTTACGCTTTAGGAGGTAATTTTATTATATTTGGAAGAATACAACATTGATTGGAAGTTACTTACATTTGACATTATAGAAATATGTTTTATTTGATTGATTTATTAGATATTAATTCTAAAAAATTATAAACACTTTTAATATCACATCCCTATGGCTTGCTTAGTAATTTGTATTTATTTAATTAATTATACACACTTGTTATGTAATAAAAATGTAATATTTTCATTTACACCATTGTGGCAACATGAGCTACAATAGTGCAAAGATTTATAAATTAAATGTATTAAATTTCCACATTTATCTTATTAGAACTGATAATTATAAACCATAAACAAATTATTTGTTTGTAAACCTTATACAAAAAAAAGGCAAACAAATATTTGTTTCAAATAAAAGTTATTTATTTTTTATACTCCAGCAAATGAAACTATTAGTGTTGGCTATTGGTGTTATCAAAATAAACAAAGACTCTCTACCAAGTGGTCATCTTGATTTCTTAATCAAGGCAACCTTTGAAAAAGCTCCACTCTGGTTCTTTAATTTAAATAAAGAAGATATATTTAAATCACAAAAAAAGTTATAAAATGGTTATGTTTACAACCAACATTTATTTTTAAAATATTTTAAATACTAGCTTCATTTTACATAAGTTGAAAGAGTAAAATATACCGCGTGCTAACCAACGAGATTAAAAGTGTACGTTTGTTTTTGTATAATTTGTATATTGTGTTCTATCATTATATACAAATTTCCTTTTTCTCCCTTGTGTTTTAAGATTTCCTCTTTTAGGAAGTTGTGTTACATGTTTCACACTCTTCCCTGATGAGTTCCAATAGAATGAAACCTAGGTCGAGGGATTGGGTGGTAACGATCAATTTACATCAAATATCTATTTCCTGTGTTTGTTTTTTGTCCTTTCTGTTATTCCTTTCACGTATTCCTATCCAACTGTCCTATTATTCTTTCCAAATTTCCTTTTGAATCTCCTTTTTTTTTTTTTTTTTCTTCTTTTAGGAAGTTGTATTGCGTTTTTCACACTCACTCCTCTCATGGTGTCTACTCAACTTGGCTAATGAAATTCCTGAGTTTTTCCCTGATTTCCCCTGATCATTTCCTAAAATTCCCAAATAACTCCACCCCTTCCCGCCACACACACAATTTTTCTGAATAATAAATTAAGTTTTAAAATCTAAGTAAACATGCTATTTTAAATTTGTTTTAACATTCATAACTAGGAATTATAAAATTATAAAATATATTATACAACTAAAAACAAAAAATTACAGTTTGAATCAGATTATAACTTACTAATTTAGTGATGATTATATTTCATATTTTGAGTAAAACCACATTTTCCTGGATTTTTATTGTAATTTACCAAATGCCCTAATTATTCCCGTTTTTTCCTGATAACTTCAGAGTCTCGGCTAATTCCCGTTTTCCCTGATGGTAGACACCCTGTCCTGATGAGTTTCAATCGAACGAAGCCTAGGTTGAGAATTGGGCTGTAACAATTGATTTTCTTCAAGAAGCAGCCATTGCATCTTTGTCCGTTCCTTTTATATGTTTGTATCCTCCTTTCCTGTACCTTTTTACAAATATAATAAAATTTGAGAAATAAATAGTAGAATTAAAATTAAAACATATATAATATTATAAATCATATAATTTGTCCAAATTGGTTGAATTGTGTCTTAAAGTTCTAAACATAAGCTTTAATTTGAGATCAAAATTAACAAGATTGGTTTATGAAAAATAAAGTTATGAATATTGTAAGTAATTAAAACCCAATTGGGTGACCTGGTGGTCTAGGGGTAAGGTGTCAGACTTCTGTGCTGAGGGTCCAGGGTTCAATCCTTGGTCCCGGCACAGATTTATCTGATTCCCAAACCCTTTCTTCACCTCTGACAAGACGTGTATTAATTAAAATTGTAAATGTGTGGAATGCCAGGCCTCCATCATGGTTCGGATCCCACGTTAAACTGTAGGTCCTCCATTTTATCTCACAATCACCCTACCATTACACATTAGTGTAAGTGCATATAACCTGAACAGGAAGTAAGACGCAGCGCTAATAATAATACAGCCCAATTTGAAGCAACTCTTTTACCAAGAAACACATTATTTTCAAAATGGCACAAAGAGGTCATTTATGCACAGTAAAATCTGAAAAAAATATTTTAGCTCTAATTTGTGTGTACCTACAAAGATATAAAGAAAATTTTAGATCTACAGGCACTGTGATATTCTCAAATTAGGTGATTTCCCTTGGAATAAGCCTTTCTTCACATTAATTTGATTTTAAATTGGGAACAGTAAACAAAAATTATAATTATTATTTGCATTGACATAAAAGGTGATAATGTGAACTTACGATGAGCTTCCCATGAAGTTAAACACCAATGCAGAACCTCTTTCTGAGACAAGGAAGGGATATGAGCTATCAAAGATGTCTATTCCTTCCTTCACTAAGTCTAAAACTGTCTCTGGATTCCAGCATCCATGTGCGATACGGAACTTGTCAGCTGGCAAGTGATTCTAGACAAATCATGACCGAAAAAAAAATGAAAAGTGGTTTATTTTAAGTCTAGTTGATGGTCAAAAAGTAAAGCGTTAAGCTGTGCTCCAAGACGAGTGGTTAGGAAAAGCATCAAAGCCATCCAAGGCCAGATTAAAACATGGGCTTTAGGGACTACAGCCTTAGGGCATTCCCCAGCTTGTGGTCCTCCAGTGATTAAGTGAAAAGTTATTTCATTTGTGAATGCTGAATCTATATATAAACACTCTACAACTATCTATTTAAAAAGGGTTTTATTTATTATACTATGTATATTAAGGAAGGATAAAACCCTTGAATCCCCAAGGATTTTCGAGATTCAAGAGTCAAATCCTCGAAAAAAAAGTATTTTTTAGGGATGGTACCCTCAAATCCCTAAAAACCTTAAGGATATTCAATATTCAAGGAAATATCATATTCAAAACTCAGATCCTCCAAATAAAAAGATTTTTTTAGGGATGAAACCCTCAAACAAATTCGAACTTCAAGGATTCGAAAGAGTATAGGTTTCAAGACTCAATTTTTTTTTCTTTCATTTTTTCCAATTGAAATTTGTTTTAAAGCTTTAATAGTGCTTACAGGTGGTTCAGAACATGCCTCTTTAAAGGACAAACTCAACAACCAGGCCACAGACCATTTTTAACACTTAAATTAATGTGTGAAAGTTATAATGAATGGATTATAAGATTTATTTTTTTACATTTAGTTACTATTGATATTTTCTATTATTATATTACTAGTTCCTCTGAGGTTCATAATTTTTTCCAAGATTCAGATTCAAATTCGATATTCGAAAGTTAAATGAAGATTTGGATTCGTAAAATAGTGGATTCAACCCAACTTTAGAATATATATTTGTAGTTAATATGCTACGGCAAAAAAGAAGCACTCTACTATACACATATATTGTATTCTTTAACTATTTTTTTTCTTTTGTAAATATTACTGGAACCTCATAGTAACTTTAGCCCAAGGGCCTACAAAATCTTAATCCAGTCTTGATGTCATTTTATTTACCAGAAATGTTATCATTAATATTTTCCTCGATTCTTATTCTTAAATTTTAACCTCGATTTTTTGATCCTCAGTTACAAGTCATCATAATTTACAATTTCAATCCTTATCCACTCATTCAATCTCACATTAATATTTTATTTATTTATATAGTGTACTTTAATCTGGTTAGAAAAACTATCAAGTGTAGATAGTAGAACAAATACTTAAACAAAATGGTCACATGTTTATTTGCACAAGCTCACAAGAACACAAAAATCATGAATGCATTAAAAATTTGCATGTACTAAAGTGAAACAGCAAAATAAATAATAATGATCTGCTTCAGTGATTGCATGGTCTAACGCTCAACTCTCGCAGTAGACTAGACCGCCAATGATGGGGAGATTGAGGTTCGAATCTCGGTCGGGAGTGCTGAGGGGGGTTTTTCCAAAATTAATTTCCACTCTCGCTCCACACAAATGTGGGTACACTTCCTCTTAATACCTAAAACCATTAGCATAATCAGTACACAAGTGTATAACCTGAACGGGTATTAAGATGAGGTGCTAAAAAAAACTAATAACGATTAGGTGGCCCAATGGCTAAATAATTTTATAATAATGGAAATTTCAAAAACTAAACAAAAATGGAAAATAAACTAATAAGAGTAAATTTGATGAAGAAAGCACACAAAGCCCATAAGATTAGTCATTTTTCCCTTCGGGTCGAGTTTGAATGAAAACATCAAATATTTTTTGGAGTTTGAGTAATATAGAGCAATATTTGTACTAGAAATATTTCAAGTAGCATTTTTATAATAGATCTATGCATAAATCATAACTATAACATACAGTTTTTAGAGTGAAATTTTGTGAGAAAAAATTATCACGTGCATAAATTTGGATTTTGTATTAATCTAATATAAGTGTCCCAACTTTTGTTTTAATTAAAAGTTATATTAGGAACTTCAATAGAAATGAAATAGAATTTTAAAATTGAATCAAAATAAATAAACTCGTAATTTTCTGAAGAAAAAAAAGAGAATTTTGAGTACTCTAATTTTTAGAGTTTGAGTAGATACTAAAACTCCACTCGAACTCAGATTTTTGAGTCCTCACAAACCCGTAGTGATAATCATACTCACCATAAAAAATTACCCAATCCTCAATATTGCTGTTTGGTTTGGATGTCAAAACTTTCATTTACTGGGAATTGAGAGCTAATAATTTAATAAAAGTGAAGCCTAGTGAAGAATCAAGTTTGACACCATTATTTATGGGTTCATACTCGACTTTTGATGGGTTGTGTGAAATGAAGCAGTTACTTAAGCCATATTTATACATGAAAAGTTATTATTTCAACTAATCAGGTGCTGGATTTTATTAATTTGAGTTAATGATTATTGCTTATTGTGTATTTGATTGCTTGTCTTTCTAAAATAGTCTATTTTAATTTAGTACTTAAATAATAGGTTTAAATAAATATGATTAAATGTAATTTTTGCATTAAAACGACTTAACACTTTTAAAGTTGAACTAAGTAAAGAGAAGTAAACAATGAGTCATTTGTCACCAGAGAGATAAACACTTTAAGGATGTGCAAAACTTCAATAATATTGATATTAACTAAAATTTTATATTATTTTATTCAATAGCTTGATCTGACACCTTAGCACAGTTGGTAGCATGTTTGTCTACTAAGTTAAGGGTCCCAGGTTTTATTCTCGGCATGGCCGAAAAACCTATCATTGGTAAAATGTGGGTTTACCCTTTCACATTGATAAATTAACGACCAGGGACTGGATATTGTGCCTGTACTAATCTTAAGTTAGGGATAAAGGTCGACATTCTGGAGAAGACGGCTGACTTTATTACTCCTTTCCTTGCAGGGCTGCTAAACGAATGCTTCGTTCAAGGCAGAATCCTGAACATCTGGAAGCAGAGTGAGGTAATCGTGCTAAGCAAGGGAAAGGATAAAGACCCGTTGATTCTGAAGTCGTAAAGACCCATCTGCCTGTTAAACACAGCAGGGAAGTTGCAGGAGAAGATATTGTGTGAAAGCTTACTGAGACACAGAACCGTCATGAGCATGCATCAACAGCAGTATGTCTTCCGAAGAGGAAGGTCGAAAGAGGACGCAATCTGCAGAGCAATGGAACTGATTGACTCGGCAACCGGTAAATACGTCGTAGGAATATTCTTGGACAGGCAATTTTGACAACCTCTGGTGGCCAGTGATGTTTGACCGATTAAGAGAGATTAAGTGTCTGGGACAGCTGTATAGGAGTTTTAAGGATTACTAAGGGATGTCCCCAAGGATCGGTATGTGGCCTGATCTTTTGGGATGTCAGCCTGGAACCAGTGTTATACTTGTTGGAGGGGATACCGGAGACGCAGGGTGTGGTTGCCTTCGCTGACGACCTTCTAGTAGTAATAGAAGGGTACTCTAGATGGAATTTAGAGGAAAAAAGTAACCAGATGCTTGAAGAACTTGACACCTGGTGTAAAAGTGTAAAGTTAAAAATGGCATCGGTGAAGACGACCTACATGCTGTTCAAGGTTAGATTGCCTAGGGATCCAACCATAAAGGTAGGTAGAAAATCTATAATAAGAAGCCATACGGTCAGATACCTGGGAGTGACCCTAGATGAGAACAGAAACTTCACGCCGCACATCGAGAAAGTGATGTGGAATACTTTGTCGGTGATGAATACAATTATAAGCATGGGACGGAGGCAGTTTTATCTGCCTATGCGGGTAATAAGGACATACCATCAGATGATCCTTCTCTCCATTGTGAGCTATGGGGCGTGCATCTGGACTCTATGACTAACCAATGTCGTTCCAGCTAAGGTGATTCAAGGTCTACAGAGGAACATCTTACTGAGGCTGATGGGAGCCTACCAGACTGTAGCAACGAAAGCACTGAGTGTTGCCCTAAGTGTATGGCCATTGGACCTTCTTATAAGGAAGAAAAGTGTGGCGTACTGGATAAAAAAAGAGAAACATGGAGAAGGTGAGACTCATAACCACACCCAATGTGACAACATCTGGAGAGGCGGAAATAGCTCTGTTGGAGGAGTGGCAGAGACGCTGGGAGAGAAGTGGGACAAGTAGGAGGACTTATCAATTGTTTCCTAATATGGTTGCAAGACTAGAGAATAAACACCTCCAGCCATCTTGGGGTCTTGTCCACTTCATCACGGGGATGGGACCGTACCTGGCATCTCTAAGGAAGCTGGGACTAATAGTCAGAGAATTGTGAATGTGGTGAGGAGGGAACCCCTGAGCATGTGGTGTGTGAGTGCGCCCTTACACTAGAAGCAAGAAGGAACTACCAGAGAGAGATCCAGGCAAGATTAGTAGGTGAAGTACTGAGGGACCCAATCTATTTGAAATTCTTAGACCAGATTGCACTGGAAGCATCAGATAGAGCAAAGACTGCCTACATAGTTAGACTCAAAGAGGCACAGGCACAAATAAGATGGGATGTAAACAAATGACAATGACAAAGAAGATGGCAGCGACACAGAGGGTGGGACTGACACGGACACTAGTGCGGTCTCAGTGGGGAGTGAGTAGAGAAAAAAAGGATTTTTAAAGGGGGATAAGCTGTAACAATCCTTGCCGGGATAAAAAGTTTGGGTGCCGGGAGGAGCAAGTACGAGCCGTGGAAACTCGATTCCAGTATGACTGAGTGTCCGGAGGAACAAAGGGGATGCCCTTATGATCCTAAGAACAGCTTTCCAGTCGTATGAACAAAAGTTAGTGGAGTAAATATTAACTCTGAGGGGTTCCTTGCACCATATGACCCACCACTTAGGAAACAAGCGAGGTGGATTGTGGTTGATGGGCCCTCAGAGTCAAGATGGAGAAAGGCGGCTGCCCTGCAGCCCTCTGGTACCATCGGGGTGATAGAGTTCCTCGGCAGGAATAGGAATATAATAGATGAGTTAGTTTAGTAGTTAAAATAGATAAATTAGGAACGGGGAGGAACTAGGTTGGGGTAGATTAGGAAATTCAACTGCCACGGTAGAAGGAAGGGTGAAAATGGAAGTGTGGTGGCTAGAAAGTAGGCAGAGCACCAACTCCGATAGGCGCCTCCACAGGTGGTGGATATGGGGATGCCCACTTCTGCTGGGCACTTGGTGAACTCGGGAGTGAAATCCCGGGCACTGTAGAGGGCCCAGCGAGGGTGGGTACCAGGGGTGTAATTTACTCGGGGCGAACCAAATGAAACTAGGGGAAGTTGAATTTCAATTAAATTATGAGCCAAAATCTGTGTTGTAATGTAAAAAGGAAATTCATAATGTAAGTGTAAAAGTAAAGTCCAAATTAATTGGAAAAAGGCCCGGATTTAAAGTTTGTAAGATATCGGGCCTGTAAACACTGAATAAAGAAAACTAAAAAAACTCTTAAGTTAGATTATAAGGTACATGAAGCCATGACAGGCCTGGCAAGTCGGTTGTTGAAAATATATGGCTTGAATAAAAAAGTGACCCAAGCAACAGGCTGGAAACAGTAAACAGTAATGGTCAAGTAAGAGCTTGAATCAAACCATACTACAAAAAAAATCAAAGAGGTTTTAGGTCATTGCAAATCCCACAATGTGCCTAAAATATGTTAATATATTTTTAATAACAATTCTTGTGAGGTAATGTAAATGTTAATTAATTATTATCATATTAACCAGAAAATAAGGTGCAGTTTTTTTCTCAATAACATCCTAGTTATAAGTGTGTTAGCTTTGAGGATTGAAGATTGAGGATTGAAGATTTATATTTAAATATTTTATAATCTCCATGACAGGTGGTGTTCTTTGCTTCTTAACTCTGACAAGGTGAGCAATTGTGGTCTTATTAAAAGAACTTACATTTAAACGACAAGGATCCAAAACTAATCTAATGGTTTTTTTTATAATGAGAACTCTTTTTATTTAACATCACCATTTTAGCATATTTAACTAGGATGTGATTCACTAATTATTCAAAATTTTAGAATAATATTTGCTTTGATTCGAGATTTTGATTATAACTCAAAAAACTGCTTCACAGATTTCTAACACACAATAGTAAGTTCAAATTTGTTGAGTTTATAAACCTGTTGAGTTTGAACCTGAGCTTCCATTAAATGCTTGGGTTCAACTAAAAACTCAAGTACTCACAGACCCCTAATCTTTTCTATTTTTAATTCAATTAAGTCAATATGTAATTCAAAATAGCTCACAACTGTTTCCTGTATAGCTGGTTTGATCTTTTCGAATGGCAACAATTCAACATCCGGTCCATTGTTGTGAAGCCCATCAATAACAAAACCAGCGACGTTGCAAGAAGACAGCATTTTGGCAGAGGCTTCTCTTGATGTAAGATTGTAACCCCCTTCTAGGACTGCCAAGAGAGCAGATTTTTTGAGCACCTATAAATAAGATAGACACTTACATTTAGATAAAGTGTCCATATACCATATTGTCTCACATTTGCGGCATGCTGGCTAATACAAGTTTTGTCAGATATTACCAAACGAATCCCAGGATTTATCTGGTTGGCATGCTGTATTATTTAAGGGATAAATATCTTTAATTTAGTAAACTATCTTCTTTTCGATGTTCAATTTAATACAACCATTTGGTGCCATTTTTCCTTTATTTATTAAACTATGCTAAAACAAATACTAAAATTTCGTTGCCATCAGCAATCCAGTCTAGAATGGGATGACACAGACCATGCAACCCCCGGTTACTTTACAGTTACTTGAGAGTTGAGATAATAAATATCACATGAAAATACTAAGTGAGTAATGAAAATTTTGTGCTATAAACCTTAGTACTTGTCTTAACTATCCAAGCATATTTCACTATTGTGGTAAGGATGAGGTAGAAAAAAATTAGAATAAATCTATCAATATTTTCATGAAGGTAGAATGGGAAACCCTGTAAGAAAACAAATCTCAGTAAACCTGGCCAGAATGCAAACAATGACCTTCTTGTCACTGGCAAACCATACTAAACATGAATGACACCTTTATTTACATGCCCACCATTGCAAGTAGTAAGGAATTAAAATCAGCATATTATATATACAGTAATTCAGATTGATGTGTGACTTATATTTCATAAAATTAGATATGTAAATGGGTGTAAATATCAACATGCATAGGTAAACAAGTTAAAAAGAAAACTATAGCTATCACACATTGTAAATTATCTATTCAAGATAAAATTGTGTTATTGTGGATTTTGCATTTTTTTTAGTCCATTTTGTAATAAGTTAATACTACTCAAATGTTTATTCACCTCTGACTTTTCATGTCTTTCTAAACATCTCCAAAACATTTTAGAAGATCTGTCAAGAGCCTTAGAAACTCGCTTTTTGCTGCTGTTTAAATTGGTATCTCCATCACAAAGAGCCTGGTACATGTCAGGCTGAAAACTCTCTATCACATCCATGTACCTAAAACAAGTTTGTAAAAATTTGTTTTAAAAATGATTTGGGCATTTATTACTATATTTAAAAGTAGTCATATTATGAATTATTTTAAGTACAGTAGTCTCGCTAACTCAACCTAATGTGGACTGAGATGGTGTCGAGTTATTGAAATGTTGAGTTTTACAAATGAACTTGCATGAGATGCATGTTTACTATGTTGTGTTTACTAAACAAGGATGAATAAAAGTACAGTATTGAATATTATAGGTACAGTTGTACTGCACTGTAGTATTGTGCTGTATTGTAACAGTAATATACATACAGTACAATATATTATGTGTTAATATAATGATAATATATATATATATATATATATATATTATATATATACATGTAGTATAAAGAAATGCAGTACAGTACTGTACATATAGTATTGTATTGATTTGAATAACAGGTTGCTGAATTGGAAAACTAACAAACACAGCACTTGTAAAAACACCACAGCATGATTGTTCCACTTGAGTTACACAAACAAACTGAGAGGTTATAAAGTTGAATGACCTTGGATTGTGATTATCGGTGCCAACAACTGTGTGCGTGTGTGTGTTGAGTTACATGTAATGTCGAGTTATTGAGTGTAGAATTTCTGAGACTCTACTGTATTTGTATTTCAGTAATTAAATAATAACATTTTCACACAAATCTATATACATTATGTTAATATTTCTTTAATATGAAAACAAAACCTAATAATAGAAACAAAATATTTTATGATAGTTGAAAATAAAAACTATAAAGTCTAGAAAATTATGAATAATTTGATAAAAATATTACATCAATGGTGCAAGCTTATCGCCAATCAAAAATTATTTGTGTTCTAGATATCAAAATGTAGGCATATTTCAGGGGTTTGTAATATTTATGGTTTACATTGCTTAAGTTGACGAAGTTGGCAATAAGTGATGGTGAACAGAATACTGAAGTCTCAGGAAATTGTAGGAATATTACTACTTCATAATAGCAGGGCAAGATTCAGACCATCACAAATATAAATATTTTGACTCAGTAACAGATATCCTTCTATACCTTTTTAAAACCTGAATTACCCAAGAAAAATACTCAGCCTTCCAACTTGCATTATTACACTATCTTCTTAATATTCTTATAATAAATCAAAGTTCCCAGTCCAGAAAATGTATTGCCCTTAACCAAAGTCTAATGATTGAGCTGGCTATTTTTTTTATATCACATCTTACTACTCATTCAGGTTATACACTAGCTGGCTATTGTTACCAAAGTTAAAGGAAATAAACTTTAAGCGTAGTTTTTACACTCACAGCACATCCCTTAAATTTGTGTTAGTTTGTTACTATTTTTAGTCTAAATAAGTATTTTACTTAAAAGTACCAACTTTTTGTGTCAATATACAACTTTTTTACTAAACTAAATCCAATCATTTTATTTACAACAAATCGGGGCATCTTGTAATTTGTCAAGGTTAGGCTACTACCTTTAAGGGTAATCAAATTGTACATTATTAAATTATTATTTTATTAAGGTTTCTCCATAGTTACTTGTCTGCATTGATTTGTTGCTTTCCACTTCGTGACCAGACAGACACAAAATCCTTTTCATTATATCCTTGAGGAGTAGCCATGGCTGGGTCCTGCACTGTGGAATAAATTAGATGCTCCTAAAAGAAGATAATCAGCATAAATTAGAATATTTCAGGCCAACAATGGCTCGCAAATAAATTTTAAGTTGTAGTTATACTAGTACTTTCAGAATATGAATTGAAACTATTATCATTTTTTTGGGCTAAATTCCATTTTGATTTTCAAATAATGCACATAAGTTTAAATTTGTTGGAATGTTACAAACCTGTTTGTGACATTTATTATTATATGTTTGTGCTTATGTATAGAATGAAACTAAACCTAAACACATCAGATTAAATACTGCTATAACTAATATGTACGCAAGATATAATCATAAAAATCGACATACAAAAACCTGTCAATAATTTAGAATTTACCTCAATTAGGTTTGCTATATAGACAAATCTGGGCTTGTCTTGAACAGAACAAATAATTTTGCTGGTTCGTTCATTAAAAATATTGGGGACATTAGAACAAACTAATGTTTATAATAAACCATTTTATACAACAACTCTATCATATTTGGAGTTATTACAGCCAAATGGTTGATCTATAATTATTCTGTTTCTTTTTCAATTACAGGGTTGCCACTGATATCCTTGATTTCATTTCCCTGACATTCCCTGTCCAAAATATAAAACATCCTTGACTTTTCCACAAGCTTCTGGTAGCAGAATAATACAAATCAATAATACTTATGTTATGCCAATTTAAGATAATAACTACAAATAGTGAAAATGACCTTCTCTGTCCCATGATAGGAATGTATATTGTTATTAGACAATTGCTGCCAATACAGTTTGAGTAAGAAAACCATACTCCAGGCATTCATATTCTATAAACATACCATCACACACCTTTTGACTAATTTTTGTTATTGATTTGTATTATAAAATAATCAATGAACATAGTATTATAGTATCCATGGCTTGCAATGTTTTAACAGTTGCTATCACAACTTTCTGACATTCCATTCTGAATGCAAGAATGTCTTTCTCAGATGCCTTACATTCTTTGGGTGTTTCACTGTATTGAACCCAAGGTTAATGCATCTAAAATGAAGTAGATTTTCATAACAATTAAGCAACAAATTTACAAATTTACTATCACAATCAGCAGATTTAACAGCATGGCTCATAAGACTTCTTAAAAGGTCATGGGGATCACTGTACAAGGATAAAAGGGCCTTGCAGACTGAAATGTTTTTAGGAATGGCTCACGTTCTCCAGCCAAAGTCTTAGAAAAAGAGAGTTTACATTTGAGAAATTTGTCATCTGTGTGCTAATGACACTTTCAGTAGGTTTGGTATAAGGCAATTTAGAGGTGTGTATGAATTTGTTTATGTTATCAACTACAATTAAAGCTTGTTCTAAGCAAGTGGCATTTTCAACCTGCCGCAGCCACAACCAAATCAGCTTTCAAAAATAAGAAGTTACATAGTACACCCTTACCTAATAATACCAGCGTGACTGCAAAGACCACCTACATAAGCGCCCCTAAAATATATTAAATCATAGTTTGGAGTAAAATAACTAAGCAGAAAATTATCTACAACACTCAACTATATTTTATGAACTTCTAATTGAACATAGGAAAAATACGGCACACAGCTTATGTGAAATGTTTATTTTTTTGGTGGACTTTTAATGTTGTAGGTGACCTGGTGGTCTAGGGGTAAGGTGTCAGACTTCTATGCTGGCGGCCCGGGTTCGATCCTCGGTCCCGGCAAAGATTTATCTGATTACCAAACCCTTCCTTCACCTCTGACAAGACATCTTGTGAATGTGAGGAATGCCAGGCCTCCACCGTGGTTCGGATTCCACGTTAAACTGTAGGTCCTTCATTTCATCTCATAATCACCCAACCATTACACATTAGCGTAAGTGCGTACAACCCGAACGGGTAGTAAGACGCGGTGCTAATAATAATTTAATGTTGTATACATTACAAAAGTATCATATTAGCCCTGCATTTATTATCATATTAGCCCCACAATTTTGATGGCCTATAACACGGGCTACAATTACCATATTCTGAATTCAAAAGCTGAAAAGACTCGTCATTTCTTTCTGAATAAAGTGCAATTTCAACTATTCATATAAGTTTACATTTATGTGCCTCGCAACATAAGTTTTCAAGTTGGACAAAAAAGTTTTTGTCCAAAAAAAAAGGTAGGTTTAGTTATTATTATTTTGTGTTCATAATTGTTTGAATTTGAATGCATTCATTATGGACAACAATTAAGGAATATATTTCCTGCAAAATCCTTCTTTTTTAGAATTTTACTAACTAGGCTAATTTTGTGTGTGTGTATCCATTAGCCCCATTTGTTTGTGTATCTCATATTAGCCCCGATTTACCCAAAATTATGTTTTAAAAGGTAAAGAAAGACATGTGCCTATTAAATTATTTGGTAGATAAAGTTAAATAATTTAAACCAAGTGTTATTAGTTTGCTAGCCTATTTAATTGTTTGCAGTACAAGTAGTTTAGATACAACTAAAAAGTAGGCCTAAATAAGCTTTGGGCCTACACATAGTTTTTATCTAAGGTAGATATAAATAGCAATGAGTTTTTTTTATCCCAGTATAACTTTTTTTTTCTAGGATTAGTTTAAGTCTCACCTTCAAACCTATAAACTCGGCAAGCCCTTTCTTGTAAGCTGCCACAGCCGTTTGATTATGTACAGTACTTGAGAGTGGCACTTGCAGGCACAGGGGCTCCTTGGTTACCATCTGTAGGACTTCATGAGTCAGATGAGGTATACAACCTCCCTATATGCAATATGCAAGTCACATCAAGGAATACTTAGAATTTTTATTTTTTATTTTCAGAAGTATTTTTTACCATGCAGTTTCTGAACAGTGATTATTATATCAGCACACGAGAATATTTATGATTGAGAGCGAAAGGGCCTAAAAATTTGCCCGGATAGGTATTTTCAAATACCTTCCAGGGTTCTGTTACATGCCACAGTTAACATGAGACTGGCTTCCTCTCTGAAGGAAGTTGTGCTACAAATTTGTATCGCTTAAGAAACATTAGTTGATCCTGACTGGGTTTGAACCCACGAACATCGGGTCTTGAAGCAAGCACTTTACTCCAAGACCATCGAGGTCGACAGTTTTATTGGTTCATTAAAATATTTGCTAAAAAACTTATTTTTACCAAACTCAAACTAAAGACACCAATAACCAGCATTACACAACGCTTTGGAGTGAATTAGGTGAGATACATTTCGATGGTGTCAAGCTAAAAGGGAATAAACAACATTTTTTAAATTGTTCAGTAGGAGCTTTAAATGTATTTATTTAATACTGATTCTTTCAATTATTAAAGTGATTGGTTCTTCTTAAAGCTTAAACTTTTTTATTCAAGAAAAAATATAATAAGAATAGTTGAATTTAATAAAAAAATTGATTTAAATTAAATAATAATAGTGATACGTTGGTTATTCCCTTTTAGCAGGTCATGTCATAGGTATTATAATGGTTATTACCCACGTTCACACAGTTATTCCCTTTTAGCTTACTATAATTTTGCTATTACATTGTCATAACTTACTTTATCTTAAACTTCAGTACTGGAACTTCAACAATCAACTGTTCTTCAAATTTTGCAAGAGGCCTAGGCTATTACTGTTCATGATGGTGAAAAAAAACAACACTCAACTTATTTAAAATAAAATACTCTATAAAAAAATTAAAACACTGAATTTTGTTACTATTTACTCAAACAAGATAATAAAAGTTATTCAATATCTTGCTCACTCTCCCTATTTTGATCTCCATCTTCCTCGTCAGTATCCATCAACACATCGAGAACTGTAGGTCTGTTTGGTAATGTAATTAATGTATTGCTCGTGGTATATATCTGGGATTATTTTCTTCCTGCAATGGGTTGTTAGATCTTTGTATTTGGGTGTAGATATAGGAAGACGTGTTTTATAGAGTGGCACTGGCTGACATCTGACAGTTTTATTAGCTCTATTTGTACTAATTTTGCGTCCATAAAATGGTCCTATCTTTAAATATTGAAAATTTTCTTCTTCATTTGCTGAGTATTTAATTGCTACACAATCAGATCCTTTTTAAAACTTAGCCATCATAATTTCAATGAATTTAACTTTTTCACCATTTTGAAGATTTTTTCTCTTAGCTGGCATTAAATATTCCTCTACCGGCGCCCAGTCTTTTATCTGGTTGTTTTTCACTACAACTGAGTATGGGTCTTTTACTCTTGAATTGGTAGGAATTGTTGGCTATTCGGTTGGTACCCAGACCGTTTTCCCTTTGATCAAGTTTTCTATAGAAGCATTCATAGAATCTACAGGCATGTATTAGTGGCCTTGTTGGAGAAAGTTTAAAGTTATTGTTTTAATATTCTTCGGTGTCTTAAATTTTTTTTATTGTAGACAGAATTCTATGGTTTTTATTCTGACCAGGGCAGTTATCACAATACAGTCTTACTTCATGAATGTTATTTCTACTGTCAACCTCTTCTAAATATAAATATAGCATTGTAGCAATTTCATTTGAACCTTTTTTTCCCATCAGATTCAGTCCATTGTTTCTTTTTGTTACTTTCGTAAAAGCACAAGTTGTACACGTTGTATTTCTTTGCATAATAAATTAAAGTGCTAATGCCATGAGGTGTCGTCAACGTTTTCTGTAGGTCACAGCTTACACATACAAATTTATCTTCATTAATTCTTTTCTGGTCATGGCAAAACTTTTCGAGACTCATCTCATCTCAACTTTAGTCCGGTGCTCTTAATATTTCTTTCTATCCTCTTCACTTTTTTCTAACTCCGATTTTCTTGTGAAGCTTTCGCATAAAGAACACTTATCTTTCTTCGGATGATGTATTCCATTGTTAAAATCTTTGCGCCAAATGTTTTTAAAAACGACACCACCAACATAATTTGTACCCGCTTCACAAAAGCTGACATAATTACAATACATGTTTTCTAAACTTCCCATCTCAATAGGCACATACTTGCGAGATGTAGATGCTCTGCAGTAATGTGACGGGACATCTGGAAGGTTTTCAATATATCGATTAACCGTGCTGAGAAAGTCATCAGGTGTCTTGTTGTGGGCAGGTTTAGCATCAGGTTTAGCACTGAATATATCGGACTTATGCGCAATGGTATATTCAATAAGCTTCATGCTAATATTTAGTGTAGCGATCATAGATTGTTTACAAACTTTTACGGTTCACCCCTCTTTTGGCATACCATACTGCCTTGTTACAGTTCTAGCTCTAATTGATATTTTGCTTGTCCTCCTTCCAACATCTATTTCCGTTATACTTGATAACAGCCAATCTCTTTGTCTTTGTTTGTCTTCAAATCCCCAATAGTGAGAAAACAAAATCTGTCTTTCATCATTAGTAAAAGTTGTACATTCATTTTGACAACGTTTACATATGTATGGATTGGGCTGCAATTGTTTGCCTTCAGCTTGAACACCGTTGACACGTCTGTAGGATTTTCCAGATGTCTTCTTTTTTTTCTCATTTCATTTTTTGGCATTTGTAGCGATTTTTTTTTCCGCCTTCCCCTATCGTCTCATCTTGATTAATATTATTATTTAAAGACTCGTAAGTAGTATTTGTATGTATTGTGTTTGTTTTTATTGTTCTAATATGTATGTTGGTTATTACCTTTATGTATGACAACCTAGAAGAATAACTGTTGGTTATTCCCTAAACAAATAAATAAATACTTAATTGTTTAGCTTATTTTTGTGTTTCAGTTATATCCTTTTAGCATTTCATTTAAAATACACTCTGCTATTACGAGAAGGTAATAACTGAATTTCGAAAAAAATGTTGGTTATTCCCTTTTAGTTTGACACCATCGATTTCCTTTTTAAGACTACGTGCATATTTTTTCAGAATATTAATTTTGTTATCATTGAAAAAAATTGCTTTAGTTGGGATTTGTATAGATAGTAAAATAAATTTAATTTTCCAGAAAATAGCAGAAAAGTGTAAATAATTCCACCATCTCAGCAAACAATTCCCTCTAGTTCACCTGGAATATATTTTTACACAATTTAAAAATATATCAGTCAGAAAGATGTAGGTACTGTGAAGTTAATAATGAACTAAATTGTTTATGATCTACTCGAAGATACATTAATTCAGGAGCGAAACACAAATTATATCTTACTTTTGTATATATAAGCAGTAGTGGAGTCTCAAAGACAACACCAGGTAGTCGTTCAATATCTAAAATACAACCTAAGCGACTTGAATGAGATGAAACAGACTGAATAACAAACTTCATCGCGATTTAATATTTTAAAAACGTCGCCACAAAAAATGCATTAAATTAATCGAATTATTTAATTTTCTTAACTGTGTTTCAAACCACAAAAATAAATGTAGCTATATAAAGCTTCATTTTTATATCTATATGCATTTATAATCTTGCATTAAATACACATGTATTTCTTAATTATATCTAAACAGTTAAGAAGTAAATATAAACATTTTGATCCAATAGTACCAACAACCAACTAATTTATAAATCTTATCCCTTGATCGTGTAGAATAATTGTGTATGGATGGATTGGCAATAATATATCATTTGACCATGATGGTAACATGATATGTCAATTCTATACATAATGTGTGTGTGCTCAGCACATTGGCAATCTACTAGATGCAAAACCAATATTCAATAAAATTTTAAAGTTTATCAAGAAAGTGATATAACTGTAATAATGTTAAAACACAACAGATTTAAATTTAATAGTTATATCAAAAGGGTGATAATTGTTTTTTTTTTCTAAGGATGGCTACATACATTTTCGAGAAAACAAGCAATAAAATATAAATAAATTAATAAACTAAATATTAATAAATTAAACATATGAGGAAACATTTCCAAAAGACTCCATATAACTTGAGCAGGAATTCAAATAGAATTTACAAATTTGAATAAGATGAAGACGATGATTTGATTGCAGCCTTGGTGATTCTACACTTCTACAGCCATAACTGGAGCCATGGTTATTTCTTCAATGACCGATGATTACTGTTAAAGCAGTAAAGGGGAACCCTATGGTGAGTGCACTCAAGCACGCAAGGATCATTCCCAATCAATATGCCTAAGAGATTGATTGAAAAACGGGGCCTACGGAAATACCTCTTTGTCTTTTGTTACGATTTAACTCAAAAGAAGCCAAACGAGAACTGTCAAAAATGTTTGAACTTCATGAATGGTCAGGATGCCCAAGAAGGAAACGGGGAGGAGGGTTGGAGGAGGAAGAAGAGATAGATAAGAGGTTTAAGATATCGTAGGGGGACGTGATTCAAGACGGAAGCTGCATTAAACAAGGCAGAAAGAATGTAGGATTGAAACAAGATAAACTATAAAAGATAACAGATAAACAGCTTAATTATTTTATTAAAAAAATACGTGTTATTAAAAATTTCCAAATGACTGGTTCGATGACGCCCTTTGTAGTCAATTTGTTCATGGATTTCGTTCTCGAGATCTGAAGTTGAAACTAATGGAGCTCCCCACAGTTAATTTTGGGTCTGCTGTTGAGTATGCTAGTTCTTACTCTCAGGGGCGCACCCAAGTTTTTTTAGATAGAGGGGATTTTTACATAATAATGTTCATAATTGCCACATTATATATTTAAATTACTGAAATATTTGGAAATTTGACTTGAAGTAGGGGGATAAGAAAGATAGAGAGTCAACGATGCCTCCTAAAAAGAGGGGTGCCAGGGGTTTCTCCACCGGGAAAAAATCCCATTTCAAAGGATGAAAATGGTAGTATTTGAGCTAATTTGTACCAAAATTGGATCCTCAGTCTACCCTATGTTACTGTGTACGCCGCTGGTTAACAAATCTGTGTTTATACATTCTTCTTCATACCCAGAATTTGCAATTGGTGGGGGTGGGGAATATAATATTATCAACTGCCCCTTCCCCTCTTCCTGATACAATGGTGTTTACATTTATTTCTCTAAAATAATAATGTCAATTACTATGCCCCCTTCAAAACTCTTTGCATAAAGAGTAAATACTTTAGCTATTTCTAGAAAATATTACGGTATCACAGGTCCAGTTTTCATTTAAGAGCAAATTTACAGTAAAATTAAAAATCCACAGAAAGAATTATTCCTTTAAAAAGTCCTAATTACTTGTAAAATTTAATTTATTTTATATTAAATATAATTAAACAAAATAGAATTAATTAAATGACAGAACATCATTCTAATCATATTTTTGTAATATCCTTAATATTCTGGGGGCGGGCCTTCCGCTGGGGCTTCAGCCTCCAAAGTCCCCTTCCCCCGTGGGTGCACTCCTGATTACTCTAGTTTACATATCTCGGTCCCAAAAGATGAGATTTGTACCACAAACGTCAATGTAGTTCAGAAGAAAGTTAAAAAACAAACACCACTTAGATCCAGTAAAGAAAAAATACGTTGCATCATTGTACTTTTACATATAATGATTCCGCTAACTGTTGGTATCGAAACGTTTCTTGCCGTATTTTTGAAGTGAAAGGCCATATAAGTCCTGCATGTGAAAAGAAGTCTACCGGTAACACAAGACGTGCTTAACCAGATAAGAAATTGAGTTACTCTAAAAATAATAGGGCTTTATACCAGGTATGCTACGAGGATCAAATATCTGATGGAGAAAGTAACAATTTAAATTAAACTTTTGGCGTGTTCTCATGATAGTTTTCATATTAAAAACTCAGTGAATCCTAAGAAAATCATTGTACAACTAACAGTGGATGGGGTAAATATTGTTTTATAAGTTGATACCCGGGCATAAGTAACATTAATAAACAAAGCCATCTTTAGGAAAAAGTTTCCAAATAAAGAAATTTTACCCACTACAAAAAATTGCGTACCTATACCAGCGCACACACACCATTGTTGGGTAAAGCTTATGTTCTAGTTAATGGAAACAATTTGTATTTTTACATAGCATAGGGGGATTTTGTCACCATAGTGGGTCTTGAGTGGTTACGAACCCTTAGGTTAAATTTGACAGAACACTTAAGAATTGTAATCGTGATCGATAAGCCTTCGAAAATTCCCGAAAAAAATTAAAATCTACAAGATCTCATAGTAAAATTTTTGAAAGTTTTAAGAAAAGGAGTAGGCAACGTCAAAGGAGTGGTGGCTCAAATCCGACTTAATCCCGATTCTGTTTCAGTATCCAGGAGACATCGCAATTGGCCCTACTCTTTTGTTCCTAAGATGGAAGCAGAAATGGATCTCTTAGATAAAGAGGGTATTTTATCCAAAGCTACCCATGCAGACTACGCTACTCCGGTGGCTCCTGAAATGAAAAGCGACGGTACAATCAGGGGGGATTTAAAAAAATCATTAACCCTAAACTCATAATTGAGGACTACTCCATTCTGAATATCGAAGGTATGTTTGCATATATAGGTAATTGTTCATTTTACTCTAAACTTGATATTAGACAGGCTTTCAATCAAATTGAAGTTAAGGTGTCTGATCACAAGTACTTAACAATTAACACTATAAAGGGGCTCTATAAGTATAATACACTGCCATTTGGCATTACTACTGCTCCTGCCATATGGCAGAGAACGAGCGAGGGGATTTTGAAAGATATTAAAGGAGTTCAAGTTTTTTATGATGATATCTGTGTTAGCTCTGAAACTGAAGTTCAACATTATCAGTTGCTCAAGTTGGTGTTTCAGAGGCTGGAAGATTATAACATCAGAGTTAATGTGGACAAGTGTACATTCCTAAGACCCTCCATTAAGTACTGTGGATTTCTCATAAGCAAGGAGGGTAGCCACAAATGTCCTGAAAAGGTGGAAGTAATTTTGAAAATAAAGCCACCAATCAGTAACAGAATTAAAATTGTTTTGGGGGGTGGTCACTTTCTATGGTAAACTTGTACCAGACCTCGGTACTTTAGCCCATTCACTTTAAAATCTTTTAAAATGGGGGTGGATTTAATTTCAATGAATTTTGTTTCAAATCTTCTGAACAAATTAAGGAAACGATGGCATCTGACAAGGTACTTACCCTACCCGAAGAAAAAAAATCCTCTCTAGTGATGCCAGCCCTTGCGGCTTAGGGCAGTATTGTCTCATCGCATGAGTGATGCCACTAAAAGGCCAATCGCCTTTACTAGTCAGACCTTGAGCCCGGGGGAGCAAAAGTGGAGTCAAGTAGAAAAAGAAGCATGTTCCATTATATTTGACGTAAAAAGTTCTTTTGCATATCTCTTTGTCCATCGATTCATCTTAATAACGGACCTCGTCCGTTACTCTCTATCTTTGGGTAATCAAAGTGTCTTCCTATGAATCCAGAGATATGCTATATTTCTTCAAGCATTCAATCATGACATTCAATATCGTCCAGGTGCGGAGCATGTGAACGCATACTGTTTGGTACATCTACCTCTGCAAGACCAAGCAGATGATTTTGACATGGATTTGGAAGTTTTTAGTTTAGGCCAAATCAATGTACTACCAGTTACTGCTAATTAAATAATTAAAAGCTTGAACAATGAAAAGGAAGCTGCAGAACTCATCCAAACACTCAAAACGGGGCTTACCTTAAAACCAATGAATAGTTGGGGATACCCGCATCATGAATATTCATTGTTCCATGATTGTCTTTTATAGGTTCAGTGGATGTACTGTACATACCCGCCTGCCTACGATCCAGAGTATTAGAAGAGCTTCACGAGGGGCACATGGAGTGGTTAAGAGCAAAGCATTGGCATGAAGTTATGTATGGTGGCCTATAATTGATTCGCACATTGAGAAAATAATTTCAAACTGTTTTTTCTTGCCAACAGATGAAAAACAACCCAACCAAGATATTCTACCACAAGTGGCAGTACCCTTCATCACCCATGAAAAGGCTCCATAGATTATGCAGGTCCTCTCAAAGGCATGTATTTCCTTATTATTGTTGATGCTTTCAGTAGGTGGGGTGATGTTCAACCTGTAAAAAATCTAACTTCTACCACAACAATTAAACTACTGAACATTCTTTTTTTTTTACAAATTTTGATCTTCCCCACGTCATCGTATCAGACAACGGCCCTCAATTCACCAGTTCATAATTCTAAAACTTCTGTTCCGAGGTAGGAATCAAACAAAAATGGATTGAACCATATCGTCCCGCTTCCAATGGTTTAGCGGAGAGAGGAGTTCAGACCTTTAAAGTCTCTCTAAAAGCAGCAACACTGAGTGAAAACAATATTAGTAATTCTTTAACTAAGTTCCTGATAGCCTATAGGAAGACTCCCCACTCAATCACTGGACTATCTCCTTCATTTCTCTTTTTAGGACGTATGCTGTGGGAGCCGTATAAACTTATTGAAGACCCTTTGGTCCACTAGCATTTCAGTGGTGTTCCCTTGATTCTGTGGATGTTCCAAGCATTTTTGAGGAAGGGTCAAACATCGCTTTCCGTTCCTACAGAACCCCAGAGAAAAAGTGGCTATTGGGATTTGTCAAAGAAAAAAAAGGATGATTTACATTATTTAATAAAACAAGGGGATATCACCTATTTCCGCCATGTGGATCAGATGACACCAGTGGGGGAGGAACTTAATAGACAAAATATGAACACAAATGGTAGCCAGACTCCAGGCTCAAATCCGAGAGCATTTAGGAGGTCAATAGCAGTTGATCTATCTAAACTCCCATTTCTATCAGCATCATCCACTTCACCCAGGAGTTAGTTTGAATCACCCACTCAAGAGGATAAAGCCAGCCCTCCTTAAGAAAGAATCTCCCTCGCCTTTGGACCTACTCCAGATGAGGCAACCATCAACGATGAATCAGACTCGAGAGGAACGCCAGCTCGATTGACCTCTACCAGGAGTGGCCGCGTAATTAGGCAACCTGCAAGGCTCAACCTCTGAAGATACTAGGCCAATAGATGTATTCATTGTATTTTCTTTATTTTTGCATTTTATTTGCTGAACGTTTATATTTAGTAAAGTAATCTGACAGGTTTCTGCATTAACAATTAGTATTACACTTTAGCCTTTATAATAATTATGCCACTTTAGAGCGTCATGCATTATCATTAGCGCTAATAACGGTAATATATGGTACCTTAATTCAAATTTAGATAAATTTTCCATTTAAATGCTAGTGTTGCTAATGTTTACCTATTTTAAAATCAAAAAATATATCTTCATTTTCACACTGTAGCATGGTCTTACACTAAATTCGTAGTCAGAACTAATTTCACTAATAATAATGATAACTATTTATTAATAAAAGTCCAGTTTTATCTTTCAACGATTCTGAAACGATGGGCTACTTGCATTTCCCTACTAACCTCACTGAGGAAGAATTGATGTTACAAGCTAAATATACCAAATTGAAAAAAAAGGTGAAATTTTACTATAACCGAAATTATATAAATTATTTATTTAGTGACCGGCTGTGTAGTGTTGTTACTTTCTTGTGAACATCATATTTTTCATAACTTTCAAAAGCCTAACTACACAACATATTTCATTGATAAAACGTCCAGGATAAAATACATTTAAAAACTAGGTTAAGAGTGCAGTTACAAATAATATACTTAAAACATGAGCTAGTTAGTGAAATTGCTATGATAATGCCATTGGTGCTTTCATTTCAATGCCTGCACACACTTATTTTGCTGTGATTGGTAGTCGTTAGCAGTCTGTATCGACTTGTCCTTAGAATGTTAAAGTTAATTACTTGTATGGATGCCAGGCCGCCACCGTGGTTCGGATTCCACGTTAAACTGTAGGTCCTTCATTTCATCTCGCAATCACCCTACCATTACACCTTAGCGTAAGTGCGTATAACCCGAATGGGTAGTAAGACGCGGTGCTAATAATAATAATATAATAATAATAATAATAATACTTGTATGGAGTGATAAGGACTAAGGAATTAAGGGTAAGGAATTTTTTAGACGGTGCAATTTGTTAGTGTGGAGTCGCTCTCTTATGAAGTACTATACACTTTACGGATACAGTGTCTGTAGATGGGGTTTTACTCAACTAATTTATTGAAATACAATGCACCTAATGTGTTTTATTTTTAATACTTCTACAATATCTCAGGTCTTCATTTCCAATATGTGCCACATATTGTATTGGTTTTGTTAGAAAATGTAGGCCTACTAATTATTTAAATTCTCAGATTTCCTTTATTTGGAGTTCTCATTCAGAATATAACTTGCACCATCATAGCACACCCAACTTCGGTACTATAACCCGCAAATCAAATAGGATTAGACTGTTCTTTTTGTCTGTGTGCCCACCACTTAAAGTATATTCTCGTTCACTCTATCAATTTAGTGAGATTGGTGCAAAAATTGTTTCAAGTGCATGATATCTATTGCTCTTTTACTAAATTAATTTCTTTGGCGTTACTAGAACATGGATTTTTATGTAGTGTTAACTTACAAAATATGTACCTACATATGTATGTTGCAGAATCAATTAAAATATATAGGCGTAGTAAAATCTAACATTGAATAAACCTTGTTTCCCCATGTTAGTAATGCATTCTCCTATTAGGCTATTGAGACAAAATTTAATATTATGGCTTCAAATTTATGAAGATAGTAGGCCCTGATAGAAAAACACTTCTCTAAATACATACGTATAGCCTACAGTTACTATTTTACAGAGATGTATTGCATTACTAGTTTGTTTTACACCAATTAAATTTCCCATCAATTAAATTCTTCAAATAAATGTCATAAAATAACTGATTTTAGAAATCATACATAGACTACAAACGTTATATTAAACCTCCTCTGTTGCCAAATCTTTGACAACATGTTAACGTCAGACCACTCAAGATTTTTTTAAAACAAGTTTCTTAAAATTGTTTTTTTGGTCCGAGGCTAAGCTAAATGTTTTAAATCGGCATTCTAGCCGGTATTAATGTTACAGTCATATGTATATGCATTGCTGGTCTTGTTTTCTTCCCAATAGATCACTCTACACACATTATTATTGTGACAGACTTCAAATTATATTTCCTTGATTGATTTTGGGTTTCATTATCCTCATTTGTTCTTTGCCTTGCCGATTTATATCACTTTCTTCTCCTGATCCAAGAACAAATGGAAAAATTAGCTAATCAAATCCAAGAGCTATTGTTTTTATGACTCGTAGACTTGTGATTACAAACTGACCCATCGCGCGAGAGATGTGCTGCTGAGGCCACTTATTGGCAATGACACATTCTCTCCCTTTTTTAACACCAGAAACATAAGACACAAAATTACAGTACTGCAATGGCAAGCCTCTCTGACAAGCTTACATACCTGACTTGGACTTTGCTTATTGCCATACCGTCACTGGATACATTCCTCGAACATGCATAATATTTAATGTCATGTAATAGCTTTGAATATACATTGAATTCACTAAAATATCTAAAAATATGTAAAATAAAATCTGAAAATAGAGTCCCAAATAACCTAATTTTCCAACATTTTGCTTTTCATATTTCTAACTGGTAGGACTTAAAATATGTAGGCTAGTTACAAAACGATTCAGGCTCTAGTCATTAGTAGCTTACATGTCGAGGAAAAGAAAAAAAGGGGGTTGTGAGTGATCTAGATGTTTCTTTTGTACTCAAAATAATTTTAGATATTAGTCCTACTCTCAAAATATTAAAGTGTCCTTCCAGTAGTGCTAGACCATTGCTTAAGATAATAATTTGCTTGTGCTTAGCCTTAGAAGGATTTCTATTACATAGTTTATAGAGGTGAACAATTACTATAGCCTACAGGTTCTCTATAGTTGATCATTGGTTCATCAATAAAATATTTCAAATGAATGGAATTGTTTTTTTTTATCAAATATAAGGTTCACTTGAAATAAATAACTAGAATTTTCACCCTGGAACAGAAAATGCAAAATTGAATTAAATGTTTGAATTTAGAAAAAAGCACTTCAGGCTTTGAAGGCTCCAAGGCCAGAACCCGAGAGAACTCCTCAGACTCCAAAAAGACCAGCCGAAGCTCGAGATGCCAGGGAGGTTGCAAAGAAGCTTCTCAAGTCAGGTGCCATTACGGCCATCACCAAGACTCCTAAGAGACAGGAACAAGCGGGTTTCAAGAGGCCTAGAGGACTGGAAAGAAAATTATCGAGTGCTGAAAGGACAGTCAGTGGCTACCAACCCTTTTCTGCCACCCACCCTGAAGACATGGAGACTGATAATAGACCCAAAGTCAAGGTAACAGTTGACAGGTTTAACTAGCCATTCCTGAGAGACTGATGCTTGCATTGGTTACCTACAGGTTATCGGGATGGCCTTGAAAACTGGTATGCCTTCGTACACAGAGCCTGGCCGAAAGCCCACGTCACGAGCTTGCTCTGGGCTAAAACATGGGTGCCTCCACTCATACCCACGAGTAGTGGGGAATTACTTTCCCACGTGCAATGTGCGTAATCCCATTCCCCTACACATGGGAAGGAGTGGAGACCATAAGGTCACCTCTGTGAGCGGAAGTAAATAGCTCCGGCTACCACCTTGGATAGGTGGAAGGCACGTAGTCCCCCTCTGTTGGTCCAACCATTGAGTGACTGGAAGGGGGGGAGGAGGAGTTAATTCTTGCCTCCCTGGGTATCCGGCCTGATTCAAATCATCCCCCTTTCGGGGTGTGGGGGCTGGAGCTTTTTAGGTATAGACCTAGAAACTGCCCTGGGCCACAATGTTCAGGGGTGTTTGGCGCACTAACGTGCCGAGTCTATAGCACAATAAATCAAGAATATCATAATTACCTTCGTCAGTGGCCAAAGAGTCTACGGTGTCACTCACGTGTTAAGACTGCCCTGCTGATGACTAGTAGAGTGAGGTTTGATGGCTCTAAACACTCAGCTTACTATCAATAATTGTAAAGCTTTTTGCCTCTTTTTTCATGTTTTACTTTGTATTAATAGCTCTCCTTAAAATTATTGTCATGAAATAACTATTTCCACACTTTTTTTGATCTCTCAGATGTGATTGTCATAAAACATGGGTTTGTTCATTTTTCAGAACTTATATGAGAGTTTTGTATCTGCTCGAGATCGGGAAGAAAGGGGCTTGACAGAAAAACGAGAGGGGCGCCCTGATAAGCCTCGGCAGGGAAACACAATATTTGTATCTGGACATAAGATAACGGAAGAATTTTTGAGGAAGGCTTTTCATTCCTGTGGGCATATTGTCAATGTCACAATGGAGATAGAAAAACAGTGAGTTGATTTTGAAAGTTAATGCTCCAATATCTTAGATGTATTTTGTTAGATAGAGTTAATATTTTATTTAAAAATAATAATTAACTTACATTGTTACAGTAGCCTATTACATAAAATGTTGTTATGATTTGAAGTATTATTGGGGTTTTAAGTTTTGTTACAATTTATGTATTAATGTTGTTTTTACAGGTCTCTAACATAAGCAGGTATATTATTAGTGTGGTTTTTACAGACCCACTAAAGTTAGTAAATATATTAGTGTTTTCTACAGGCTTACTGTATTAAAATAATTTTAATATAGAGAAACGTAGGTACAGTGAGACATATGGAACAGTGAGACAGGTGTAATTTTAGGTAAAATTACAGCTTTAGGTTGGCAGTTTCGTAGGGTTTGCTGTGTTTTGATGTGGATGTGACTTTTATGTGTTTTCACACTTCTATATATCTAAGGTAAGAAAATATCATTAATATTGTGTTTGATTGAGGTCGAAGTAAAATTTTAATATTTGAAGTCTCTTTTGATTATTTTTTTATAATCATCTCAATAATCTGAGACCAAGAACATCTGATAGGGCAAGCACTTGGCTAACCATGCTGTAAAGTTTGGTTATGTTGTCTTTGTTACTTGAAAGTGGCAGCCATTTTTACAATAAGTTGGCAAAAAGGAACAGTGAGACAAAACATGTTGAGGAACAGTGAGACTGTCTCAGTGTTCCATAATGTTGAACACTGATACAGTCTAACTGTTCCTTACCATGATGGACCTCATTGTTCTTAATAGTATTTTTTTTTTAAATAATGGCTTTATCCAACATATATAACCTATGCCAAAAATTACTTTGATTACGGCTTAAATAATTCAACTTTTTTTTAGCATTTGAGGTCTATATAATTTTTATTTTTATTTTTTTTTTAACTATGAATAGCAGCTGAAGTGGGAAATTATGTAATACAAGATTTTTTTCCTCCAGAATTAAGATGCCGCGAAAGAAGAAAACTGATAAAATCATTGGAAGAACGCCACCAGAGACCATGGAGGCTGCTATAAAACTGTTTATTGAAGAAGGAAGGAGTATACGCCAAGCTGCAGCCATGAAGGGCGTAAAATTTCAGACATTAGCCAGATATATTAAAAAATTTAAAAGTGATCCTTCATCAAGAATGGCTCCAAACTATAAAGTGAAACAGATTTTCCCGCCAGAACTTGAAATATCTCTCTGCAATTACATTATAAAATTCTAAAATGTTTTATGGGCTTTCCCTGAAAGATTGTCGGAAACTAGAATATGAACTTGCAGCAAGAAATAATTTGGTGATTCCCGACAGTTGGAACGTTGATCATCTTGCATCAGAAGCTTGGATGAAAAGATTTCGTCAACGTTTTAGAGAGCTTTCTTTAAGAACTCCTGAAGGATGCAGCTTAGGCCGAGCCATCGGTTTTAATAAGGCCAATGTAGATTTATTTTTTATGAAATTAGAAGAGGCCATGAGCCGGCAAAGTTGTTTTGGTACAGGCATGCGTCTGTACAATTTGGATGAGACTGGAACCATGACAGTTCAATCGTCTCAAAAGGTTTTGGCACTGAAAGGTGCAAAACAGGTCAGCAAAGTTATTAGTGCAGAGCGTGGCACTCTTGTCACAACATGCTATATTGTTGGGGCATCTGGCAATGCTGTACCACCCGCCTTGATATTCCCTCGAGTTCATTATAAACCGCACATGACAAATGATGCTCCACCAGGATCTCTTGGACTAGCAACAAAAGGTGGGTGGATGAATTCGGAGAAATTCGTTGAAGTCATTCAGTACTTCATCAAGCATACCCAATCATCTACAGAAAATCCTACACTACTTCTTTTGGACAACCACGAGAGTCATCTTTGCATTTAGGTGCTTGATTTGTGCAAGGCCAATGGCGTGACAGTACTGACAATCCCGCCACACTGTACTAACAAGCTACAGCCACTAGACGTAGGATTGTTAAAACCATTCCACACATTTTATAACGCTGCTATAGATTCATGGATAATTTCTCACCCTGGAGAGGTATTTTCAATTTACAATGTTGCTTCGTGTGTTGGAGAAGCTTATCCACGAGCCATGACCCCGCTAAATATCGCAGCTGCCTTTAAGAAAACCGGGATCTACTCGTTTAATCGACATGTATTTACGGAAGAAGACTTTTTACCAAGTTCAGTCACAGACAAGCCTGCACCTACAGCATTGGATGATCTTAATAGAAATTCATTATCTTGCGAACACTTAGTTAAAATGAGTGTTCCTGCAGAAAGTTCTGTTGTGGATCACCTTCATGTTGTCACTGCATGCCCAAGTAGGACAGAATCAAGTAGTCCAATCTATTTAAGTCCACAAGATATAAGAGGTTTTCCCAAGAAAAAGAAGGAAGGGACAACTAGAAAAGGAAGGCGAAGAGGGAAAACCATGATAGCAACTGACACGCCAGAAAAAGAGGAAATTGCCAACAGAAAACGCCTGAAAAAACAACCTCAAGCAAAACGAAAAGCGTTAAAAAAATTGTTTGAGGATGAAATTGAAGATAGTGATGAAGATGGAGTTCAGCTAGAATATAAAGAATCTTCTGATGAAAATAATTTTTCTGAGCCGGAACCTGAACAGGAGCTCTTCGGCAATCTTCATTATGATCCAGAACCAGACAACTTTGTGCTTGTAGAATTCAAAGAAAAGGGAAGCAGGTCTAGTGCAAATATTTACTACTGTGGACAAGTTTTAAAAAAAATGGGTGATAGTGCATTTGAAATTAACTTTCTCCGTAAAAGTATGAAGTGTCATGGAAAATTTATATTTCCTTTGATTAAAGACAGTGGAGAAAAATGATATTAAAATGGTCTTGCCCGACCCACAAAGGCTTGGGGCAACTAAGAGACAGCAAGCATTTATTTCATTTAATATTAAATTAGATAATTATAATGTTCGTTAATATTAACCAAATACTATATTATGGATGAAAATTATGTCTCACTGTACCACAGGTAAGAGGAACAGTGAGACATTTTGGTGTTTTAGGGTTTTTATACTTTTTTGTTGTTTAAAAAAGTATTTTTTGGTTATATTTTGTATTGGTTGCAAGTTTGCACTGTATATAACATAATTATTTGTCAAACGTAATTTTTCCTTTTTATATTTTGAAACTAAAATACTTCAAAAATTACCTGTCTCACTGTACCTATGTTTCCCCTACATGTAACTAATATAATTTAAAATTTTAGATATCCACTAAATGCTAAAATGGTAACACAGGATATTTCATCACCACCACATGAATCATCAGGCTACTTAGGTCCATAGAACATAAAATATATATTTCTTAATACACTTTCTGAAAAAGAAAACCTTCCTACATTTCTATTAAAATAAATATGCATTTAACTGTGCATTTTATAAATAAAAAAAGAGTTTTTAACAGAAACAAAGGATATACCTTGAAACTAAAGAATAAAGAAACTTAAGACTAACAGAACATAATTATAATTTAGGCCTATACGTTTTTATTTTGAAGTTGGAGTCAGAGTCGATATCTTTCTACCGACTCCAACTCCACAGTCCTGGTTTTTACAGGCCCACTTAAGTTACCACTTAGATATATTTTTAGGTGTATTTTTTTACACAACTTTAACTCAATCAGTGATAATATTAATATTTTTTTATAGGAGCTTTAACACGAGCAAAGTAACCAACAGCCAACACTGCACTCACTTATAAGGAGCTCTAAATCTTTTGAATTTTACTTGTGTTTGCGCACAGTGAAGTCTACAATTTATTCTCCAACAGAAATTAAATTTTGAGTCTTTCAGTGAGAGCCTGAAGCTTAATGCTCTCACCCTCTACCAAGGCAGTAGATAATAGGCCTGGTTCCCACCATACTGAATGTCCTGTTTATTTCTTTTCAGCCGAGGTTTTGTCACATTCGACAAAGTTGAAGTTGCTGACAGAGCTATAACCGAGGTAAATCAACATTTAAGTGTTTATTATTCTGTTATTTAGTACTCTAATTTATCAATAATTTTGTTTTTAAAAGGCACAGCTGGTGTGCCAGAATATTTTAGGCCATTGTTTAAACCATCATAGAATGGCATCAGAATGATACATATAGTGTGTGTGGTAACATCTTCAAGGTGACCACTGATTGTGAAGACCAGGGGAACTGGGAATTACGATTGAATCTATACAATCAGGAAAAAAAAAAACAGGAAAAGTATTGCACTTTTTTTTTTTTTCAATTGTTTTGAGTGGGGAGCAGGTAGGTGTCCTACCTGTGGTGGCTTATGGTCAAGTCTCTCAACAGTATAAAGTAAGATTAAAAAAAAATTAAGGCCCAGCTTATAGTAATTTAAAGTGTTTTTTAATACATAGTTGATGTTGTAGATGGTGGCACATTAAATGTATAAGATAACAACTCACATCGGTGGACGCATGGTATAACTCTCTTGAGTTAGAATGGATTGTCGGTGACAGAGAGATCAGAGTTTGAACCTGATTGAGTGTACTTAGGGTTTATTCCTAAATTGCTTACAACTATCCCTGCACACAAATGTTGATACATTTCCTCTAAAATTCAACTGTCCTCATATATTTCCTATTAAATAATTAATGTATACATGTATAAACTAAATGGGTAACTAAGAATGGTGAAAAAATAAATATAAATGAATTGAATAAGACTACAATAATTTACAAGCCTGAGCATTGAGTAGAAATATTTATTACTAACTAGTGAGTGCACTCTTAGGCACCAAAAATGTTTAAAATAACTAGGCAAATAGGCATAAAAATATGGAGTCTAGGCACCAGAATAAGCACTTAAGTAGCACCACTTCTCACTACTAGTTCGGGCTGTACGCATATACTCTACTAATTATGTTAATAATATATTAGGGATTAGGAAGGTGGAATTTGAGAGTAAATGTATCCGCATTTGCATGTAGGGAGATTGAAAAACAATTTAGTATAAAACACCTTAAGTACACGGGACTGAGATTCGAACCCCACTTTCTCCTAGTGTGGTTCTTATTTTTAAAGTTTTGAAATGATGTCTGACCCTCCTATGATTTAATATACATAAATATATTTCGTGAACAGGTTTATGCAGATTTGACTACATTTAGAGGCCACTCAAGTCAATTGAAATTTCTACTTACCTTAATTATCTTTCCAATTGGCTGAAAATGTATCCATTTTGCCTGACTTCTCCATTCACATTCTCTTGTCTTGATTCCAGAATTAAGCTCACTAATATAAAGGGCTCACCATGCATACCTAGGTTTAGTTTTAGCTTACTCGCTGTATCTAGTAAGTAAATGCAATGTGATTTGACAATACTGCCAGCAACACATGTCACAGAAATGGAGCTTGCATACTTATGTGACAAACACTACAAAAGAGCCTCCACTGCCTAGCATGTCGGCACCACATATTATTAGAACTCAATTCTTGCAAGTGTGATAAACGAGGCTATGCATTGTACATCATTTGGCCATGATATAGCCATTTTTAAACGTTTTGAACAGTATTTTCAAAATATGGATGTTTCATGGCCAGCTCAAATTCACTAAATTGGAAGAAAATAGTTTGTGTAACATTTGAATTTTTCTAGTGTGTATTTATCTTAAGAGCTTGGCTTACAGCTCCTCTTCCTATTTCAGCACCCTCTAATGGCCTCCATTTACTGCAGCAACTTAGTTCTTATGAAAAGATAAATGCTGCTATCTATAAAGTTGCCAGCAAGAAACTAGAAGGGCAACTGTGGTGTTTAAGTGAGGAGCTTATAGGTTTGGGCTTTTTTTCTAAAATATAAAAACGTGTCTACAAGTTCAAAATAAGCTATGCTTCAGTCCCTTAATGAAAGGGACGTGGTCGATGAGCCTTCTAAGCGCATCCAGTTGAGTGGCAAGATTTCTCATGATATGAAGATTTTCAGAGATTACTAAAAGCAAGCAAGGGTGACAGTTAAACATTTAATAGTTGTTAATGACAATGCTGAGAAGGGTATGGCACTTATGAAAGAGACAGTACAATGCCCTTATAACAAATAATGAAGACCAAAAACCATATTTATTACAATTTGTAGAATAACATAGGTGTTGTTATCCCTGCTTCAGTAAAAAAACACTTAAATCTCAGACAAGTAGAGAGTTACAAGGAACTCTGATTTAAGTGATTTTCTCTGTGTCAACAGTGAATGTTATTTCAAGTGGAAACAATGTTCTGTTGTCTTTGATAGGCATAATTAACTTAGATAAGTATTTGTGTGTGGAATTTTTCAAAATAATGAATACAGCAATATTTCTGCACTATGATGCACAATATATACAATCACAAGTAAAACATTGAGCATAATGAGTTACCACTTAATATTAGTTAAAATAGTTGAAATTTCACACTCATAATTTTTTTATACACCGAGGAACACTTTTAGGGGGTCAAAGCTTATAAAGTGTTGGAAACTTTTTTTTTTAGTATTATCAGGACCACCCTGCTCCTCATCAATGGCAGTCCAGTATACTACGACATTGATGCCTTAACTCATTCAACCACCGAAGTGGGTCACATGCTGTTAATCATTAGCTGATAATTTTCTAGATTCTCAGTAGTTGAATGGGTTATATTTTCAGATAGGATTTTTTTAAATATAATTTGAACAGCGGAGTTCTACTTCATGATTTCAAAGAACAGCATTTCAAATTTGCTGTTTCTTAAGAAGGTGAACTTTTTCCCTATCCCACAACACCCTGCTGTTTCCTCTCAAGATCTGGGCCATTGTTCCCATTGTTCTCCATCCATTTACGTTCATTGGAAGCAGGCACATATTATAAAATAGGCAATTATATGCACTATAAAATTAACATATTGTACCTGTAATAACATTAAATGTATATATTTCTCAACTGCTGTTTTACAATTGGGGAAAAGAAACGTAAAATAGGCAAAATCTGGTCCCTATCAATAACACTTGATCAAGTGATAAAATTTGATGGTGTGTCTAGCACTTCTTTTATAAAACATTTTCATTCAAAATCATTTGTTCAAAGTATCATAACAGAAGAACTTTTTTTTTTATTCAGAGAGTATTGTTTTTTGCCATAAAAATTGGTCTTGATCAATTTTATATATTTTATTGAGGTAGATTTACAAGAAAATAATCCCATACTAGCAATCGATAAAGCTAAGGCTAGACTCACATGCACTTGGCCACAGTTGGTGAATAGGTCAGAATTAAAATCTCAGTTGGATGCCTTGTGAGAGCACATTTTTCAAATACATAATCTTAAAAATAAAAATAAATCCATATGTATGTTTTTTTTCTAGGGAATTTTAAACACTTATTTGATTTGTACACGGCTATTTCAAAATCAACCTCTGATTGGCTGGTAAAAAAAAAGTTAAAAACAGATTTAAAAAAAATCTTACCACATACAAAACTTACATAGATCATAACTGTTAAATTTTCCACATAGCCATCACCCAAATTCAGACACTTGCTGTACCATGGTACCAGCTTTTGTGAGCCCTCATCACGGAATGGTGCCTCCAGTGTACCCTTGTTTACTCGAATAGCTCCTTGGTGGTTTTGAAGTGCTGGGTAACCAGCCAGACCTTCATCCTGAAGAGATGGTAATCGCTTGGCGCCCAGTCAGAGCTGTAAAGGGGTTGGGAGTTGAAAATATTCCAGTTGAACTGCTCGAGTAAAGCCTTTGTGCGGGTCACAGTATGGGGCCGGCCACACTTTTCATGCAGGAGAATGACACAGTTGGTAAGCATTCCACGCCTTTTGTTTTAGATCAACCTTTAAAGCTTCTTTATCAGTTTCACAATAAACCTTTAAGGTAATTGTGAAACACTAAACAAGCTTTTGAGGTCGATCCAAAACAAAATACACATAATGTTCACCAATGACATTGTTCTCCTGCATGACAATATGTGGCCCCACACTGCGGCTTGCACAAAGGCTTTACTCGAGCAGTTCAATTAGGAGATTTTCTCTCTCTCTCCTTCTCTCTCATCACCTTACAGTCTGGATCTGGTGCCAAACATTATTATCTCTTCAGAAAGAGAAAGGTCTAGCTGGCTATATAGTGCTTCAAAACCGATGAGGAGCTAATGAATGGAGTCAATGACTGTCAGCACCGGTCCTTGACAAGGGTTTGCAAGAGCTGGTGCTACGGTATAATAAGTGTCCAAATTTGGCTGGCAACAATCTGGAAAAGTACATAATGCACTTTATACATATAAGTTTTGTATGTAATAACATTTTTTAAAACATACTTTACTATTTTTCATTCATCAGCCAATCAGAGATTGATTGGAATAGCTCTCTTATTATGTATTGTGATTTACAGATGAATGGAAGCATGGTGTCAGGTGTGCAGTTGAAAGTTTCTCTTGCCAGGAGGCAGCCAGTTATTCAGCCAATAAATGATGCTTCATCCTCGTCCACCTGGTCTACCTTAGGTATGGTGTTGGCTTATCAATAAAAATATGTTAATGAAGGACTTGATCTAGTAATTAAATCTAATAAGAGTTCCTGTGTCCCCGCCATGTGAAATCTCACCTTCATTCAATATTTCCTGAGTGGGATGACTGATCAATTTTAAATAATGTTACCATTAGGACGTACATATCATAGTAAAATACCACATTAAAAGTCCAATAATCTAGCACCCAATTGTTCGGCAACGATATCGCATGTTACCCTACCTGCCACCAATCTTTTGGCTTTTCACCAGTCCAGTCAGTCTTTGTTAACATTTGTGAGATTGTGTGTTGTTATGTATTACATATATATTCATATTTGCGTATCTAGTTCTTTATAATGTTTTCTAAGCCTAGTAAAAGTGTTGATACAGCTAAAACAATGAAACGAAACATGTGACACTAACAATATCTCATAGACTGCCGGATAGCACAATATTGGTTTTGTCAATAAATAAATTATTACATTACATATTAACCATGACCATTTTAAAAGTTTATTTTCCTTGTTTATACGCATTACACAGATATAGTCTGATAATCTGGCATATTTGCTAAAGTCTCGAGCTTGCCAGATTATTAGACCTATACCATGTATATATTCTTTTATCCTACATGAAAACACTTGATAAAAAACATATAATGTATAATGTTGATACAAACATTGTTGCTATACTTTCTATTGTTTCAGCTGCTAGCCACTCACAGAAGGGAAGCCATAAAGATAAGAGAGAACCAGTGGTATATGATGAAGATATATTTACGTAACCATAACGATGGTATGCAATAGAAAATCAGATAATTTTGTATTGGTAACCAGTGGGGTCGGAATTTTGTCTACTTTGAATGTTCGGCTCTAATTTTTAAAATATACTTGCTATATTCTATTGCCTTTCAAGAAAGTGTTGGAGGAAGAGTGGTGGAAGGATAAAGGGAAGATTGAGGCATTTTACTAAAGTGACTCAGCCACAGGCTGGAAATGACTGTTGATGATGATGATGATGACGATGATGATAGATGGATGATGTTGGTACCTTAAGAAATTGATTTTCTTTTCAACTGAGTGATGCTTGCAAGGTGAATCAACTTCACCGTTTTATAGCAACTATTATCCTGGTCATGGTTGTTCACAGTTAAAAGAGGTAAACCTAATCATCACAATAACCACTAGAACTATCAGAGTAGTAAAAAGTAATCTCCATCTGTAATTAAATAGCAGATCTTGGTGAGAGACGGGAACTGAATCAACCCAAGAGCCATCATTTGGTGATTATAATTTTAATTTTCAAGCAATATCAAACTGTAGTTCTTAAAAGTATGATAGACATAATATTTATTTTAAATTCAATCATAAATCAGGCACTTGGCCATAGTGAGTGTCTTCAGGCTTTCTCACTCAACTTAAAATTTAAACTAATACAGTTAATAAAAATGCATTTTCTCAAGGCATTAAGTAAAAACTAAACTGTTATTATAAAGTAGTAAATTATAATATTACCTGAGAATTATTACAATCTACATGCAATGTAAGTGATCATCTTAGTCATACAATCGTCCAAAGTATTTTGTGTCGATTGCAACGGTCTATTTTCGTGCCCTGTGACATCATATATAGTACAGTATGGACTTTTTCATTTAGAAGTATGAGTGAGTGCTCAAGTGCCCACTTTGCACCCACCTCAAATTTGAATCTTTCATACAGGCCTATCTTAAAACTCCATTCCTCTTGAACAAAATGTACACTTCGTTTACCCTGAAAGGTAGCACACTTACTTGAGACGTTTCCACTCTGGCATAGCTTATAAGATATGACTATAGTGTAATTTGTCAAGTAGAGCATGTTACCTTTCAGGGTAAACGAAGTGTACATTCAATTATTGTGAAGGAAACAATAGTTTACTTTAAACTACAATTTTGTTTGAGAATCTATTATTTGCAAATATTTAAGGAGAAACAAAGAATTTCCCTTTATTTATCTCTAATGCGAAAAACAATAAAAACAAATGTTTTATATATTTATTTAATAGACACTTTGTTTACTCTGTAAGGTCACTGGTTACTTTGATTAATTACACTAAGGTGCCAACTTAATTGCTGTATTATAGTGAAATCAACCAATGGAGGTGAAGCAATTTTGGTGTAGGTGGGGTGGGGATTAGCTAATTATAATCAAGTGGGGGGTAGGAGGGACGAGAAGGGCTTTGCTCCACAAGCCAAAGGGGAGTCTAGGGTCCCTTCTATATTATTTTGAAAGTTGGATGGCCCTAGAGTATATTTGGAATAGTCTTCACCAAGGAAAATGTTTTAAATTGGGATGGCCATGTGAGCTCTTTAAAAACTTTAAAAAAAAGAGATGCACTAAGAATATATCTATAGTGGTCCTCCCCTATTTTTGTTAAACATTGGGTTACCTCTAATGAATATTTGGAGTGGTCCTTCTTGGCAAATTTTTGAAAACTAGGAGCTTTCTATTAATATTGGCAACTCTAAAAAGCTTGTATTATGTTGGCTACCTTACTTAATACTTCCTGTCTGTATCTATTGTTGGTTTGATTACTGGCTAAATGTCTCATTTATTAATTAAATATGGTCTAGGGGTAAGGTGTCAGATTTCTATGCTGGCGGCCGGGGTTCAATTCTCGGTCCCGGCACAGATTTATCTGATTACCAAACCCTTCCTTCACCTCTGACAAGATATCTTGTGAATGTGGGGAATGCCAGGCCTCCACCGTGGTTTGGATTCCACGTTAAACTGTAGGTCCTTCATTTAATCTCACAATCACCCTACCATTACACATTAGCGTAAGTGCGTATAACCCGAACGGGTAGTAAGACGCGGTGCTAATAATAATAATAATAATAATAATAATAATAATAATAATAATAATAATAATAATAATAATAAATAATAATAATAAATTAAATACACTGTTTTACACATTATCAATGTATGTGTGATTTTGTTTCATGACCTATTCAGTCTAATAATTTATAGAAGCTATTTGGATTTATAATATTTTGAAATCGAGATTCCTCTATAAGCTATTTTGATTGGCCATTTTTTGAAAGCTAGATACCCCTAGAAAATATTTAGATCAGACCTCCCCTATAAAATTTTTGTAAACTAGTTTCTTAAAGCTATTTAGAGTTTGTTTTTTGTGGTAACTGGAGCTCAATGTCTCCTCACTTGACAGGACTGGCTGACTTAACCTGTTTTAAGGAAACAGGAATTGAAAGGTGTAAAACACCCGGTAGTAAAATGTGTTTAATAAAAACATAGATGTATTAAACACAGAAGAAAATTCCTTTGAAAGTCTTAAAGACAATACACAATGCTTGATAATCAGTGTTAAAAGACTGTTCATATTCGAAAATATAAGAGGGGAGTAAAGTAAATAATATATTCCAGGAGAGGAGGTGAAACAAAATTCTTCAATCTTACCCACCACCCCTTTCCCTTTTCCCCTTGATTCCACTTCCATCTAATTCAGATAAATGAGCTGACATGTATTCGAACCCTGGACCTAACCGTGATACAATGCTCTGTTCAGGTGTTATTTTATTACATTAAAACAAGCCTAGCCTGCTACCTTTTAAAATAAATAGAGGGTATGGATGATTTTATATGTACGATAACATAAATACAGTAGGATCTGGCTAATTCGACATGGGCTCATTTGAAAAATTGGATAACTTGAACCCACCATGATTCATCCATAAATCAATGGGTCAAAAATAACATTTAATTAGAATTTTAAAAGTAAATATTTGACTAGTTTAACTAGTTGACCAGTTTGACTAGTTAATATTTTCGAGTTAAGTTTTTATTTTTTGTATGTTAATTTTTCCATGTTTTTATGTTTTGTGTTACATTTTTTATGTTTTCAAGTATGTATATATTGTGTATGTATGTTTTATATTGAATAAATAAAATATCTGTCTTTATATAGCATATTTTGAGGTTATTGATTCAAATTTAGATACTTCTGAAACTGATTCATTAGAATTTAATATATTTCGATTTTTTTTAGATATCCCTTGTACTTCAAATTAAAAAAGTCCTACTGTATTTACTGTTTGGATCCACTCAATTTTTGAAACATTAAACTTAGCCTATGGCTTGGTTATTTTTAAATCCAATATTTTCAATGAAGATGGTTGGTCTTAACTAGTAATGTCTCACTGAGAAACATTAAATGATCAACAAAACAAAAGTGTGTATAAGGGCTGGTCTTATGATTCCTGGATAAATATTAATCTGATAGATAAATATTTCTATCTGGTGGATAAGTTAAAAATCTATTTTATGACTGCCAGATAAACTGTATTTATCCATCACATTTATATTGGGAGGTTTTAAGTACTTGATAACTTTTATCTGGAAGTTAAAATGCTCGTTGCCATAGTTACGTGTTGTTTTTAATGAGGCTCCGCCAATCGGAATCTGATGTTAGGTTAAAATCTTGGTTTACATGTTTAGTAAGCACAGGCCTAGGCTCTAACTATTTAAAGTTAGAACATTTGATTCAATTTTATATAAACTGACAAGCTATTTGTAGAGTTGTATTTATATAAGAACAAATGATCAAAATGCGAGTACGATAAATTAAATTTTGTAAATGTTGTGCCCAACTATTGCCCACATTTTAGCAGACATCGAAATTAGTACTTGCAAGACAACTTTGCTTCTGCGCCCATGTGACCATAGATAAAAGTATAGCACATGGCGCCATCTGTTTCCTCGCACTCGTTTAGCTGCCATTATTTAACAAATGTTGAGCGTTCTCACCACTCATGTTAACTTGATCTGTGCTTGCTAGGTTGTAGTGCTATCAGCAGGGCTTATACGCTTGCGTACACTAGTAAAAACAGTACCAACCTTGCGTGTTCTGAATAAAAAATATTTATCCTACAAATAGCTATCTGGCAGATAAATTCAGTTCATAAGACGCGTAAAACATTAAAGTGGCTGATAACTTTTATCTGGTAGATAACTTTAACCTCCCAATAGCAATATTTTCTGGTAGTCATAAGACCAATAACTTTCCAACTATCCATTCTATATCCTATCTAATTAATTTTGGGAAGCAACTAGTGTGATAATATATGCATGAAATTAAGAAACTAAAACAAAATAGTCAAATAATAAATTGACATAACAATTCTATGGTCCTAATATTATTTTAAATAAAATATTTATTGATGTTTTGACTCTGATTGATCTACAGTAATACCTGTTTAGAATTTACTGCCAATTTTTAAATGTTTACTTCAAAACCTTAAGATGTTTGTAAACAACATAGTTTGAAAGTTAAAACAAATCATAAAAGTTTAAGCAAATACTCTTTAAAGAACAAAACAAATCAAACACATTTTATTTACACATTAAAATAATACTTACAAGTGTAACATATTTGTGCAATACTTCAAGGTTATATATTTTTCTAAAACATCAAAGTCAAAAATAATATTTATTAAAATTAAAAAAATGAATTAACATATGCAGATATATTTATGTTAAATTTTATTTCCACAAAAATAAAAGATAACAGTCCAAATATAATGCCTTATTAAGTTTCTGTGCCCACTATATTAGTGAAGACATCACATATTCGATTATATTAAGGCTTTTAGTAAGCTTGAGAAAGTTTTCATGATTAAATTGGACTTAAAAAGGTTTCCACATAAGTTTTGTTTGTGTTTATCGTTAATTATCCACAAACACAATAATCCGTCAAGGTGTTGGTGGGAAGTAATAGTCCCAATGATGGTGATGGAACGTTTTTCCTGACCCAAAACCCATCAGAACCAATGCTGCTACCAACACAAGCAAAATGCACAATGCAATCTGTAAATCTCTTTTTCTTTCTTCTCCCTCACGAGCATGCGGCATAACATACTGCCACATTTGACGCAAGGTACGTATGGCCGCACCATGGCACGCCTGAATCAGTTGCTGACTCAGTTCACTCACAGAACTATCGCCTCGACTGGATAAATGTCTCCTGGGAGGTGGGTGGAATGAAGTATATTCCTCCTCTTCTTCGTCACTGCTGTAACGACTGGCAGGCTTCGATACATGATGCCTTCGTCTCCTACTTGAGGTGGAAGGAACTAAGCTAATCATTTCTTCTTCAGATTCTAGATCCCTCTGTACGGGGGCTATGTGAGAACGAGAAGGAACTCTTGCAGATACGGGGATGGAAGGAGGGATATATTCTGGAAGAAAAGAGTGAATTGGTTCTGTAATTGGCATGTAGGTTGGTAGTTGTGGGTGTGGAACAGAACTTGTGATGTTTTGGGATTGTACATTTGTAGGAATGGGGTAATGGATTGGTGAATGGGGGATGATGTAGTCGTTTGACTTGTGAGTGGACTACTTGCAGGAGGTGTTGAAAAGATACTTGCCGGTACCTGAGAAGTGGAAAGCTGACTTGAAATGTTTGGGGATGTAGATCTTCTTACTTCAAAAGTGTGCTGTGTTGAAGTCTGGGGTGTCGGTTGATCTCTTTGTACATTAGTAGGTGATAATTCTTGGTCTGGTGATGAGGGTGTTTGTGTGTGTGAACTCTCAACACATACCTTGAGTGGTGTTGGCCGAGAATCGTACAGCTCTTGCAGGAACGACGAAGGAAGTTCAAGTCCACCAACCACAAGATTACCAGACTTGCTGGTAAGCTCAGTAACCGACATGGACATACCATCTATATCTGACACTTTTATCTTTTGCGCTTGCAGTTCCCCTACATTCAGTCTCTCGACATCAAGCTCACCAACTTGTAACCTCTGTGTTCTTAGGACCTCTACTTCCGTGTTCTGATCTGGGGTCATGTACACAGGTATATGACGCTCAATTATTGTTTGTGTAACTGTTGGTGGAGGCGTTGGAGCTTTTATTTTGCTCTCAGGTTCCCTAAGTTCAACCTCTGCTTTTTTAGATTCTGGTTCTTCCACAACTGTACTCTCGGGTGAAGCTCTTGTTCCACATACCAGACGCCCTATAACAGCAGGTTCACAAACATCTGGGGTAGGTAATGTTTCCATTGGCGTTTGTGTAGAAACCTCTGGAATACATGTTTTCTTCGTAGATTCTGGTGTTGTCCTTTTAGTTTTAGTTTCAACATTTAATTTGTTAGATTGCAGATTCTCTGCATCATACCCACCATCCATGCAATAATCATCTGGAAGAGGATCTGTTTGTGTGCAGACTGACACTTCTTCAGGCTCAAAGGAAGTTTGTTCTAAGGTAGTAATAACTTCTTTGGTTTCTTCTTGTTCATAATATTGTCTGTAATCTTCATCCTGGGGTTCTGTGATATCTGTTTCTTGCTGTGAATAAAATAATTTATCTGATAATGCAGCAAGTGCCTCTTCCTCTTTTAGGTTATCAAAGGCTTCCTGCGAATCCAATTGCTCGTCTTCGATCTCCATTTCCTCCTCGTCTGCTCGCCAATTGCATCTCGACCATCTCTGCTTTTCCTGGGTGGTCGTGGTGGTGCGGGTAGTGGCCTCCCCTTCATTCTTTCAATGACATCGCCTGACTGAAGGTCCCTGCTGCTTCCATGGGATTCTTCTTGTTGCAATTGCTCCAAGTTGTCTCCTATCTCTATGTACGACTCACTTTTATTGTCTTGCTCTATGTATCGAGGTTCAGCAACTCTCCCTCGTCTGGGTGGTCGAGAAGGTCCTAGGGTGCTGTAGTTTCGTAAAGGACGTTTTGGTGGAGATTTCCTAGGCAGTGAAAAGAACTGGGAGAATCTTGATCGCTTTCGACGTCCGGGAGCAGGGGGCCTGGGTGGTTTAGGACGTCTGGGTCTCTCTGGTTTGGCTGGAACAACTTTAGTTACCGAGGCATAGCCACCGAATTCAAGCTCTATATCTCCTTGTAGGTCCTCATCCTCATTCACAAGGTCCCTCTCTGAAGGGAGTGAGCTGGCTCCACGGGATGTACGATCCTCGTCAGCAATGGAAGTTCCGCGGGAACTCTTCCTGCGAACTCTTTTGGGAGGTATGGGAGGCATATCAAAGTCTCCATCATGAGGCGCATCCGGGATTATATAATCTCCTTCCATCCTCAAAGCTATGATCTGTAATAACAACCAAAATAACAATTATAGGCCATTTAATTATCTTACTTAAATCATACAGGAATTAAAAATAATATAATAGAAGAATAACATGGTAGAGGAACGCTTAGTACACCTGACAATAACCCGAGAGGTTGGAGTTTGACTATGAAATGATGTACAGAATGCTTTTGCTTCCTGTTTTTACATTTTCTCCGACCAAATGTTGTAGTTCACCTCGAAATACCCCAAATGCTGAAATCTTGCTCCAATGTGTAAATAATAATATAAAATGTATACTTGGAGATTATATTTTGAATTAGTTATATATTCCATAACTACTGTCAACCATAGTGAACTGTAAACATGGATGCTTAAAATTTTTTTGTATTGATGCTATTTTTAATTAATATTGCTAGCATAATATGTCAAATACTTGTTGGTCACTTCCATTAAAATGAGAGTATAACATTGGTATATATTTAAAAAACATTTATACTGATTTAAATATTTAATCATATATCTAATATCGACTTAGCATCAGTGACATAACGATGAGATCCGGACCCCTCGCCTGCGTACTCAGCTCACAGGCGTTATCCCCCTCCATACACTGCCAGCTTGAACTTAAACAGTTACTTAAGCACGTTGTTATTTTATTTTAAACTTTAACTTAAGGTCTTTGTGTGTGTTTAAGTTTGAATAAATAATATTTTTTGCATTTCTAACACAATTTCAATGAATGTGTGCTAGCACTATTTGTTGAGAGGTGGTGGGGGCGGGGGAGGGTATTTGTACAATTGGAATGGTTGTGGGGGAAGGTAGTTATGGCCAGGATGATAGCTGGGGGAAGGAAGAACTTTCTTTTAGACTCTCCTAGATATGAAATCCTCGCTACATCACAGCTTAGATCCTTTTTCAAGCTTTCAAAACGACTTTAAATTATTTATTATTTGGAAGAAATATTGAAAATGATTTATTTGTTAAAAAATATAATCTACAAAAATAATTAGAAATAAATACTTATAATAACAACTGAAAATATATTTAGGATTTTTCTCTTTAACTCTACTTTTGATTTGTTATAGTTATGTTATAAGGTAGTAGAATTATATATTTGCCAAAGAGATTAATTTAAAACCACTTACCTCTTCAGGTGTGATGTGAGATGTTACATTTTCAAGCCAGTCTTCTTTAGTGTAATGCCCATTACACATAGAGTTTGGAATAGAACTCTTCCTGTTCCGTCTTCTGCGTTTTGGCACCATTGGTGGCGTGCCAGCGTCTTCAACAACATTTTCCTCCACCTGCCATTGATTCTCGAAATCTTCCGGTACTTCCTCACTAGGCTCGTCAAATGACTGTTGATTTGTTTGCTCCTCAGTGTCTGTTATTACGAAGGAAGGCTGTTCGCTCCTCTCTTCCTGTAGGTCTTGTTCTCTTTCTTCTGACCCAGCCTGTATACTAGTATCCATTTCTTCTTGTGATTGCACTTCTTCTCGAGTAAAATCCTCTGGTTCAATTGTGTCATCATCTTGCTGACGGATTCTTCTGCTTCTCTTTGGCCGAGTAGGAGGGAAAGTGTTGTAAAACTCTGGCGTTGGTTCTTCAGCTGGAGACGATTCTTTTGACTTACTTGACCTCTTCCCCGGTCTTAGTGATCTTGTACGCGCTGGCTTCATAGGTTCTCTTTCCGGAGTAGCTCGATACTGCTGACCGAGCTGTTCAACTTCGTCTTCTTCGTCGTCGTAGTATTCGTATTTATCTATCTGGGAGAGGGTGTTGGCGGGCTGACGGAAAGCTTCCCGGATCTCCGAGGTTAACATCCTGCCTACGTCCACGTCTTCTTGACTGATACCTTTCTGGCGAAGGAAGAACTCGTCTGAGTCGATCTCTTCTAGAACCCCTTGCCTGTGTCTGTCGGAAGAACTTCCTGAGGATATTTGCTCTCTGTCTGACCCTTGTATGCTACCAGAACTCGCTAATGGCTCAGTCTCTTTTCGTCCCGGGGCCATAGTCAGAGCGTACGCGTAGTCTTTGTCGTGAAAAGCAGAAGTAGAGACTGTGTGTCCTGAGCCGGGTCGTTCTTCTCGCGTATCTTCTTCCTCATCCAATTCTTCTCGCGTATCTTCTTCCTCATCTCGTTCACCGCGGTATCTGTCTTCTTTGGCGAATTCGTCTCCCTCATCTCGTTCATCGCGGTATCTGTCTTCTTTGGCGAATTCGTCTTCTTCAGTTTGATCACTACTTTGCCTTTCAATAGCTTTTCTTGCTTCGTCACTTCCACTGGGTGGATTGTCATCGTCCGCAAACTTGATATCTGTGAACCGATGTAACCAACGTTGGCCGACCGGGCCCTTTTTACGGAATGGCGTGGTTGGGGGTGGGGTTTGTGCGCGTTTCGTCTTAGGGGAGGCGGTTACGAACTCGCCTTTAGCCCTTAGCTTCCTGTCGAAGATCCGGGGGTACGTTTTAAAGTCGAAATCAAACATTTTTTTCTTGGAAGATGTCGTTGACACCGTAGACACGTTGGCTGATCGTTCACGAAGAGGGCGTCTCGTACTGCTGAAAACAGAACGACCTTTAGTTCTCGACGATAGGCTGCTAAGTGTTGGCATCGAGATCTTTGGTCGCTGTGGCATGTTGAACTTTGGACGCTCCGGAAAGTTGAACTTGGGTCTCTCGGGCATGGTGAACTTAGGTCTCTCAGGCAAGTTGAATTTGGGACGTTCCGGTAGGTGAAACTTTGGTCTTTCCGGCATGTTAAAGGATGGTTTTTTAATGTTTCTTAGCTTGGTCCTGAGTCTACCGGCTTGTGAACGGATCCTCTGCTGGAAGCTTCTAGCCTGAGACTGTTTCTCTTCTTCCGACATCTCCTGCTGCTTCTTCTTACGGGCGTCTTTTTTCAAAGGAAGGTCCTCAAGTCCAGACGAGTCTATCTGACTGGTGTTGAACTCACCGTCTGTACGCGATCCCGTGGTGGTCGGCGTATCGTTGAAGAAACGTTCTTCTATGCGTGTTTGTAGTTCCTGGGGGGAGATCTCCGGTTCATCACCGTTGCCCCCCAGCTCCTTGCCGGCCATGGCCTCGTCCTCATCCTCTCCGTCTCCAGGGACGACCGCCAAATCGTCGTCAAGCGGAATGCGAAGGAACCGTCGCTCACGACTGCTTATGCTGCTCCCTTCATCTTCCGACCCTTCCTTCTCTTCCATTTTCTCCGCCGCCTCCATGGCCGGTTCCTTGCGGGGCTCCGGGGGCGGAGATATCGGCTCATATACGTGGTCACTGCAACAAGAAACAACGCAAATGTTATTCTCTTCGTTAGTTGGTCAGTTTTACTTTACACAAATTAAGAATTTGAACTCAAACTGTCGATAACATGTAACTATTTTGGTACCATGTCGATAGCTGAGTCAGTTATCACATATGAGCTACTAAGTTAGTATTCACACGTCTCAAGAAGAGAGTAAGTTGTTATAAGTGAGTAAGTCAATCTTCACAAACTCGATCAGTTTTTAGAGATAATCAGCGGATCTGTCTCGCAAGTCAAAAATTGAGTCAATTTTTACCAGTAAATCAGCGAGTCAGTTATATGATTAATTAATAATTAATTAATTAATATTTAGCACCGCGTCTTACTACCCGTTCGGGTTATACGCTTTTAAGTACTAATTACGCTAATGGATTAGGAATTGGTAAAGGTTGAGTTAGAGGAAGTGAACCCACATTTGCATGGAGGAAGAGTGGAAAACCATTTAGGAAAAACCACCCCCAGTTCACCCGACCGAGATTCGAACCTCGATCTCCCCGTCCTCAGCAGTCAAGCTCAACACGACAAGCGCGTTAGCCAACTACGCCACCGAGGCGGGTTCAGTTATATGAAGTTAGTATTATTATTATTATTATTAGCACCGCGTCTTACTACCCGTTCGGGTTATACGCACTTACGCTAATGTGTAATGGTAGGGTGATTGTGAGATGAAATGAAGGACCTACAGTTTAACGTGGAATCCGAACCACGGTGGTGGCCTGGCATAAGTTAGTATTAAGTCTTCAAAAGCCAATCAATGAGTCAGACTCCTCGCAACACAATCAACGAATACAAATCAACGGGCACTTTAATATAGTAAATTTAATTTTAAAATTTAAATTAGAAATTTTATTTCAAATGTGCCGTCTATTAGCAATTTATATTTTCTAGCGTAAGTTCATACAGTGAAGAGGTATGGTTAAAAAAAAAGCATGAATATCCACCTATATATAAAATTAGAAATATTGTGAAAAAAATAAACCACCGAAGCATATCCAGTGATAGAACCACCGGCTTCAGTATTAGATTCAAACCTGTTAGCTCACGCTCAACACTAGGTTGTGGCAACATTGATTATGTCCATCAACTTTCAACTTTTAGTGCAACTTGACACTTATAGTATTTTATTCATAACTGAAGCACGGGTAGTTTTGCGTTAGTTAAAAAAAAATTGTACAACACAACCATACATGCTTCCCCATACATGCTTCCTCATATAGTATATCGTAGTTTGTGACAAATTAAAAAAAAAAAATCGGCTATAAGTAAACTTCCCCTTAATAGGTTTTACTCAGAAAAACAAACATTATTGTGATAATCATATGGCACACTCGACAAATATAAAATTATCGCTATTTTTATTAATTACACATTTTCAAAAATAAGTCGTCATTAAACTATCCTCAAATGAAATTTTAAAAAACCCGCGCATACCTTATCATGTATTTATTATTATTATTATTATTATTATTATTAGCACCTCGTCTTACTACCCGTTCGAGTTATACGCTTTAAGTACTAATTACGCTAATGGATTAGGAATTGGGAAGGTTGAATTAGAGGAAGTGAACCCGCATTTGCGTGGAGGGAGAGTGGAAAACCATTTAGTAAAAACACCCCCAGTTCACCCGACCGAGATTAAATCTTCGATCTCCCCGTCCTCAGCAGTCGAGCTCAACACGACAAGCGCGTTAGCCAACTACGCCACCGAGGCGGGTCCTTATTATGTAAAACACTCCCCAGATACCTATTTTAAACATACACATTAGAGCGATTTTTTTCAAAAATCTTAAATTTAAAAAATTTGTCGTCAGTAAACTACCCTTAAACGAATTTTCCCTCAAAAAAACAAGTACACACTAATGTTATGTCATTTAAACACTTCTAAAATATCCATTTTCTTAAATAAATTTTGGATTCTCAAAAATTAGTCGTCAGTTAACTACCTTTAATTTTAAGTCTAAAAAAAATTGCCCTGTGGTATGTTCATATAACTAAATATCAAGCTTGAACAAAATTCATCAAATAGTTTCGGTTGTAACCCCAGCGACAGACGGACGGACAGAATGGTAAGATTCACTCTTTTGGGCTCAGCGGCACATACGTCAGGATTCACCATGAACTGCTGGTTAAAAATGTTTACGATTACAATACTTTATCTATATGATAACGTCACATCCTACTTCTAAGGGTACGGCCAGACTGGGCGAGCGACTAAAAAATAAAATAGAACACAATGGTTGTAATAAGAGGTGGCCGGACTGGACCGAGCGCGCGCGTTTGAAAGTTAGAACTGGTACAGTCTAGTTTACAGGCGCTAGGAAATATTATTGTATGTTGATTCATCAAGTGCTATGAAAACTTCTCATTTTGACATTTTACCATCGATAAGCTTAGCACACTTGCTACTAAAGGTCTAATTTAATTGGTAAGACCATAAGCCATATATATATGTAAAAGTTATATGTTGTAATACTTTCAATATTATAATCAAAGCAGGCCTTTACAAATAAGAATCACCATTAGCACGGGTAGAGGATGGGAAAACCTTAACAATAAATCACTTGTCAAAAACTACCCTCAGTCCACTCAGCCAAGAGTCAAACCTTTGCCTCCTCGTCAACAACTATCGAGAGATATCTGTTAATCATGCGCTCGCCAGTTTGGTCAATCAGTCGCACGCTTGTCAGTCTGGCCGAACCCTTCGGTCTATATCACGTTAGGGTGCCACGGAAGTTATACTAGCTATGATGAGGTCTTCCACCCTGACCATCGTGTTTTCTTATGGCTGCGCTGCCACTATTAGTGCAGTGTCTCGTCACCCATACTGGCAGCGATGTCAGGTTTGTGATGCGCGAGTGTTGTTTTTAACCGGCAGAGCTTCCGTGGCATCTTAGTGTGATATAGGCCTAAACCTCCTGCTTTTCTTTCTTGGGAAATAATGTACTTTTATTCTAACATATTCTAAGCTGTTGGCCAATAAAATTAATACGTATTTTATTTACGTATCTAATGCAACGAATTTTAATTTTTCTTTACGTGAAAAAAAATATTGCGTTTTTATACAAAATACATCTTGAACTGGCAAATGACAATTTGTTCGAACGCACCCTCCCATGTCTACTAAAGTCGGAAGTGATCGGGTTCGCTCATCACCTCTGAGACACCATCAACACTGGGGTTCGCTAGTGTCAATGCTCAGTGATATAACCGCTTCCAAACGAATCAGTAGTTAAACGACTCACTTTTAACATGTTCATTATAAAGGAGCCATTATAATCCCAATGGGCAGTCTGCGTAAGCTCTTTTTGAGGTAGGACTATGTGAAGAAGGGTTAGGGTCAAAACCCGAACTAAGGAATCCGACTTATTGACTTAAAATGGATATTTCTTGTGTCCTCTCGCTAGTGAAATCGTGTTTAAAATAAGTTTATTTTTAATACCCTTTGATGACACCTAGCGATACGCGTGTTGAAGGTCTCAAGCTCTCCCACGGAGCACAGCTATTTTAACCTGGAGGCTGTGGGTCTGGTGTATGTATACCTTGTCTGTAGCCAAGTCATAGTTTCGTCAGCAGTGCGTTTACTATATATTACAATGATGGCTAGCATTAGTAAAGAGACAAAATATAGAAAGGGAAGCTGGTGTGAAGGTAAGCTTTATTATATCAGAAAAAAAAAAAAAATGCTTCTAAATCAAAACCTTTCTCAGATGGCGATTTATTAAAGAGTGCATGGAATCAGTTGCAGATGTGTAAGACCCATCTTAAAATAGTATTTTTTTTTCCAAAGTCAGCCTGTGCCAGAGTAACGGTTGCCAGAATAATTGAAGAGTTGGCAGGATACATAGAACATTCTCCAAAGGATCGTGCATCTAAGTTCTTTTTTTTTTTACTTCGTGGTTAATGAGGAAAGTACGGATATGACCGATACAGCACAGTTACTAATTTCATCCCTGGTATTAATGATAATTTTGAGGTCAGTTAAAAGTTGACTGGCCTTTATTCCATGAAAGGAACTAGGAAAGAATGTGACATGTTTGAAAGATTGATGGTAGTCTTAAATTAAGTCAATCTTAAGTTTGCAAATCGATTTAGAGTTATAACAGACGCACTACAAGTTATAATTGGAAAATATGAAAGACTTAATGCTTTGATAAAGAAAAGCAAAGATGACTTATCCTTAATGTAGTGTCTATCATTGTATTATCTACCAACACAACTTATGTGCAAAATCAATAAGTGTCAATAAAGTGATGAAGATCGTCATAAAAGTTGTGAACTTTATCAGATCCCGAGGACTAAACCTCCGTAAGTTTCCAAAATTTCTCTCCGAGATGAATAGAAAGTATTGGGATATTTTTAGTTATGTTTCTGATGTTCGTTAACTTTACAGAGGGAAAATGCTGGAAAGGGTATTTGAGCTGAAGAGAGCCATACAAACTTTTATAGAAAGAAAAGTAAAACCCGTGCCTCAATTCAATACGTAATTCTGAGTGATTTTTATTCTTGACAGACACACGACTGCAAGGAAAAGATAACTTAGTACAGAATATTTATAACAACATCAAATATTAAAAAAAAAAAAAACAAAAAAAAAACACGTAGTTTATGGGAAATTCAGCCCCAGAAAAATAATATATTCACTTCTCGAAACTGTCAAACTTTGAGTGTTCTGACATGGATAAGTATGCATCTACATTAGTCAATATTCAGAGTCAAGGTTCATGAACTTAAAAGAAAAGAAATTAATTAATTGACCTGTTTCCTGTCTGTTAAAGAAGTGCCTGGGAATATCAATCGGAACTGATTGATTTGCAGTGCAACACAGATAATTCGATCTAGGAAACTTTGAATAATATTCTGAATATGTTGACAAGAGCATTATAACCAAATATTTATTTGATTGCATCCTTTGAAAATGATGTCACTGTTCAGGAGGACTTATGTCTGTGAGCATCTCTTTTCGAGAATGAAGATCGTAAAATAAAAAACCTGGACTAAAATAAGTGACGTCCACCTTGAAATCACTCTTAGTGCTGCACCATCAAAATTAAGATGGTCAAGCTTGATAGAATAAATAGCCAAGCCATTATAGTTGTTAATTACGTTTACAGCCGCATCTAAACATAATATTGACCTTTAAATTGAAAAATTACACATGGACAGGGTAATTGAACTCGGAACTTTGACTTAGTATGCCTATGATTCTACCACTGAACTATCCAGGACTTATCCCATCCGAATGAACTAAGAATGGTTTTTATTTAATGGTTGTTAATTTTTTCTCCTCGAAAATTAGGCTACAATCCCCCTAAAGTTATACTCCACTCATCCCTACACTATTAGCGTAATTAAAAGGCCTAGTATGGTCCGGATGGTAGATTCGGTGCAAAAAACAAACCAATAACAAGTTTTAAAAATGAGCACACCCTAAGGGTACGGCCAGACTGAGCGAGCGACTAAATTATAAAATAGAACACATTGGTTGTAATGGGGGGTGGCCACACTGGAGCGAGCGAGCGACCGAGCGCGCGCGCTTGAAAGATAGAACTGGTTCTATTTTTCAAGCGCGCGCGCTCGACCCGGTACAGTCTAGTTTACAGGCGCTAGGCAATATTATTGTATGTTGGTTCATTGAGTGCTGGGGAAACTTCTCATTTTGACATGATATTTGACTTTTTTCTATCAGTGATAGGTTTAACACACTTGCTATTAATGGCCCGGTGACCTGGCGGTCTAGGGGTAAGGTGTCAGACTTCTGTGCTGGAGGTCTGGGGCTCAATCCTCGGTCCCGGCACAGATTTATCTGATTACCAAACACTTCCTTCACCTCTGGCAAGACATCTTGTGAATGTGGGGAAAGCCAGGCCTCCACCGTGGTTCGGATTCCACGTTAAACTGTAGGTCCTTCATTTCATCTCACAATCACCCTACCATTACACATTAGCGTAAGTGCATATAACCCGAACGGGAAGTAAGATGCGGTGCTAATAATAATAATAATAATAATAATAATAATAATAATAATAATGGCCTAATTTAATTGGTAAGACCATAAATAATATAATGTATATATGTAAACCCGATATGTTAAAATACTTCAATATTATAATCAAAGTAGGCCTTTACAAATAAGAATCACCATTAGTTTGGAGAGAGTATGAAAAAACCACAACAATAAATAAGTTTTAAAAATCACCTTCAGTTCACTGAGCCAAGATTCGAACCTTTGCTTCCTAGTCAAAAGTTATCGAGTGCAACGCACCATTCTGCCACTGGTGCGGCAAATCTGATTTTAAAACACTTCAGTACAGTACCATACGCATTTCTCAATTTATTAATTGGATGCACTTCTACTTTTTTCTTTTTTATAAATACACAATATTTTCTGTAAGAATTTTCGAGGAGCAGAGATGTACTAAGTGTGTTTGACAGAGACATCTTCTCTAACTAGGGAGGAGGGGGGGGCGGTGACCTAGTGGTCTAGGGGTAATTTGTCAGACTTCTGTGCTGGCAGCCGGGGTTCAATCCTCGGTCCCGGCACAGATTTATCATATTTCCAAACCCTTCCTTCACCTCTGACAAGACATCTTGTGAATGTAGGGAATGCCAGGCCACCACCGTGGTTCGGATTCCACGTTAAACTGTAGGTCCTTCATTTCATCTCACAATAACCCTACCATTACACATTAGCGTAAGTGCGTATAACCCGAACGGGTAGTAAGACGCGGTGCTAATAATAATCTAACTAGGGTCCGCTAATTACGCGCTCGCTCGCTCGCTCGCTCGCGCGCTCGCCAGTTTGGCCACCCAGTCGCTTGCGCGCTCGCTCGCACGCTTGGCAGTCTGGCCGAACCCTAAGTGTCTGTGCATCCTTAATGTAACGTTAACGGGAAACTGTAGTTTCGTGCTCCTGGTAATTAACTTGGTTCAACAACCGAGCGATACACTGGGAATATGTCCAGTGGACAAATAGGACAAGTTAACGTCTTTGTCCCATTTAGCTAGTGTCCTAGTTTTACTTGCAAAGCCGGACCTCTCACGTTCGTTCATTCTATTCTATGCGTCAGGCTAGTCTAATTATCACCGTTACCTAACAGAGATTTACGTAGGCGTTTCTTTTAGGAGGGAAGTAGGGGGTGAGGGGTGTTAAAATTACAACTTTCATATTTACTAGTCCAAGCAGTGTATATTTTACACCTCATTCGTGAATTTGCCCAGTTCATGAATCGGGCAAATTTATGACCATTCCGTAAACTGGTCGCTCGTGACCATTTCACGGACTGAGCAAAAAATAGTCCAGTTAATTAACTATGCAGTGCTTGGGCTGCCCAGTTCATGAACTGTATGAACTGGGTAGTTAACTAAACGTTTCCGAAAATATTAAGAGAAAAGGAAGCGAAGAAGGGTTATCATTTTTGTACGCAACGATTAAGTATGAAATGAGGTTGGGGGTGGTTGTTGCTAATGATTTTGGGTTTATTTGCTACTTTTTATTATTTTCATTTTTCCCGATATTTTGGCACTTTATTATTATTATTAGTGTCATCCAAAGGGTGCGGTTTATTTAAATGATACGAAATACAACAGAGGCGCAAATTTAAGATCGCCTCAGGCGCATTAAATCCTTGCACTGGCCCTGAGTAGATTAAAAGAAGTTCACCCGCCTTAAAGAAGGGTTGGTAAAACCAATGGTATAGATGCCATGTGTGAAACGACCCCCCAGTAGACGCAGCCGATTCGACAATTTTTTTAGACCGGAACGTCGTAGCTATGTGGTAAGCTACACAAAGCCTTTAAAACATTATACGGAAGAAATGTCCAATTAATCAACCTATAAAACTACTTTGAGTATTCAGATAAATTGCGCTGGATTTTAATATTTGTGGGTAGAAAACTTGTCTTTAATGGGAAATTCTATACATTCCAAGTATAAAGAAAATTTACTAATTCGCTCAGGGGTAATATTATTTTCATTAGTATTACCGTAAGCACCGCGTCTTACTAACCGTTCGGGTTATACGAACTTACGCTAATGTTTAATGGTAGGGCGATTGTGAGATTAAATGGAGGACCTACAGTTTAACGTGGAATCCGAACCACGGTGGAGGCCTGGCATTCTACACATTCACAAGTTGTGATTAATATACGTCTTGTCAGAGGTGAAGGAAGGGTTGGCAATCAGATAAATCTGTGCCGGGACTGAGGATTGAACCCCGGGCCCCCAGCACAGAAGTCTGACAGCTTACCCCTAGACAACCAGTTCATCCACCTCAGGGGTAATAAAAGAGCACAGATACACCTATAAAAAAACACATTTTATAAAACGAGTTTCCGAGTTAAAATTTCCAATATGTATTGTTTTATTACAATCACAATACTTCTTCTATTCTTCGTAAATGAAGTCAAGCAAAAATAAAGACTGAGGATTCAGTAAATGATGCAAATGATTTACTCCACTTTAAGTTGATTAAAAACACTCTTAATTGAAAATATCTCTTTATTTTGTGCACCAAGTCTTACTACCCGTTCGGGTTATACGCCTATGTACTAATTACTCTATGTTAGGGAGTATAAAGGTTGAATTTAGAGGAAGTGTACTCGTATTTGGATGGCGGGAGGGAGGAAAACCATTGAGGGAAAACCATCCTCAGTACACCCAACTTGGATCGAGCCCCGATTTCAATACCTTCCACAGTATAATCTATTGTAAGAGTAGCACCTTATAAATATAAACATTAATAAGGGTAGGTTTTTTTCAGGAGGAAACTGCTTATTGTTTATGTTCAGATAGGTATTTCATCAGTGTCAATACGTCATGGTAATAAATACGGTAGCTTTAAACTTTTATAATCATGTTACATAGATTAATATTTATTTGTATACTGTAAAGAAACAGGTGTTAATAAGTTAAACACAAGAGCTATTATCGACTTTGGAAAATGTAAATGAATGGGCGTTATGATGTTAAACACAAGGGTTATTAATGACTTTGGAAACTGTAAATAAATGGAAGTTAAGACGTTAAACACAAGAGTTACTATCCACTTTGAAAAATGTAAAGAAATGGGAATTAGGACGTTAAAGACTAGAGTTATTAACGACTTTGGAAACGGTAAATAAAGGGGAGTTAGGACGCTAAACACAAGAGTTATTAACTACTTTATTGAAAAGAAATGGGAGTTAGGATGTTAAACACAAGAGTTATTAACGACTTTGAAAACTGTAAAGAAATAGGAGTTAGAACGTTAAACACAAGATTAATTAACGACTTTGAAACTGTAAATAAACGAGTGTTAAAACGTTAAACACGAGATTTATTAACGACTTGGATAAGAGTTATTAACGACTTTGGAAACTGTAAATAACGAGTGTTATGACGTTAAACATAAAAGAGTTATTAATTAATTTAGAGAGTGTAAAAAATGGGAGTTAAGGCGTTAAAGACTGGAGTTATCATCGACTTTGGAAACTGTAAATAAAGGGAGTTAGGACGCTAAACACAAGAGTTATTAACTACTTTAGAGACTGTAAAGAAATGGGAGTTAGGACGTTAAACACAAGAGTTATTAACGACTTTGAAAACTGTAAATAAATGGGAGTTAAGACGTTAAACACAAGATTTATTAACGACTTTGGACAAGAGTCATTAACGACTTTGGAAACTGTAAATAAACGAGTATTAGGACTTTAAACACAAGAGTTATTAACAACTTTGGAAACTGTAAAGAAATTGCAGTAAGGACGTTAAACACATGGGTTTTTAAATACTTAATTTAAAGGGCATGTATAAGAATATTTACTTAAAGGCTGTAAACCCACATTTATTTGAAGAGAGGATAGGAAAACCAATTCAAAAATCACGTATGGAAACCCCCCACCCTTTCCCCTTTCCTGAAGTTCAGCTGGTCGGATTCGAGCCTCGACCATCCCGTTGGAGGCGATCAAGTGCATTGCATGTCAATAAAGCGTTCGACCAGTCTGCCACCGTCGTGAGTAAGCTGCATGTCAATCTCTATTAGCAGCGGCGACTCAAACCCTCGCCGTCGGTAGATCCGATATAACCCGGGTCGAAAGACACGGCTCTATTTTGTCCGCCCGGGCTAGCTGTTCCGCCTCTAGGAAGTTGGGATCCAGGCAAAGAAACAGCACTCAAGTCACTTATTTAGCTCGACTCTAGACACACTCCATATAGCCTCAAGTTGGGTACAATAAACCCTTGGGAGGTATGCCAACATGTTCGACTGCCGCGCTCATCTCCGATCAGTGAAGGTTGTGATTCCATACAGACAGATACATTTGAGGTACTCGTATCGGTGGGCACACGGACTAAATGTCAGGCTCATACGGTCTGGTTTGTTTGCCGGTGAATGGGGAGATTGAGCTCAGAATCTTGGACAGGTGTATTGATCGTTCTTTTTTTACTCAATAGTTTCACACCCATACTTACACGCTAATGCGGGCACATAAAACTCTTAGCTTGACCCACTTCAGTGGTCGCATGGTCAAAGAGGCCAATCTCTATTATGACTGCCGATGACGAGGATATTGGGGTTCGAATACCAGTTGGGTGTACTGAGGGTGTTTTGTTCCTAAATGTTTTACACTCTTCTTCCATGCAGACATAGGTGCACTTCCTCTAAATTCAAACTTCCTAATCTTTAACCCACTATCGTAATCTAGTATATATGCGTATAGCCACGGCTATCTTTTAGACCCAAATGGGTAGTAAAACGTGGGGCTAAAAAACCATTAGCTATACTTTCCTCATCACATTTTTTTAAGCATCGCTTCTTACTGTCTCTTAAGGTTATGCGCATGTACCAACTACCCTAACTAGCTAGGGGTGAGGAAGGTTGAATTTATATTAAGTGTACCCGTATTCACGTGGAGGAAGTGTGGACAACCATTTAGGGAAAGCCACCCTCATCGGCAGTCTAGTCTATTGCGAGAGTGATGCCTTAGACCATGCGGCAACCGAAGCAGGTTTGAGTTGATTCTTCACATTCGAATTTACTATATGCGTTTTCCCATACTCAATAAAAAAAATTTGGCTGCTTATTTAAAATTAACATTCCTCATCCTGTGTTTTTAAATTAGTGTGGACTGAAGACAGCCTGAAAATACCATTGACAATAAGCGTAGTCCTGAACTAAATTCCTGGATACAATGAATGCAAGCGCCGTGGACCATAGCTATCCCGCATGACACAAGTGGCCAGCCAGGTTGCTAGCTGCCCCTGCATCTTTTATTGTCTCACATGCTACTGTTACCTACAGTATTGCCCCATGGCTTCTTTGGTGCTGACTGACTGACAGCTGACGGCTTTGAAAAGTTACCAGACCAAATTATGTATCCATACGTCGAACCAAATGATCTGCAAAAACATATGTTTAGCAGTTGTCACTTCTAACAGTCAAAATTTAGGTATTACTTAAATGTTGACTGTCAGAAGTCAGCTGTGAGCTGTCAGTCAGCACCAAAGAAGCCATGGGGCTACTGTACTCGTCCGAGCAATCCAAATGTCTACCACCAATTTGGCAGGGAAGAGGATGGTAGAATTCAGAGGAGATGTATCCTCATTCACGTGTAAGGGGCATGGAAATTTTGTAATTGAAAAATACCCACCCTTTATAATTTCAACCAACCCTTTCGGTGCCCACATGGTCTAAGGCGTCACTCTCGCAATATACTAGACTGCCGATGACGGGGAGATCGGGGTTCGAATCTTGGTTGGGTGCACTGAGGATGGTTTCCCTAAATTCTTTTCCATTCTCCCTCTACGAAAATGTGTGTACACTTCCTCTAAATCAAACCTTCCTAATCCCTATTCCATTAAAGTAATTTATTATACTTGCGTACAACCTGAATGGGCAGTAAAACACAGTGATTAAAATATATGTGCAATTGTACATATGATTTTACTATAGTTATTGAGTGTGACCCCTATGTGAAGTGATTATTTTTGTGTACTACGTCTTACTATCTGTCCATGCTATCAGCAAATTTACACTAAGGAGGTAAGTAGAATTTATAAAAAGTGTACCCGTATTTGTGGGGAGGAAAAGTGGAAAACAGTTTATGAACAAAACAAAAACCCTCAGCTCAATCGTCCGTGATTTGAACCCAAACTTCCCTGTCATCTGCAAACCAGACCATTTGAGGGTGATGCCTAAGCTCACGTGCTTGCCAGCTGAAAAGAGTAATTATGTTTATTTGTCAAACTAACCAATGCCAATAGCTGGTTATTAGCAACTGTCTAATTTAAGGGATTAGCTGACGATTTTCACACACGCTCCCTTAAAGTATGAATGAAGAATGACCCTGGGCGCGGGATGTCTCCTGGATAAAATCAGTTGTAAGATCACTTACTTACTAAACCAAAGCCTCCAGACTAGATTCCCGTCTCTAGGTGTCATTTTTCAATATATAGAATATTAGATTTAGATTTAGCTATAACAGTATTTAACAGCTATAATAGCTTTGCTATTTAACCCATCTAAGGGAATAGGTAGGAATAGAAATAGGAGAAAAATATTAGATCCAATAAGAGATGAAACTACTGGGGAATGAAGGAGGTTATGTATGAGTTACATACCATGTACTCACAATATATTGTTTGGACAATCAAGTTTCACGTAGCTTATGGTGGGCAGGACATGCAGTGCGAATAGGAGAATATAGAACATTATTCAGTGTATTGACTGGTAAACCCAATGGGAAGAGACCATTTGGAAGACCTAGACGCAGATGGGAGGAAAACTTTAGAATTGATTTTAAAGAGACATGGTGAATGAGGTGGACTGGATAGAACTAGCTGAAGATAGGTATAGGATGTAATGAGATGGTCTGGATAAAACTAACTCAAGATAGAGATAGGGTGTAATAAGGTGGACTGGATAGAACTAGCTTAAGATAGGTGTAAGGTGTATTGAGATGGTCTGGATAAAACTGGCTCAAGATAGAGATAGGTTTAGAGCACCTAATGCTTTGAAATAAGGAGACTGTCATAAATAAAGTCACGTGACCCATGATGAGTGGACTAGCGTGCTTGCCCCTTTTGCCCTAAAGGCTGGGGTTTATTTCCTATCAGAGGGAGAACTAATTTCACGTGACGTGTTTTTACGAATCACGTGAGAAATCCGATTTGAAAGCATAAAAACTTGTTCAAGCATAAAATAATCATTCTTACGTATTTTTAAAAACGATGAAGGTATTTATCGGTACATTACAAGTTTTAGAAAGAATTCTTATATTTTTTAATGGAATTAGAATTTATTTATGCACCTGTTTACATAATCAACGTTTACGGTATTTTTAGATTTTTAGAATAGTTTCTTAATTTCGTTTATAGATTAAAGTAGCGGAAATACGACCACTGATGTTTACATACATCATCAACTAATATAATTATATAGAGAGAGACTGTTGTATCACAAAGTATTATCATTTTCATAACATCAACATATTATACTAGTTAAGTATGTTTTATTATTTACTAATCTAATGTAGAGAAAATTATATAATTGAATTAAATTATATATTATTCGGAAAATTTATAGGTTAAATGAAAATATTTACTAAAAAGGTTATAGAACTAAAATAAACTATACTATATCTCTATTCAGAATAAACATTCTACTATCGTTGTTATAATTATCTTTATTTTTTGGTGTTTTCTTTGAAAGGCTGGATATTTCTATTTTCCTTTGTGAATTTGTTCCAGCTGTGATTTGCATTGCAGAATTGCAGAATATAATAATGAAATTATTATTCTCTTATAATTTAATAAGATAAACTATCTAAAAATGCCAAAAAAATGGTATTTTTGCGAGAGAAAATTTTTTGCAAGTGAACTATTTTGATGCATTTTGATAAAAAAAAAAAGTAGCAAAATCTTTATGTATTTTGTATTTAGATTTATGTGATCTTTTCAAATGCTACTAAACTATTTTTTAACGAAATTTATTTTAATTTGAGAGTTTTAAAACAGAAACTAATTGTTCTTTAATATGAAATTCCAAGGATTTATTCAACATGGCGCAGTCCACTTCAATGGCCGCGTGGTCTAAGGCGCTACTCTCGCAGTAGATTAGACTGCCGATGACGGGAAGATTCCAGTTTGAATCTCGGTCGGATGTACTGAGTTTGGTTTTTCCAAAATGTTTTCCCACTCTTCCTCTACGAAGATGCGGATACGCTTCATATATTATATATATATATATATATTATAATATATATATATATTTATTATAAGGTATTATATAACCTTCCTAATCCCTAAAATCATTAGCGTAGTTATTAGGAATACATAAGTGTATAACCCGAACGGGTAGTAACACGCGGTGCTAAATAATAATAATATTATGTATTATTTTTTATTCATAGAGCAAAGCACAGTCCAAGCTTAAGGGTCCCAATTTCGATTCCCGGCTGATACCTTGCGTATATTTCTCTTAAGAGGAATTATCCCAACGGTCATCAGGGTTGTTACATTAGGCTTAGTCTACTTACAGAGGCGTCCGGGGACCTGGTGGTCTAGGGGTAAGGTGTCAGACTTCTGTGCTGGCGGCCGGGGTTCGATCCTCGGTCCCGGCACAGATTTATCTGATTTCCAAACCCTTCCTACACCTCTGACAAGATATCTTGTGAATGTGGGGAATGCCAGGCCTCTACCGTGGTTCGGATTACACGTTAAACTGTAGGTCCTTCATTTATCTCACAATCACCCTACCATTACACATTAGCGTAAGTGCGTATAACCCGAACGGGTAGTAAGACGCGGTGCTAAATAATAATAATAATACAGAGGCGTCCGATCTGGATGCTATGTCTCTCCCGTACAGTAATGCCATACGCTAAAATAAAATAAATCTTCTCTCCTGGAAAATTCGGGCTATATTTATAAAATAAACCTTCTTTATTATGTTCCCTCTGTAAATATTTATTTTAATTGGTAGTTTTTAAAAAATATCGTGAGTACAGGAGTAGAAACATGAACCAGCATTACTTTAAAAAACGCACATGCTCTACCGACAGATCTATTCCTGTTCTTCGCGACATCCAAGTACTTCACAATACCTTTTTAGATATGTGTTATTAAACCATGACTTGAAGATCGCATGATGGTAGTGACAGATATTTGGATTAGGAAAATATTCCGGTATATAAAGGCTGATTTTTGACACGAGATTATGCTCAAATCAGAAAATGGAAAGTGCGATTTCCAATGACCTTGGCAAGATAGTAGTGAAATTGGAATAATTATATATTTTTCATTTTAAAATAATTATTGTTTTTCAATTTTGTGGTATTTTTCAAAAATAAGGTAAGGCTGTGACATTTATCTAAATTCTACAACAATTCTACAAGAATACAGAAAACCGCACCAAGATGTGATTTTGATTTGATCTTTGTTACCTACCGACAGTCAGTTTTGATAAGAGAGGGCTTTATCTGACAGCTAAAATATTATGGATCTACTTTAATGTATTCATACGTTAGGTAATGCTATGTTGTCTAAATCTATAAATTTATATATATTATAAATATCTATAAATTAACACTAACAACATATTTAAAGAGCATCAACGTAGGCAGTATATTTTTTCTAAGTGGTCCTTATTATTAAAATTGGACTGTAATCTAGGTGCTATCCGTGTGAGACGGGCTCTTAAGTCACTAATAGCCTGCACACTTCCGCTAATTATTATGTTAATAAAGTCGTGTGTGTGAAATATGAAAGGAAGTGTTTGAAGGAACATGTTTCTATGGTAGGAACACGACACGGAAATATACGATATTTGACAGTTACAAAAATAATAAATATACTTTAATAGACTTATACGTTAAGTCATGTGATCTGCAAATGTCACATCTTATAAAATTAATATAATTTATATTAATAAATCAATACTAATAATCAGGCCCTGGATTTTGATGATATGTCACATCACAGACAATGTTCATGTGTACATACAGTACTTATGTTCATGAGTTACACCGTTTATAAGTAATTGTAATTATTTTAATGAATACAAACTTCTCCTCCTCCCAGTATACTTTAGAATCGAACCTAAGGTTTACATATAATTTATGAACAGTTGTAATACTCAAACGAGCTAAAAAATAAATAAATAAAGAATGATCATTGTAATGGCTCCTACCTCGTTTTCTTTAATTCTAATCAAATTGGAGTATTGAGTTTTATTTTAGGCGGATATAATACACATAATTTTCGTTTAATGTTCTGAGATTCACTTAATTATCTTTTACTCACAATTGTTTTGAAGTGATTTTTGTGGACCTACATGTTGTCAATGGACAATGTTTTTTTATTTAAAACTGATGGGATTGTCATTATTTCATCTTTTTTTCTGTGTTTATGAAAGTAACTGAAGAGGGGCAGAGTTTTAGTACATAAAATGGTGTGAACTGTCAGGATTTAAAAGGAAAATTGAAGTGCAAACAAGTAGAACAAAATTCTTACCATAATAACAATCAAGATATGACATGAGGAAATCAAATTTGATTGTATGTCTTAATTACCAAAGTTTTCTGTCTCATAAATATGAAATAAGTTAAGTTAGTATACACATTTGATAAACTAATTGTGTATTTATCTGAAACTAGACTGACTAAAGATATATTGACTCAGAACGTAACCTAGAAGGGTACAGCACATTTAAGTGTTATTCGGATAGTAGGCATACGGGTGGTGGTCTTGTTTATATTTAAAAAAATATCAGCTGCTTGGATCAATAAGGGGTTATAGTGAGTGCATCAAAACTACTGGTTCCTTACAGTCAAGTTTTTAAATTGATACAGAAACATACTTGCTAGTGACATTAAATAATTCCCCAAGTGCTAGTCATGTTGACTTTCTAATTATTTTTTTGGAGCAGTGGTGTGAAGACAATTGATGTGAAAAGGTATGCATCATTATAGTGAGAGATTTTAATTTAGACATGAATTCATATAGCATATATGCTCGAAGATTAAAACAAAGTGTTAATTTCTTTGTACCGTACCAGTTAGTCAATGACTGTACACATATATGCCAAAACAGTAAAACCTTAATTGATTTAATCATATCTAATCAAAATGTTATTACGATATGAGATTCAGCATGTCCCTAAGATCATAGACCATAGCAATATCTTAATATACCTTAATAATTCAAATAAAATTACTGATAATTCGAAAACAATAAAATCAAAAAGAATATATAATATTGACACTGAAAAACGAGCTAATTCTAGAAAATTAGTTGCATAACTAGTGGATGTAAAGGCTACATGTGATCACTTTTAAAAATATATTGTAGATAGTCTCAACATGGCATGTCCGTTAAAAGTAAACAATAAATGTAAAAGGAAAAACCCTGGTATGATAATAATGTAGATTGTGCTTTAAGAGACAGAGACTTAAAATACAAAACCTTTTTATACACTTCCGATTTAAAGGCCTGGGAAGAATATAGAACTAAAATAAATATAGCTACTTCCATGGTCAGAGAAGAAAAGAAAAAGTTTTATAAAAGCAAGATTGATGAGTGTAAAAATTATTCTAATAAAATATGGCAAACTTTGAAAGAATTAGTCAGTAATTTAAGTGAAACTATTTTTGGAAATGAAACAGTGAATAATAATGTAGATATAGCAGTCTTTTAACAAATATTATATTGCCAGTATAAAATAACTCACCGATTAATCCCTAAACAAAATGGTACCTTAAACTGTATCAATAAATAATAAGAATTATTAGTTTTTCTACTATAAATACTAACAAACTCAAAAATGTTGTCTTCTCCCTGAACTCAAAAAAGGCAAGTGTAGATGATGTAAGTGCTAAGATTCTGAAATAACTTTTTCATGTATTGGGTTATCCATTAATGCATTTAGTCAACACATCTTTGAAAGGGGTTTTTCCTAGAAATTTGAAAAATCCACAATTATTCCCATTCCAAAGGTGGTTGGCACTAGTAAAGCAGAGGAATATAGACCAGTTAATATGTTGCCTATATGTGAAAATATATTAGTCTATGGTGTATGATCAACTAATGGCGTTTTGTAACCGAACTAATTTACTGGTTAAGCATCAATCAGGTTTTCTAAAAAAAAAAAAAAAAGCATTCATGTGAGTCTGCGCTACAATATGGCATCCATAAATGGAAAGATAACCTTGAGTGTAACATGACAACCTGTGCTGTGTCCATAAATTTGAAACGAACATTTGAAACTATAGACAGGCATATTCTTGTTGAAAAATCAGAGAAACATGGATTCAAGGGATATGTGTTGAATTGGCTAAAGGATTATCGGGGAGATAGATAACAGGCCACAAAATATGTTGACTGTATTTCATAAAAGGTTGCAAATGAGGTTGGTGTGCCACAGGGAAGTGTTTTAGTTCCACTTTTGTTTGTAATTTATGTTAATGATTTCCCAACAGTTTTGGAGAGGTGTAGTATTCATTTATTGGCAGATGACACATTTATTTATGTATCTGATTATGATCAAAACCTTGTTATGTATATAATTAATTATGAACTTAGAGTTGTAATAGAGTGGATGAGTGTTAGCAATTTAAAAATCAATACCTCAAAAATAAAGAGCATGGTGCTTGCAACAGAAAAATACCCTTGACTTTTGTATCTCAAAATAGGCAGCTGAGGATAGGCAGTGAAGTGATTGAATGTGTGACAGAATTTAAGTAATTAGGTATAGTTATTGATAAAAAAGTTAAATTTTCATATTCTAATAAACTATTTAGTGGAAAAAAAATGTAATAAGGTTTGGTTTTTTGGCAAGAGTTGGTGTGGAACTATCAGTTTGGACAAAATTAGTTATTTACACTACTATTGTTTTTGCCTAATTTTAATTATTGGGGTACATTAATATATACTTGTTCAATTACAGACATATCAATACTTCAAACACTGAAGAACAGCGCAATGTGGATCATTTTAAAATGTAATAAATATAGCAGCATTGATGTTATGCTGAGTCAGCAAGATTGGATGAATATAATAATCATGACTAAATTTAGTGTGATGTGTTTAATCTTCCAAATTTAAAATAACTTGATGCCAACTTATTTAAGGGATAAAATAAAAATTAATTCAGATATTCATAAACATGATACTTGGCAAAAAAAAAAACTTTTACCTTAATAATAAAAATAAAATGTCCACAAGAGGTGAAGAGTTCTACTATACTAAACATGTTCAAGTTTTTATGAACAGTATAGGTTTATATAGTTTTGGTTGACAGAGTTGGTTGTTTTGTGTTGTACGTCCCTGTTTATGTACGGTAATCATTGCTTATTGAGGTATTTTAATGTTTATGTATTACTGTATGTATATTGTTGGCTGGGCTATGCTATCGAAATAATAATAATAATAATAATAATATAATTGTTATTAACTATACCCTGATTTTTATACCCATAACAGTTACCAAAACAATTTTAATACCTCAAGTCATGTAAAGTTAACAATGTTGGTATCAAAACATTATTTGTTTGGCTCCTACCAATATCCACGCTATTAGATCTAATTTGATCATATACAGCTGGACATTGGAATCGAACCGGAGGACAGTAGTTCAACAAAGGTAGCTAGATCTGCGTTCACGATCTACAGACACCTTCATTTAGGAATTGGAGGTCCCTGATTATTAATCAGAGGTCCCTTATTTATTCAAGGCATTCGAGATGTCCCACCGATTGGGTTATTATTTTGCTAAAATGAGCGACATTGAGATCGGTGATGGCTATCCGCAATACAGCGTCTGGGATGAATGGAGCTACACAGAGATGTGCGATTCGGCCGTTTATTGGCTGGGAAGCTCGAACCCCGGCATGTTTGATCATAGTCAGACCAAATGCCCAATCTACCGTCTGAAGAAGGGAGACACGGAATACCTGGAAGCTTTGCCGCCTGAGTCGCCTACTCTTCCCGGTGAGTAGTGGAATTCTGTGTCGAACAGGACCGGGTCGAATGGGAACAATACAACAGGATAAAGAGTTTGACATAAATGACAGCTGGTGAAATATACAACGTTCTTCGTTTTGGAAGAAAATAAGACGGTCCAACTCTTCCGAACTCAAGGTAAGTGGCGGCTCGTAGCTTAAATTAGTGGGGGTGCTGCTCCAGAAAATTTTAGTCTTTGTTTTAAAATTGTGTAAAAGGAAAAAAACACGTATAAAAAGAAAATTTATTCAGGAACTGGATAAAATATTAACAAATAAAAATCATTTTTTACTTACTTTAACTTAAATTGTTACAGTTCAAGCTTGATCTATTCATTTAAAAATGAAATCCATTCTTCTTGTTTTAATTTGCGCAAAAAGTTCAATAATTTTCTCCTTGATCTCTGGATGACAATTGAGGTTATTTTTCTCCATTGAAAGTACTGCATGACCTTTCCTACAAGAATCCTGCTATATCAAGGGTGATGATAAAAACTACGAAAATAAATGTTTAATATTGTTTTAAGTCGATTTATTCTCAAATTAATTAATTCATATTTAGCACCGCGTCTTACTACCCGTTCGGGTTATACGCTTTAAGTACTAATTACGCTAATGGATTAGGAATTGGGAAGCTTGAATTAGAGGAAGTGAACCCGCATTTGCGTGGAGGGCGAGTGGAAAACCATTTAGGAAAAACCACCCCAGTTCACCCGACCAAGATTCGAACCTCGATCTCCCCGTCCTCAGCAGTCGAGCTCAACACGACAAGCGCGTTAGCCAACTACGCCACCAAGGCGGGTGATTTATTCTAAAATAGTCTCCCTTCTGGACCCCAATAACAATAGCCTATAAGGATTTGTATGTATATTGAAACACGTGGGAAATAAAATAAATATAGGGAATTAACTAGTTTTTTTAATCACTTAAATCTCAATATAGCTAAAACAGTAAAATTAATTATGAACAAGTGCATGGATGTATGCGACAATCATTCCAGAACATTGCCATGATACTGAAAACCCTACAGTGGAGCTTAACGGTATACATGGGGTATTAAAAAAAAAAGCAGTCTAATGACTGGCCTGGATGAATGCTTAAGAGCCCATCTAACTTCGCGGATAACACCTAACCTAGGTAGGTAATACAGATCGAAACAGATGTCTTAAGTCTTACCCCATAGATTACACCTAGCTTAGGTAGGTATTAAAGATCCAACCAGTTGTCACATCAGGGTGCATTTTTTTTATTCTGCTTTATAAAACAATGACATTGATACCAGTGAAACCGTTTTACTATATTTTTAAATAATACGACAAAAATTAAAAATAATTATTTAAAAATTTAAAAAAACTAATAAATTGATTTAAATATTACTGTTGTCAAATGAAACGATCGTGATCGATTATCTGATTCACTGGTTAATGGACCGTGAAATGGTCTCTTGAGATGAGATACCACAATAATAACTGAAATGAAAGTGAGGATGTCCAAAGAAATATTTGATAATTTGTACAAGGTTTATTTATTAATTAAAAAAAACACTAGGTATGTATGAATAGTATAACATTTTTTAACATCGCGTATTACTACCCGTTCGGGCTATACGCCTATGTACTAATCACGCTAATGCGTTAGGATTAGAAAGGCTTTAAATTATATAAAGCGTACTCGCATTTGCATAGAGTGAGAGCAGTGGCGGTTCGTGTATAGGCACTGCGGAACTGCAGCACCCCCTATTTCCACTTGATATTATCGATAACATTTAATATAATGAGTCCTTCTTTCTTTAATTCTTTCTTTATTTTTGTAGTACAATATATATTCCTTAAGCTTAATGTTAGTACTTCAGTAACCATCCCCCAGTTTATGAAGCGATACAAAAATCTTTGTATGGAACTGTGCGATTCACAGTGCTAGCGAGGTGGTGTTTGACTGTTGTGCGCATGCACACATAGTAGGGGAGTGGGGAGGAAGGTGGGACTGCCAGGTAGAAAGAGTACTGTTGCTCTCGCAGTGCCGGCTCTGGCGTGATGGTGGAAGGAAGTTTTTTTTACTCAGCGCGTGTTGTGATTGAAAACCATGTACCATATTTGAATGTGATAAAGTGTAGAAGAGTGTAGAATTAGATTATTATTATTCTGCTTCCAGCTATTCTATTTGATTTTTTTTACGGTTCTTTTATTTAACAGAAAGACTAAATGCGCTTGCAGTACTTTCAATGGAGAAAAATTTCCTCAATTGTCATCCAGAGATCAAGGAGAAAATTATTGAACTTTTTGCGCAAATTAAAACCAGAATGGATTTAATTTTTGAATGAATAGATCATGATTGAACTGTAACAATTTAAGTTAAAGTAAGTACAAATTACTTTTTTTGTTAATATTTTATCAAGTTCCTGAATAAATTTTCTTTTTATACATGTTGTTTTCCTTTTACTTAATTTTAAAACAAAGGCTAAACATTTCCTGGAGCAGCACCCCCGCTAATTTTAGCTACGAGCCGCCACTGAGTGAGAGTGGAAAACCATCTATGAAAACCACCTCAGTGAACCCAATCTCCCTATCTTTGTCAGTCTAGTCCAACACGATAGTAACGCGTTAGACCATACAACCACCGAGGCGGGTTTAACAATATTTATTAAAATGGAAACATATAATATACAATTTTGTTATAAAATATAATAATAATAAACCTATTAAGTAACATTTACTTCCTCATATTTGTGTCTAGGGGCCAGTTTCATAGTCAAATTTAGTACGCCTCAAGTGCGGCGCTACACTAAGTACATGACGACACCTACCTAAACTCGAATGGAATGGGCCATTCTCGCATTTGAAACTGGCCCATTGCATTCTGGTTTAGGTAGGTGTCGTCATGTACTTAGTGTAGCGCCGCACTTGAGGCGTACTAAATTTGACTATGAAACTAGCCCTAGGTGTGTATTGGTCAAGATTTAAGCACAAGAAAGGATAACTACAACATGTTACCATTTGAACAATTTTTTTTAAAAATTAAAATATAATTTTTAAAAGGTGTTGGGTATTGTTTTCTGTTGTAAAATGTGTAATGTGATATGATTGTGGTCATCATTTAATGGCCACACAGGGAGGAACAATACAATATTGGTAGCCCTGCCAAGTCTTGACGGGACGAGACCTTTACGGAGGTTTCCTAAAAATAGCGTGTAGGACCGGGAAGAGCATAAGAAAATACCGCGACAGATATATCTGGTTCAAAAAGCATCATCACGTTGCTCGGTCGGACATAAAAGCATGCTGGCTGACCAGACTTGTTACTTGGACTCAACATGTAGACTACTAGTAGGATATCGAATCGGCTGTGGTCTACTAATAAACCGCCATAAAAAATGGACAATGTTGTTAGTGGAACTCAACATGGAGTAGGACACTGACTGTAGTCTACTATTAACCTTTATGAATGATAGCCAATGTTGTTAGTTGAACTCAACATGTGGTAGGACACTGACTGTAGTCTACTAGTAACCTTTATGAATGATAACCAATGTTGTTAGTTGAACTCAACATGTGGTAGGACACTGCCTGTAGTCTACTAGTAACCTTTATGAATGATAACCAATGTTGTTAGTTGAACTCAACATGTGGTAGGACACTGCCTGTAGTCTACTAGTAACTTTTATGAATGATAGCCAATGTTGTTAGTTGAACTCAACATGGAGTATGACACTGACTGTAGTCTACTATTAACCTTTATGAATCATAGCCAATGTTGTTAGTTGAACTCAACATGTGGTAGGACACTGACTGTAGTCTACTATTAACCTTTATGAATGATAACCAATGTTATTAGTTGAACTCAACATGGAGTGGGACACTGACTGTAGTCTACTATTAACTTTTATGAATGATAGCCAATTTTGTTAGTTGAACTCAACATGAAGTAGGACACTGACAGTAGTCTAATAGTATTAACCTTCATGAAGGTTGGCCAATGTTGTTAGATGAACTCGACATGTAGTAGGACACTGACTGTAGTCTACTAGTAACCTTCATGAAAGATAGCCAATGTTTTTGTTGAACTCAACATGGAGTAGGACATTGACTGTAGTCTACTATTAACCTTTATGAATGATAGCCAATGTTGTTAGTTGAACTCAACATGGAGTAGGACACTGACTGTAGTCTACTATTAACCTTCATGAAAGAAAGCCAATGTTGTTAGTTGAACTCAACATGGAGTAGGACACTGACTGTAGTCTACTAGTAACCTTTATGAATCATAACCAATGTTGTTAGTTGAACTCAACATGGAGTAGGACACTGACTGTAGTCTACTAGTAACTTTTATGAATGATAGCCAATGTTGTTAGTTTAACTCAACATGGAGTAGGACACTGACTGTAGTCAACTAGTAACCTTTATGAATGATAGCTAATGTTGTTACTTGAACTCAACATGGAGTAGGACATTGACTGTAGTCTACTATTAACCTTCATGAAAGAAAGCCAATGTTGTTAGTTGAACTCAACATGGAGTAGGACACTGACTGTAGTCAACTAGTAACCTTTATGAATGATAACCAATGTTGTTAGTTGAACTCAACATGTGGTAGGACACTGACTGTAGTCTACTATTAACCTTTATGAATGATAGCTAATGTTGTTACTTGAACTCAACATGGAGTAGGACACTGACTGTAGTCTACTATTAACCTTCATGAAAGAAAGCCAATGTTGTTAGTTGAACTCAACATGGAGTAGGACACTGACTGTAGTCAACTAGTAACCTTTATGAATGATAACCAATGTTGTTAGTTGAACTCAACATGTGGTAGGACACTGACTGTAGTCTACTATTAACCTTTATGAATGATAGCCAATGTTGTTAGATGAACTCAACATGGAGTAGGACACTGACTGTAGTCAACTAGTAACCTTTATGAATGATAGCTAATGTTGTTACTTGAACTCAACATGGAGTAGGACACTGACTGTAGTCTACTATTAACCTTTATGAATGATAACCAATGTTGTTAGTTGAACTCAACATGTGGTAGGACACTGACTGTAGTCTACTATTAACCTTTATGAATGTTTAGCCAATGTTGTTAGATGAACTCAACATGTGATAGGACACTGACTGTAGTCTACTATTAACCTTTATGAATGATAGCCAATGTTGTTAGATGAACTCAATATGTGGTAGGACACTGACTGTAGTCTACTATTAACCTTTATGAATGATAGCCAATGTTGTTAGATGAACTCAACATGTGATAGGACACTGACTGTAGTCTACTATTAACCTTTATGAATGATAGCCAATGTTGTTAGATGAACTCAACATGTGATAGGACACTGACTGTAGTCTACTATTAACCTTTATGAATGATAGCCAATGTTGTTAGATGAACTCAACATGTGATAGGACACTGACTGTAGTCTACTATTAACCTTTATGAATGATAGCCAATGTTGTTAGATGAACTCAACATGTGATAGGACACTGACTGTAGTCTACTATTAACCTTTATGAATGATAGCCAATGTTGTTAGATGAACTCAATATGTGGTAGGACACTGACTGTAGTCTACTATTAACCTTTATGAATGATAGCCAATGTTGTTAGTTTAACTCAACATGGAGTAGGACACTGACTGTAGTCAACTAGTAACCTTTATGAATGATAGCTAATGTTGTTACTTGAACTCAACATGGAGTAGGGCACTGACTGTAGTCTACTATTAACCTTTATGAATGATAGCCAATGTTGTTAGTTGAACTCAACATGGAGTAGGACACTGACTGTAGTCTACTATTAACCTTTATGAATGATAGCCAATGTTGTTAGTTTAACTCAACATGGAGTAGGACACTGACTGTAGTCAACTAGTAACCTTTATGAATGATAGCTAATGTTGTTACTTGAACTCAACATGGAGTAGGGCACTGACTGTAGTCTACTATTAACCTTTATGAATGATAGCCAATGTTGTTAGTTTAACTCAACATGGAGTAGGACACTGACTGTAGTCAACTAGTAACCTTTATGAATGATAGCTAATGTTGTTACTTGAACTCAACATGGAGTAGGGCACTGACTGTAGTCTACTATTAACCTTTATGAATGATAGCCAATGTTGTTACTTGAACTCAACATGGAGTAGGGCACTGACTGTAGTCTACTATTAACCTTTATGAATGATAGCTAATGTTGTTACTTGAACTCAACATGGAGTAGGGCACTGACTGTAGTCTACTATTAACCTTTATGAATGATAGCCAATGTTGTTAGATGAACTCAACATGTGGTAGGACACTGACTGTAGTCTACTATTAACCTTTATGAATGATAGCCAATGTTGTTAGTTGAACTCAACATGAAGTAGGACACTACTAGTCTACTAGTAACCTTCATGAAAGATGGTTAATGTTTCTTCTTGATCTCGACTACCTGAGGAAAACAACGGAGTGTCATGCATCTTTTAGCAGTTAAGGCAGATATCTCGTCTGGCAGTAACTATCGAATAAAAAGAACGGAGTGTCGGAATATATTCCAAAGTAAAGCCGCAGACTAAAGCAAAAGCATAAACAATCTTAAACATAAATATTTTGGTGGAAGGAGGGCAATTTTTATAAGTACTATTGGTCCTGGTAGCTCCATCAATCATTGATATATTTAACTCTTTTATTATCTGGTAGCATGGAGCATAATTTAGAGTGTTTTTTCGAAAAAGGGCAATTTTGATATTTTGAACTTTTTTCAATTATTTCCGTATCTCTCTTTTTTTAGCAGGGTATCCTACTACCCGTTAGAAATTATACGTCTATGTACTAATTAGTAATTACAATAATGTACTAAGGATTAGGCAGGTTGAATTTAGAGGAATTGTACCCATATTTGCTTTCAGGGAGAATGGAAAACCATTTAGGGAAAACCACCCTCAATACACTATACCGGGATCAAACCCTGATTTCACTGTCTTTGGCAATCTATTCTATAATAAGAGTAACGCCTTAAACCATGCGGCCACCAAAGCGGGTCCATCTCTTGTTAAGTCTCGTAAAGATTTTCTAATCTCGTCTATAGGTTAGGGGAAGATCAGAGTTCAAATCTTGGACGGGTATGATGAGGATAACACTTCCTAAATGTTTTCCCACTCTCCCTCCACGCAAATTCGGCCACACTTACTCTAAATTCTACCTTTCTCTTCCTCGCCCCATTTGCACAACTAAGTGCGTATAAGAAAACATTATATGCATACAAATATATATACACATATACGTACAGTTCATAAATTATATATATATATATATATATATATATATATACGTAGGCCTACAGTACATAAATTTTATATATATATACATATACGTACAGTACATAAATTATATATACATATACGTACAGTACGTAAATCATATATATATATATACATACATATACGTACAGTACATAAATCATATATATATATTCATACATACTTTAGAATACCTACTATGTATTATTCCATTCTATGTCCACATGCATAGCTGGGCGATTACAAACTAAGCATCTGCACCTTATATATAATATAATATATAATAAATATCACCTCGTAGTTTAGTTTATTTATTTAGCACCACATCTTACTACCCGCTCGCGTTATACGTTTAAGTGCTAATTACGCTAATGGGCTAGAAATTGGGAAGGTTGAATTTAAAGGCAGTGAGCTCGCATTTGCTTGGAGGGAGAGTGGAATATCATTTAGGAAAAACCAACCCCAATTCACCCGAGCTAGATTCGAACCTCGATCGCCCCCCCCCCATGCTCGGCAGTCTAGTTCAACACGAAACCAGCGCGTTAGCAAACTATGCCATCGAGATGGGTTACCATAGTTTAGTCGTTCACCAGTTCTGTGAACGAGTTATTCCCCTAACATCACAAATTACTTAGTTAAAGGTCTACCATTAGTGGAAAGTTTTTAAAGTTCATTTAGGTTAAATTAACTATACTTATTATAATAACTACTACGCTGGTGTTAGAACAATAATACATGTCTTAATCGAACTTGTCTGGTAGGTATTTGTTTTCAATCAGTGTGATTTGTGTTAAAATATAAACGTACTATTTTCAAAATAGTTGTGATTAGTTTAAAACCAAAAACATATTTAAAATTAAAATAAAACATAATCTTACTAATAAAAATTAGTGTAGATATAAGGGGACCAGGTGTTTGATTATTTACATTTTTAGCATATTTAAGTTATGTAAATGCAACAAAAGTGTTCGCCTTTAGGGATAGCCTTAATCATTTCGACCACCGAGGCTAGCGACGTGATTAAAGATTTTAGGACAATGGTGCTAGTTGTTTGGAGGTGTGGGGTGGGGGAGATAACGAAGAACTGCCGAGCAAATGAAATAACAAAGAAAAATCTTATCACTTCGTTTCTGCGACCGAGAAACAAACATAACATTTTAGAATCAGGCTGAAAAATCCATGGCGTCATTCGATTCGTCTGATAACTGTTTTCAATTAGCTGTTTTAAGTCCGCTAAATTAACTATTGAATACTAGTACACAATTCTTTTTAATTATCCCAATACAAAATTAAAGTCCAAAGGATTATGGTCATGAGACAGGGGGACCTATGTGAACTGGACCCCCTCGACCTATCTATCCATTTTATATTAAATGACCCGCCTCGGTGACGTAGTTGGCTAACGCGCTTGTCGTGTTGAGCTCGACTGCTGAGGACGGGGAGATCGAGTTTCGAATCTCGGTCGGGTGAACTGGGGGTGGTTTTTCCTAAATGGTTTTCCACTCTCCCTCCACGCAAATGCGGGTTCACTTCCTCTAATTCAACCTTCCCAATTCCCAATCCATTAGCGTAATTAGTACTTAAAGCGTATAACCAGAACGGGTAGTAAGACGCGGTACTAAATAATAATAATAATAATAATAATAATAATAATAATATATTAAATGCATCATTGAGGTTATGTCTGACAGCAAAAAATGAGGTGGAGCAGGTACATAGGTAAACAAATAAAAGTTCAGTGTCTACAAATGGGTTCAGTTAAATTAAATTAAATTAAATTAAATTAGAAAAATATTAAATTACCTAAATACTATAAAATCCTATATTTATGAACATTTTAAAAATAGACGTATGCATTTTTTAGCGTCTCATTATCCATTCGGGTTGTACGCCTATGTAACAATTACACTAATGTGCTAGGGATTAGGTAAGTTTAGAATAGAGGAAGTGCACCCGCATTTGTGTAAAGGGAGAGTGGAAAGCCACACTCAGTTCACCTGACCGGGATAAAACCCCGATCTCCCCTTCTTCGGCAGTCTAGTTAGTCTATTGCGAGAGTAGCGCCTTAGACCATGCGGCCACCTGAGCGGGTGATTTACACATTATGCTGATGGTTAGTCTGAAATAATTCCACCATTATTCGTCTGGAAATAAAATGGAATAATCCTTATGCACAGAGAAGAAAGAAAAAAAAACCTCAGTATATCCGGGGCTGGGGTCACACCCTGGACTCACGAGTTAGAGGTAGACTTTCTTTCCTTGCGGCCACCTTTGTTACTAACATAGATGTTGGAATAATAGGAAACATGAAATGTGTGTTCGGCGAATATACAGAAAACAAACACTTCCCGGTCCAATCTGAGGAGTTAAAAATATCTCGAAAGGACAGTTGGCAGCTCGCGTTGTCTTTCCCGTTGCCAACGGCAGGATGGACCAACGGGTTCGTTGCTATATTTATTATTTATTTTGCACCGCGTATTACTAACCGTTCGGGTTATACGCTTAAGTACTAATTACACTAATGGATTAGGAATTGGGAAGGTTTAATTTAGAGGAAGTGAACCTGCATTTGAATGGAGGGAGTGTGGAAAACCATTTAGGAAAAACCACCCCCAGTTCACCCGACCGAGATTCGAACCTGGATATCCCTATCCTCGGCAGTCTAGCTCAACACTACTGGCGCGTTAGACAACTACGCCACCGAGGCGGGTGGTTCGTTGCTTGAAGCTGTGGGATTAATATTTGTTGGTGTACATTTTTGTAGGCCTACGTTTTTTAGGACTATGTCTTACTACCCATTCGGGTTGTACGCGTAAGTACTAATTACTTTAATGTGTTAGGGATTAGGAAGGTTGAGTTTAGATGGAGTGTACCCTTATTTGCGTGGGGATAGAGTAGTAAACCATTTAGGAAAAGCCATCCTCAGTACATCCGACCAGGTTCGAGCCCCGATCTCACCGTCCTCGGCAGTCTAGTCTATTGAGAGAGTCGCGCCTTCTTAGACCAGGCGGCCGTCGAAGCGGGCCGCTTACGTAATTGTTTTGTAGTTTATTCTGAGGGTTTTTAATGTCGTTCAACCAATAGCAGGGAAAATTAGTTCGGCGCTAGCTTACATGGCTACGAAAAGGATAGACCAAAGCTCGAATCCTATTTCTCCACAAATTTATTTTTTCAATCATCTCTTTAAAACAGCGGTTCCCAAACTTTATTCGCTCGCATCTACTCCTTGGAAGCCCATTTCCATAAATAATGCCCTTAGATTCATCAAAATGTTTGATTACTACTAAGTAGTAGTTATTTCTGATTTATTTGTTGCAATTGAAAATAAATAATAGGATTACAAAACAATGTACAGTATTAATAAGGTGAAATATATTTTTACATTCAAAATGCAAAAGCTACAACTAAGACGAACATATTAAATTAATTAATTTATTTATTAATAACTATAAAAACTATTTTATGTTTGAAATAGAAATAATTTTCTCAAGGTCAAACATAGTAAAACACTGCACCACTCCTCACCATAGCGTTGAGTTAATTTCATAACTTTTGACTGATTATTTGGCTTACACTGCTGGCATATGTAGCTCTTTCTGCCATAATTTAAATATTTTCGCGTACCCCCGAACGTCCTGGCACGTACCCCTGGTGATACGCGTACCCTACGTTGAGAACCACTGCCCTAATATAACGATGAAGCAGTTTATTACTTTCGCCCTTCCTAACTAAATAATCATGTTTGTTTGGATCGGAAATATTAAATCGCTTGGCATTTAAAAATCTAGTTTAGACTAAAACCGTACGGCCTAATATCAAAAATCCACCCCTAACAGACAAATATTTATTCATTTGATATCAGAATGAACCCCTACATAAAGTGTAAAAATATCTTCTTGAGATCCACTCAGAATCCAAACTGGTTTTCTTCACCAGGCTCATTGCAAGGGAGAATCAAGCCACGCATATGGCCTGATTCATTATCTGACTATTCGTAACATTAGAAATAAACATTTATTTATTGTTTCGGTTCAAGCCCCGGTTGTGTAGATATGTAATTTTCATGAGGTGTGAAAGTAAACATCCAAGTCCAACACGAATGCTGTGCACGGCGCTAATAGACAGCTCTCGAGAATAATGCGCCCTGAATCCCACGTTAGAATTAAGTTAACGTTAATGGACTAAATTAAGACAACATGTGCCCGTCGTCGCCTTAAGTGACTATTTTTGTCGAAGCATTGGCGGGGACGTTTTTAAAACCACTGGTGGGAGAACCAGAGAATGTAATTGACTTTTAAATAATACGCAATACCACCCGGTGTTTGATGAGAAGGAATATTTTTTGATGGTTATAAAAGTTTCTGAAACAATTTTTATATAATTTTACGTAAAGTCTTGTGGTCTGTACCTGCCACCTTTTATTGGCTTAGATTCCCGAAATGGCCGAAAATTTGTCATTACTGAGAATATGGGTTTACACTTTAACATTGATAAATTGACAGTCGGGGATTGAATGTTGTGCCTGTCCTAGTCTTAAGTTAAGATTATAAGGCATGTTCAGTTACGACAGGCCTTGTAAGGTGGTAGTGTCAAAATATATGGCTTGAATAAAAAAAACTGACCCAGGCCACAGGCTGGAAACAGTAAAGCATGTAACATATGAAAGAATACTAATAATAATGTAAAATCTCATCAAGGTTGACCACCCAAAAGTATTTTTGTGTTTTTCAAAGATTAATTTTTACCTAAATATATTACGTTGAAAGTAGATTCAACGTCTATTATGTACTTCCAATAGTTAAAATATATCCTATTGTACTCACCCCATGGTAGAGGTGGTCATGGTGGAAAGGAAGGTCCTGATAGACCAGGATATTGTACTCACCCCATGGTAGAGGTGGTCATGGTGGAAAGGAAGGTCCTGATAGACCAGGATATTGTACTCACCCCATGGTGGAAGTGTTCATGGTGGAAAGGGAGGTCCTGCTAGACCAGGATATTGTATTCACCCCAAGGTAGAGGTGGTCATGGTGGAAAGGAAGGTCCTGATAGACCAGGATATTGTATTCACCCCATGGTAGAGGTGGTCATGGTGGAAAGGGAGGTCCTGATAGACCAGGATATTGTACTCACCCCAAGGTAGAGGTGGTCATGGTGGAAAGGAAGGTCCTGATAGACCAGGATATTGTACTCACCCCCAAGGTAGAGAGGATGGTCCTGATAGACCAGGATATTGTACTCACCCCATGATAGAGGTGGCCATGGTGGAAAGGAAGGTCCTGATAGACCAGGATATTGTATTCACCCCACGGTAGAGGTGGTCATGGTGGAAAGGAAGGTCCTGATAGACCAGGATATTGTACTCACCCCATGGTGGAAGTGTTCTTGGTGGAAAGGGAGGTCCTGCTAGACCAGGATATTGTATTCACCCCAAGGTAGAGGTGGTCATGGTGGAAAGGAAGGTCCTGATAGACCAGGATATTGTACTCACCCCAAGGTAGAGGTGGTCATGGTGGAAAGGAAGGTCCTGATAGACCAGGATATTGTATTCACCCCACGGTAGAGGTGGTCATGGTGGAAAGGAAGGTCCTGATAGACCAGGATATTGTATTCACCCCATGGTGGAAGTGTTCATGGTGGAAAGGAGGTCCTGCTAGACCAGGATATTGTATTCACCCCAAGGTAGAGGTGGTCATGGTGGAAAGGAAGGTCCTGATAGACCAGGATATTGTATTCACCCCATGGTAGAGGTGGTCATGGTGGAAAGGGAGGTCCTGCTAGACCAGGATATTGTACTCACCCCCAAGGTAGAGAGGATGGTCCTGATAGACCAGGATATTGTATTCACCCCACGGTAGAGGTGGTCATGGTGGAAAGGAAGGTCCTGATAGACCAGGATATTGTATTCACCCCACGGTAGAGGTGGTCATGGTGGAAAGGAAGGTCCTGATAGACCAGGATATTGTATTCACCCCACGGTAGAGGTGGTCATGGTGGAAAGGAAGGTCCTGATAGACCAGGATATTGTATTCACCCCATGGTAGAGGTGGTCATGGTGGAAAGGGAGGTCCTGATAGACCAGGATATCGTACTCACCCCCAAGGTAGAGAGGATGGTCCTGATAGACCAGGATATTGTACTCACCCCATGATAGAGGTGGCCATGGTGGAAAGGAAGGTCCTGATAGACCAGGATATTGTATTCACCCCACGGTAGAGGTGGTCATGGTGGAAAGGAAGGTCCTGATAGACCAGGATATTGTATTCACCCCACGGTAGGGGTGGTCATGGTGGAAAGGAAGGTCCTGCTAGACCAGGATATTGTATTCACCCCACGGTAGAGGTGGTCATGGTGGAAAGGAAGGTCCTGATAGACCAGGATAATGTATTCACCCCACGGTAGAGGTGGTCATGGTGGAAAGGGAGGTCCTGATAGACCAGGATATTGTACTCACCCCATGGTGGAGGTGGCCATGGTGGGCGGGAGGGTACCGCTCGTCCTGCTAGGAGGACGTCCCGCCAGCAGCGCCGACCTCTCGGGTAACAAACTGTCCGATTGGAAGTACTGGCATCCACAGCGCACCTCTCGACCACTGCTAGAGACGGACGAGTCTCTAGACGCCCCGTCACCAACCGCCTTATCCGTTCTTCCCCGGGCCTGCTTCATCCGGTCCTTACCGTCATCACCCGTGTCCCTAGTCCCCGCCGACTGCACTGCTGCCCGCGGCCGCCGCCAGACGGCATTGTCGCTCGACACGACCACTGCTCCGCTCCTCTACGAGCATTCTCGGAGAACTCCGACTGTCATCTTTACACACCCGTTCGTAAGTTATAGCATTTACCTATTTGTGCTCATACTGAATATAATTACCTCGGTGTACGTTGAGCAGTCACACCTACAAATAGCTGAGCCGTAAATAGCGACACGCGGATATCTCCTCCTTCCTCTCCACACTGTGCTCTCCTCCCATGAGGCCTCACTCCGGTGTATAAATGACGTAACATGGACGTAGGCACAGCGCTCAAAACATCCCCCCTTTACCCCTGTCGTTCAGGCTATCCACATATTTATTTACATTAATAGCGTAGTGGCGAGGAAGGTAAAATATATAGGAAACGTTCCTGAATTTTCTTGTAAGGAATATGGTTAGCTTTAGGGGAATAATTCACCTCTATACACCTCACCAAGATACAAATCTCGAACCTCCCCATCACCGGGGCAAACCAAATTAGACGAGACTGATGCCTTTTCCCAAGTACCCACCGATACTGATATCATTTTATTACTCTTTGAAATAATTCCCAAGCATTAATTTAGGTGTAAGATAATTAGTTTTTAATTTTTGACATACGGATGGAAATAGATGACAGCTTGTTTGACCCACGATTTCTTTTCTTCACTCTCGAGATTGTAGTTCAAGACCAGGTCGAGTGTACTGAGGTGGACTTAACCTAAACATTTTATTCACTCTATCTCTACGTAAATGAGGGTACACTTCCTCTAAATTCAATCTTGAGTACATATGCATGTAGTCCGGACGGTTAGTATGACTAGGTGCTAACAAAAATCTCCTTCCTCTTGTCAGTTCCATCTTACTAACCTTACTTCGAGTCTGACGTTATTTGTGGAAAACTCCTTATGACGAGATACGAGCCGGTGTCAAAAACCTTACAGTTACACACATTACTAAATCTATTTCAAGGTGGCGATTTAAGGAACATGAGTTAAGAAAAGTGTTTTTGCAGTTTTTATATAAAAAAACATTTTGTTGTCTAAAAGAAATAAAATATTTCTCCATTAGGAACATAGATTTAAGTTTTCTTCACATGCTGACACCAACAGTTCTCAAATATTTTTTGAGGGTGTCCTGGGATTATATCAACACTTTTTTTCCTTATTTAAAAAGTTTTTCATCTGATGCCGCTATTCTCATAGTAGATATTCATTCAACAAATGTTGATATCACCACGTAAAGAAAATTAAACTCTATGTTTATACTGGAGCAATATTTTATTAATTTTGGCAAAAAAAAAAAAGTTTTATTATAAAAATTGCAAGGACACTGATCTATTCTCGAGTCCCCTAAACGCCCACCTTAATATACTGTAGTCGTATCTATGTCATATTATATTAAGCTGTCCATTTAAATATCAATACCGATAAAATAACTTAAATAATGTCATAAAATCTCATCATTGATGACAGATTATTTTCTTCTAAAAGGCTCTTTTTTATGAAAAATAGATTGCTTACAAACAATCATACTCATGGTCGAGGTCGACTGTTTACTAAAGACACCGCTTTTGACGATTCCTGCTGCGGTTCAGGCCAGATTACTTTGGCCAAAGTTTTCACAATAAGGACAAACACCCAAGCATGTGTATTGGTAAAATTACCATTTGAAGTTATAGTATTGCTACCCGCCTCGGTGGCGTAGTTGGCTAACGCGCTTGTCGTGTTGAGGTCGACTGCTGAGGACAGGGAGATCGAGGTTCGAATCTCGGTCGGGTGAACGGGGGGTGGTTTTTCCTAAATGGTTTTCCACTCTCCCTCCACGCAATTGTAGGTTCACTTCCTCTAATTCAACCTTCCCAATTCCTAATCAATTAGCGTAATTAGTACTTAAAGCGTATAACCCGAACGGGTAGTAAGACGCGGTGCTAAATATTATTATTATAATATTATAGTATTGCTTGACCTGCTTCGGTGGCCACATGGTCTAAGACGTCACTCTCGCAACAGAGTATACTGCCGATGACCGGGAGATTGATGTTAGAGTTTCGATCGGGTGTACTGAGGATGGTTTTTACTAAATTATTATTATTATTTATTATTATTATTTAGCACCGCGTCTTACTACCCGTTCGGGTTATACGCTTTAAGTACTAATTACGCTATTGGATTAGGAATTGGGAAGGTTGAATTAGAGGAATTGAACCAGCATTTGCGTGGAAGGAGAGTGGAAAACCATTCAGGAAAAACCACCCCCAGTTCACCCGACCTGAGATTCGAACCTCGATCTCTCCGCCCTCAACAGTCGATCTCAACACGACTAGCGCGTTAGCCAACTACGCCACCGAGGCGGGTTTTTACTAAATGATTTTCCACTCTACTTCCACGCAAAAGGTGGATAAGTTTCACATAATTTCAACCTTCCTCATCCTTAACTTTTATTAGCCTAATGAATACATAAGCGAAAAACTTGGACAGGTAGGTAGGGGATGTGGCGCTATAAATAGTATTACTTGCATTGGTGGCCAAGCGGTATAGAACGCTAGACTCGCTTAGTATCCGTTGATTAAGAGATCGGGGTTTTAGAGTCCCGGCCGAGTAAAATAGAGGTGTTTTTTTACTCGTTTAAGTCTAACTTTGTATTTCCTATTCCCTTTAAACTCTAATGATGGAGCATTTAAACTTAGATACCCTTTGCATCCCTTGACTCTAAAACTAAATCTTTTTTTAAGCACCAAGTCTTACTACCCGTTTGGAGTATAAGCTTATATACTGATTACGCTAATGGTTTTAGGGATTAGGAAGGTTATATCAATTGTAAATGTACCCACATTTGCGTAAATGGAGAATGGAAACTCATTTAGGGAAAACCACCCTCAGTACACCCGACCGAGTTTTGAACCCTGATCTACCCGTTATCGGCAGTCTAGTCTACTGCAAGAGTAGCGCGTTAGACCACGTGGCCACCGAGCTCTAAACACTTGCTCACTCGAATCAGTGGGAACACCAACTAACCCGTCAGTCTCGTATGATTTTGTTTCTCCTTAGCGCGCACGAGATGTCAAGTTTATTGACGTTCTCAATCTGGCCGCCAGAGTTCGGAACTATTTTGTATGTTTATATTGCTCCAACCTTCAAGTGTGGAGGAACGTTTGTTTACAATCGAAGCCAGCTGCCCCAAATTCAGAGGAGCCCAGGAACAAAACTACGTCATTTTAAAGTGAATGTAACACTAACGAAGAGCCAACTGCTTACTGCCGATAAGAACATTACTTTTTTTTTTACCGCTTCTTGATACTCGCTTAGTTTGTACGCATTCATATTAATTAAGTTATTTATTAGGGATAAGGAAGATAGAATTTTAAGTAATGTACCCGAATTTGCACATTGGGAAACCATTTTGTAAAAACTAACATCAGTAAACTTCACCGAGATCCGAACTCCGATCTTCCTGAAAACGGAAAAGTAGACAAAACGGGTTTAACCATAAATAAGAGATAATATTTTTACTAATTAATTCTAAATATTGGGATTATTTAATGACTTAAGGTCAGAGTATAGGAAACACAAGTTAAGGGAAGTGCTTTTGCAGTTTTTTATAGCTATAGAATCTTGGTCAAGTGAACTGGGGGCGGTTTTTCCTAAATGGTTTTCCACTCTCCCTCCACGCAAATGCGGGTTCACTTCCTCTAATTAAACCTTCCCAATTCCTAATCCATTAGCGTAATTAGTACTTAAAGCGTATAACCCGAACGGGTAGTAAGACGCGGTGCTAAATATTATTATTATTATTATTATTATTATTATTATATTATTATTATTATTATAGTATAGAAACATTTTTGTTCAAAATAAATCAAATATTTCTCTAGTAGAAACATCAGATTTAATTTTTATCGCATGATGACATCAAAAGCTCGTAATATATGTCAAGGTTTTTTTAGAATATAATTACAATTTTTTTTATCTTCATTTAAAATATTTCTCATTTAAGCTGGGATGGAAAAGAACGCGAGAAAAGGCCAGCATTTTTGAAGTTTTTATGGCAAAACATATTTTTGGCTTAAACAAATCAAATATTACTCCAGTACAAACATAGAGTTTAATTCTCTTCACACGGTGATATCAACAGTTCCTAAATATCTGTTATGAGCATGAATGAAGAGAAAAAGTTGTTATTAAATTAAAGGACACCCTTGACAGATATTCATCAACTGTTGATGGGAAGAACCTTAAACTCTATGTTTATACTGGAGCAATATGTTATTTGTTTTGGTCAAAAAAATTTGTTGCCATAAAAACTGTAAAAACACTGGCTTTTTATCGCATCCCCCTCCATCCCATCTTTAAGGTAAACTTTGTTTTCTTTCATTTCAAGCTCAACGCTTTGTTTTTTTAAATGAAAGCCTATAATTTTAACAGCATTTTACTATACACGAAAAAACCGACAACTTTTGCTTGAAACTTTTTTATTTAACAAGAATTTTTGAAGCTATTTTATCTCGTATTTTTCTGCAACACTTTTATTACATTTTGTTATTCTTTATCACGATAAATGCAATATTATTTTTAAATCTACTTTAATAAATGTTCAAAATGATATCCATAACATCAATGCACTTTTAATGTAATAAAACAATAAAAACAAAAAGTTTTATTCTAATCATTTTTTTCTAAAATGCTTGGTTTTCTGAATATTCTGATGTCTCAACTTAAAAGCCACACCTGGTATATTTATATAACTACTATAGGAAGGTAGACGAAATGTACAACACCAAAGCAATGTGGGTTGCATCTTACGATGAAGTCAGGAACATTGGGAGTTAGGTAGGTAGAACCTTTTAGAAACTACAAGCTTGTATCTTTTGAAAGGTACTATATTATTAATGTTGTTTTATATGAATAATATTATCTATGAAAAGTGACAGCTGTAGATCATATGACTTGACGTATGAATACGCGAAAGAGGGTAAAGTATATATCTATCTGTCAGATTAGATACTTCCAATGGAAGTTTAGCTGCAATTCCCTGAGAATTACTCAAGTGCCTTTTACATTGAACATTTTATTTTTAAAAGAGGTCGCTGCAAATCGGCAAATGGACATGACAATTAGAGCCAAAAACCAAGTTCAGGGTCCCCCTCCCACCCCAGATTTTCTTTGAAAAAGCAGGGCGGTCGGGCGGCAGGGAAATAAGTATTGACAGAATATTTTCCGGCTTTTGACAGCAAGTAGTCATGTTGTAAAGTCAGTTTCACATAAATATCAAACCCATTATTCACCAATTAATTGATTTCATTATGTTATACAGTCTGATTTCAATATGTCCGTATGAAATTTAATATTATTTTGAGTGTGCCATTGTTTTATAACAGTTTTAATGGCGCTTAACTTTGGTAATCTATCAATTATGAAAACACTGTGAGGCTGAAAATTTGAAATAATTATTTATCCAATCCAACGCACAGATTTTCAGCATTCCTTTAATTCGGTTACCCTCCTATTTTTATTTTGTTCTAATTAAATTTAAACACAAGTAATTCCTTTGGGGAAAAAAATACAAATTAATTTTTAATGTAACTATAATTTTTGTTTAACAATTGACTCAAGATTCTGAGGACAGACTGATAATTTTAGTTTTGGGATTGTCATACCAAGGGGTGAGGGTGTGATAAAAAATGAAAGTAAACATTGGTTGCATTTTTTAAAATGCGTTAAGGTTGAAGTGTCGGTAACGTGTGGTAAAGACAATATTTTTGCAGTTTTTATATAAAAAATATTTTGGTCAAAATTAATAAAATATTACTCCAGTATATACATAGAGTTTAATTTTCTTCATATGGTGACCTCAGCAGTTCTTGAATATCTCTCAAGGGTGTCCTAGAATTTAATGACAACTTTTTCTCTCCGTTTAAAAAGTTTCTCATCTAATGCCACTATGTTCATGACAAATATTCAACAACTGTTGACATCACTATGTGAAGAAAATTAAACTCTATGGTTTTACTAGAAAGCAATATTTTATTTATTTTGGTCAAAAAAAGCTTTGGTATAAGATCTGCAAAAATACTGCTCTCAGCTCGCGTCCCATACAATCCCACCTTATGGTCACAATTCCATTGTTTTCCAGAGAAGAATATAGGAAAATGCATCACGATTCGATACCTGGTTGAAGCTGTACTACACACATATGTTAGGTGTTATCCGTGGGGGAGACGGACTCTTAGGTAATAAAATATAAATAAACCGCTATAATTTAGAATACATTTAGAAGTATATTTTGACATGCCAATATTATGTTTGCTTATTTCATGGTGTCTACTCAACTTGACCAATTCCCAACTTTTTCCCTGATTTACCCTGATCATTTCCTGAAATTCCCGACGAAAATGTATGTCACATCTTTCTAACTCCCCCCCTCCTACCTCATTTTTCTACTAATCTTTTTTATTAATAATAAGTTTTAAAATCCAAATAAACCTTTTTTTGAAATTTGTATTAAAATTGTTTACTAGGAATTATAAAATATATTACACAGCTACAAACAAACAAAAACTATAGTTTGAATAACATTATTATTTACTGATATAATGATTATTATATTTCATATTTTGAGTGAACAACATTTTCTCGGATTTTTGTTGTAATTTATCAAATTCCCGACTTATTTCCGTATTTTCCCGATCACTTCAAATTCCCGGCTAATTCCCGTTTTCCCTGATTTTTCCCGAAGGGTAGACACCCTGTCATTTGGTATCTGGTGGCCGCCAGAACGTAAGTCAGCCATTTAACCCTACCTTGAGACGCCTATATCCTTAACCTGATACCCAACCTCTTCAAATATTTATTTTAACATTATCCTCTGATCCATGTCTTGTTCTATCAAGGAGTATATTTCTTCAGGTTTCACAACTAACATCATTTTGTCATCACCGAAACGATGTCCATGACAACCCCACCATAACCCACCTGCCTTTATTACCCTTAATAAGGTCGGGGATGCATACAAATTATACATTTCATCATAACGAAGCTTTATTTCTACATTCTTTTTGTTCATCCCTCTTAGACACAAATATCTTTCTCAGAACGTTGTTCTCAAAAACTTTCAATTTAGTCTCTTGGCACAAAGGAAGAGACCACGGTTTTTCATCCGTAAAGAGCAAAGGGTGGAAATAGGATTATAGTATTGTATATATATTTAATCAAGACCGTAGTTAGGGGGTTTTGGGAGTTCAAACCCCCCCTCCCCAATTTTATGAACAAAATATATGTGGCTTTATTTATGGTTCAAACAATATCCAAATTAAGATACAAATACAAATTATGGAGGTGTGTCACCGTAAAAAGCACTTCAGAGAACTTCTAGAGTTTTTTAATATTTTTAATTTTTTCTAGCCTTCGGAAGTTAGGGGGTTATGTTACCAAAAAACACTTCACATAGCTTCTAGAGGTGTTTAATATATATAATTTGTCCTAGCCTCTGGCAGTTAGGGTGTTATATTGCCATAAAAAACACTTCAGAGAGCTTATAGAACTGTTTATCATTTAGAATTTTTTCTAGTTACCAGCAATTGGGGGATGTGCCCACTAAAACCCTCCTGAAATTATTGGCTGGCTACGCCCTTGTATTTAATTACAATAACATTAAGTAGGATGTTTCACTAATTTATTTTACTGAACCAAACATAATTGCATACACCAAATAAGGGAATCATTATTAGTATTTCGAACGTAATAATATGTTTAGTTTAAGCCGTGAAGTGTTAGCCTCTTTGACTACAGCGTCACACGTGCAACAGCGAGGAATATGAATACCCCAATATAGGCCTACTACCAGAACCAGTGAAAGAAATATCAGTTTTACAAACAATAACAAAGACTAGAACAGTGATTGGGACAACATATCGGTCCGGCAAGAAATAGTGACTGCCATCATGGTGAACAATCTCTGGCATACAGCACCGATATATTAAAATCACGGTTACTGTAATCACCGATATCAGAAAATCACTGTTTTGCTCTTTCATATTTAATAGAAGACTGGACGGCCGGGGTTCAATCCTCGGTCCCGGTACATATTTATCTGATTACCAAACCCTTCCTTCACCTCTGACAAGACATCTTGTGAATGTTGTGGAATGCCAGGCCTCCACCGTGGTTCGGATTCCACGTTAAACTGTAGGTCCTTCATTTCATCTCACAATCACCCTACCATTGCACATTAGCGTAAGTGCGTATAACCCGAACGGGTAGTAAGACGCGGTGCTAATAATAATAATAATAATAATAATAATAATAGAAGACTGAGCTAGGAAATGTACAAACACTCGCCTGGAGGTAAGATGAACAGTAAAGTTATATACGTAGAATTAAAAACCAAAGTGATATAACTGCAAAAAAATAAAATAATTATAGTACCATTTGTGAAAATGATACGCCACTGACGTGTATTTTTAATATACAATATTTATCAGCCAAGCATTTGTGTGAGGCATAAGTATCCTAGTGTACAGAAGAGAAAAGATAAATTTGGAGAAAAAAATGACATAATAAGTCAATATTGTGATAATTGGCACATTCTGGCCAGAGACTATCCCCAACCATACTGAGTAGTAACGCCATCTAGTTTAGAATCGTAAAGTTGTCACTGTTTCACTGTACAGCTCTCACCATGAGTTCAGCCACGCCTCGCTGTCCAAGGCCGGTTTGTCCAAGTGTGTCCATGGATAGCCCCCACGCGCACGATCTCTGCGCACCTCCTCGAAGAAGTAAGTTTGGGGTGGGACGTTGGGCGGGGAGCAAGGACGATTCACTTCACCCTCATTGGTCGTCCCTTGAGAACAGAAACAAGATCACAGTCATGACAAGGGAACTAACCAGAATTTGTTGTTTGGAGAGAGGAGGGGAAACCATTTTGCATTCAGTTAGATACTCGGTCCTTTGCTGCTAGTCTTTTTCCACCACGTATTTTTGTAAGTACCGTTTCTCAATATCTGTTCAGGTTAAACGCATAATATGTAATAATTATCGCACGCTAATGAGTTAAGGATTAGAAAGGTTGAAATTAGAGAAAGTGTACCCATATTTGCTTGGAGGGTGGAAAACCATTTTGGAAAAACTACTCTCAGTACACCAGACCGGAATTAGAACCCCAATCTTCCTGTTATCAGTAGTCTAGTCGAATGCATATTAATTACTCTAGTGGGGTAAAGATGAGGACGATAGAACTTAAGAATTAATGAACCCGCATTTGCGTAGAGGGAAAGTACCGTATTAATAAAAAAAAGTACCCACAGTACACTCAGCCGAGATTAAAATTCCTACCTCTTTATCAGCAGTAAACCAAACTATATGAGTCTGACATTTAATCCATTTGCCCACAATAAGTTTTGTTTCCTACACTCATAGCATAATTATTAATTAATTAATTTTCCTTCTGAAGTTCACCGGTACATCTTGGGGAGCATCAACAGCAACACTCCGCACAGCTAAGCTAGGTCTGGTCAATTCAACGGCTGAATACTGTGTATCAACATGGATGAATAGCAACCATATTCCAAAGGTTGACACTGAACTTAATACCAACATGTGTCTTATTACAGGTACTATTAAGACCACTCTAACACAGTGGCTACCATTCCTCTCTCGAACATTGCAACCTTGAACCTCCGTAGATCGAAAATCCTGGTGAGAGATTATGTGAATCCTGCCTTTCCAACTCACGAAAACACAACGGCAGCCCAACGTCACAAGCTAAGGTCCAGGAAACCAGCAATAAATACTGTAACTCAATTGAAGACCTCAAACTTTGATATAGACCGAAAATGACAAACCACGTGGAATGAACATATGCCTACTAAAGGTCTACCCCATAAGACTCCACAGTTGCACTTTAAGGATTTATTCTCCAAAGACCAGCGTGGACTAAGCTCAACAGAGTAAGAACTGAGCATGGAAGGTATGCCGACTCATTCCACCGGTGGAAGATGAAAGATAGCCCTAACTGAGATTGTGAAACAGAAAGGTAGACGATATCTCACATCGTGAGATATCGCCCACTTAGATCCTTCCCTGGACAAGTAAGTGAGTTCCAAAACCTGACATATGATGCCATCTACTGGCTGGATGTCCAACTCTAATGTTTCTGTTGCTATAAGGATCCTTCCTACACTTCCAGTATCAGTGGCGAGTGGTGAGTAGAGTTTCTCAAAGCTCGAACTTATAAAAATCTACACACATTCAACAATGTTGCAAAAGAGACTAGTTGGCTTAGCAACTATATCAATTGAACAGTCCCAAGCATCAGCACTTGACCTGAAAGAATTGGTAGTAATATTTGCAAAGGAAAAGGAACGAAAAGTAAAGTTTTGATGTTTGAATTTGAAATTTTGAAGTGACTTAAATTTAATATTACAAATCACAAGATAATTGGAATGATTTGTGTGCTAAAACATTTTAATTTGTGTTTGAGAAAAAGAATCAAAGATTGTTGTATTTAGTACTTATTCTTGCAATTTATAGTAAATGGGCTAGTTTTAAGTTTTGTGCTTTTAATTATTTTACAAACAAATGTTTTATAAAATTGAAACTAGCCATTTAGGGGGAGTGGGTCGGGGGGGGGGGGGGTAGAGAAAGGGAGGGAACACAGTTTGTTCGCCTTGCCTAGAACGCAAAATAGCCTGGCGCCGGCTCTGAATGTCATTAATGGTGTCGGAACACCAAGGGTTTGGGGGTATGGAATACTCCCCAGTTAAAAGGAGGGCTAGGGTGTTCTCCCCTGGGAAAATAATAAAACTTTAGGTGATAATTGGCCCTTTAATCAATCAATATTTTGGGCAACCGCATTTTTATGTTACAAGTGTTTTGATATTCACCATCATTGCGTGTAAGAAAACTAGCATGTCTCGGTTCTTAAAAACTCAAGTCTTTATTAAGTGATCAACTTAAAACAATACCTAGGCTTTTTTTTAAGACTACTGTACTAGTGTCTAGTAGTAACCTTAAAACTATTAGGCAGCGACAACAGCACTACTATCCAACTTGATTAACTAATCTTTCTATACAGTCTAGTACAGAAGGTAACTCCTTTTAATATTTAATCAGTTATGAAGTTGGCAACTTTTCAAGGGTAGAAATCGACAATTGGGAAATTAAAAATTAGTCCAGACAAGTTTGTGGTAAGGAACTTTCATTATAGAAATTACAGTCAACTGTGGAACAAAGTAATTTTAGAATTTCCCAAATCAAGTTCTTGACTCTCCACAAAATTCCCAATTGTCAAGCTTTTCCCTAACATTGAGGGGGTTTCCACCCCCTCGCTACCCAGCCCGACACCCCTAATTGTCATTAGAAAGTGTATAGAAATAAAGTACAGGATAATTAGAAACTAAATAGAGAAGCTAATATATTTTGTTCCTATAATAAAATACGCAACCAACGCAAGATATGTTTTTCTGAAAGAGTTGTTCTCCTAGAAAGCTATCGTTGTAATATAATCTATGAAATGACGCAAGCTAAAATAGGATTTCCTTAAATAGTTTGTCCTCAGAAAGTCATAAGTTAGTTGAAAATTGTAATAGAAATACAGTTAAACATAGAAAAAGTTTCTGAACGAATTATTACTTACTAATGCTCTCAGAAAGCATAAGCGTGCGCAGGGTATGGTTGATGGGGGTGAAGGGTGCTAGTTTCAAGACGGGGGGGGGGGGGGGGATCAACTCTCCCTGATCATTTGTTTGAATGTTTGTTTAATAATTACAATAAGGAAAAACAAGAAAGAATCAATGTTTTATTTTACAAGATATGAGATGTTAAATGATTTAGGTAAAACCACCCTTAATAGACCCAACCGAAACTTGAATCTCGATCTCCTAGCAGGTCAGTCTAACAAAAGAGTGACGCCTTAAACCAATAGTATTCAACCTTTTTTGTTCGCGTACCCTCAGATAGAATTTCTCTTCAGCTTTGTACCACCAAGTTGTTGTTGCTGCATGCAATCTATACATAGGGTATTCTATAAAATTTAAAAAGAACCTCCATGGTGTGATCCCGCAAGCGAGCTATTCCGGCCGAGCGGCCGCCGCCGTTAGAGAAGATAGTGATAACATTTGCGGATACCTCAGGTGTTAACTGGAACTGCTATTCCTTTATACAAGTAGCTCCTCGTATTTTACCCTCGCGAGGCTGAGTTTGGCCTCGATCCAGACCCACTGATTCACAGATAAATTTTGGGAGCGTCAAGGATCGAACCCCGGGACCTCTGAACCTGAAGTCAGGAACTCTGACCACTAGGCATAGAGGCGGCCATACCTAGTATATAATCTAAATTAGGTCATTCGGCCACTGAGGTGAATATCTAGAAATTTATTTAGTAAATTATCATTCAACAAACAATGTCCAAACCAGTGAGTAAATTACTTGGGATCCTTTATGAACCCAATAAAAATAGCAATCTTACCTTCATGTATTACACTAGTAAATATATTATAGAGTAATCAGTCAAGGTAAGACTGCTACCTTCAAGGGTAAACTCCTTTGTGAATATTCTTGAAGTAAACAGAGATGTAAGTAACTCACTTTTATTTGACATAGGTTTTTATTTAATTTGTGAAACACACCCGCCGCCACTCAGCAGGGCTGCCACACTATGTCCGGTGTTGGTGACACTGGTGTTGTGATGTCACTATGTCACAGAGGCCTTCTATTTGATCTTTGAAATATGGCAACCCTTGGATACATTCGAACTTCAAAATCACATCTCATTTGCCCGACCAGAAATGGCGTTTAAATCACTTTCCAATATTCCATTCTTTATTCGAAAGTGTCATTTTAAACAATGCGTATATCGTATATACTTAATTAAAAAATCAAGACGTAAACAACAATTATTGTAAAAACTGTTGGTAAATTTACTATATAGACATCTCACTTTATAAAAACTATATATACTAAGAAATCATAACGTCTTAAATACATCTAAATAAAATACACAATAATCTGACCGAAATAAAATACAAGCTGCAGCACCTTCTAACAAAAAAGTCTGCATTTTGTAATCAACGACACACGCTTGCTTCGATTTCTATTTTCATTGTTGGCATCCAGAGCACGAACAAACCGCCCGTGGCCGACTGAACTGCAACGTAAACATTTCGTGGATAGCACCTGTTGTGTAAGTCTTCAGTGTACTACTACTTACTGCCTTATCTCGTGAAGATGAAATATTAACATTTCAGCTGTCATACTTCCATCTCTGCCGAGAAGTCTTTGCGACCTCGAAATTAGAATGATACAATCTCTACCACAGTTTCTGTTACTTTTTATTTACCTAATTTTATAGGCTTAGCGTTTAAATTACTATTTTTAAATTCCCTTCAAATCAACTGGTTCTGTGGTCTGGTTGTTCTGGCTACAGATCCAGAGGCCCCGGGTTTGATTCCCGGCGCTTCCAGATTTCCTGTGAAGTATTGGGTCTAGAACGGGGTCAACTCAGTTTCGTGAGGACAAATGAGCTTTATTTGAATGAAAATGTAGCGGTTCCATTCTATAAAACTGAGACTAATGGTTAGAGAGTGTTGTACTGACCACATAACACCCTCTATCCAGAGAAGCTGGCATTATCTTCTCCTTTAAACTCCTGTGGTGATATTAGCACCTTACAATTTATTTCTGAAAGGTAGCAATATTTCCTTGAGTGATTATACTATGGATCTATCTTGTAAGCTGCACCATGGTGGAACAAAGCAAGGTAAGCTAGCCATCAAGGTGAACTGAAGGCACATGGATTTCAGATCCCGCTAGAGATCCAAACAATAGTCTCGTTAAAAGTATAGTCTGGTCACCATATAGAGAGCCTTTTAGAATACATACAAATAAATCTAGATTGGACAAGATTGACAAATGCTAACTATATTGATTTTACATCTGTCGTTATTGACACTCTTTGTTAACAGGAGAACTCACGCCTTGATGTATAAATCAATAGTAGGACCAATTAACTTTTTTAAGAAACTTCCTTTATTGGCAATTCGGCTATATAACTTTATTGTGGTTTTTTATCGGCGTCCAAAGCTAAATGTCTGGTTATCAACCATGGTCAGACCTAAATATTACAGTAAATTTCTCAAAGTTACAGTTACATTTTCTTAAAAAAGGGTTTTTAAAAAATAAAAATAAGATTTTTTAAGGCCAACATTGATAACATTTTTTTCCCCCCAAATAGGTATTAATTATATAAAAAGTGACAGCTGATCATATTAACTGGGCTATGTATACATGAAAAAAATAGCTTTTCTGGTTGTTGGATAAATCTCTTCCTGTGAAAATTGGACTGTACATCACCCAGCGAAACACTGGAACATATTTCCCCCAGGGAGTCAAGAACGAGAAAGGGTAGACAAATACAGATACTACAGCACTGTTATTAAAATATATCATCATTCTAACTTTCAAACTGATTGAATTTAAACACATTTTGAAAATGTAAAGAGCTTTATTAGGACCAATTGGGTCCAAAGTAGGTCTTCATTTTGAGATCAAGGGTGTTCAGAGTTAAAACTAAAATATGTACACTCCGTTTACTCTGAAAGGTCTTGCCTTGACAGACTACACTACAACTATTTATCTTATAAGCTGTACCATAGAGGAATTAAGCTTGCTACCTTACATGATAGACAAAATGTACCTAGGCCTATATATTTTATTTTCATAAGATACCTATCACAAAGTATTCATCTTACTCTATGGCATTATGAAATCGAAAGTTCATTAATGCACTCACAAAAGTACACCACCTATCACTATCTTGAGAAAGTTCTATCCAATCCACCTCATTACACCCTATACTTATCTTGAGTTAGTTCTATCAAGTCCACTTCATTACACCCTATACTTATCTTGAGCTAGTTCTATCCAGTCCCCAATACACTCTATCATCTGACAGTCTATCCAGTCACCTCAATACACCTATTCCTATCTTGAGCTAGTTCTATCAAGTCCACCTCATACACCCTAACTATCTAACTAGTTATCCATCATATACACTATATACTAAGCTAGTTCTATCATCATATACACCTAATCTACTGAGTAGTTCTACAATTCACTCATTACCCTATATATTTGAGAAGTTATCAGTCTCTCAATACACCCTATTCCATCTGGAGTCTACCAACCCACTCATACACCATACTATCTGACTATTCTTCCATCCACTCATTACACCTATACTATCTGAGAAAGTCTATCAGTCTCCTCATACACCTTATCTCTTTAGCTAGTTATCCACCACCTCATACCCCTATACTACTGACTAGTTATCCAGCACTCAATACACCTTATCCACTGAGCTATTTCATTCATCCAACTCATTACACCCTATCATATTGAGATGATCATCATCGACCTCATTCACCCTATTCCTATTTGGCTAGTTCTGTCAGTCACCTCATATACCATGCTATCTGATATTCTATCCAGTCCACCTCATGCACCTACTCTTCAGGTACTTCTAAGTACCCATCTGCATCTAGTCTCTCATATCTCTTTCCATTGGGTTTGCTAATCAGTACCATGAACAAGGTTCTAAAATCTCTCATTCCCACTGCATATCCTGCTCACCATAATCTATGAGACTTGATTATCTATTATCTATTATTAAGGAATATTTAATTTTACACAAATGTGATAGTAAAAAAGTAAAAGGAAATAGGCTTTATAAAGACTTCATGAAAACGTCATTATAATACAAACTTTCTTTGCAGCAAACATGTCAATAATGTCTTTAAAGTCAACCACATGAAATATATCACTTCCCATGCTGACTAAGGAAAGGAATGTTAAACAATTTTGGTTCATGATTGTATGGTAATGATTTGTGTTCAGCTTCATTTTTGAAAATTACCTTTCCCCACTACATTTTGACACCATATGTGCTAAAATATTCTTAAAAGTATTTCAACAGTGGATAATGTTTTTCTAAAATGTTCATTGAAGATTTTATAGACGAGCATTTATTTTGAAAGAGTCATCGTAGTTTTCATTCATGTCCACCACTAGTGTTACAAACTGTATTGGTTTAATCCTGAAGGATGGTTTGAGATCATTTTTGTATTTAGTGACCAGATTGGTACAGTGGCGTTGGAACCGCGGGAGCAGGGAGCATTGCCCCCCCCCCCCCCGTTTTCCTCTCCTAGATACACTTCAAATCACATGTTATTGGATATGAAGCTGAAAGATGCCCTTACCTCAAACTCTAAATGACTTCTAGATGCATTCAATTTTCAAAAATAGGCTAGAGAAGACCACTTTAAATAGCTTCTAGAAGCATCTGTCAGAAAAAAAAAAACTAAGGTGAGGAGCATTCTAATGAGCTTCTAGGTCCATCAAAACTTGAAAAATTTCCGGAGGAGGAGTAGTCCCAGTCTAAATAGCTTATTAGATACATTTCATTTTGAAGAATTTACACACTGGGACGACTCCAAATAGTTTCTGATAACATTTAATTTTCAAATATTTGATAGTGTAGGCCCAATTTAAATATCTTATAGAAGCAAATAGTTTTCAAACAATTTCCAGACGAGAACCATTCAAAATAGCTAAAAAGGGTCCATTTTAAAAATATTGCGGGTAAAAGACCACTTCAATAGATTATAGAGATATCTTTAAGAAAAAATTCAAACGAGAAACACTTTAAATATCTTCTAAAATTATCCAAATTTCAAAAAATAATCTGGAGAAAGACCTCTTCAAATAACTTTTAGAAAATCTATATAAAAAAATCTGTGCGACGACTATTTAAAATAGCTTTTAAAGGTATCCAAATTTCTAAAATTTCCTAAGGCTACTCCAAATAGCTTCTAGGAGCATCAAAACTTAAAAGACGAATCGGAGGAAGGATAACTCTCAAAATGTATTTCATATCTTCTGATAGTAGTAGAATATGAAGCTGAAATACTTGTAATCAAACTGCAAATGACTTTCAAAGACATTCAATTTTCAGATATTTAGTGCAAGGTAGGGACTAATCCAAATATGTGTAGTTTCTAGAGGCACCCAATCTAAAAATTTTGCTGGGAAAGGACCAATCCAAATATTATTATTAGCATCGCGTCTTACTACCTGTTCGGGTTATGCGCACTTACACTAATGTGTAATGGTAGGGTGATTGTGAGATTAAATGAAGGACCTAAAGTTTAACGTGGATCCGAACCACGGTGGAGGCCTGGCATTCCCCACATTCACAAGTTGTGGTTAATACACATCTTGACAGAGGTGAAGGAAGGGTTTGGTAATCAGATAGGTCTGTGCCGGGACCGAGGATTGAATCCCTGACCCCAGCATAGAAGTCCGACACCTTACCACTAGACCACCAGGTCACCCCAATCCAAATGGATTCCAGATTCATATTATTAATTATTATTATTATAATTATATAAATACAGGTGACAACAACTCTTAATTATCCTTTAAAAGCATCCAACCAAAGAAAAAATATCCAGGGGAGAATCATTCCTAATAGCATCTAAACATATCATTTAAATAAAACTTCCTGAGAAGACTACTTTAAATAGCTTATAAGAGGCATCTGTCAGAAAATATCAAGATGAGGGTCACTCTAAATAGCTTCAAGGGGCATACAAATTTAAATTTTTTTTTAGGGGAGAATAACTTTAAGTGGTAGCTTCTAGAGGAGTCTAATTATAAAAAGATTCAAGGTGATTACCACTCAAAATAGTTTTTAAAAACATCTAATTTTCAAATCTTTATCAGGGAGGGGAGAGTGGGATGAGGGTGGAAAGCAAATCCATAAAATAACTTTTTTGATTGACCTTCTCTACACATATAAGGTTCCACTGCCATTGGCTTGATAACTGGTTAATATATCGACAATAGAGAATTAAAATTGTTTTCTTTCTTATGGGGGTTTGTTAGGGTCTCAAAGTGATCACCCTCCCGCCTTAAATCTGGCACTGCTGAAAACATTTGACAAAATTGTAGGACGAAAGAAAAAAAAAATTGAGTCTTCTATTATTGGCCGACATACACTAATTATCATCTAACAGTTTGAAAATCTTGACTAGGGAATCTAATGTACAACATACAATACAATTACAATGTGGTTTAATTAAATTTTAAATAACATTTTATCAAAAGATTTAGTAGGAAAAAAAACTGTTATCCATGCAATATAAAAAATCAATTTTTTTATATATATTAGTTAAAAAATACATAAAAAACAAACAAAAAAGTTATTGAATAACAATAAGCACGTGTTTAAGGTTACTGCCCCATAACATTTTAATAGCAGGTCAGCTAAACATTAGTGGCCAAAGTAATTTGGCAAAGAAGAAAGAAACCCATCGACCAGTTGTAGTAGTAGTAGTGGGCACTGTAGGATCTAGGATTGTGGTTAAAATAAACTTTCTATGTATAACCTGCTTGGTGGCAGGTCCAAAAGTTCAATCTTCAATTCACAGCATCGATCTGTTCACTCTCTGTAGCAGTGTTACACTAGCGAGTACAAAATGAAGCTCACCTATAGACGAATTCTCCATCCAACCCAGTCTTGTTCCGGCAAGCTTCCCAAGATATCGCTGCGGTATTTCTACATAAACATGACTATTTAAAAAAAACACTAAAAAAACTTGTTGACTCATGAACCAAGGCTCCACCTACAAAACTCCCACTCTTTAGGACTATTCCACTTACAGAGTTCCATCTCAGAGAAAAATAAACAAGGAGAGAACAAAAACGCTGCAGTCTGATTTTCCGGCTGGAGTCGTAACACTTGCCAAGTCTATTTATTCCACAGTAAGAATTGCAGAGTAAAGTCTATCCCACCAACGAAAAAGTTTGGAAAACGCTAAAAGAAATGTGTGATTGCCGAGTACTTGTTTTTTACTGGTACAGAAAATGAGTAGGAAGTACATAGGTAGGTAAAACGACATAAAGCTGAAGTTTTGCCAAAACAATGACCTCATTTCAAATATGGGCTACAAAATAGCAAGATACCAAAATACTGGCAACAAGCCCATTTTACAGTCTTGATAGAAATTATAGAGCAATGCAATTTTATTCTTATGATGACGATTTGAGGGGAAATTATATTTATGAACAAATATTAAGTTCTAAAAATAATCATGTCCGACCTCTTGGATCAGTCAGTAGAGATTCTGACAATTGATCTAAGAGTCCCAGGTTCAGTAACCACTGAGGGCTAAAAATGTATCAATGTTAATTTAAGGTTGTTACTTTTCACCATTCAGTAACTTAAAGATCTTGGGGCTGGTCATTGTATTTTTCCTAGTTTTAAGTTAGGAAAAGCCTCTCATGGATTGTACCCGCAATATATGTGTACATAAATCAAGTACTGAGAAAACTTTTAATTTGTATGAGAAGTACAAGGGTGCAGTGTGAGATGAGGTAGTCATCTTGAAGAAAAATAGGTTTTTGTTCCTTCTCATAATTAATATGCTTAGGACCAACACTAATGAACACGCAGGCTAAGGTGTTAATCTCATCTAGTCTCGTTTGTCAGTGATGAAAAGGTTAGGGTTAGAACAGCGACTAGACGTAGGAAGTTTTTTTTCTAAACGGTTTTCCACTACTCTTTTATGCAAAAATCCAGGTTGTGTAGGAATAATGGTGCCTAAAAAATGGCTTAGGTTGGATTTAATTTGTCAGTTATAGTTAGGAAGTTATTTTTGAACAAGTGATAAAACAAGTATGTTGTGGACAAACTCTTTTATATTATTATTATTATTATTAGCACCGCGTCTTACTACCCGTTCGGGTTATACCACTTACGCTAATTTTAATGGTAGGGTGATTGTGAGATAAAATGGAGGGCCTCCAGTTTAACGTTGAATCCGAACCACGGTGGAGGCCTGGCATTCCCCACATTCACAAGATGTCTTGTCAGAGGTGAAGGAAGGGTTTGGAAATCAGATAAATCTGTGCCGGGGCCGAAGATTGAACCCCGGCCGCCAGCACAGAAGTCTGACACCTTACCCCTAGACCGCCAGGTCACCAAACTTGTATATTGAAAATTATATTTTGTCTATAAAATTTCATTTTTCATTTATTATAGATTTTTAATGCACACTTTCTAAACCAACTGATTAAATCAGCACATGACTTATAACTTAACTTGGATATAAAAGAGACACAACATCCAGCCCTGGTCGTTAGTTTACCACCGTGAAAAGGAAAAACTCTCATTTAACCAATGATACATTTTTCGGCCATGCCAGGAATCAAACCCAGGACCCATCACTTAGTAAACATTAACTGAACCAAGGTGTCAGACTATAATATATAAGACATAGTTTTATAAATACCAATACAATTTTCTTTATTTAAAGTGGAACATGGGAGAAAGCGGGACATGTTACTAGGTTGGGGCCAAAACGTAGATCAAGAACATTACTGGAAGGAATACAAGATGGCACGAGACCTCTGGGTCCACTAAGAACAATATTATGGGGACAAACTGAGGAAAGGTATGAAGAAGGTAGGAGTGGAAGAGAACACAAGGAAGGAAGCGAGCAGGACAGAATAAGATGGAAGCAGCTGGTGATGTCGGCACATGATCTAAAGTAGGCGTCACTGACTTTGTGCGGCCCGCAGACATTATGATGAACCAAACAAGCAATACAACCCATATATACTTTTTATAAACGTTTTAGGAAATATAATTTTGGGACATTTAAAACTAATTTGAGGAAATCGGCCATGTGAGGTCGGTGTTATCAAATTGTACTCTTTTCAACAGGGATCAATTCCCGGAAACTTTAAACCTGAGCATCAAATATGTGCAATGTTTGGGATCACATACCTATGTTAACATTTTATCACATTAAAAGTAAAAAAAAAAAGTCTCGTTTTATGGACAAACCTTTTTCAACAATTATTATAGTAAGATTGGAACAAGATTTAAAAACCAATAATCCCATCATTGCTATGAATGAAAGGTTTTATATTTCTGCTATATAAATATTTAAAACATTCTTTTTTTTTTAATGTTTAAGTCTACATTTTTCTTTTTGTAATAATAAGGTAACCTGTTTTAGCGGTCGCATGGTCTAAGGCGTTACTCTCGCAATAGACTAGACTGCCAGTGACAGGAAGATCAAGGCTTGAAACCTACACCCTTACCAGAAAACTGTAGGCCTCAAAGTTAAAAATTAAAACAAATAAAAAACAACACAATTATGTAACTTTTGGGATACATCAGTCTACCTACAAGCACAAATTCATGTGATTTATTCACACTTAGATTTAAAATAAACATATATTAAAGTTAAAACAAAAGCTAGCTATTAAAATTCAGAATTAAAATATTTACTTTTATAATGTGTCAGCCATGTTAGAATTACACCAAAATTGGTGTTAGTTTATTGCATTTTTAAAATATTTTAAGTAACAAATATCAAAAAGGTTTGGGTACACTTAACTATAAAATGGTCGCTCATAAGAATAAAATTGATTTATTCCTAATGATAAAATACATGTAACATGTTTGGTCCAAATCCAATTAATTATTAGTTTAAAAGCGACTATTCAGAAAAAAAGTATAAAACTTTGCATTATTTAAGTCATCTCACACTCAAAGAGAATGTATTGAGATTCACACACCTTGGTGGCCTAGTTTGTTAATGTGTTGAGCTAGATTTCAAAGTATGGGGAGATCATGGTTCGAATCTTGTTCGGGTGAACTAGGGGTGGTTTACCATAGGTGATTTTCCACTCTACCTCCACACAAATGTGGGTTCACTTCCTATAAATTCAACTTTCTTATTCCTAACCTATTAGCATAATTAGTACTTAAGTGTATAACCTGAAAGGGTTGTAAGATGTGGTGCTAGTTTAAAAAAAATTGAGATTTAAGGTCATTTTTTTCAGGGGTGAATCTACTCAGGGGGGACTCCCCCTCACCCTAAAATAGTCAAACGACGGATGAAAGAATTTGAATTTAGCCGAAATTAACATATCTGAGTGGATCAACGAAAAAGTGGCATGAAATGAGCCAAAGCGAATGGACAAGAGTTTATAATATAGAAAGAATATGCAGATTGGGTTATTGCAAAGATTGTTAGGGGTAACTAACTGGCAGTGGGCATGTTGCACCTAATAAAAACATGGCTGAGGACAACTATGGTGGAAAGAAGACTTGTTGGCTTAGCTCTTTTGCAGACCCACAACAAGTAATTGAGCGGTTTGTCAAAACTAGCAAACACAGATTGGTAATGTAAATAACTTGTAGCACACATTTAAGAAATATTATAAATAATGATAACCATAATACACTTCTTTTGAGGGTTAAATTTAAAAAAAGAATTCCAACTGTGGAACCCCTCGCCCCCCTAAACTCGAGGATCTTCTATATTCCTCATCCCAGACTCTTCCGGTAAAAGTTACCTGCCCCCTCTCCCAAATTATTCCCTGGACCCGCCCCGGACGCTTTTACTTAAGACTAATAGTTGTAAATAGCATTTACACCCAGGACTTCTAGATAATATCCAAGGGATATACAGGCAAAAAATGGGTGCTTGTAGCATGTTGCCAATTTGTTCCACATAAAAAAAAATAATAGAAAAAATTGAGCGCCTTTAAATAATTATGTACTGATCAAGTGGATGTCCAACTCTCTCCAGCAGTGTCTGGAACACAGTTGGTAATGTGCTGTCATTAGAAAGCCACTCACAATAATAATCCGCAAAAACTCTCCTTAAAATTATTATCATCAACATGTGCAGAACATATTTATTTTCTTCAGTGTTCCAAGAAATAGCTTGGATAAATATAAGAAAACAAGAAATTCGATTATGTGAACAATTTTTCAACATTTTTTATTATTTCTCACGATGATTTAAAATAAGAGTATTTGGCTAAATCAGCGATTCCCAACTTTTATAGTTTGTATGAACCCTTAAAATATTTAATATAATATCTGGGACCCTCTACCTGGCTGACAAGTATTAGGTACGATCAGGGTAGATTAAAAAATCTAAATGTAAACCAGTAGTGTTGATAAATAGTATCTAGCTCATTCTTTTGAATACAATATTTCAAGAGTATTTATTGCCTATTTCTATTTATTAATTACTGTCCCTTAGTATTTGAACCTGGATTATAAATATTCTTAGTTTCCTCACATTTAACATTCTTACTGGAACTCTTCTCATTATCTTCTTCAGATACCCCGAGTTTTATTAACATATTTCCACATGTCCCTAACTTATCGGCAGACCAATAAAAAAAAAAAAACTTTTGCAAATTCTTGCAAAGCCCCTAACACGGGCTTGCAGAACCCTGTTCGGGAATCACTGGGATAGATCATAGTTAAAAGTAAAAGGGATAATCAAAGCTGAAGTAGAACAATAGTTACTCAGGTAAAGATGTGTGTTATCACTTTTCTTTATATTTTAATGTATATAGTGTAAAGTTATTATTTAATGTTTTAACAACACCAATGATTGTACACATGTTGAACTAGGGTTAAGTGAAATAATAAATACATGACAACAATTTGCATAGTATATTTTATTGTAATTTTGATATTAATTTAATATCGCAGTTGTTTGAACTTGTTTGTGAATGTTTTATAATAAGCTACTGTATATTCATTGCACACCTTTAGTTTGAACACTTGTTACAATTTTTAATTGTATGAAAATAACCGTATTAAATAAATCTTAATGTTATTGCTGAAGAAAAATACATGTACAGTTATTCAACATAACAGTAAGTAAATTTTATTCAATATAGATTTTTAAATTTAAATATTAGCTATTTAAATAGCTCTCTATAGTATGAAGCTAAAAAATGTCTGGACATATTTAGTAGCTTTCAAGAGAACTGAAAGTGATAATTCCATGTTTTTGTTACCTTTCCTAAAAAAATATGTACTAAGATACAAATTAAACTACATCTTTTTTTTGGGACTTCACTGCTGCCAATTTAAGGTTCTTAAGTATATAACTATTAGTTTGCAATTCTACATGTTTTATTTAGCAATTTTAAACATTCTTAAATAGGTAGGAAATGTATTCATGAATATTACTATAAGAGTATAACAATTTTTAAATTTTCTTTTCCAAAATAATATTTTCAATAAATCTCACTAATAAAATAAGATTAAGTATTAGGAGATAATTAGCTATGTTTAATTGTTATTTAGATTCACAGGGTTACATCTTAATATCGCATCAGGTATTGATGTTGAGTAATTGTGTTATCTATCTACTTTGGAGGTTAATGAAGAACACATGGTTTCTACAATACTTTTTAACTCATTCTAATGAGGTGAGCTCTTTACAATGGGTACAGTAACTTAAATAAATAATAAACAGAAGTCTGTTTAAAACACTAACACATACAACATTTTAAAAAATGGTACAAATGACTAGAACAAGTATTATCATAAAGTGCACCTTATACTTCTTTATAAACTCTCACTAGTGCCAACTGACGAACATTTCTAATACAAAACTTGAGTGAAACTTCAGTAGGGCATTACATGACTAAAAATAACATTTGTCAAGAGATCAAAATCTTGATTCTTACAATGAAATGAGTCATTTGTTTGTTTTTCAATGGGAGTCTGTTAAAAAAACTCTTGGGCTATTGTTTTAGAAATAAAAACCCAACAAAACCATCAGTGGGCAATGAATAATTTTAGCTATGTACATTGATTTTTAGTATTGAAAAATTAACTTTCCAGAATTAATTATTAATCACCCTATATTGTGGCTACATGGTTTAAGGTGTCACTCTCTCAGTAGGCTAGACTGCCAATGACAGGGAAATCGAGGTTCAAATCTGAGTCTGATGTAGTGAGGGTGGTTCTTCCAACATGATTTACCGCTCCCCCTCCACACAAATGTGGGTATACTTCCTCTAAATATGACCTTCCCCATCCCTAAAATCATAAGCGTGTAACCCAAATGGATAGTAAAACGCAGTGCTGAAAATAATAAAAATTATATTAATCTTTTGTTAGTTTTTTAGTGAATCAGTGGAATCTGGTATTAATATTGGTGAAAGCACCCATTGAACTTATTCCCCTTTGATGCGGACAGGCTGATCAATATCAACACAACATATCTAACGTAATGTTAATGTGTTTGTTTTAATATTATTCCTTTGTAACATGTTTTTAAAATTCCCATTAGTATTTTACTCTTCCTTGCTTTATAATCGCTCTGAAGACTTGAAATTTTAACAATGTAATATTTAATATGAACATGTAGATATGTCAACTCATTAATAAAATAATAAATCATCTTTATACCTATGTTTGAATACAGGCTATCTTAATTTAGAAAAAGTTCTTCCAAGATATATAGAATTTTCCTGATCTATAATAATAGATGACTAGCAAACTCGTGAGCAAATTGTGCAATATTTAGGTCAAAATAAAAAATATAGAAAGGGGTTGAAAAGAAGCGGGGGATTTTTTTTTCCTTTTTCAAATAATATCGTCAAGGGTACCCACCTGAAGATGGCCTCATAACCCTAGTGGTTCCAAAGATGCGTCTAGGGAGGGCGGGGGGAATTTTTTTGGGCTAAAGTCTAAAGGGGTACCTCCCACCCAAAGAATGGCCCCATAGCCCCGGTGGTTTCGGAAATTTTTGTGGGGGTGGGGGGTGTCATAGAGGTGACTTGTTTGACTTTCAGTGAAAAATGTAATTTTAATAGCGAGTGCACATCTTCAGGTCAACATATTTCTATTAAGGTCCTTATTCACCAATTTAGATCCATAAAAGAGGTCAATAATGGAACTAACAAGAATATACTTATATTAAAACAACCTGTTTCTCTGATATTTATTTATGAAATTAATGTTTTAGCATTTTAATAGTGATTACATAAGTGGCATGGAATAATGTATTTTATTCTGCAAAAATTTTTATTGGTTACAACAAAGTAATCTAGCGTGCATACTCTTAAAAATATAGTAGATATACCATCAAATGTACATATTAATCTTTATTCGAATAAATGGGTAAGCTTTTCTTTTTAGTGAAACGTTTACAGTTGAAATTAAAAAAGAATGTATAAAAGCAACCATTTTACTAAAATAATAATCATAAGAGTAAAAAAAGACGTATTTGCTATATATTATTTTTATATAGGTAAATAGGTTGATAAACTTCTTCAGTGTTCCAGTGTGAATGAAATTCCCCTCTATTGGGAATGGTACCAACTTAAGAATTTATTTATATTCTGTAGTTATCTTTTTATTAAAAGTCAGAAAATCCTCAGATCATGTATGAGGATTTTTTTTTTGTATCAATGTTGATTTTAAAACTACACTTTAATGTAAATGCCCTCTGAAGTTTCACAAAATATATAAAAGTAAAAAAAATAAATACATTACAAAGTGTTTACTCTTAAACAATTTATAAAAAAGGATCTGAAAAAATAAATAACACTAACATCATCCCAAATCCAAAATCTTGTAAAAGATATGGAATATCACAAGTGTTAAGATAATACTAAATAAACTTAACATTTAAATAACAGTGAGGATAATTTTATGGATGTGTATTTTTATATCTTGTATACACATTACATAAGATAAGTTGATATGATTGTGAACATGTTGATGGTCATTCATCATGATGATCAATTTGATACACATTCCTCTATGAAGCATGATTAACATTGCATGATGAAAACTTGACACAAAGTAATGTGGTGTCATAGGAAAACATGTTGTGTAATTTAACCTAACCTTATATACAACCTTATAGTGTTGATTATTATGAATATAGTAATTTAATTATGAATGTTTGACATTATTTATGCTTATCCCTGAACTGTACTGTGACTATACAGAGGTGGGGGTATTCTAAAGACTAGAGAGAAATTTAGTTATCATTCATACACTACCTAAAACAAACATACGTCTGTGGCTAGATGGTCAAAGTTTAACAGTCCAACATGGAAGATGAGATCAATAAAATCACAAAGGGCCATAATGTTGTTTCTCAAAAATATTACAAATTGAGGAAGGTGTTGTACCTCTTGTAAATAGGCACTCTCGCCAGTTTTAGTAAATGTGATGCAATATAGATACTGTACTCACTATTACCAAAGCAATGTTACTTATCTGTAGAGGATGTTCAGGTGAAAAAAAAAAAAAAGATGTATTCATTTGGTTTTACTTCATATTTTAGGTTAGTGAACACACCTAGAATCAAACAAGGAACGAAATAAAATAAAAGGTTTTGGCAAGCAAAATTGAAAATGCTGTTTCTAAAAGTTGTATTGTGTGTAAAACTAGGAAGCTTACATAACTCATAAACTTTCTGATGCAATTATATATTAATACAAATCAATAAATACCACAAAACAAAGTTTTTAGTGACAAGTGGAGCAAAGACTTTATTAAATGTATTATTATTATTTGAATGACAGCCCTGCTACATTATGAATTGACCAAAATTGATGTATGAAAACTGCATGCAAAAGCAAACAAATCGAAATATCCTCATCAGTAGGATGAAAACAAATTGGCAGAAGGCGAATGTATAATATATTTAAAAATGCATGGGAATAGCAATCTATGGAAGGCAGAAGTGACATTTTTAGTTCGCTCAACAAGTTTTAATAAAACTAGTGTGAAACAGTTTTTCAGTAAATTTAAAATATGGCCTATTCACTCCTCATAGAATACAATATCGATGAGACAGGGCTCTCAACTGTTTATATGCCACCAAAAGGCATCGTGCTATACTATAATATAGCATGGCATCTTGAGAAACGAAACACAATGTGATAATGATTGCATTCATTAATGGTGTGGGAAATTACCTTTCAAAAATGTTTACCTTATTTAGTGTTTATAATGAAATTTTATTATTAGCGAGCGATTCTCTTTGTGTCAGAGGCAGACAAAGGATTTTACTAAGATCTGGGGTGCAGAGCTCCTACACCCACAACCCTATGTATTTGTGTAAGGCCGAGCGCGCACGAAACTAGTTGGAGGTCACAGACCAATGGCTATTCTTGGGCACAATTAGTCGGCATCCGAGCTGCCTTTCACTAAGAGGATTAATGACGTGACGTCTGGCGCACCACACTAATGTCTATAAAAGTTGTACATCGAATTGTACGTGTACGATAAAAGAAAATTGTTTCTGTTTTTAAGTAAGTTCACAGAATGTGATACGCCAATAATGTAGTGCGTGTTTTTTTGTGTAATTTATATTAAGTAGTGTCCAAATATCAATAAACACTACTAAGGACATAGCAGGCAAGCCATAAGACTATCACGTACTTATCATAGCCAGAAGAAATCTAGTCGTAGTTTTAACCCGAAACTGTATGAGAAAGCTACTTGGATTGCAGGGTGTGACAAAAAAACATTGTTTTTTGTTTTTTTACTATTTTAGACTCTGCAGACACGTGGGCAACTACAGGTGTAGTTGATCTTAAACATTTGGATGAGAAAATAAAAAAGGATTCAGTGAGTAAACAACATTTGCAAAAACTGAGTACTTAGCAGTTCAAGTGGATGAAACCACTAACATAGCATGCAAAACATAGATGTCTATCGTACTTCATTACCAAACTGAAGGGTTTATTTTCGAAAGGTTTTGAATCTAGTTCCCATTCACAGGTCGAACTGCCGAAGGTATGGCTAGCAATATTAAAACTGCTGAGTGTTCTGGGAATATATAAGAATCCAGGAAAACTAAGAGCCCAGACATATGATGGCGCCGCTGTGATGAGTGAAGCAACAGGTGGGGTTCAGCAAAGGATTAAAGAAAGTTATCCAGGCGTAAATTTTGTTCAATGCTATGCGCACAAAGGAAATTTAATCATGCAGCAAGCAATTTCCACTCCACAAGAAGCCAAATTATTCTTTTCTGACATTAAAGGGATTGCACAATTTTTTAGCCGTCCCCCAAAAAGAACTGACGCTCTAAAAAAAAACCCAACCTATTGCAAGTTGTCTTAACAAGATGGGATTTTCGAAGTAGAAGTGTGAATATGATTTACGAACACAAAGACAGCCCTGACGAATGTCTTGAGAGGATACGAGAATCAGAGACCGATACTAAAACTATTTTACTTGCATCAGGGTTCATTAGAATATTGCAAGATGAGAAGATTTTAGTTTGGTTGGACTTTTTCCACCACGGTGGATCTGGAGGAGGAAAATATAACCCACTGAAGTTAAGAAATTTACATCTGATTTTGTTGCTGTAATCGAGAAAATACGGAATTGTTTCTCTAGGGACCAAATTGAATCTACTGGAGAAAATGAACCTCCAATTAGCAAGAAAATACGACAAGATGGAAGTCCATTGCACAATAGGCTATCAGCTATTAAGGTGTGTGATATCATCACTAACCAAGCTGAATGTAAATTCGAGCTCAACAATAATTTGTCAGTAGCCCTTCTTTTTATGGCAGAAAATTTTGAAAACTACAATGAATTTTTTTTCTGATGAACACTACTTGAGCACCATTCAAGCTTTCCCTTTCTTTGTAAAGTAAAAGTTGAAAACAGAACTTCAAGTCTTGTATTCTAGGGAAGATTTATGAAATGCGTCAGGAGCATGTTTCTTGTTGCAGTTTTTTTAAAGAACAACTTAAAATCAGTTTTTTTCAGCATCTGTGACGCTTCTGAAAATAATTGTGACTATTCCAATGAGAAGTGTCGAAAATGAAAGGTACTTTTCGACTCTTAAAAGAATAAAAACCTTTTTAAGAAACTCTATGCAACAAGATTGTCTGAATGCTTTAGCCATGTTGTCAATTTCTAAAGATCTAATACGTTCAGTACCAGATTTAAATAAACTCGTTATTAAAGAGTTTGCCATATCCAAACACCGAAAAGTGAACTTTTCATGTGTGTGATTGAGAAAGAAGACATTTAGTTTTTGTCTAATCCATAATATTGTATTTTCTAAAACAGTTTTGATACTTATCATTGCAACAAATGCAACTAGGACTTTTGATTATATAAAGATATTCATTGTTAAATAGCAAAGTTTAGCTGTGTTTCCTAAAAATAATTTGGCTTATATGATAATATTGTTTTGCTGGCAAAATTATGTAAGTTGAAAAATATTACTTAGCTAACCTAGATAAGACCATTTATTTTTTGTAAAAAAATTCAAGCTAAAATGCATAATTAGGTAGGCATAAGTAGGTAGAGGTATATAGGTGTGTGTGTATATTATATATATATATATATATATTTATATATATTTGTATGCAATGTTTTTCAGGAAATCATATTAATTGTTATGTAAATAAAAATAGTAGCCTATTAATTTTTACATTACTAATTAGCTAATTATTTTTGTGCCCTCCCTGAGAAATATTTCTGGAGTCGCCACTGGGTAATAGTGAGTACAGTATCTATATTGCATCAAATTTACTAGAGTAATGGAACAAGTCTTTCAGAGATTTTCTTTCCTTGAAAAACACTGCTCCTAACAAGGACCATAATGTTGTATTCACCTGTATTAATGAAGGATTTCCAGGATAAAGTAAGAGTTTTAATGATAGTGCTGCACGAGATTCTTCTATGAAGAGATCAAAGAAATCATGAAAGTGGCAATCCATATACCCACTTACTGAGATCATTCTGGGAATTATTTGTCTTCCAAAACCACTAAATAGTAGGTTTTTTCTGACATAATGGAATTAAAGTTGATCAATTAGAATCTTTCTTAGTCAAATAATATATTTCACCCCTTCACTATGTGTGAAAAATTAGTGGAAGTTAGTTTTGACTTCTGTATGTATGTATGTACGTACAAGTAGTTACAATAATATGTTAATTTTCCAAGATACAATTTGAGTTGTTTCTCAAATTTATCTAGAATAATGGAATAATGACACTAAATATAAAAAACAAAGGACTATAGATCTCCAGAGCCAAATACTAGAATTGTAAGAAATAAAACCTTGTTTTGGTCTACAAACCCTTCCCACTACTGGTTTTCTATGTTTTGGGGTTGGTATTGTTCTACCTGTAGGCTTGGTAGATTTTTTTTAGTACCGCCTCTTACCACCTGTTCAGTTTATACACTTTGGTAGAATTGAATGCAGTGTTATTTTAAACTTGGCTTACTGAATGAAAGTACGCATTCAAAATCTAAATGGTAGTATGTTTGAATATTTACAATTTATAAATAAATCTGTCAAATTCAATTTATTGATATCCTTGATTCTTACTAGTACAAAACAAACCGAAAATAAGGCTTATTTTATCAATGAGGAAAAATATCAAATTGTATTCAAGAACTACAGAATTATTTTTAGACAAAATGAAACATTTAAAAAATAATCCAGATTTGTTGATTTTATTTAAGAAAGAGGAAATTTGTTTTTGAAGTGACCGAATGTTATGATACCTACAATAAGCCGGTTCCATGGTATAATGGTCAGCACTCCTTGCTACCAACCTAGAGGTCCTGGGTTTGATTCTCAACTAGTACAATGAGTATTTTACTCGAAAGGGGAATGATCCAAAAGATCACCAGGATCTGGTTAGGCTAAAAATTTCTACTGATTCCGCACCCTCATACTTAGTATCACTATCACCTAATCACCTCATCTCATCAGAACATGGAAAGAGCCTCCAAGGAAAGATTGTACAATTAATACATTTGGGCGTCCCCTGGGCAACATTACATTAGTACTGGCTAATATTTCAAAAAACTGGACTACAAGTGATGTAATCCAGATATGCGCATACATACATAAATATTCTTTAGTTGCAGCTATAACTGTAATAAAAACAAATATCAAAGCTTGGCTATTTAATCCATTATTAAAAAAATAAACCTTAAAAGAATCAAAGTTAAGGTTTAAATTAGGAATGGAACCAGCAAAGACATGAATCAACTTTTTCACAACTGATAACGAGTAAGAGGTTTTTTAGGTGAAGAGGAAAAAGAAAGAGTAATAATATCCATTTAAATTTAACTAAATATTTTTCATTTTTAGATTGACGGAGAAAGTTTTTTTTTTAAAAAACAAAATAATATATTTTTATTTTGCAATTGAATCATAGCCCCCAAGCCCACAAGTCACATCTCATAATGAAAGTAAGATAGCCAAGTTCCCAGACTGGATTTTGGTTGCCCTTTTATCTAAGAGTACTATTATTTGTCCAACTTAACCTTGAGCCCTGGCCTTTGAGATGATATAAACAGTTTGTGAGTACAAGCAAGAACTATGCACATACTTGCAGTTGTAAAGTTAAACACATATTCACTTGTTATATCTATAGATACAATAATTTTAGGTAAATAAAATTAACAATTTTGATACATAAATAGTAAATAAATAAAATATCTTTTAGGTTAAAAATGGTAACAAATTAACACTAATTAAAGTAGTATAGTGCTATGAATATGGTCGCATGACCTAAGGTGTCACTCTCTCAATAGACTGGACTGTTAATGATGGGGAGATCGTAGTATGATTCTCCCTGTAAGAAAACTAAGGGTTGTTTCTCCTAAATGCGAATGAGAGGTGGAAAACAATTTAGTAAAAACCAGAGATGGGATGTTCAAATTCTCCATTCCTCCTCAAATACGATGGTATTTGAGAGATTTAAGATTTCTATTAAAAAAAAAAGTAATTTTATTATGTTACCATCAACATCATCATCATCATCATTAAACATTTCCACCTCTACGGGTCGACTGGCACATCCTCTTCTATTCTTGTTGATCTTTCCAAAACTTCTCCCTCAACAGAAGACCATAAACTTGCTATAACAATTCTAAGCGAATATTGCTAAAAGGAATTATATAGACATGTGTAGCTGGGAGGCGCTTGTCGTGTTGAGCTCGACTGCTGAGGACGGGGAAATCGAGGTTCGAAATCTCGGTCGGGTGAACTGGGGGGGTTTTCCTAAACGGTTTTCCACTCTCCCTCCACGCAAATGCGGTTAACTTCCTCTAATTAAACCTTCCCAATTCCTAAATCTATTAACGTAATTAGTACTTAGAGCGTATAACCCGAACGGGTAGTAAGACGCGGTGCTAAATATTATTATTATTATTATTATTATTATTATTATTATTATTATTATTATATTATTGAGTTGGGAGAGTAATAAAATCACAAAAAAAGGAAAAATAGTATTAATATAATTAATACTAAAAGAAAGTGGTTATTTTATATTTATGACAAAATATTATTTGTATTAAGCCTCAAACAACTTTTTATGGATTTAATTTAAAATATTTTCACTTTAACTAAAACTGTATATTTTTAAAGATTCAAGGACCCACATTTTAATTTGGATCGAAGAAATATAAAATTCAACCCATCTCTAGTAAAAACAGTAAAGTACTGTAAACTCAACTGAGATTTGAACCCATTCTCTCAGTCACTAGAAGTCCAGTCAGTTGTTGAGAGTGATGTCTTGGACGATGCAACCACTGATGCTTATTGAGTATTAAAAAAATAAAATAGAACTTGCAGTTGCAACATTGTAGAAACACAATATTTGCATGGAATTGTAATATAACCAAGTAATGCCATCTAATCATATAGGTAGCTTGAAAGAAATATATATTAAGTGTTTCACATGTGAGGTATATTCCCAGTTTACATTATTAATTAAGGACACAAAATGAGAAGGCAAATTTTAAGAAAATACACCAATATTCACCTGTAAAAATTATTGAAAAATTACAACGTAGAACACAATCCCCTGGGCACTTAGTCGAAATTTCCAAATGATGTTTTAATAATAAATAATAATATAATTATTATTATTAATATTACTACTACAATCCAGGGGCAGCCGAGGTAAATTTTGAGCCCGAGCGGGATTGCTTTTTGGCATCCCCTTTGTAATCGGTGGATAATATAGTCCATTCATCATAGGAGTTATAGCTGACAGCTAGTAAAAGCTACCAGATTACTTTCATGTATCCATTCGACAAACCTAATGATCTGCAAGACCATATATTGATTTGTTGTCACTTTTAGCAGTAAAAGTGTTGACAAAAATAATTTATTTTTAATTTGGTTTTTCTTTTGACCAGTCTTTAAATCTTCTGCTAGCTGTCAGCTAACACATTTCCCATGGCGAATGGACTCTGGAAAAATAAGAAAATAATTCCCAAACCTAACTTTATTTTGTAGACAATGCTATCTTCTATTTTTTATTTTATGTTTAACAAACCCTTTGACAATAAACAGTTTAGCTATAGCAGCAAAAACAAACCTTTTAGGGTGCCATTATTTCAAGATGGCAAATGTAAAATGAGCTTTTGAGAATGGCACTAAATTCTAATTTACTCCCCATAAAATTACACCAATATGTAAAATTTCATGTCAGTATCAAAAATTGAACAATTGTAACTCCACTATTATGCCTAGTTATGTTAGGTTTGGAGATTATTTTCATATCACCACCCAGGCTACATTAGGCAAGGTTTAGCTCTGTTTGGTGCCTCCTGATCCGGCATCCCAGGCAGGCACCTGGTTCGTACAACCCTTAAGCTTCCCCTGTTTTTATCAAGATTATTTCAAAATAATATTAGGGGATTTATTAAGATATAGCAAATTATAATGAAGAATCAAAAGTTATGGTTATGATCATGAAAGCACTTATTTAAATTGTTGATCTTGTTTAGTGAAATTTGCCTCATGCCTCAACTCGAATGCATTCATTGAGAATTATTGCGAGTGTGAAAAAGATCAATATCTAGATTTTGACGAATGTCTATATAAGTTATATGCACCCTTAATTCTGAAAAGGTGGCTTGTGGTGTGCTGTCTTTATGTATGCCTATATGTCCGTACACACCTAGAGAGCCTAATTAATTGAGTTAATTTATTTTCTCAAATTCAGCATCAAAGAATATGGGAAGAATTTTAATGCAACAACCTAACAATTTAAGGTAATTTATCTGAAGCAACAAACACACACGATTGGTTTGGAAACTATTCTAACAATTTTGATTAAATTTCACTTATATTGTGTAAGTGTATCGGAGCAAACAGACCCCCAACCACCAAAAACAATTATTGATAATGAAAGTCTCTATAAGATATTAAGTTTTTTTTTGGAGAACAAGTAAGGGAAGAGGATTAAATAATGTGCTATAAATTATATATTTTTGATTGCATAGCAGTAAGTTAAAATCCCTCAAATGTGATAAATTTATACACTTCTCTTTGGTTATGAATAGTTTGAAAATGTATTAAATGTTCCAAAGGAAGGGTTATTTAAATAATTAGAGCTAATGCGATTTGCTAGTTATAAGTAAGAAAACTGCAATTTTCAGTTATATTTTGGCCAATTAAATTTATCAGAAATTAATATTTTGTTCAAAATTTTTTAATTCTATTAGTAGACATTAATTATAATTGTCTGAAATATATATAGTATATATACAGTTTTAAGAATAAAAGCGCCTGCATGTCTCGGTGTATGGATGTTGTTGAAGAGAAGGAAGTATGTAGGATGGGAAGTGTGGAGAAAGTTAATGAGGATGGATTAAGTACGAAGTTGTAGTTTTTTGAGCTACATACATAGTTTCTTGTCTACCCCATAAGGGAACTGTGTGTTTAGGTATGTATATGTATGTGTGTGTGAAATATATTTTGTTTCATCATTGGTTCCATGCCATGGTCCAGACCAGCTCTGGTAGCTTTGCCAGTTTGAGTTTTAGTCAGGTCAAAGGTTGTCCTAGCGTGATGTGAAACCAGACGTGGTAAGAAGGATTCTAATATTTTTTTAAAGATTTAAAAATAAAATTTCCTTTACATTAATGAGATCATATTAATAGAAGAAGTGGAGTAATTTTTCAATCATATTTCTGAGAGGATGATAGAAGGGCAAGCCCTACACACCAGAAAACTGTACGCCTCAAAGTTCACAATTAAAACACAAAAAAACACACAATCATGTAATTCTCAGGGTACATCAGTCCCCTTCTTCAGCAGAAGAGAGTTAAACATAGACTGGGCTATGACAGCATGGCTAGAGGTTGATCATGGTCACTTAGATTCTGTTGTTGCCTGTTTCTTGATTAAAAAAAAAGTTTAGGCTTGGATTCTGTAGTTGCCTGTTCAAACTTGCGTCTTTTCTTTGGTAGATAGATAGAATGTAGTATTTATATAATATTTGATTAAATTATCTGTTATTATTGTTTATATGTTCTAGGTAAATCAGGTTAAATAACCAAAGCACCCTACGATTCATCTGGAACATTTCACAACACCATGCCATATTCTTGGATCTGGAACTGAACCTTCATGAGGATGTACTATGAAAATTACATAGCTATGTGTTTTGTTGTGTTAATTGTGAAATTTGAGGTGTTTATGCCTTGCCCTTCTACCCTCTTTTCAATGTTTAATTTAATACAGCTGTTTAGCGTCATTTTTCATTTGTTCACTTATAATTCTAAAACAGTATGAGTGAATATGGGACTGATTTTTTATAGAGGCATTATATAATTTTATAAATATTTTTTTGTATAGAAACTTAAGTGTTCTCTAAGACTATTGAAAAACAAATTATATACTAAGTAAAAATACACTATACACTTGAAGAAATCAAATTAACTTTTCATTCATGTTTTATAAAGTGTCACCTCGTCCTCAATCTTATCTTGGACTATAAAACTTAATCTAACACACCTGCTTAAAGGTCTATCAAAAGCTAGGGTTCCAGTTTACTGACTAGCACAACTACATTTAGAGATCCTTTGCTTCACAGCCTATTCACGATCCAACTGTTCTTAAATGGCAGTGCTTTTATTGGAATCGTTTTAAACATACCACTTATTCTCCCAAGTAGTCATCATCTAAGCATAGCCTCTAGCAATAACGTCTATATAGATCAAGTGGAGAAAAAAACAACAACCATACAAGCTGATACTTCATGACATACCATCATTTTACCACCAAAAAATGTTTTATAACAATTCATTAATAACTATTTAAAGCTGTAGAAAGGACAAATTACTTTGGAAATTAGGGTAACTTTTAACAATTACCTTTTAGTGTGTCACTTAATAATGAACATCTACGAAGTAAAATCTTGCTTACACATTTTCATGGCCTGTAAAATGCCCGTCCAAGAAACATATATGACTCAAAATAATTTATTTTCAACTTTAAAGTTTAAACTAGTAAATTATCAAAATAATTACAAAAGTGACTAGATTTTTTTTAATTTTTGCTGTCGCTTATTTTGGGTCATGAAAAAAATCCCCAAGAATTTTGTAAATCCATGAAATATGTTTCATACAATCATTATCTTATAGTGTAAATTATTGTTTTGCATTTTCATCAGACATTTCAAACAAAGTCCCCATTCCCTCACCCTCCAAATCAATGGTAGAATTTTATCCTGTACCTGCAGAGCACTCCTCAAATACTTACAATATTTTGTTCCATGCATTTACTTAGCAATTAAGAGAACACTATAAATTTGTTTAAAGCTTATTCACTTGTCACAGTTCAAGTAAAAGGAATGTTAAGTTATGTTAACTGGTGAGAAACAAACGTCTTTCCAAACAACTATTCTCATTTTGAAAGATGAGTGAAATGTTTACAAGCAAACTGCATCCAACTTTGGTGAAAGAATCAGCCGCCACTGTTTGGCTTGTTGTAAACTGTTGAATGGGGGAACTCTTCTGTATAACACTGTACCTCAAGGTAGCGGTGGAAAGGAGCATGTCTTTCACGGCAGCAATGATCGTAATGGCGGCGGTAAGGCTGCTGCCAGCAGCCAGCGATCAATCCATCTCATTAGAGTCCATGAAGTGTCCTCGCACTTCCAAATGAGATGCCAAGTCCAGAACTAAATGTTGAAGTGCTGGGTGGTCCAGCAAGTCTCCATCAGGCAGAGCTGGTTGGCACCTCGGTCGAAACTGGCGACCCTGGACACACACACTAGATTACACTATTCACTATGTTAAATATGAACGAACATCCCATGTACATATATTCTGGATGACAGTTCGAAAATCATATGTTTAGGTTTTGGGTTGCCAACACTTGTAAAAGATCACGGTTTTGTTATAAATGTAAAGATCTTTAATTACCTATTATATATTACATTTAAAATAACGTAGACTTAAGTTTTCTCATACTATTTAATTTTTCGTTTTGGACCGTTACTGATTTTGTGTAATATAGTGCACACATCAATATCTTTTAATAAGGCATCGTATTTACTTGGAAAAGAGAAAATTGTTGTAATTTTTTTTTACATACAATAAATGATTTTATGATTATTTTATCGTATTTTGAAATATTTAACTGAATAAAATATTTTCATCAACTGTGTGTCTGCATCATTGTAAAAAAAACTTGTTTACCGTTTTGTTCAATCATATGGTTTAGATTCATCCATCGCCATTTTGAAGCTATGTTAGTTAGAAGTTTTTGTGAAAGTGCTGTTAGTATTTTTTTTAAGGGGTATAAAACTATGAATAAACTTTGTGCTTGACCTCAAATAAATATATAAATAATATTGGCCTAAATTACTGTGGTTAACTATCACATTAATTTATTACCATCTTTTTCATTACAGTGATCCAAAGTGATAGATGTCAGCTGTTGGCGTAGTGATATATCAGGGATTACTTCTAGTAATATTTCGAGCTGTCATCCAGGTAAATTTAGCTCGTGAATGACCTATACCTCATTTGTCAACATATTCTTAATACATTCCCTAGCACTCCTGTAGTAGCACAGCTATATGCGTGGGCCTGGCAGACATTTTTCTACTAATTTATTGCTTTATATTCATGGTCATGGTATTGCATTGAAGTGGTTGCCCCATTTATCAGCTTCAATTAGAAGTATTTGGATTAGCTAAAAGTACAGTGGTTCATTGATAAATGGCATTATAATAACTCATTGCAATGAAACGTTGATTCATGTCCGCACTAGGCAACGTTTAGGCAAACAAAGACGTTCAATGAATGCACCAGGGAAAAGATGAGCAGTTAGTCAACTTTAAGTAGCACTGGGCAGATTAAATCTCACCTCCCCCCCCCCCTCTTTTTAGAGATGTGAGTAGTGTGTGTTTTTTTCTCAATTTGATGACGCAGTTGTATTTTTATATATAATCCCTTCCATCCTCATTTCAATATTTATTATTTTTAAATAATACAGATAGGCTAGATATGAATTTTCTTTTTTTCTATGCATTATCAAGTTTAGAAATAGGACATGACCTCTATGCACAGTAAGTTGAAACTCCCAAATAAAAATCATTACTACAGGAATGACCTACTTTGGTGGCAGGAGAGTCTAGGGCGTCACTCTTGCAAGAGACTAAACTGCCGATGACAGGGAGATCAGGGTTAAATCCTGGTCAGGTGTACTGAGGTTGTTTTGTTCTAAATGGTTTTTCCACTTTACCGCCGTGAAAATGCAGATACACTTCTTTTCGATTAAATCTTTCTCATCTCTAGCACAAGAGAGTTAATTTAGCACATGTGTATATCATCAAAACAGGCAGCCGTGGCGCCAAAAAAAAGAAAGAAAAAAAAGACTGAAGACATTGAAAGAAGTGATGGTAGTAACAAGGAAGAGGATAAGGCCTAAAAAAACTATAAAGTTGGATGAAGTAGAGCTGATAAATGTTATGAAAGTGGAGGTCATATGAATGAAGTTTTTGAGGAGCATGTTAGAAGTCACAAGGAGGAATACGATTAGGAATTAAGTTGTCTGAGCAAGAGTGGGGGTATAAGAAGAACATGCGATAATAGAGGAAGCAAGGCCGATATAGTATGGTCATGTAATGAGGATTGAAAAGAAGAGAATTCCACGGATAATGATGGAGATGAATTAAGTAGGAAAAGGACTGCAAATAAGACCAAGAAAGGTATGTGTAACAGTGAAAGAAGAATGAAAGTAAATAAATGAGTAAGAATGGTTGACTCAAAGAGGAAGATGGAGCCATTTTTACAAAACTGACCCAACCACAGGTTGGAAACAGATGACGCTGACTTATAAATTCACATATATAATATTCCAAAACACAATTTAAATTTATGGATATTTTATTTTTCATATTCACCCATTTTAAAAGTGGTCCCTTGAAGATTTAATACCTTTGTTGAACTGTATTTCAAATACAACAGTTTTACTGTGGCAGTTCAGTTGCTTCTATTGACAAAACCATACAAATTTTGTGTACTTTTATAACATTATCCAAGCAAAACCTTTTTTTCTATTTTTGAGGTAGCCTGAATATTATTATTACTGTCAAAACTTAAAGAATCATATAATGGTTTAATTTGGAGGGATAGACAGCACACTTACCTTGGTGATACTGGAGTAGAAATTGTTTAGATAGAACACTAAAAAAAACACACAAACAATTTCTACTCCAGTATCACCAAGATAAGAAAGTTAAGGAATTTAGCAGTAACAAATAATTAAGAGGCAGCCATGACCTCTTTACCCAATGGCAGCAAAGTAAGATGCAATCCAGGTTTCTCTTTTATCACAAAAATCATATTTTGTTTGTTCTTATTATTGGTTTCTAACTCTATATTGTACCTCCTTCCATGCGCAATACTACATCCAAACAAAGAATTGAATCAGTCTGTGTACCTTAAAGGAGCGGTGTAAGTGAAGGACGACATCACAGAAGATGTAGCGTAGGAGCAGAAGCCTCAAGAAGTCATCACCAAAGAACTGGAGGTATGCTGAGTCTAATTGAACAAAAACAAAACGTATTTAAAAGTTGACTTAGCTTCCATATGGTACCCTAATATAAGGAATATAAAAAGAAAATAATCAGAACATGAGATGGAAAGAGAATTAAATAGAACCATTGAACTAAACAAAACAAAGGAGTTTATTTTTAGTAGATTAAGCATGTTGCTAATTAAATATGATATAATTGTATGAAGTGACACACAAATGAATTAAAAACAAAAACACTAACACATATTTACAAACACTTCAAGATTTTGATGATTCAGGTGGTAAATTTAAAAGAAAGTTGGCTTAAGTGATGCCAACTTTATTGTTGGGTTTGTGAATTGCATTAGTAAAGATTGAAAGGACAACAAAAGGTAGACCTCAAAGATCAAAATTAAAACACAATGTGCTTCTTTTTTCTGTGGTTGTATCATATCTATTTAATGACAGTTTAAAACATATTATTTTAAGTTAGCAAAATGACAAACAAATATAAAAAAGTTGATTTTTTGTTTTGTTTTTCTCACATTTAATTGAAACTGTAAAATATATTAAGCTATTTATAACAATAAAAAAAGTAAATGCTATGGGTCTGCGAGCTTGCATTTTTTCATTTGAGTAAAACTTGAGTTGAGTATTTCTGAAAGCTCCTGAGTTTGAGTATATTAATAATTTTAAAATGTTAAGGTATATTATAACACACGTTCTTAAAATATGAATGACATTCATTTTTATTAAGAGTAAATACTTAAAAAAAAAGTTAAACAATGGAAATATCTGTTTTTAAATTAGAAATAACACTTATAAAACACAATTTAAAAATATATAAATAACACTCAAATAAAAATCTAACAAAAAATTATTAAAATGGTTTCACACTCATGTCTTTAAGAACATTAAAACTACACCAACCATAATTATAAAAAAGTTAATAAAATTGATAATTGCATGATGGCTTGGAAATGTATAATAAGACAGTTTAGACACATTGTACAATTATGTAAAGAAAGTATATATATATATTTTAGCACCACGTCTTACTACCCGTTTGGGTTATACGCTTTAAGTACTATTTACGCTAATGGATTAGGAATTGGGAAGGTTGAATTATAGGAAGTGAACCCGCATTTGCGTGGAGGAAGAGTGGAAAACCATTTAGGAAAAACCACCCCCAGTTCACCTGACCAAGATTCGAACCTCGATCTCCCCGTCCTCAGCAGTCGAGCTTCAACACGACAAGCGCCTTAGCCAACTACGCCACCGAGGCGGGTGTAAAGTAAGTGATAGTGAAGGAAGCCAACCTGAAAGGATAGTTAGGTTAGGCCTAGATAGGAACAAACACACTTCTCTCTTAATGTCTTCTTAAACTTTTATAATTTCCACATCTTCAAACTTCCACAGTTTCACATTTATTTTAATTTTTGGGAGTATTACTTTTTAATTAATGTATTTTCATATGAAAAATAAATATTTCCGAAAAGTCAAAACACTGTGCAACTGTGGAAATTTGAAGTGGGAAGTGTAAAAGTGTAGAAAGAAAATAGAAAAGTTGTTTGTTTATATGTAGGCCTAACCTAACTATCCTTAAGGTTGGCTTTCTTTAATATCACTTTATGTTATTGTAGAGTGTTTGTACACTGTCTTGATAAAAACTTAATAAAATTGATGTTTTAATAAGCTAATATTTCCCCAAAATATGTTTCAGTAACTTAATTTACCGTATAAGAAAAGGTAAGAATCATAAACCAAGAAATTTGAAGTGTTTTGTATTTTGTTTAGTATTCCTTAGTGTAATTGTGCATTATCACGTCTTCCTGTTCCATTTCCATTCCATTATGCGCAGTTGCACATACACATTGTACGGGCTCTCGTTATACATTATTTTATTGAGAAATTTACTTAATTTCAACTTTTAATGCTAATAAAAGTTGAAGCTGAGACTTTGAAATTAAAAATAATATGACTAAAATAATATTTCTAGCAAACAATATGAAATAGTAAATGCTTTTTTAATATAAATGAGTTTGGTAAAATATGTATGCAAAGAATAACATCAACATTGATTCTAAACGGGTTAACCAACATAATTCTATAACTAAATAGTTACTATTATTATTATTAGCACCGCGTCTTACTACCCGTTCGGGTTGTACGCACTTACGCTAATGTGTAATGGTAGGGTGATTGTGAGATGAAATGAAGGACCTACAGTTTAACGTGGAATCCGAACCACGGTGGTGGCCTGGCATTCCCCACATTCACAAGATGTCTTGTCAGAGGTGAAGGAAGGGTTTGGAAATCAGATAAATCTGTGCTGGGACCGGGGATTGAACCCCGGCCGCCAGCACAGAAGTCTGACACCTTACCCCTAGACCGCCAGGTCACCTAAATAGTTACTAAACTAGAGCTAGTTTTGTACTAAACATATTAATTAATACAAGTTTTAAATCTTAAGTTTGAAAACATTTAGTATAGTAATATATTCTTGATATTTAATTTAACATAAATTATTATTTTAAAAAGGGACCAGGTAAAAATAATAAAAAGAATCATTCAATTATTTAGTAATCGTCTTAGCTATTTTTATTTTCATTGCATTGTCATGGCAACACAAGTAAACAACTTCAATCAAGCATAATTCAAAATGGACGACAATAATGAATAAATTTACTGGTAAACAGTGGTTTTAAAGCTTTATCACATTATTAATGTGAAAATTGAAATTAATTTTTAACCATTTTTAAGCAACCGAATGATTTATATGTGGGAATGCCGATTTTATCTCAATTAAATAGACTATGCTTACTATTGCGTTTTAAAAATTGATTATTAAGTACATTAAGTGGAGACTCGAAAATGACAAGCCTACAAAACTTTCAATCTCTATCTCGAGCTTAAGCGACAAACTCAGTTTGGAGCTCAGAATACGAGTACTCGCAAAGCCCTAGTAAATGCATTAATCTCTTGTAATGTGGTAAAGTGGAAACCTAGAACTTTGTTTTGAGCTCACCAATGCGACATCGTGTGAAGAGTCTACTAGCTTCGGTGACAAAGCGGTCAATGTAAGATTGGCATCTCTCCCAGTGGTGGATAGGAACATTGAGGATGTTACATATGAAGCAGAAGGCTGTTAAAGGACTATGTAGAAACAATGTGAACAAACTACCGTTGTGTTGCTGATCTGAAAATATTAACAGGTTTAAAATATTTCTTTAACCCTAGAATGGTAACGTGGGGGTCTACCAGATCCCCACCTAGTATCTAATGGGAAAATTTTTATGGGTAGGTTGACTAAACTGTTCTCGCGTTCAGTACCTTCCTTTAAGACACACTCCTATTTATGTTTCATATAACCAAGGTGTTTGACACGTTCATTTTTGTTTATATTAGTTTGAAGACACCGAGGTGCTGCCAGATCCCCACGTTACTATTTGTGTAAGTTTTCTACCAAATTGTTGCGTCAGTTAAGTCACAAATTCACAATAAATACTGTAAAATAGTTTAGATATTAGGTTATTCAATTATATGCTTTTGAGTTAGAGTGTTTATACTGTTTTTTGCTATGTTCAATGCATCTTTTATGTGATAGATAATGTCAGGTAGTTGGTAAAAAAAACAAAAACAGACATATTTTATTTTTATTTGCACAGTGCACTGTAACATGGACTGAAAACTGTGATGCCCGAGTACTGATCATAATATCTTAGTGACAAAATAATTTTAAAAAAAAGGTACATTTGATTCTACTCTAAAATGACTATGTGTGGAAAACCTGGATAGAATTACAATATATTCTATTTAAAATGTTTAAAAATGAGGTGGCTCAATGGCTAGATAATTTTATAATAAAGGAAATTGATAAAACTAAAGAAAAAGGAAAAATAAACAAATTTATTCTTAGTAGTTTATTTTTCCTTTTTCTTTAGTTTTTATCAATTTCCTTTATTATAAAATATATTCTATTCGGAACATTTTAAAAATTCATGCATGTATATTGTGTTTTTTTCTCTGCAGAGTAAATCCATAAGAAATGGACTGGTACTGTATAAGGCATTTGCTTATGGAAATGGAGGATATGTCTGAAGGTGAAATTGGTGTAAATTTTTAGAAAATAAAGATTCAAATGAGTTTTTTTTACAATTCCTTGCAAATTTAATATTAAAAAAAGGTGGTAAACAAAGCTAAATATGTTAAAAAAAAAACAGTGGAGGTCTGCTGGCACCCCAAGTTACCAATTTTTTAACAAAGTTTCACGGTAATATCTATGGGTTAAGGAAAACCTCTTTTCAATTTTTGAGGTAATTTGTCATATTTATATACATAATATAAAAGGGAAAAAACACAATATGGCTGTTACAATAAAAAGAAGAACATAGTTCACACTTTACATTGCTGCCACTGGACAAAGCGGTATTGGCTGCCTCTTTTAAGAAAATTGGGGAGTGATGGTCGATTTTCATAAAGGAGAGCTAATACCTTTGTCCAGTGGCAGCAATGTAAGGTGTGAACTGTGTTCTTCTTTCACTGTAAGAGCCATATTGTGTTTGTTCCTCTTTATATGTTTTCTATCCACCTTTACCGTACATTCTTATATTACCAACAGGGTTAAACAAAGTTTCATCGTTTCTTGATCAATTATATAAGGTTAAAAGTAAGATAGACAGCCTTCACCATTACTTAGGTGATAATAGAGTGGCAATAATAACAACAATAATAAAAATTAAATTAAATTAAAGCCACACCTTAGTGGTTTTTTTTATTTGTATAATACGTAAAATATATACTAAAATCTTTTTGATATACCCAGCCATTTAAGGATTATTATTAATATTAGCACCGCGTCTTACTACCTGTTTGGGTTATACGCACTTATGCTAATGTGTAATGGTAGGGTGATTGTGAAATGAAATGGAGGACCTACAGTTTAACGTGGAGTCCGAACCACGGTGGAGGCCTGGCATTCCACTCATTCACAAGTTATGATTAATACATGTCTTGTCAGAGGTGTCAGATAGGTCTGTGTCGGGACAGAGGATTGAACCCCGAACCCCTAGCATCGAAGTCTGACCCCTTACCCTTAGACCACCAGGTCAGCCTGTAAGGAATAAAATAAATGAAATTAGCCAATGGAGTTAAACTTTATAATACCAACCTTGAAAGGTTGAAGGTACATCTTGAGGCGACATGAGAACTATCAATGGTTGTCCAAAGTAACGAGGAATATGTTGGAACACAAAACTGTTGTCAGAGTCCACAATTATGAACAATGGTTTCCGTGTAAATGGATACAAGTCACCAGGGTATAAACTGAAAAAGAGATGCGTACATATGATTTTATTTTTTCTAAGTTTTAAATGTTATGTAGGAAGGAATTTTACTATCTAAGTGATTTTATGTTATTGTTAGAACAAATTTAAGTGAAAAAATGTGCACTATACCAATGTTTCCCAAAGACTAGTATGCGAATGATTTTTTAAAGGATATGTAACATACTCTTTGAGTTTTATTAACCGTGAAATATGTTTTTTGGGGACAGTAAGTCTGATAAAAAGAACTAACACAGATGTTGTCATGATGTTACAGACTTTCATAAGCCTTTCTTTCCCCACCGAGGCTTTATTTAGCTTACCACTAACATATTTATTTATTTAAGCATGACGTCTTACTACCTGTTGAGGCTAGACACATATTATGTACCAATTATGCTAATGAGTTAGGGATTGGGAAGGTTGAATCTAGAGAAAGTGTGCCCATATTTGTGTGGAGAGTGAAAAACACGTGTGAAAAAAACAACCTTCAGTACAACCGATCAGGTTTCAAACCCCTATCTCCCTGTCAACAGAAGTCTAGTCTATTACGATAGTGACGCTTTAGACCATGTAATACTGATGAATGACTCATTTATATTTTACAGGATAGCAGGTTAAAAGAAGCATGTGACTGGCGAAAGTTTGGCAGACGTTCCATTAGTTTATCTATCATGCAGGGCTGTGGAGTCAGTATGTCAAGCCTTCGAATCAAACGCCTCTATTTTTCTAATGCCCGATTACAACTGCAACTCTAACTCTTCCATAAATGGCTAGTGTATATTAATTAGTAATAACAAAGAGACTGCAATAAAATGCTCCAATACAGCTAACTTCATGGTAAGCTTCTTTGTCATTGTAAATTTATATTTGAATAAATTTGTCAAACCATATTAAAAATTTCTGTACTAAATAATAATAAAAAAGTATAAAATATTATATTATGAATTTTTACTTTAAATTCAGTACATATTTAAAGACTCAGACTCCCACTCCACAAGCCTGCTTTCATGATTAATACATCCACTACTGTTTACAGCCTGTGGCCTGGGTCAGTGTTTTATTCAAGCCATATATTTTCCACTACCGGCTTGCTAGGCCAGTCATAGCTTCATATACCTTATCATCTAAATTAAGATTAGGACAGGCACAACGCCCAGTACCTGGCTGTTAATTTATCAATGTGAAAGGGTAAATTCACATTCTATCAATGATAAATTTTTCAGCCATTCCGGGAATCGAACCCGGGACCCTTAGCTCAGTAGGCAGACATGCTTATGACTGAGCTAAGGTGTCTGATTGCTATCACGATAATGTTGGGTTCAAATATTGACTTTGCACATAACTTGAACACACATATAGCACAAAATAAAATTGGTTACTTCAATAACCTAGAACTAGATTGTTTCACTATTATAGCTAGCAATTTTTGATAATTTCCCCCCCCCCCCCAATATTTTACCTAACTTAAATAAACTCCCATTATGAGTTCTCCCTATTTAGCAAAATGCATAACTATTCAAACTCTAAAATTGGCATATGAATTTTATCACTAAGCATTATATAGTTTTGTTGCACTTTTGATAGTTACCAACATTTCAAGAAGTAAAAATTAAATTAAGCATATTTATTAATTTTAATTTGTTTAGAAATAAAACAATAAATCAAAGACTTGTTCAAATACACATAATTTACACTTGTCAACATCCATATTTTATTTTAGCTTTCTCAAAATCATTGCTAATAAATTTGATTGATTGGATATGTATCAACGTACATTTGGAAATCAGAAATTAAGAGTCAAGAGTACTAAATATAAGTTTTTAATACAAAGTAAGAGCTATAAAATTACCATAAAATACACAATTGTGTTCAATAGAAGAACAAAAAAATCTTACCAATGCATTTCCTTCATTTGTACCGTTTTCTTGTTTAGGTGATCTATTTCCTTTTTACTACTTGTGAGCAAACCTCCCAAGTCATATCCCACTGTTGAAGAAACAAATTAAACCATTCAGTGGAATTTATTGTGATTTATATATTCAACTACAAGTTTAAAATCATTTGAGACCTCAACGTTGTTCAAATTGGTTGAGATGTTAAGATTCAAATTGTGTCTAGTCCCCTCTTAGAGTTTTTAGGAGAGAATTAAGGTGGGGATTTAAGGGACATGAGAAAAGGTCAGTGTTTTTGCCGTTTTTAAATCAAAACTTTCTTTGACCAAAATAAATCAAACATTTCTACAGTAGAAAATAAGAGTTTAATTTTCTTCACATGGCAACCTCACAACATTTCTTAAATGATTGTCAAGAATGTTCTGGAATTTAATAACATTTTCTCTTCATTTAAAAAGTTTGTCTCTAATGATGTAGTTCTCATGAGATATTTGAGAACCAATGATATCACCACATGAAAAGAATTAAACTCTTATATTTCTACTGGAGCAATTTTTATTTATTTTGGCCAAAACAGTTTTGGCATAAAAAGTGCAAAATCACTGGCATTTTCTTGCATCCCCTACATACTCACCGTTAAAACCGAAGCTTTAGTTCAATCCCTGGAGAGGTAAGTGTGTAGTCTTTATGTGGGTGCAAGATGGTGTAAGTGAATGAAAGTTCCCTTAAATGCAAAACCTAGTGTTAATAGCTCCCCTTATAAAAAGAGCCTGTAACATACATTTATTCATTAATACTAACTAACCCATACTATTTAAATATAGCTTTTTATTCTAAATTTGAAACTTTTGTCAAAGTTTTGAGGTATTTGTGTGTGTTATTTTTGAGAGTGTAAACATTATACATGGTAGTTTTTTTTTTAATGTTGAGAACACTTGTCTTGATCTGTAATAAACATAAAGGAACAACATGTGTATAGTGAAATTACTATCTAAAAGAATTATAATTATTTATATTAAGTTTGGATGAAATGAATTTTTTCTTAAAATTTGAGACAGCTTTTGGGCATCCTTTAATAATATTTCAAACCTATTTTAATCCAGTTATATAAATGATTTTATATATTTGCATAAATATTATTAATACCATATTTCAAAGGACAGGATGAGAAAGGTTATTAAAATAAATTAATTAGCATTCACATGGGAATATCAAGGAGTTACCTGTTATTTTCAGGATTCAAATTCGAGTCCTAACCTTTTGGGGAAGAGTAATGTAAATTAAATGTTCTGGCTCTGAGCTACTGCCGCAAAAGTTTTCAAAGCATGCTGGATAGAAAATTGTAAAATTTGATAATTCATGGTTTGTTATATACTGTAAGAAATGTTTAGTAGGTACAAATATTATGTAGTCCCCCCCCCCCCCTCATTTATATTCACTGTACACTGAATATGAGAGAGTTTCAAAGAGTGTATTTACTGTCTTCTGGATGTTTGACTGGAGAAAAGCAGCCATCTGCAGAGAGGTAAAGCAACAATGCTCCAGCAGGTGGGAGCTCTTTAAACCCTGTAACACACAATTTGCACAATCACTTAAGTGTCTAGCAAAATATTTCATTATTATTTTAATATAATCAAATAAAGTATTAATTCTACCTCTTAATTTAATTACATAATAAAATATCTTCAAATGTATTATGGATATAACACAAAAATGTAGTGTTACAATAAAGGATGTTTAGTGTATTAATTACAATTCATAATTTGTTTTTCAATAGCTGTTCATAATATTTATTAATATGGATTGTTAAAATCTGATTGATGATCTAGCTAACAAATACATCATGAAACCAATTATTATTGGCAATTACAAATAATTATTATACTAAGGCTAAATAAAATATTGCCTTTAAATTATTTAATGGATACATTTGGTACTGTTTATTTAATGATTTATTTAGCATTTGTAATTAGTTTCTTTCATACTTCAAAAGAATTAAAATTCCTAAGATAAAGGCTATCATTATTTAATAATTTATTTAGTTAAAATGGTAATTTCTATAAGGTCATTGAAGTTCAAAGTTGTTTAATAACTTTAGTTACAAGGATGTGAAGATAAATCTGATTTATTTATTAAGTGAATACCAAAAAGCAAGTTTTGCCTTGTAAATAATATACATACATTTTATACACCATGAACATCATCTGAAATATATGAGCTGCAAGCTAAAGGATTTTATTTAAGTAAAATTTTAGTGATTTTCTCAGAAAACTCTTTTAACTATCAAGTTGAGTCGAGCTTGGATTTGATGAATATATATTCTTTTAAAACATAGCTATCTAAATAAATATAGCATTCTTTATATCATACTATTTATTATACATCAGTTACTGTTTCCAGCATGGGTCAGTTTTTTTATTCAAGTCATATATTTTCCCACTACCGGCTTGCTGGGCCTGTCGTAACTTCATATGTCTTATAATCTAACTTACGACTAGGACAGCCACAACATCCAGTCCTCGGCCATTCATTTATCAATGTGAAAGGGTAAACCCATATCTCACCAAAGATAAATTTTCAGCCATGCCAAGAATCAAACCCGGAGCCTTAGTCAGTAGGCAGACATGCTTCCTACTGAGCTAAGGTGTCAGATTAAACTTAGCATTATTATTAATAATAAAAATAAGTTTTAAAATTAAGTTGAATCAGCGCTTATAAGGATTCCTCGAAACTTGAGTATCACAAACCACTAAAGAAAACACATTAAGCTCAAGCAAAAATATACAAGGCCTCGATTTCTAAAAAAAAGATAAAAATGGGACACTGACCTGATGCTAAGAAGACTAGAACCTGGCTCAAGGTCGGCTTGTACAATAAATATTTGTGAGGATTCTCTCTTTTTAAAGGACGGTCACCATTCTCTTGACATGCCGATACTAGTGGATACGAGGCTTTACTACCAGGCATAGCGTACCCCTTATCCTGCAAGCAGCACAATAATGTACCTCACATACAGCTGGGCTTTCATTTGAAAATAATATAGGATTGTCATGACTGATTGTCAATTTAGCAAAGGTAATCATCAGTGAAATTATTTCATCTCTTAGGAGTAGAACCATGCAGGAAGCAAATTCCCCTTTCCTCTATTTTTAAATACACTTTTATCTTTAGTATTAGTCTATCTTTCGCTTAGGAAAAACGTTTTTTTTCCCCCTGTATGATTGGCACACTTTACCTCATCCTAATGAAAATGGGGCCCATTTTTTTGGGGGTGAGACGAGGTGGGGTGTTTTGAGTTCACTTAAAAATGACACTAAGACCTCTAAAAAACACTTGCGACCATGGAAGTGCCTTTACAACTTGGGGTGAGGGACACATAATATTAATTTGCTTTTCACTAATTTTGTAAAATAAATTAAGCCTAATATAATATTACTCATCAATTACTAAGATTCATAATTAAAATACCAATTCAGCTGAACATTAATATTAATTATGTTTTAATTGCATCCCAGATTCAAACAAGTCCAACCATTTTCTCAATCATTTGTTCAATATTTGTAAAAAGTATATGCACATACCTATTTACAAGAGGGTTATTCATTTTGTGTTAAATGATTAACACTTTATTTAAATGGCCAATGACATCACCGAAGGCCTGCTCTATATTCTTTCATTAACTGCACATATAAACATGTTTAAATAATAAAATAAATTCTGATCTAGTCCAAAACCTCTTTATGCGTGTGTGGCAAAGACATGAGATTAATTATATTTGAGACACTGTTACTCAAATATGTTTTAAGGTGGCAATGTGTTCTCTTCAATCACATGTTAATCCTGGACATAACATTTGTATGAATATAGGTACGGTCCATGTTTGTGATACCTACCATAGGCTATCCTGTTTCATCAGTTGCAATAGCAATAGCGTACTAATAAGGTTAGAGATAAGAGAGTCAGTGTCTTACAATGGGCAGTCTACCAGGTGCAGGGGAAGAGTCATAGATGTGGTTGAAGTCCTCTTGGGGCTCTCTTTCTAAAGTCTGCAGCATCCTAAACATGTCCATTGTCAGCTCGCTAAACTTCACCTGAGACAATCAAGAATATATGACTCAAATGCAATAGTTTTAACAATTTATTTCCAACACAGTTATTATTATTATTATTATTATTAGCACCGCGTCTTACTACCCGTTCGGGTTATACGCACTTACGCTAATGTGTAATGTAAGGGTGATTGTGAGATGAAATGAAGGACCTACAGTTTAACGTGGGATCCGAACCACGGTGGTGGCCTGGCATTCCCCCACATTCACAAGTTGTGATTAATACACGTCTTGTCAGAGGTGAAGGAAGGGTTTGGAAATCAGATAAATCTTTGCCGGGACCGAGGATTGAACCCCGGCCGCCAGCACAGAAGTCTGACACCTTACCCCTAGACCACCAGGTCACGCCAACACAGTTAATACAATATAACTATTAATAGTTAGAATGATTGTAGTAAACTTCATACACTTTGTAGTAGAGACGTACAACTAAGCCAAACCCTTTTTGTTTATCACTCTGTCCTAGTAGTTAGTAGTCAGACTTGTAGTTTTGTAAAAAAAATTATTGTATTTTGGGATTGTTTTACATGATAAATAAGAATGTATTTTTATGTTTACATACGGCTTGAACAATTTTGTTCTAAATGTATATATGAAGAGTGTTTCTCTTGACAAACATAATATAGTTTTGTTTTTCTGAGGAAAGCTTATTTAAGGCTAGTTTAATGAAAGAGTATTTTTGAAAATTTTGTTCCAAACTATAATATACTATGAGAGAGTTGTTAAGATTGTTTCACATTTATTTTTAAATGTAGGAGGCTATTATTTTATCTATTACAACTATATTCTATTAAAAGGATTGTTTTCATATCTATAATTGTTTCTCCAATCTTTGAAGTCATCGCATGCCACTAGGCATCAAGGAATAATGATCAAGGAATTCAAGGAATTATTATTAGGTATATGGAATTAAAAGAAACTTGAAATTTGTATATTTAATTGAAGAAATCTTCCTTCATTATTCAATTTTTCATTATTGGCACATGAATGCATATTTGGTCCTTATCAAGAAGCTTGATAAAATAAAATGGAAACACCATCAATGGTGTTTGGAGTGATGTTTAACATTGAATGCTTAGTCAGCTAACATTCAATTACAAAACTATTTAAGTTATATAAAAGGGAGTACATGAGATAGTATAGAAAGCAAGGTAGAGATGGTATGGGTATGTAATGAGGATGGAAAGGAGAGGATGCAAAAAAAAAAATGATGGTGACGAAGTATGTAGGAAAAAGACAACACGGGAGACCAAGAAAAAGATAAAAGATCAGATAAAAGAAAGTGTCCAAGTGAGAGGAGAAGAATGGAAGCAATTAAAGAAGGAAGAGTAGTGGAAAGACAGAGGAAGATAGAGGCATTTTACTAAACTGACCCGGCTACAGGCTAAAAACCGTTGATGAATAAGAGACTACCTGGGGACATGTGAAAGTAAAAAATTCCACAACCAACAAACAAAAGATTGAGTCCTTATTATAACCTTGTTTAGAAGGGATTTGTTCATTGGAATTTTAGTTGTTTGATAGTTATAAAAAATTCAAAGAATTTGGAAAAAAACTGAACTATAATATTAACTTGGCCAATATGATAGTATTTAAGAAACCTGTTTATTTTTTTAGTGTCAAATTCTGGTAATCTAAATAAAAAGACAAAACAAATATTTTATTCAATATTATTAAACACAGTAACATTTTTATCACAGTAATTAAGTATATCAAACTCGATTTCAGATTTTTAATGGTTTATAAAGAAACAAGAATTATTCTTAACTCAAATGTTAGCTCTCATATCCCAACAAATGATGTTTCTGGTATTCAAACCAAAATGGCAAAATTAGTTGATTGGGTATTTTTTAATGTGCCCAATGTAAGTTTAACTGTTGTTTCATTTTAGTGCCGGAAAATTGTAAAAATGTGTTCAACATTACCTGTGTGTTATAGTGAGTGATCTTGTGTAGATCAAACACGACCTTTATTTTTTGGAAATATTTATTACTATTTGCAAGTTTTATGTTTTTTTTTAGCAAATACATTAAGAGTACAGTATATACATGGCTCCGAGTTTGAATTCAAGTCAAGTGTACTTAGGGCTAGATTAATCACTAAGCAAACTAAGCACATGCTTAGGGCATCAGGAGAAAGAAGGGTCACCACAAAATTACATGTAGAAAAAAATTAATATTATTTGTTAGCAAAAAAATTCCAGGAACTTAATTTTTAATATACATTTGACTTACCAGTTCACTCAAAGAAATATATGTTTTATTTGTGGCTTGTTTTGTAATTTAATAAACAAACTACAAAATTTTTACAATAAGATAGGAATTAATAAACAATTTGCTAAAAGCAGTGTGTGAGAGTGATAAGCATTTATTGATATGCACTTCTAATTATTTCAGTTTTCGCTGTGTCTATCTAACCTACTGGTGCCAGTATTCTACCAAGATGTCACCACACAATGACGAAAACCATGACTACAGCTGCTATGTTTAATAATCCTGGTTTTACTGTCTAATAATTTTAATAGCAGCACAATTAACATTTTGGCGGGAGTCAAGTTTCAAGTTTACAAGTTTGCAGCTCACCACAACACAAACAATAAATTTTTAAGCATGGCTTTATTAAATACTAGCTAAATAAACCGTTCTTCACACGAGATTGTTTTTAATATGTTTCATCTTTCCAATTCAAGCGGATTGGAATATAAGGAAAATTCACCCCCTCCCCGCTTCACTCCATTAAGGGTTGAATTTTGAAAAATAAAAAATTAACTATCGACCTTTACCTAAAAATGAACTTCATGCCAAGTTTCATCTTTCCAGCTCAAGTGGTTTGGGGGTAACATACCCCCCCCCCCCCTCGCACTTCAGCCCCCTAGGTGATGAATTTCGAAAAATCCCTAAATCCTCCGGCTCGTTACTAGAACTCCTCTGCTAAGTTCCATCCTTCCAGCTAAAGCGGTTTGAAAGCCACATAAAAACCATCCCTCCCTACTTCACCCCCTTAAGTAATGAATTAAAGAATAAAAATAAAAACATAATTCTCGCCCTTTACATAAAAATATAATTTTTTCAGATCAAGTGGTTGTTTGGGTTGTAAGTATATTTGATAATTGCTCTAATGGGGTAGGGATGAGGAAAGGAACATTTTAGAGATAATCTTCCCGCATTTGCTTGGAAGGAGAGAAGGAAAGCCGTTTAGGAAAAACCATCCTCAGTAGACCCAATATTAGTTTGACATATTGCATGTTGGGCAGGAACAGGAAATAAATGCCAATATTTACATTGTATGTTTTTGCAAACCAGGAACAAAATGCAACCATTGTTTTATTCTTGTTTTGGCCTCCTGCAGTATTAGATAAACATATAACTTCTTTTAGTTTGGGGTAATCTGGAAACTTCTATAATAAGCAATCACACACGAATGAGGCCACTGAATGAGGATTGTTCTTGCTTTCAATTGCCGTGAATGCATATAGATAGGAGTTATTGTCATTGTATATGTGCACATTGAACATGTATAGCCAAAGAAACCTTTTGTAGAACTGACTTGTAGCGTTTAGCTTAGGGATGGGTAGGTTATGAGCATAGTCAAATTCAATGACTAAAGCAGTAGGCTCAGTTTTAGATCTTTCCAGTATTTCTTTTTTCATTTCCTCATAGCGCTTAACTTTCCTTTCATGTCTCAATTATTCCAACTTGCAGCCGTCTTCAGGATTTGCATTTAACATTGTTAGGTTTTCTGTGCAAAAATCACATACATTTGTTTTAGGACGACGAAAGATAAAGTTGCAGTGTTGTTTGAAAAATCTAGAGTATGTTTTATATTTCATTGTTAAATTTTTTCCAGTTTTATTTTTGAAGTACTCTGAAAACATGTCATAGAAGAGCTTTACATTTAAAGCTAGATCATCAAAATGTTTCAAATTTGATTTCCACTGACCGCCATTCTGGATGATTTTATCTTGGATCACCCTAATCCTCTTAATTGAAATGCTAAAGAGTTTTATAAATACTTTCTGACATACCTCCAACTTGTGTTTGTCAACTTTTAATTTGTATGTCCAAGTATGAAGTTGAGCTTTCTTAGGTGTTATAACTAATGTTTTTAGAGGGTTTTTCTCCATAGAACTGGACAAAAATAGATCCTGAACTTCCTTACTAGAACTCTGTGCCAAAATTGTGTAAACATCTCATGCTGTTGGTCCTAGGTTATATTTTCACAGCATTTTTTTCAAACAACAAATTCTTACTTGCGAAAATTCTTTTCCATTAACTACAGTTTTAGAAGTTGATAAATAACTCTTACCACTGCTCCGAGCAATTTTCTTTGATTCTTGTTTCCATTCAAATCTTTGTGCTGGTTTTTTTCTACCAAACTGCACCGTTTTTAGGTTAGTTAAGACTTTCCCACCCTCACTCATTTTATAGTATAGTATATATTTCAAATAGCAAAATAACTAACTATATCAATATATTAATTGACTATTTAATGAACTGAAGCAATGATATATTACATGTAACATCATTAATCAATTACTAATTAGTACAATAAGACAGAATAACCAAACAGAAAAAAGTTTACAGATCAACAACCAAACAAGGCTACCAACCTTAGGAATCGAAATATCAACATCAAATATTTACAGGGTGTAAATGAAGCAATGGTGGATCGTTTTAAATGTTCTCTGCAATAGAGGCACATAGTGGCATGTGCCCTACTTATAACTACCTCCTCAATTATATGTATAGGATATTTAATTTAGATTATTATAAATTATTTGGTAACATAACAAATTGTTAAAATTAATAACCAATTTCACATAAATAACATAATAGAGCTTTAAAACTACTTTCGACCCATAAACTAATTTAAAATTCCACCCATTTAGATTATTTCCTTGATTCAAGTTTTAATGCCATGACAAAGCAATGAAAATAAAAATAACTCAGTAGATTACTAAATACTTGAATATGGTTTAAATTAGGAGGGATAGCCAGTACACTTACCTAGGTAATACTGGAGTAGAAATTGTTTAGATATAACATTAGAAAGAAAACAAACATTTTTAAGGACAAGCTTTCACTGTCACAGACAGCTTCATCAGGTCAAGAGAATAGACTGATGCTTTTGGTTGAACTGTAAGGTTGACTGTCCTGTGTGTTTGTGTGTTTTTTAATGTTATATCTAAACAATTTCTACTCCAGTATCACCTAGGTAAGTGTGCTGGCTATCCCTCCTAATTTAAACCATGATTTAGCCTAGTGCTCTATTCCACATAACCTAAAAACTTGAATAGTAATTATTTTTACTATCTTTACATGGCCTCTTTATAAAATTATAATTTCAGTTAATTTAAAATATAACAATGAGAATAAGTATGGATTGTTTTCAAAATTAAGATATTTAAAAATTGTACCAATACGTTCCAACTACAAAACTAGAAATAGTTAATATTCAGTTATATAATTATGTTGATTAACCTGTCTAAAATCAGTGTTGATCAACATTGCATTAAATATTTTACCAAACTTATTACCTTTAAATAAAAAAGAATTTACTATATCATAGTGTCAACCAGAAATATTGTTTTAATCATATTTTCCATTTTCAAATATGATCATCAACCCTTGTAGGCATTAAAAATTGAATTGGAATGCATTTTGTAATTAGATAATTTCCAGTGAAAGCCCATAGGCACATACACAATTGCAGATAGAGAGGTGTAATTGGAACAGAATACGTGATTATGCACGATTATTGCCTCAAGGACTAATAAACAAAATATAACGTTATTATTGTTATTCTTACATTTTCCTATAGTATATTTAAAGTTACAGAGGCTTATTTTGGGGAGATATTAACTGATTAAATGTCAATTTTTATGAACTTTAGTAATTTTAATACACTTAAAGACATGAGTGTTGAAAACATCTTAATTATTTTTAAATTACATTTTTGAGTGTTATTATTTTTAAGTCATGTTTTTTAAAGTGTTATTTCTAATTTAAAAACCAATATTTACATTTTTTAAACTATTTTTTCAAACATGTTTACCAATTTTAAATGAGTGTCATTACTATTTTAAGAATGTGTGTTGTTTTCATGTAGTTTTAAAATCTGACATTTTAAGGATATGGCATATTTTTTTTTTTAAGTTTGTTTTGTCTGGTGACATTTTAAATATACTATTTTACTTTAAGAATGAAAAAAAAAAAAAATCATATTCTTAATACAAGCAGAAATTTATAAAATAAAACAATACCTGGTCATTGCAGTTTCCAACTATGAGTATTTCTTGAAGGGTCAAATTCATGATCGGCGACTTTTCGACAGGCGGGGTTGTCAATGGACTTAACCTGTAAATGTTACATGAATATATTTGCTCAAATTCATAACTTATAACACTCCCTCTTGTGTAATATGACCAAACTCATATGAAAGTATTAGTGAGTAAAGCATTAAGGTACTTATATTATAAGACTGCTAATTTAAAGCAAACATTATATCAAAACATAAAAATCAGCACTTTGTTAAAAATATATTATCTAAATACATAACACATTGAGATTGCATACTTCACCAACCTAGGAAATGTCGGTTCAATTCTAGCAGGGCGCATTGAGGGTGGATTTTGGACATAGTTTGTTAATATACATCTTAATGCCCACTAAGGCTATCCACATACTTGCACTAATGGGGGATAATGGTTATGATTTAAAAGAAATGTATCCACATTTGTGTTGAGGAAAAGTGGGAAACCATTTATGAAAAAATCATTGTTCTCAATATACCCAACCAGGATTCAAACCTCGACTTATCATCACTGGAAAACTATACCAAATGTGAATGACACTTTGGTATATCTACCAGCGCAAAAGTGACATGAATATATATATATATTTCATTTAGTTTAGGTACGGTATTTTTTGAACTGACTGATTATATATGCACACAACTTATAAATTAACTTAATTAAAGAAGAGACACAAAATCCAGCCCCTACCGTTAATTCAATTCAATAGTGATACATTTTTCGGCCATGCTAGGAATCAAAACCGGGACCCTTAGCTCAGTAGAAAGTAATGTTATTGACTGAGCTAAGTTTTCGGACTGCCATCAATGGTCTCCCATTCTTTCACAAAATTAATCCTAGTGCATTTTCTTAAAATTAACCTTGCCATTCCTAATAATTCCTATTTGCTACAAGTTGATGATAGATCGAATGGTGAGTATGAAGTTTAAACCAAAAACAAGCAAACCCTTTTTAGTTACAACTGATAAAAAATGGTTAGTTTATTTTTCTAAGTAAATTGCATAATATAATGAAATTCTTTTAAAACAATACAATAAGCAAGAGTATTCATGTACAGTAAATGCATATTATATCTATTGATAGTTATTTTACAAAAAAACTCTTTGACTAAGAGTTTTAATAAGCATTTTCAAATAAATTTATTGTTTAGTAATTTAGTTGATTACATTTACCAAAGTTATCTAAATGGTTGATTTGTTATTAAAAAGATGTAACGGATAATCTTTATTAAATATATGGTTACCTTAGTTTCTAGAAAAGTTTATTCCTGCAACTTGGATTGTTTTAAGTTACATTTGTTTATTTAACAGAAAGTGCGAGTCACTTTTTATTAATCATACTTTCCTATAAAAATGTATCTTAAAATGTTATAATGTTCCTTGGTTACATACTGCACTACAAAGTATTGAAAAATAATTATATTTTCATAGCTCAAAATGTAAATAGTTTCACCTGTGAGATAGAACTATAGTATTGGAGTCAGCATGAAGAACGCTGACCACACCATCGGCTTTGATAAATGATTTTATTTCTTCCAGCACTAATGACCATTCCAATTGGTCATCAGGTTCATATGTGCTGGTGTAGTCTGCTATTTGGTTGTCCAATTCCTGAACATATCACACTAGAGTTTAGTAGAACCTTGATTGATCACGGTTCGCCTTAGTTTTTCAGGAACAAAAAGTTTTAACGCAAAAATAAACAATGATACTGTGGCAACCTCCTTTTATCCTTCAGTCCCTACTTGTCAGGATAGTGTGGGAATCTGTGGGGTGGTCATTAAGTGGGAAGGAGCTATACAAATGATTAAAGCAGGTTGGTTTATTGTTAGTACTAGGTTGAGAGAACAACGAAGAGAATAATGAAGCTGAAGTATGACAGAAAAAGATTGTTAAGGAGACCAAGAAAGAGGGGGAAGGAACAGATAACAGAAACTATGCAAGTGAGAGGAGAAGAATGTAAGCGATTAAAGGAGGACGAAGAGTGGAAGGATAAACAATGACTGAGGCATTTTACTAAACTAAACCAGCCACAGGTTGGGAACAGTTGTTGATGAGGACGAGGTTAAGATGACATTAGCAAACAAGTTCATCTAGAGGTTAAGGTGAGAGTAGTTGTCGGAAAGTTAAGTTCGTCTAAAGTCCAGGGTTGAGTCCCGAGCTGCTTCTGCATATGCTCTAGAATTCTAGCACTAAGGAACTGCTCCAATTCATGCCTAGAAATATGTGCTCATCATGAGTCTTCTAGAAAGAGCCTAATTGTTCTTCGTCCATCATCATTTTGGGATTCATGTTATCCTCCTGTAGTTAGACCATTCACAACAAGGGTTCCACAGCTCGTAAGAGGAGACAAAAATGCCATAGAGTTGGTTCTCATACAAAAATATCAGGACATGAGGCGGCTACAGCGTGATTTCATGGTCATCAGGCCACTGGTTCATCAGAATAGTCTCACTACACTACTCTCAAGCTTCCGCCTGACTAAACGGTGGACACAACATATATTGAAACCATAAGACATTAAAGTGAGGGCATTCAAATGTATATGAATAGATTCAATTGTGTGTACATCACTCACTATTCTTTGTCATGTGACAAAAAATAAGCATGAAGCATATTGGAGTAAAGTGAGTGGTGGGTGAATTGTAATGCTCTATCTGATGAATAACCAGCAATAATACAACTACAAAATAAATTACAAATATCACATTTTTATAATTGAAAACTGTGAATTTTGTAAGAATTTTATAAGTGTTTTGTACATTAAAAAAGTTATAGAGTAAAAATTACAAGTTTGAATGTGCTATTTAAAGTTCAGTTTAAAGAAATTGCAAAATTTTAAAACTAAAAAAATTGCTAACAAGTTTTAAATGGAAAAATCATTAAAAAGCATTCCCCCGCACCCCCCACCAATTTTTCAAGTGAGAGTTGTTTTAGAGCTCTAACACTGCTTATAGATAGTTCAGAACAAGTAATATATTATGGGGTGAGTTTACAACCAGGCCCCAGACCAGTAATTTAACACTTAACTGAATTTAAGTGGATTCAAGTTTCGACTCTAAAAAAAAAGCACAACATAAACTAATAATTTAGACTGTAAGCATTCCCAACCTACTGAGAATCTAAAGTCTCACTCGATCTATAATAAATTCAAGTGTTAATGAATGAAAGTATGTCACGCTCGGAATAAATGCCTAATGTATTTAAAGTTCCAGCCTTTTTAAATATATTTGATAAAAAGATGGTCACCACTTATTTATTATGTTTAGAGATGTCACTATTGATTCCTCAACCCCATCAATTCTTAGAGGTATTTAAAGAATATAAAATTAATCTATCCAATTTAAACACAAATTAAAATTGAAAGAATGAAATATATATTAATTATGTGTGAAAATTTATGCTGGAGTAAAACATATCATTTAGGATTAATGAAATGAACCTTTTTGGTAAGATAAGTATCTGTCTATTTAACCAACTTGATGCATTTGTGAAGAGTTTTTCAATATTTTACTGTAGTTATTATAAAGATTATGCACAATATAGCTTGATTAAATAAAAATCGAAAGCAATGCTTGTGGGTTTTATTAATGAAGCATTTGATTAAGCAAGTATAGCCTAGCAACAGTGAGATGGTCATGAAAACAAGTCTTTTGATCAGCCATTTGATTAAAGTGGCTTTATATTCCAGCATCCTGGTTTCAGGATCCATATTGCACATATTACCATATCCTAAAAAATAAATCAAAATTATATTTCTGAAACTTGTTTATTATGTGAGTTATGCTATTTATTCCTCCAAATTAAAAAAAATTGTATATAGTTTCACTTTAGAGATTGACATAAATAGCAAAAATTGGAAATAAAATCATTGGATTAAATATATTTTTTATCACCCCATTTTACTAACCGTTTAGGTTATACGCGTAAGTACTAATCATGCTAGCGTGTTAGATTTTTCTTACCACCTGTTCAGGTTATAAGCATATTTACTAACTAGGCTAATGTATTATGGATAAGAAAGGTTGAATTTAGAGAAAGTGTACCCACATTTGTGTGGAGGAAGAATATAAACCAATTTAGTAAAGAAAAAAAACCACTAGTATACCCAACTGGGATTAGAATCGTGATCTCGTCATCAGGGTCCGTTGAGAGTATGATTCTTTAGACCATTCAACCACTAAAGCGGGAGAGTGGAGATGATATTCCTGCTCATAAAGTCATCTAAATGGGTATCGGTATGTTGAGATCTGTCTTTTGTTCATGGTTAAAAATGTTAATGTTAATAATATATGGATCTCACAACCATCACTAAAACAAAAGTTACGGGCATGTAGTATGCTATGTACAGCCATTTCTTGGATAAATCTGTAGAATAGTCAGTTGTGGACACACACACACAAATGGATTGACAGGTGACATAAGGCCTGCTGACATTCTATTGTAGACTCCGTTTTTAGTAGAAAAAAAGAAGAAGTTAAGAATGTAAAACCTATATCGTGTATTACATAAGATTAATTTATATTTGATAGTATCATCTATTTTATAATAGTAAACACATAAATTTAGAAATATGTTCGTAAATAAAGTAATTGTTTTAACGAGTGGAGGGGCAATATGGTCCAGAAACCATGTTGTGTTGGGGAAAAGAAGTCCCAGTAGCATCAATGGTGAAGGCTATAATCTTAAAATAAGTAATATAAAGAAAACATTAGTTAGAGAAAAGAAATTATATTTATGATTTTTGATCAACACGCAAGTGTCTGTGTGCAATAACTATTTCTGAAAGCGCAGATAATAAGATGACCGGAGCATTTGCCACTTTAAATGGTTAGCGAATCAGATGCAAAACCTTACCATGACTAAATCTCTGACTAGTTTCATCTTCTTAAGAAGCAAGCACACTACGATAAACCTTGCATAATATCTTAGTTTCTTCACCATCAGATCTGACCTGTAACAGTAATTAATCCTTTTTAAGACCAATAAGACACCCCGCAGTAAAACTTGCTTAGAGATATTGACAAAAACAAAAGCCACATTAGAAAAAATAATAGTCTTATATTATAAAAATTAAAAAAAACATGTACAGCAATCTCTATTCATTAAAACTGGGAAGGGAACAATTTCTATATTTTTTAAATAGGCCCTTGTAATGATGCTAAATTAGAAAGAAAAAGAATAAAACAAATTTTGAATAACTATTTTACTGGGTGAAGTAAAATTGAGGCTACTTGCTTGAATTATTTAAAAAAATACATAAAAGAAGATCATAAAACATTAATTTGAATGAATGAATTAATATTTTTACAAGCCATTAGACACAAGTGTGGTCATCAACAGTTGAGATCAAAATAAATGAATTACTGGTTTTAGAATTACATAATACAATGTGACTCAACTGGGATTCGAACCAGGCTCTCTCAATGGTGGATGTTCAAGAGCTAATATAAATACACAATATACAATGCTTTGATATTTTAAATTACAACTAAGCCCAAATTATTATAATTTTAATAGATAATGTATGTATTGTATTTAGAAGAGCACTTTCATGATTACATTTTGGTACTTACAGATCAATTTTGGCTTCCTGTTTTTTTTTTACACAGATTATAATGGAAAATAAATGTATGACTTTCTAACTAGCTGAGACATTCATCACAATATTTACAGCTGTTTATAATGATAAAATATTGGGTTCTTTGTGTATGGGAGAAAAGTGAAAAGGTATGTAGGAAGTAGTTTATTAAATGTCTAACTATACATTTGAAGGGTTTGCGGCAATCATATTATGCTATGCCACAAAATAGTAACTCTGAGATATTGATATTTAAAGCGTGAAAAAGCAATAATTCATAAACCAAAATAATTCTTAATTCGCCCTAAACTTTGGACTTCCAGAAATCATTACAATAAGCTTAACTGCTATATGTAAGGAAAATATTGGAACAAAATTAAATATGAACTTAAACTGTTATAATAGCTGTAGCTTAACACATTAAGGGTCATCCATACTCCATTTAACACTTTTATCTTAACTTTTTTGACACCCCACCTCCATGTTAAAAAACTAATTAGACATTTAGCCTGACCCTTCCAAACCATGTTACATAAATTTAACATCAAGAGTGAATTTAATTATTTTATAAGGAAGCTTTTATGACATTGAAAGAGGGACTTAAATTTAAAACTACTCATAATTGGAAGTTCTCTAATTATTCATGATGTTTGACAATAATTGGAATTAAAAGTACATGTCATAATAAAATGAATGGATCAGATTAATACATACATCCAGTATTAAAACAACAGAAGAATTCATAGTTAAAATAATAAACACAAAGTTGTCGATCAATACTAAAGAAAGTAATAGTCTAATGATTATAAAGTTTAAAAAGTTACTAAAACATGTAATCATTAAAATCAAAACCATTAGTTTTTAAAGATTTCTAAGTTAAATAAATGAAATATTTTTGTCAGTTATTTTGTCTAGTGTGCCTTCATATACATTTCATTGATGGGAGGTTTATTGACATTTCATGACATCATCAACCCTGAAAAGTGAAGTGATGTGACTCAGTCAAGTTATAAAACACAACTCTAATACTCTCTAATTATTGTCAAACATCATTAATTGAACAGGGAGTGAACCAGGATAGTAACCAAATAGTTTTCTTAAATCTATAAGTATGTTTTCTAAGTGAACACGAGAAAAATAATATTTAGTTTTTCAACATTATAATTTAAGTATAAGATCTAGGTTATCTAACATTGTGATGTACCCACCCTTCCCCATGTTGACATTAGAGCTCACCCCTACCCCCTTCTCATAAGTGTTATGTGGTTTATGGATGACCCCTTAGTGCCCCAGCCTTCGTTACTATATTCCTCATAAGGAATGTTGTGACTGACTAAAAAATGAATGTGAAATTACCTTGAGAGCAAGTAAAAATATGAGACACATTCATAAAATATATTAGTTATTAAGATTTGAGTTTCTTAAAGTCGAACTGTTTGAATCAGTATTTGAGTCTTATCCATACAGGCCCTGGTGCGAAGAAAAAAGGTTAACAGTTGATTACAAAATTATCATAAAGGTCTAAAAAAAATTAGTTAACCAGATGGTAGGGTTTGTACTAAATTTACTGCACCAAAACAACTCTGCTTACCTGTCCTCTTTGGCCGCTCTTGAATAATAAGCTCTTCCTCTAATTGCTGCATAGAATGAGTAAGCTTCATTTAAGTAGTTTGTTTCACTTGTGCGCAGACTGAAAGAAACATGGGATTAGCTGAGGACAGGCAGGAGCACACAATCATATCTGAGTACATTCAAATAAAGACAGATCTCAAATAATCCATAAGCATGTAAATTACTAGATTGCAAGATTGAGTGCTAGGCTTCCTTGCACACAGCATGTTTTTTTCCATGGTCATACATGGATGGTCCCATTGTCCAGTCGACCATTAGGTGAATGGAGCTGTACACACATTCACGGTGTGGTTATTTCCCTACACGGCTGCCGTTGCACTCACAGCGCCCCACTGGCCTAGTCCGGTGCCGTGATCATGTCTCGTTGCATTAGGGCATGCGAGTATATGCTCATCCGGCATTCATTATCACTTTTCAGTCCTGTGTCGAGCACCAAACTGCAAGTCCAGTGAAATTGTGTTCCTCTTTTTTAGTTATGCCAAACCAAGCCGCCACTTAGACATTGTAATAGTACTTCAAACGACGATTTTGACATCCAAAAGATTGAAGAATTTTGCAGTGTCCTCTCGTAATTCTATGAACAGTGTCACAAATGCTCCCACTCTGTTCGCCCTATATCAAAGGATGAACCTAACCACATTCTAAATTGTAGTTTTTTTTTACTCGTAAATATAATAATAACAAACAAATTAATGGCCTTTGTGATCCATTTTAATGATGTCTGGAGTTAATTGATGTCATTTGGTGACTTGAAATCTGGCCGTGCCGTTACCACGCTATGTATACCATGACAACTGGCGTGCCGTTTATAGCCACAGGAAAAAACCGTCCTGTGTGAATGAGCCTTAGGGTCTTATTTGTCATAAATGGTTATTATTTACTCTAGAGTGTACTTTTTAATTTTTATTTATTTAATTTTGCTGTCAACTCCCAGTGCAAGTTACTGTGGCAGTATTTAGTTTGGGTTTAGAAAAACCAGTGAAATGCAATCTTAATATATTGTTTGGTAAAATAAATTAATTCATATACAAGTGACAACGGCAGTATGATTATTATTTTTGTTCATTTCAAAGTTTAAAAAATGTAAGCACTAACATAAGCCTTATAATTTGCGTTTACAATAATAATCAAAGTAAAAAACAATTGGTATAAATAAATTTAAGCTGTAAGGAAATTCAAAGTTTGTAATAGCAGTATTGAGCGTTCTTTAAGAATATTTACTTGTAATAGCAGGTTGAACTGGTATCTATCTAATATAATGGGTTGGTATGTATTTGTTCATTCATATTGCAATATTATCTTACAAAGGGCATAGCCCATATATGGTAAGAGTGGTGGTGGACAGCTAGCAAAATTAACAGATCTAGTCTCATGTATCCATTTGCCAAAACATATGATCAGCATGACTATATCGGTTTGTTGTTACTTTTGGCAGTCGAAGCTTTCACTACAAACAATATGTCTTTAAGTTTTTCTTTTAACCATTTTTACATCTTTTGCTAGCTGTCAGTTGGCCCCCACTCCTATGGCAAATAGACTTTATGTTCAACATTTTAAGGTAAAATTGTATTAAAGCAAAATTTAAAAAATATCTTACAAAATAAGAGCTTCAAACTCTCTAATAACTATAATAGGCCCAAACCTAATAACAGGGCTGAGTAATAAATATACTCAAGAGGTTGTGTTTACTACCTGTAAGCATTTTCTTATAGATTATTATTATTTATTAGCACTGCGTCTTACTACCCGTTTGGGTTACACGCACTTACGCTAATGTGTAATGGTAGGGTGATTGTGAGATGAAATGGAGGACCTACAGTTTAACGTGGAATCCGAACCACGGTGGAGACCTGGCATTCTTATAGATGGATGTTTGGAGTATCTTTTATAAAATACAAACACATTTTTTGTGGTCAGCAATGATGAAATTTTATTATTAGTGTTATTTTATAGTTATTTATAATATTTATCAAAAGCTACAGCTGCAGATCACATGGTGTGATGTATAAATATGTGAAAGTACATCTAGTAGCTTTTCAAGCCGTGAGAAATGTCCATTTGTAAGAAAATTGGGGCTATACATTTACAATTAGGGCTATATATTATTATTTATACAAGTCTAATTTAAAATGTGAACTATTCAGCAATATCACATACAATATTCCATTTACTATCATTTATTTAAATTATACTACTTTGACTAATTTAACTTTTAGTACATTAATTTACAATTGCATTCAAAGTAAAATCTTATATCTGAAAGAATCATAGCCTAGCTGTAGCAGTGGTTGAGTGGTCCAAGACTTTGCACTTGTTGAACATTGATGTGGAGGACAGTGTTTATATCTCGGCGAGGTGCAAATGAGTGTTTTTCTGCATGTAATTTTCAATACGGTTTTCCCATACCTTACATAATAATGTGGATGCATTTTCTTTAAGCTATTATCCTTTTTTTATACCTCAGATTAACTCACTAACACCCCTCCCTTGTATATAATATACTAAGAAACTATTTAAAACATAGGACTTAGTATAGATATAAATTTGAAATACACATTGGAATTTTACTTAACAGGTTGATAAAATACTTACTAGTAATGGTAGTATAATTGGCCAATTTTAGATGCAATTTCTCCAATTTGCCACCTTTTCAAACCATATTTGGTATCTAAAATTTGTCTGAAAATATAAAGAGTTTTTAAATGATAAATGATAGTTTTTTAATGAAAGATGGTCAAAGATGTAAGAAAAAAATACAATTAATATCTCACATTAAGATATTTTAAATCAACTTAAATACTAGTATTTAGAAAAAAAAAACTGATGTAAAGTTATCAGATATTTTATTAAATTTAAACATGTTTATGATAGGGTGGTTATTGATGAAACCATACTATAAAAATCATCTTGTTTGTTAGTTTGCTGAATTTTTATTTAAATTCAGTCAACACGCCTGATCTAAAACCAACATTTTAAGGAAAATATAACTAAAAAAGATATTATATTATAACTAACTATTACATCATTGAGATTTTTTAAGAATGGTTTCACAAAAAAAGTAGGCTTACATGTAAATACATTTGAATTCACTTTTTAATATGCATGGTGGCTGAAAACTCCAAGGCATCAGTCTCAAGAATGGACTGTGAATGATAAGGAGGCCTGGGTTTGAATCCAGGTTAGGTGTATCAATTTTTTTCCCCAACTCTTTCTCCACACAAAAGTGTGGGTACACTATCTTTAAATTCAACAACCTTCCTGATGCCCAACACGTCAGTATAATTTGTACATAATATGGGTATAACCTAATGGTAGTAAGACGCAGTAGGCCTACTTAAAAAAAAAACCAAAATAAATGTAGCTCACACACAGGTAGGCTACTATCTATCACACATGTACAATGTTGTCGCAGATAGATAATGTTCACTAGCTTTTTTGTTTGTTTGTTTATTGAAACAAAGAAGAAAATCAATTTGTATTATTATATGTACATGCTTTTATGCTGCAAGCCCAAACTTATTATGTAAAATAGGGCCATCCCGAGGAGGGGGTGGATATGGTGGGAGGAAGAGTTATAGCCCCTCCTAGATAGTATTAATAAATATATATATTTTTGTGCTCCTCATTGACTAGGCTAGTAGCTTTATGGAGACTTTATAATTCCTTCCCCCTATGACTCAGATGTCTTTTTTTTTAACTTTTAAAATATTTAGAGAGGGATTTAATCCTGAGAACATCCTTTTCTTCTGTGAGAGGACTTTACCAAGAGACATCATTTTGTCGAGTGCCTCTCAAAATTAGATTTCTGAGTACAGCCCTATAGGTGTAATGCATGGCTTATTTTATTAACCTTGAGGCATTATGTTGTCATGCTTGACAATGTATAACAGGAAGTTTCTCATCTTAAGTCGCCTAATCATTTTCTTTTGGATAAGATTTTATCTCACTTTTGATCTCTTATTTTTCTTTCTTTCTATTAATGTACAATCAATTTCTGACTTTCATTAAATTTTAATTTTAGCCTGATTTATGTGAGTACAACACTTTTTGACTCCCAATTTATCAATTCTTTACTAATTATAACTTTCTTACCTTTTAATATAGTATTTATTTTATTTAAAACAATTTTTACACTAAAATTATTGTACAAATCATTTCCTAAGTAAGATTTAAACACTCCTTAAAACAATTTCTTAGAATGTTTCCTAAATTAATAGGAAGAATGGAGTTTGATATCAAAGTTGCTAATTTTATTCCCAGTATAGTTTATCATCTTTTCTCAAGAATAATACTGTTACATTTAATTTCCTTATATAATTTACATGACAAATATTAAAAAACTGCTGCACTAACTATTGCAGAAAATTAAACCAAATCTACATATCTACTGAATAAATATTTTATTTATTTTAAACAAAAAGTTTGTAAAAAAAACTGTAAACATATTAACTAACATTAATTGAATACATGGAAAAATGACACCTGGACATGGGAATATTATTATTACTAGCATCGCATCTTATACCCGTTCGGGTTATACGCACTTACGCTAATGTGTAATGGTAGGGTGATTGTGAGATGAAATGGAGGACCTACAGTTTAACGTGGAATCCGAACCACGGTGGAGGCCTGGCATTCCCCACATTCACAAGATGTCTTGTCAGAGGTGAAGGAAGGGTTTGAAAATCAGATAAATCTGTGCCGGGACCGAGGATTGAACCCCGGCCGCCAGCAAGAAGTCTGACACCTTACCCCTAGACCACCAGGTCACCAACATGGGAATAGAACCCAGGACCTTTGGTTCAGAGTGCCAATGCCTTACCAAATGGCCCTGAACATGGGGCAATCCCTAGATAATTAGTAGTAGAGCATTGGCATGCCAAGCCAAAGGTCCCAGGTTAGAGTCCCGTGCCCAGGTGTCATTTATCAATCAATTTGATTATGATCCTGATATGGCTCATGTCTGTAATTATAATCATTCATCCCCCAAGCTTCGCTTTTGATATAGGTGTACCTAATTGTACAGCGTTGCTTTCTTTCATACAAACATTAATAGAAATTCTCTTCAAAAACCCATAATATAAGTTATTTAAAAAACCAGACAAGTCTCGCTGAAATATTACTACTACCACATACTTATCTGGGCTGAAGTGTAGAGCTAATAATTCAAAATATTATAAAGATATTGTGCTGGAACAAATGAAACAAAAACTAATTGTTTGTATTAAAAGTTTTATATTGTTTAAGCTTGAGTTTGGCTTCATTTAGTTTGTGCACTACTGGTTTTTATACCATGGAACAGCCTTAACAAAGAGGCCCACATGAACATGAAACAGTTATGGTGAGGTCAAGAGTTTGAATCCTGGTTTCCCACTGTACCTACAACCAAATTAAGGTACATTTCTTTATGATTTCTACTTTCTTCATTTTTAGCATAGAAAGGTGGTAAGAAGAGGGCAAACAAAAATTAAATAATGCGAAGAGAATTTAAGAAGTCAAATTTTAGGGGGTATTGTATATTTTCAAGTTATTTACGTCTCTACACTTAATAATAAAAAGCCACAAGTTAAAGGGGGTAAAATATAAGGAACTGCATGAGTACTCACCTGCACAATGAAAAAGGATATATGGAAGTACACTCGATTGGGACCATATCACTCAGCTGAACCAACAAGTGAGGAAAATTGGTAGAAAAGAAGTGAAAATTTTAATACTGCCCTGGCAACAGCTTACCTACCTGTTTCTTTAACCGTCGACTTTAAAACCTGTCGACTCAAAAATCCATATCTGCAGTCCAATTTTTTATAAGAAGCTAAAAAATTTACTACCTTATATATTCACATACATAATCATGCATCATGTAATGTGATCTGCATCTGCTAATTTAGATAGATATTATCAATAGCTATAAAATAACACATTGTTTAGTATTATCAATGTTGATCACAAAAAGAAAGTTGTATTTTTAAAGAGACTCTTCCTAAGAAAATTGGACTTTAGCTGGATTTACCGTACCTTCAGTAGGTATTGGTTCTAAATACTTATTGGTAGTCAATTGGGAAATGAGTGAACATACTGGACATTATGTGATTGAATGAATCTGAACATATTAAGATAGATTCTTGATGTGAACTTTCTTTGTAGATTTTGACAAACCCAGTAGAAAGACATTTTTAGTAAGTAAATATTTCATGCCTTCATTTTTTTCTTTGTTTGGCACTATCATCGCTAACAGTGGTATCCACTTGTATAGCTCGCTTGTGGGCTATCAGCATGGAGTTTTTTTTTTTTAAATTTTACTAAATAATTTAAGATAGCAGGTCTAATTTTTATAACCAACAACTTAGCTCAGTCTGTAGCATGTCTGTCTACTGAGATAAGGGCCCTGGGTTTTAAAACCTTTATTGTTATTGGTCTATTATTTGTATTTCTCAAGAGTTCTAATGTTTTGTTATTTATTTGTGTGTGTGGACTAAAAAGGCTAGATCATTAAAAAAAAAACAGTGTATACTGGTAACATAAATAATTTCAAAAATATTAAGCATAATATTTTGCACCAAGGAGATTCATCAAACATGTTGTTATCATTATGATTGTGATTTAAAGTCATATCAACATGTGATGTCATTAGTAGAATACAAAATAATAATTAAAAACATAAGTTCGGTAAATGTAAATATAAGCCCTTCACTTGCTGCAAAAGACTGATGAACATGGTAAAGAAATATGTAAAGTATTTAAAAGGTACTAAAATTAATTGTGGGATTTTCATACATTTGACAGAATATATTTAATACTGTTGGCTTTTTTTCAAATAATATTTGTATTTGGGTGTAAAGAAACAACACTTTAATCAAAAGAAGCCTACAATCTAAGGTACAAGATGAGTCTTACCTATGTTGTTGTTGAAATTTCCATAGCTTGGTGTAAATGTCAAAGGTTCTTCCAAAATATGCTTGCCACTGTTTATGGCCATACTGAGGCAAGTCTCTGAAATAGAATGAGAAATAAAGCAATGTAGGCTTATTAACAAGTGATGGAAAGTAAATATTCTATTTAACAATGCTTTAAATTGATCCAAGTTCATTTTAACACAAGTAGGGGGTGGGGCTGGTTGAAAATTCTAACACAACTATATTAATGATAATGTAACAAAACCTTTCTTAATGCTTTTAAAATGTAGGGATCATATTTAGTAGTTTTTTTTATTGACTAGGAGCTATATACAATTAAACCTGGCCCAGACAGATGATTAAAAATAGATATAATCATCTATTTTGTTTTCAATATTTTTGATTATTGATTGCTTTGCTTGAAAACTATTAAGTAAATAAGAATATACAATGGAAACTTTATTTAATATTATATTATTTACAATAATGATAGATAAACACACAAAATACAATATTTCAACATCATTTTGACAGATAGCACATGCACTACAGGTGCACAAATATAGCAATTGAAGTGCAATGGCATCAAATCCACAAAATATAAGATCACACCCATGCACAACACACTATGAATTACCTAAGGCCATTGAATAGTTGTTTTGATTTCTCTAATAAATGACAAAATTCAATTACTATCTTCCTTTCATGCTCTGCCATGCCTGCCATAATGACCATTTCTCTGGTAGTGATTCCCGACGACATAAGAGGATATATACATCACAATGATGCCAGGTTTACTGTGTGAAGCGATTACAGATGAAATCCGATGTATATAAGGAGTCAACTTTAGATTGAATAGTTACTTATTTAATTTATAAATTAAGTTTCAATAGAAACTTTCTTTGAGCGCGGTTACTAAATTACGAATAGAAAATAATACTGTAAGATCTGGCATATGAGCACAAATACGCATAGTGAATCATTCACGCGCCTAGAGAAAAATTGAACAAATTGGAGGTAATGTGAGTTTAGTTAACAACCTAGCGATGAAGATTACGCCAATATTCCTTAGTAATATGGTACAATAAAATATAAAGTCGTTGAGACATAATAGAGAAAATATTGATTGCCGCACGTCATTTTAGCAGACAGCACCGTGTTTGTATCAAAACGACTACTTAGTTCCTAGTGTTGGTTCATAGATGGCATGAGCTTCCGATGCCTAGAAAGTGCTCACAGATAATATATAACAGAGATAAATTTACAAGCTCAGCATGCTGAACAAAAATTAGAACAATATTTTAATCACTTCATAATATAAAAAAAACCTCAGGTATTACGTATTTATTTTCTCTGACTTATTTAAATAATCATTCTGTTAAAACACTCTATCTAAAATAATAATTTTTACCTATCCTGTAGACAGCAAAACCAGCGTCTTAGTTACATTTATTAAGACCAGGTGCCAGTACTTAATAAAATATCTAGAATGTTGATAAATATAGTCTTTTATAACTGGTACAAAAACAAAATTATTACATTAATTAATTTTTTGTTTTATGGTTGTATATATAATGTTATTATTGACTTGAATATCATGATATAATTATTTATCAATAAGAGAAGAAACTAAAACGTTATTTTTATTTTCAATCATATCTCCCATCCTAGTTAACTAGTTATTGATTCTAAAACAAAGAAAATACGCTCCTAATAACCATTTACCTCTATAATATAACTGGATGGACATCTGTATCTAAAATTTTCGAGCTGTCGCGTCGTCAATATACCATTGTATAAGGCAGGATGTACACCAGGACGATACGATACATATCGTAAGGTCGTAAACGATACGCGATAACTTTTTTTATAAGATAGGTATCGCTTATGCGCGTTAAAACTGTACGGAAGTGACCAAACAGGTACACACCAGTACTATAGCGACATCCATCATAAGATATGTGTAGTAAAGCGACACGCTATGCTAGTCTTTTCGTTCAGTATCGTACGATATTTCAAGGTGAAGACATGTTTATTGAACTATACACTTGAATCATATTGTAAAACTGATGTGACAGATTTGGTCTGGAAGACCATTGCAGCTGAATTAAAGGCCACAAGTAAGGAATAATTTTATTTACAAAACAATAATACCTTTATTTACAACACGATAATTTTATTTGCAACAGATAGATACATTTATTTACAACACAACTATACTTTTATTAACAACTGATAAACTTACTCTAAAATATATCTCTAGCCTAAAGATCGTCTCGCTTTGGTGTGCAGCAAAATTATCTTAAGATAAAAGTCGCGTATCGCTTGCGACCTTGCTATATATTGTATCGTTTCATCCTGACGTACATCCCATCTGAGAGAGAAGGAAACTTTCAAGTATCTCTCTCTCTCTTGCACACAGACAAGGCAATGTGGCAGTTTGAAATCATTCGCTAATTTGATTGAATATATGAGATACATCAATGTGTGATCAGTTAAATGAATTAAATGTGTTAATAAAAGGTTTCAAAGAGCATAACAAAGCTCGAAACTTGTGACTTGTTTCTTTAAATAAGTTGATCTAACTAATATAGTAGTACTTTGGCTACTTCTCACCATTGATCTCTATAGTATAACTCGCTTTGCTCGAATCCCCAGTGAGTTTTCTTTGCAAGTGGATGTAAACTAATGTAATTCCAGAACAGTTTTTTTTATAGGTCTTACCGTTTAGCCACAAGATATCTCCAAAGAAAGGTCCACACCGACTTTAAAGTTGCTCCACCATTTTATTTTGTTTTGGGGGTTAAATTTTTTTTTTTTTGCTTTTTGGAATTGAATTTTCTCGGTGGTTACAGGCTAATAGATATAAGTTGGCCAAATTTCAATTTTTCTAGCTCATCTGAAAGTGGGTAAACATTAATGCAGTGAGTGAGTCAGGTTAGTGAGGGAGAATGTGGCTTTATAGTAGTATAACTGGATGGACATCTGTAGCTGACATTTTCGAGCTGTCTTCTGCCTATTATTTTTATAAGAGAGAAAAATACTTTAGGGTATTTCTCTTTCTCTCACACCCATACCAGGCAAAGTGGGATATTGGCATAGTTAATCAATTTGATTAAATATATGAGATAGATCAATGTGAGATTAGTTAAATGAAATAAATGTGTTAGTAAACGCTTTGAAAAGCATAAAATAGTTCAAAACTGGTGCGTTTTTCTTTAAATAAGTTGATGTAGGCTAATATATACGACGATTTTTGAAGGAAGCTCGTTTGGATGGCTTTATCTCGTTACAGAATCCTATACCCTATAGTCAGTGGCGTGCCATCAATGGACTATTAGGACTAAGCTGGTCCCCAGACATTTTTAGTTTATCTATTTTGAGTTAAATTTCCACAGGAAATAAGAGCATAAAAAACATGTACTTGTGTCTCAATTTGCGTTACAATACTCAAATATATGCTCGCTATCTGTGCGCTCCCTCCCACACCTACAGTGACAATACACTCACATCAGAAGCGATGTCACAATACTCAATTATATTTGCGTGGCCCTTCCCCTCTCCTAACTAGCATCGGAAGTGTTCGATTCTTATCGGCTCTTACCGGGGAGAGGACCAGTTGAAGCCAGCCTAGTTCATTTGGATAATAAGTATATGCAAACGCTTGGCGTTCTGTCAAAAGTAAATATAATTTTTGTTTGCTTCTTATAAGTGGTAGTGTTGTGGTTACTAAGCTTATGTAATTGTTTCCATTAATGAAACAGATCTTGTGATGTGTTAAAGTATTCGATAGTCAATTTAGTTTGACAGTGTTTGAAAGTGTAAAACATTGAAGGGGACTTGGGTATGGAAACTGTTCCCTCACAACAAAGCTTGGGGAAGAGACCGAGACAAATAGCTAAAAGACAACTTTAAATATATTGTAAAATAGTAATATTTCATACAATAACCTTAATGTCGTTCAAACAAATGTATTAAAGTTTTTAGCTATCTTGTTACATTATAGTTAACGAAGTTTCAGTATAATATGGTTTCTGAAAGCAATGCCAATTCAAGCTAAAAACCCACTTTAAATATATTGTAATATAATAATACGTCCTACAAGCCTATATTTGTAATGCTCGTTTGAACGTAAGAAAATTCATTATTAATTGGTATTATTAACAAGTTATTTCACAAATCAATTCCCATTAAAAATGTAAAGTGTTAAGGTGCATAAATCAAAATTTTATCAAGAACTGAAAGTAATTTGAATCTTTAAACATTATTTAAAAATAGCCATTAAGAAACTGAATCGAATATTTATATTTGACTCATTAATATTTTCATGCAAGAAAGCTATTTTAAAAATACCTTTAATTATACATAAACACATTCGTAGGCTATTCTCATTAGTATTTCATTCTTTATACTATTTTAAAAATTAAGGTAAATTTAAATATAAGCCCTCTGGCGATGTTTTATAATTGTTAGTATTTTACACTTTTTATAGACATAAAGAAGGTATTTGAAATTGTATACCATGCATCCATACACCTGCTATTATAAACAATACCAAATAAGGTTTATATTAAAGGTATATTATTTGAGTGCCAGTAATATCAAGAGGTTCTATCAACGAACATAATGTGAATCTATATTAGGTGCTTGTTCAATCAACAAACATAATGTGACTAAACATTTTAGATGCATTTGGAAATAGCAATAAAGAGTAAAATAAATCTGAACGTTATAACGTAAGAGTTCACTTAAAATAAATTGTTTAATAGGTACGCTCAGAATGTCAACATTATTTGGAGAGTAGGTACAATAATTAACGAACAAGCTCAGCTTTTCTTCATATTAGGTAGTTATTATTTTTCAAAAGTGAAGCACACGTATCCATCCAAGAATGTTAAAACCGGAAACTACTTGGATTTCTGTATCTTAACGTCAATATGCAAATCTCTTTAGCTCAAATTTTACACCAGTTATACATCTGGTATATTGTCAGTATTTTCTAAGGAATTAACACAGTTTAAGATTTCACCAAACGTTTCAATGTTATCCTTGATTGTATCATTTTGTAGCTTTTTTTTTAAATTCGAATGACCAGTTTAATGAAATATGATACCAAGCTCTTACTATATTATACAAATATATCTCCTTATGCGTCTGTGTTCATTTTACCAGGTAGAATATACTTCATCTCCAATTACTCAGTAGAGTATCAGGGAAACTCTAACATACCACAGGTGGTTTGTCTGAGAGCCTTTGTGTGTACTTGGAAAGTTATTTAGTGAATACTTGTGTGGGGTTTTGACATTCAATGGATCCCACTACACATTATAATTGAAATGAAAATAGGTGTGTTAAAATACTGTGAAATTTTATAAGTGGACCCAAGCTCAAGACCTTTTATCACAAAATCACGTAAAAAAAAATCTCAGTACTAGTTTAATAGTTAACCTCTTTTTATCCTAAGGATAAAGGAATTTTGGAGAGAGAGCATAAGCATACGTCAAAATAAATTTACTTTCAACTTGATGAAATTTCACTAAAAGAAAACTGAAGGCTATATACAGTCCTCCTAAAGGCCTCTCAGTTCAGGGTATTTGATCCAAGCAACTACTACCGACATTTTAAAGTAGGGTTTATAATAAACAGGATGATGTTGTTACACAAATGAGGCTTAGCAAATAAGCTAAATGCGCGTATATTAATGGCTTTATTATCTTTTAAAATACAAATAACAAGAAAACGATTATTTTTTCCTAAACTTGTTACTACATTTTGGATCCGAGTATGCAAAGTCTTAAAATTAATTAACTTAACTACAACAATATGAAATATCTCACTGAAGCTGGAAACAATTTGAGAACTATAACCCCGAAGGCTGCACTGTTTGAGTCAAATGCTGTTCCAACAATAGTGCCAGCTTGCTCGAAATAGGGCTCTAGTTGCACTTTGTCAACTGCAAGATTGATTGGTTTTCTCTTGATTGTTTTAAGTATGTAGTTCTAGGTAAAAAAAAACCAACGTTGTGTGGTGAAAATGGAAAGTTGTTTATGAATATACTAGTAATTTCAACTATTTCTGTATGCTTTAATATAATTTTCTTTTTTATCTTCACCGATTGACTGAAACATATGATTTTTCATTGTTATTATTATTAGCTCGTATAACTTTTGTCATATAATTCAAAATACCATTAATTTCAATAGAATTTTTACTTTAAATGGACATTTATAAATCTAGCATAATGAGCTAGTTTACCTTTCTTGTATAAAAAAACACATCAAATTTTTATAACATTTTAAATACATACATGTTTTCATTAATTATTAGTGTACAGATAATTTTATGTGGGGTGCAAGATCTGTTTCAATATGCATTAAACAAATTGTAGCCGACTGTTCCAAAATACACATGCCAGACATCTGAATTACTAAAGATTTTAATACTTCTATGACATCACACATTAAAATGTGTTTGGATCAATTCCCCTCCATTTTTGTGGCTAAAGCCGACATTCTCTTCTATTAGGGCTGTCATATCTAATGCATGTCTAGAAACCTTTCAAAGTTTGTTCAATGACAATCTGATTAGTATAAGGCCAAAAGGCGTTTTGTAGCTGCCAACTAGAAACAAAATGATGAAAGTGAATTTAAATTAGCCTATAATTATGTTGAGCTTATATGTCTGATTGTGTCCATGCGAAATTTCAACACGGTAGGCTAAGTTCATTTTGCGTGAAACAATAACAGACACCAACTAATTTTTTAATATATTAATAAATGATAAAACAGTATAGTTAAAGCGTTCTAAGACTATTCCCTCTCCAAAAGAGAAAACAATATCTGGATAGAATTGCTGTGGAGTGTGAATAAAAGCCGTCATAATATGCCGAGACAAAGTGATTAACCTCCACTGATGAAGTCAGACATTTCTAGAGGCATAACTAGGCAGTAATGAACCCGTGACAAGACTTTCATGCTGGGCACCCCAAGAAAAGAAAGACCCCCATCCCCCATCTTTGTGTGTAATTGTTAAGTATGATAAATTACATTGGCATTTATTATTGGAATTCTTTTATAAGTTCTGCGAAAAGTTCTGAATTTAAAATTGTGAAATAAATTATTTACTGGCAAAAAAAAGCGTATTTTTTATTAGCTTGTATCTGGTTAAATATTAATTTTACAAACAAATATGTATACAGATTTTTTGTAGAGCATGAAATCATGTACAATAAAGTCATAATTGAATGAGTTATTTACTAAATAAAACAGACTTAAAACTTAAAAGACATCACTTTAATCTCTCACCAAATTAATTTTAGGTGGTCGTGCTTGCGTGGTAGCCTGGTGGGCCCCATTTTCTGCGTGGACCTGCAACATTTGGCCACCTACGCTAACCTATAGTTACGACACTGGACATTTCCCTCCCGACGTGGCGTTGTGTCTAGAGAGAGAGAGAGAGAGAGAGAGAGGAGAGAGAAGGAGAGAGAGAGAGAGAGGAGAGAGAATTAAGTCACTCACCTGAACGCCCACTATTTCTTTATAAGGGGTTGTTTCTACCCCCGAGTTGACTCACCTTGTCTGTCGTAACGAGCCCAAACACGTGTATCCACACACGTGGCTTCCAGTAAGCAAAGGTCACGTGGCTAAAGTGACCGCTCGTGGGGGAAAAAAAAGAGCGTCGCTTCTTTAAATTGACTTGATGATACGACACGCGAGCCGCCACCAGCCTTTTAACATCTGATCTGGCAGCCTCCCTTAATTCAACAGTGAGGGGGTGTGTGTTCATTCTGTACGTGGCGGACATGTGAACGTATTGGTTTTTACAAGAGGGTGGGTTGTAAGGAGGGGTGGGGTTGCAGTTAACATTCTAGAAAAAAAAAGGAGGGGGAATTTAGATTAAAATGAACACTCACCTAGGATAAGGCTTGACACCACATTGTAGAATGAACTCCTCTTTTCATATTTTTTCAGAGCGTCCAACCTTTTGGCCCGGTAGTAAGGCTGGTGTAGTAGTTTTCACTCCTTTATCTGATTCCAGAGGTCAGGAATAGATTCAGTTTGAGTCCCGGTCGGGTGAACACTAGCTATTTTCCCATCTTTCACTTTTCACTTTAAAAAAACAAGCTAACTACACTTCAAGTGAAAATGTTGACATTTTCACATTTTTGTTGTAATATAACCAAAAGAAAAAGACAAAATAAATCTTGCTTCTTATTTTGATATAATACTACATATTTTTGTAAGCTCTGGAGCAGGCGTCGGCAATCGACCTACAAACTTATCAAAGTTCCAGCGATTACTCATCGTTTCTCCACTCTACTTTTTGTCTATACATCTTATTCGTTCTATTCTTTAAATTAAACCTATCCTCAAATACTTATGTACCCGCAGTGGCTTCACAAATGTTGGTAGCCGCCTCGATGGTGTAGTTGGCTAAGGCGCTAGTCATGTTGAGCCCGACTGCTCAGAACGGGGAGATAGAGGTTTGAATCTCGGTCGGGTGAAGGAGGGTGGTTTTTCCTAAATGGTTTTCTACTCTCCCTCCACGCAACTAAGGATTCAATTCAACCTTTCCAATTCCTAATCCATTAGCGTAATTAGTACTAAAGCGTATAACCCGAATGGCTAGTAAGACGCAGTGCTAAAAATAATAATATAATAATAATAATAATAATAATAATAATGTTGGTGTCACCCCTATGTAAGATGTAATAGGATAGGTTAGTTCTATCAAATATAAATTTTAATGTGTTATTTTTTTTTAAAACCATAATTCAAATGTAAACCTTGAAAATTTCACTAAAACAATTGTATATTTGCAAGACAATGATGTGTTTAACAAAATTTTTAAAAAAGACTAAAGTTTTAAAACAATTTAATCTAAATTTTAAAGTATATTTCTAAACATGTATCAAGAAACATAGCATTATTTCCCACTACTTCATGTTTTAAACTATCTATTTATTTACTTAGTTATCAAAGATATGTGATAAATATAGTTATAAATAATTGCTTATAATATTTGTTAAATTATATATAAATAAAATAAATATTTTTTTAAAAATCTTTCTACATTGAATAACAACATTATTATTACAAACAAGTAACAACATAATTAGTAACAGAATGTAGCTCGTGCAGACGAAACCACGTGTTAGGAAGAGTAATTTTAATTGGTTAATAATGACGCTCTGACCGGATCGCATTCACATATAATGTCCAAAAAATAAATTAGGACAGAGATTTAGCCTTATAGGTATATTGAAACAGCACATGTAAGCTGGGCTTACGAAAAATGTTTTTGGGCTTATAACTAGCTAGTATTTTTTTAAAGTATTACTTTTTTTTGGTGAATCATTCAATTAAAAAAAAACACAGCCAATTTGGTGTCTTGTCTTCTGATGGTGTCACCCGGTGCGATACACCCCACCCCCCTAGTAAAATCACTTATGTATCCACCTTTCTAGAAAGAAACATATAATAAATACAATATATACAGTTTCATATAGAACAATTTAATTTTCTTAACATTACCAATTATAACCGAGTAAGGTTATTTTGTTCATACTCAAATACTATTTGAAAGTAATTGATAAATTTGCGAGTTTAGAAGGATCAAAGATCGATTGTTTTCTTACGTAATGACAATCGACTGAAGAAAGACCGATGGTAGGAATAATTGGCGCAATGGGCTGTAAGTTTTCCCCACAGTGTCGCCACTAGCTCTTACACAAATCATAAGAGTAAAAATTTATTAAATTCAACATGTTTATGTGACGATTAAAAATTATTTCCCTGCTATATACTAAAGTTAAAATATTTACAATGTATCCCACCATCTTTCAAAATAAAAAATCATTAAATTGAATACCTATAATTTAAAATTTACTCCTTGACACGGCTAGATCTTCCTTTACACTTTCATATAGTCAATTAAGATATTTCGATTTACTTTTGTTTTAGAGACTGAAATTATTGTTTAATTTGCTAACCTAAGCCTACTTATATCTCTTCTTCGCATGCGTTTGTACCTAAACCTTTTAGAAAGCTAGGAACTACTTTATTAACAATTACGCACAAGCTTTACTGATAATCCTTTGCTTTGCTTATAGTTGCCGTTTAAGTTATTAGTTAACTTATATTTAATTTAGTAACTAACCAAGTAAGGACAATTTAGTACTGAATTAAGTACGGAAGAATCCCTTGCTTGCACGGGGTATAAAGGTAGATAGTGTGAGAAAAAGTCACTGCCACATGTCAAGGGGCGCGCCAACTGTTGACAGGTTGTTTGTCGAAAGGAGCTGCCACACGCAGCATTGATGAGACCACAGGGTGTTGACTAGGGTGGCTATTGATGGGGGAGGGGGACAAGGGGGCAAAAGTTCTGTCAGCAATGTAAACGTCCATTACCCGTCCCTGCGAGTCTACTAATGGACCTACACCTCGGTGGAAGCGTGGGAGAGTCCTCGGTGGCAGGTGGAAAAAAAGGTCGACCGATTAGAAGAAAACGTCTTGTCCAATTTGATTGACATCAGAAGATGTGGCTAAAGGTGATAATTTTTTCTTTTTTTATATAATTTGATAATCGCAAGGCATGTATTGAAAGCTTCGATTAACCTAAATTCGATTGCATTAGCTTAGACGAACTGGAACGGTGGAATTAAGATGGCTGCTGTTTCTAATGTTATTTTTCCGTAGTTTTTCAATTTTACTTTGTTTTATTATTTGTTGAAAATAGCAGACAAGTTTAATCGAAAAGAGAGGACAAATTTGACTTATTAAATAAAATTAGAAAAAAAAAAAGGTTCAATTTATTTTTAATCTCAATATTCAGAGCGTAGTTTGATACATACAAAATACCGATACATTTATCAATATATATATATATATTATTTTATATATATTAATTTTATATATATAATAATAATAATTAAATTGATGTTTTTCGTAAGTAAATCTATATGTTGATTTTTGCAACGATATATCACTTCCATTCTTAGATATGAATGGCTGAGCCTTCTAAGATGTCTAAATTAGGTATCTTTCTTTGTTGACTTTGACAGATGGGAGGTCATCATTCGACTCTTGTGTGCATACTATGATTTTCAGCGGAGACTACTCAATACTCATCCTCTCTTCAGACATAATCTGAAGACTTTAAAAAATATTCAACTTCCTTATCTTGTGACCATAGATTAGTGTATATTGAGGATAGTCTGCAGGAGAAATAAGATATTTTTACAAATGATTAATTATAGGGTATGTATTCCCTAAAGTAGCTAATTAAGGTGGGATGGTAGGGTTTGCGAGTTGAGGGCAGTATCTTTGAAGTTTTTATAGCATTTTTTATTATCAGCACAATGTACTAAATATTTCTTCAGTGGACGCATAAGGTTTTAATTTTGTTTGCATAGTAATTTCAATAGATCTTGAGTATATATCAAGGGTGCCCAGGAATATGATAATTTTTCTCTCCATTAAAATTTTCTCATCCATGCCGCTATGCACGTGTCAGATATTCAAGAAATGTCAATACCGTTATGTGAAACAACTTAAACTCTATGTTTTTACGGGATAAATATTTGATTTCTCTCGCAAAAAAAAGTTTGCTATGAAAATTACAAAAACACTGACCTTAACTAATGCCCCTTTTATACCCTCTTCAACAAGAGAACATTACCCAGAAAGGTGGTCAACAAACTTCTAGACAAAGAAGATGGAGGAAGGGAAGAGGGGTGAAAATATGTAACGTTGTTTTCAGCTTTCACGTTCTTCAAAATAAACTCCAGAACTTTAATTGTTTTAGTGAAATCTATGATTTAACATAAAAGTATGGTGGTAGGCCACTTGAAAGAGACAAATGATTCATAGAGATTTTTTTTAAGGAAGCCGGAAGGTCTGAGGGCAAGTCTCTAAAAGGGGAATTAATAAAATAGTTACTATTGAAGAAGAAAGTTGGGAAAGGCTTTTAAAAATTACTGCAGAAACATGACTTGGTAGCACTTTTAGGATTATTTTACGTCAGTGCTCCAAGTCTCACTATTCGGTTGGACTATAACTTGTTTAAAATAATGGGGTAAGAATGAATAAGGCAGAAATTGGACTAAATGTAGCCAAATTTGTTTTAAAATTATTTAGGTAAAACTATCTCAAGACACCCACCCAGCCTGTATACGAACACCAACTTTCCCGTCACCAGCAAACAGACAAGACTAAACTGACGTCTCTGTCCATGTGCTCATAAGTACAGGCATTAAGAATGTTAAGAAGTTAAATTTTAGAAAATTCAGTCGTGGATCAACGGGCTAAATGGGATAATCTTTATTAAACCTCTATATTTAATATTTTGTTGTTGTCAACGTGTCTTACAATGAGTTCAGTTGCACAGCACATATTAATTAATTTCACGTGTTATGATGAGGCAGGTTGTATTTTGAAGAGTTGTGACCTCATTTGCTTGGAAGATGAGGGAAAACACTAGAGAAAACCACAGCATCGGAATTGAAGCTTGGTCTCCCGTTATTGGTGTAAAGGCTCGTGTGTCTCCTTGTATGTTTTGTGTATGCCATCTAATATTTTGAACTTATTATATGTTTTAATTTCATTTTACAAAAAAATGACATAACTTAAATACCTTAAAACTTAATTTCTTCAATTCAATAATCTTATATTTTCCTTTTTCTTTTATATTTCATATGTTTTAACATTGTGATTTATGTAACTTTGTTCATGTTGTTTCATGTTAATTTTAATTTTATTTTTAAATTTTTAAACTTTTTTTTTTACCAATTTCAATTTATTTATCTAATTTAGAGATACTGCGAACAACATATCATTTGATAGGGTTAATGAGTTTAAATATGTAGGAACAATTTTAACTAGCATAACGATTTAGATTGGGAATTAGGAAAATAATATATCCGAGAATTAATTCTATTACTCGGTCAGTCAGTTGTTAACATCTCGCCTACTGTCCAGGAATGTATAAAATGAATTATACAAAACAATAGTTTTACCGGTTGTCTCTATGAATGTGAAATGTGGTCTCTTAACTTACATGACGAAAAATTTAGGTTGTTCAAAAACAAGGTGTTTAGGAAGAAATTTAGTTCAAAAATGGGTGAGGATACTGTTGAGTGGAGGAAGTTACATAATAATTATTTTAATACCCTGTACTCAGCATAAGACATTGTTAGGATGGTGAAATTCTCGTAGATTACGGTGGGCAGGACATGCACGTGAATGGGAAATGCTAGAACCTTGTTCAGGAAACCCACGGGATGAGACGCAGAGGGGAGGATACATTAGAATGGACCTGAAAGAGATAGGGTATAAGTGGACTGATAGAATTAGTCAGATAGGAATAGGGTGATTGAGGTGGAATGATAATTAGCTCAAGATAGGAATAAGGTGTATAAGTGAACTAGATATTGTAATGATTGGATGAGTGGGCTGATAGACTAGCAAGATATAAATAAGGTGCAATGAGGTGGACTGGGTAGAACTAGTTCAAGTTAGGGATAAGGTGTAGTGAGGGGGACTGGATAGAACTAGCCAAGATAGGAATAGGTGTAATGAGGTGGACTGGTGAATAGTCAGCTAGGGTAGTGTATGAGGGGACTGGATGATAGTCAAGATAGGAGTGTGTACACTTTAAGCTGGCAATGATTTCGAGTCCTATGCATAGAGTAAGTAAGTTGTTCTTAATTATAGTAATTATAGCAAACCTATAAATAATGTATTTCTCATTTTTCAAATCTTATCCACCAGGACAACTATGGGTCTGGTTTTTGATCTCCAATAGGCCCACGTTTCGGGACAAATGATGTACTGTACAAAGAATAAACAGAGGGACTATGTATGTTGTATGGATGTAAATATAAGCACAAGAGCAAGTTTAATGCGGCTAGAAAGAGTTATCTAAGAAATGTAATGTACGTGGAAAAACTCGTGTGGACCGTCAGTAATGAATGGCTGCTGAAGCGGCGAGGTCTGAAAGGGAATCCAATAGTGAATCCAATGTGAAAGAAGCGTTTTACGTTAGTTTGGGCATATTAGAAGGATGAGTGTGGATCTATTGACGAAGCAAATATAATATTTTGGTAGAATGTTTGGATCAAAAGGAAGGGGTAGGTCATATAGAACGTGGCTAAATATTGTAGATGAATGTGGAAAAAGTGAAACATTAAGAGTTTTAAGAATCAAAGAGCATGTATGACTGACTCGGTGTATGGATGTTGTTGAAACGAAGGGAGTAAGTAAGGATAGGGAGGTGTGGAGAAAGTTATTAGGCATATGGATAAAGTACGGAATTGTCATTTGAGCTATATGCAGTTTCTTGCCTACCCCATAAGGGAACGGTGTGAAGATGTATGTACTTACGTATGCATGTATGTATATATGTAATTATATATGTGTATGTATGTATGTATATATGTGTATGTATGTATGTATGTATATATGTGTATGTATGTATATATATGTATGTATATATATGTATGCATGTGTATGTATGTATGTATGTAGGTATGTATGTATGTGTATGTATGTATGTATGTGTATGTATGTATGTATGTGTATGTATGTATGTATGTATGTATGTAGGTATGTATGTATGTGTTTTTTTTTTCTAGCGAGTACAAAAAGGCCAAAAAGGAGCTGAAGCATACCATCAGGGAGAGCAAAGTGACACTGTGGAAAGAAATCTGCAACGATCTTGAACGGGATATCTGGGGCAAAGCCTACCAAATTGTAGTTAAAAAACTCGGAAAGGCTTCACCAGAAGCGCCAAAACCCTCGTCCATAATGAACAACATTGTAGCGGAGTTGTTTCCAAAACACCCGACACGAGTAAAAAGGCACTATTCACACAGTGGTGAAGTTACATCTTTCACAGCCAAGGAGCTGCAAGATGCAGCTAGGACCCTCAAAATAGGGAAGGCACCCGGCCCCGACGGCATTCCAACGTCGGTGATTAAGATCATAGCTCAGGAATTCCCGGAGATACTGCTGAATGCATATAACGCGTGCCTTGCAACCGGCACGTTTGCTACCGTCTGGAAGCGCCAGAGACTGGTCCTCCTGGATAAAGGGAAGGGACCCCCCTTAACACCTTCGTCTTATAGGCCACTATGCATGCTAGACATCGCCGGTAAATTGCTCGAAAAGCTGATACGGACGAGACTTCGAAACGACATTGACCACGTCGGTGGCTTCGCCGAAAATCAACATGGATTTCGAAAGGGCCGATCGACGATCGGAGCGATTAAGAAGATCATGGGGATTATAGCCGAAACGTGGACTGGTAACCTTAAATCGCGCAAAGTCTGCATCCTCCTCACGCTTGACGTAAGAAACGCTTTCAACAGCGCGAGATGGGATGACATCCTGGAGGCACTGGAGCATCGGTTCAACATAAAAAATGAAAACTTGGCCATAGTTGAGGATTATCTTGACGCAAGAACGTTAATTGTCAAAACCACAGAAGGCCCCCAAGAATACCCGATAACGGCTGGTGTACCACAGGGTTCGGTCATGGGCCCCGACCTATGGAACGCAAATTACGACGAACTACTGGAGATTCCTTTGCCGAAGCAAGTACAGCTAACGGGTTTCGCTGATGACGTCGCGGCCACAGTAGTGGCGGACAGCGTTGAGGAGGCCGAACTCCTGGTCCGGTCGACCATTGACGCCGTCGAAACCTGGCTTGAAGAACATCAGCTAAAACTAGCCAAACATAAAACTGAGATGGTTGTGCTGACGCGTCAGAGATGGTTTCCTAAACCCTTTAACGTAGACATTGGCGTGACAACATTGTCGTCTACAAGGACACTGCGCTATCTGGGAGTGACGATAGACGAAAAGCTGTCCTTTCGTGAACACTTAGAAAGGGCATGCATAAAAGCCAGTAAGACGGTATCCAGCCTATCGAGAATCATGGTCAACACAATGGGCCCGCGAGCTAAAAAGAGAAGAGTTCTTTTGGAAGTACTCCACTCAATCCTGCTCTACGGTGCGGAAATATGGGGAGATATCCTGAAGCAAAAGACCTATCGGCGAAAGATTGCGGCAGTACAAAGGCGGGGGGCCCTCAGGGTGACCTGTGCCTACCGCACGGTCTCCGAGGCAGCTGTTCTGGTTATAGCGGGGGCACCACCTATTGACCTACTAGCATTTGAGAGAGTAAAACTCTATGACTCCAAAACTAGAGGCGTCAACGCGGCCGAAGCCAGAGCAAGAGTGAAGGCGGAAACGCAGAAGGAATGGGAAGATAGATGGAGGGCCTGCAACAAGGGCAGATGGACAGCTCGCCTGATCCCGAACATCAAAGATTGGATCACTCGAAACCATGGCGAAACAGACTTCTTCCTAACCCAACTGCTGACGGGACATGGCTCGTTTAATGCATATCTATATAAAATGGGCTTACACCACACCCCGAGGTGCAAGTACTGCCCGGACAGAATCGACGACGCTGAGCACACGTTTTTTGAGTGCGAGCGCTGGAAGAGCTCCAGAGCCAAAACCGAAACAAACATAGGCAAGACCCTCGATCCTGCGAGCCTAGTGATCCATATGCTACAGCGGGAAGAAAGTTGGAAGGAAATCGCTGCGTATGCGCAGCGCCTCCTTAAAGAAAAGATCGCAGAAAGAGACCAGTGAAACAGGAGCGGACGTCATATGACGCAACACGGACTGGGTTGAAGTAATGCTAACGCGGTTCCGACCCAGTCTTCCCTGCAATTATGTGCGGGGAAAGAGCAGAGGAGGTTTTTTAGTGGGTGGAAATCCCACACTACCGACCATCACACTTTCAAATGAGCGGTGTGTTGAAAGATTTTTCCTCCTCAAGTAAAAAAAAAAAAAAAAAAAATGTATGTATGTATGTATGTATGTATGTATGTATGTAGGTATGTATGTATGTGTATGTATGTATATATGTATGTATGTATGTATGTATGTATGTATGTATGTATGTACGTAAAAGTAACATAAATTAACTAGCTACATTTGCCGAATTCACCTTTATTCGGTGTGCCAGAATATGATACCTGGTTGAAACTGACCTTTAAAAGTTCAAATAACGAGTATTTGCTTGAAAAATAAATATTTTACCCAATTTAAACATACTTTTTCCATTAAAAATAAACATGCTAAACTGTTACAATCCTGCAATATTTTAAATTAAGAAAAAAAAACACCACTGTAATTAACACTTTTTTGTATAAAAAAATAATTATTCTTTACCATTTAAAGGGAAACGCTTATACTAATGTAAATTAAGCAAAAACTTTAATGCATAAAAAAATAATAAATAACATTTTTTTTCAGCGTTCATTAGCCATAAAACAGAAGGTCATTAAGGATCTTGTTCAACTTGAAAGCTACAGTACGTTGGACACTTTCAGGCCAGGACTCTAATTAGTAGGGATTAGGGAAGGGGATTCGCTAATCACCGCTCTTGGAAAAAAAGTTAAAAAAAAAGCTCTCTCTAAAAAAAAGTACTTATTGCGAGATTCTAGATGCATCATAGCATTTTTATTTTATGAATGTTCACTTAACCATCTCATCCCCCTTTTAAACTCCCTCAAGTTTTATTGTTGGGGAAAGTTTTGTTTGTAGGGCTACATTTTATCACACTCATAACACAGTAGATGATATTATATCAGATACAAATCTCTTGTTCTATAATAAAATGATGTTTTGCAGAAAACAAGGGGAGGCGTTGGGATTAGTACGTAACTACCAGGTCCAATTTTGACAAAATTAAAATTTTCCACTTAAATTATAGAAAAATACTCATTCTTTTATTTCTCTTCACCCTTCTCCCCTTTAGTAACATTGGTGTTACCTCTAAATGCCCCAATAAAAAATAGTGGAGTCGGGTTTTGTTTGACCTTGAAACAAACAGAATATTCGAAATATTAGGTTTGAAAAATGTTTTGAAAAAGTTGTATTTTAGTTTATCATTTCTTCTTAGGGTAGGTATGTGAAGGACGTGGGAAAAAAAGGTAGGTGTTTTTGCAATTTTTATAGATAAAACATTTTTTTTTGTCAAAATAAATAAAATATTTCTCCAGTAGGAACATATAGTTTAATTTTCTTTACTCGGTGATATCAACAGTTGCTGAATATCTGTCAAGGGTGTAATGACAACTTTCTATCTTCATTCAAAATTATCTCATCTAATACCACTGTGCTTATGATAGATATTCAACAACTGATGATATTTCTACGTGAATAAAATTAAACTCTTGGTTTTTACTGGAGCAATAATTTATTAATTTAGGCAAAAGAAAGAAAGTTTGTTATATAAACTTCGTAAACACTAACCTTTTCTCACGTCCTTTACATCCTCACTTTAAGTTAGCAACCCGAACGTTGTTTTGGTTTCCATACATCCGGAGATGGGCACGCCCTCAGCCCTTCAGCCGGTTAGTGCTGCCTGCACCGTCTGGTAGAAATCCTATGTATTAAAGGAGTTCAGGGAGTGTGATAGTTCCCCGTTGTCTTCCACAGTGAATGTCTATGACTAAGCGAGAAAGAGGCCACCAATTTTGCCAGAAAGGTATTTTCATATACCTTCCAGGGTTCTTTCACATGCCACAATTGAGATGGAAATGCCGGCTTTATTTCCCCTCCGAAGGGAGTTGTGTTAAGGATTTTTATCGCTCAAGAAAAACCCATTGACCTCAGCTGGGCTTGAACCCATTAGCAATGGTCCTGAAGTGAGAACTTTACCCCAAGACCACCGAGGTCAACACATTATCACCAGTCACTATATAAATTAAGGATAAGCCTTGATAATCTTAAAACTTTTAAGGATATTTGAGATTAGAGGATTAAAAAAATATTTCAAATCAACATAGGTTTTTTTTTTTTTTTTTAGAAATTGTGAGTCTGAAGTCTTAAGAGCTATACGTAGGCCTACTCGAGGTGTATCAATAAATAGTCACAGGAAAATTTAATAGCCAGACCTCTGACCGTTACTTTATCACTTAGATCAATGTAAATTCATATTTTATATAAAAAAAATCATCATTGGTTTCGATTTATACTTTCTATAGCAACTAAAGAATTAATATAAAAATACCCGCTTCGGTGGCTTGGCTAACGCGCTTGTCGTGTTGAGCTTGACCGCTGAGGACGGGGAGATCGAGGTTCGAATCTCGGTCGCGTGAACTGGGGGGGGGGGGGGGAGGAAGGGGTCCCAAATTGTTTTCCATTCTACCTCCACGCAAATGCGGGTTCACTTCCTCTAATTCAACCTTCCCAATTCCTAAATCCACTAACGTAATTATTACTTAAAGCGTATAACCCGAACGAGTAGTAAGACGCAGTGCTAAATATTATTATTATTAGACCTATTATTATTATTAATATGAAAAACTATCATAACTGGAGATAAACTATCATACCGTTGTAAAAAAATTAACCTCGTATACTTATCAAGATTTCTGATATTCTAATTCAAGAAATACGCAGGTAAAATTAAGGTTTGGATTTGATATTTTTATTTTAGAAAAAACGGATGTGCCATTTATATCTAATATTAATAATATATAGGAGTTTATATCACTAAGCTATTTAAACAAAAAGTAAATTCATAGTAAGTTAATAATATTTTAGTATGAAATATAAACTTTTATCTTTGAACATAAGGTCAACGAATATTTTTGTTTGTTATTAAAAAAAAACCAACACAAATCAACAGCCGCAACTCCCGTTTAGAAAGTATGTAAGCATTGTAACTACTTTAAATATTTAAAATATACTCATTTAATAGTTGATGTATAACTACATTATTTCTTAATAATCTATTGTTTAACAATTCATGTTGAAAATAAACATTAAATATTAAACTGGTCTGTATATTTTTTTTTTTAAATTCGCTCTCACCTCCACTCACTGTTTTATAAACGTTAACTAATAATAATATTTGTGGATACCGAAGTATTTTAAACATATTTACTGAAGTAACTTAGGATTCCATTACTTTATGTATGTGATATTTATATAACACCAATTTATGATCTTAATTTGGTGGATTAAGTCAACTATTTTGACAATAAATACATTTATATTATAATATAAAGTAAGGCATAAAGGTGTATTCAGATACTGGAATATGAAATGTAACATATTTAGAATAAAATATTTGTGCACCTTCTCAAACTTAACCTTCAAAGTGTAAATACTATATATACACACATATCTTTGAACCGTCGCTTCTCCTATAACGTAGAAAAAGAGACGATTACTATTACATAATTTATAATTGATGAAGGATAGGGAAGGAAAATGCATCACAGATATATATATATATATATATATATATATATAATATATATATATGCTATATATAAGTTTAACAAATAAGTTTATTAAAAAGCAAACTAAAAGATATAGAATTACATATGAGTGAAAAGATTTTAATTCGATTAATTAAAGATAACTGTAATCCGTTATCGAGGTAGAAAACTTACGGTTGGACGAATAGATATTAACACTTTGTAAACAAGGAACCGACAGAAGTTAGATAGAACATTTCGTTTAGTTTAATAACTCTAGAAACAGGGATATTCGCTCTTACTCAAACGAAAGAGCGTCTGTGACAACTTGGCAATAGTAAAAAAGGAATTAAGTTTTAGGCAATATACATAGATACGATCTAGCCAGGTTAGTACCAGACTAATACCTGAGAGGTCTAATCATGGATGATAGTGATACAATTGAAAATAGAAACATATAATCAAATTATATATTTTTAGAATTACTAAGAATATTATTTGAGCTAGCTAGCTTGTATTAACCCTCATGGAGATCTACGAAAAACCTAATAATAATACCCTATAAGAGGAGCTTCCATTTTACTAACAATCAGGCATATTCACAGTATTTTACTATGGCCGGTCATTCCCTAATGAGTACTGCTAGAACAATCAATGGTAGATTTATACATTTACCCAATACTAGGGCATACAATAGCTAGTACAAACTATCTTTGAACACTTAGATACATTTGGCGCCTGAATGGGCCGGAACAAAGCATTATCACCGCGGACCACTACTTCTATCTAGTAGTGCTCCCACAGGTTGTGCACCGTAAATAGCTACACTAAAAGGGTGCAACCGTGACTGTAATTAGTCACTGACCTAACTAGGTACAAGAAGAGAATGTTAGATGATCTGATTGTAGCCATAAAGATATACTAAACGTGATCATACCATTTAGGGTGTCATAAAAATATCACAATGTCTTAAGGACTAAGAAATGGAAATCAAATTCACGGACTCGGTATGCACAATCACCTGGTCCTGTATGTATATATATGTAGAACATAGAGCCCTCATATTTAAACTATGCCTTATGGGCATAAGAAAATAACCGTCAGACTATCTGACCCAAGAAACTATGTCTGATGGACATATAAAATAACGTCAGACTCTCCGACTAAAGAAACCATGTCTGATGGATATAGAAAATAATGTTAGACCTTCTGACATTAAAACTCGTGTCTGATGAAAATAGAAAATAACTCAGACACGCTAACACAATACACTATGTTTGATCGACAAAGAAAATAAAGCAAGTATTCTAATACACGAAACTATGTCTGATGGACATAGAAAGCAACGTCAGATATTCTGACACGATACTCAATGTCTAAACGACATTGCAAATAAAAAAAGACATTCTGATACATGAAACTATGTCTGATGGACATAGAAACGGATACTTAGAGTATCAGAAGAGGCTTCCTTTGCGATGCAGTGGTGAGTCCAACGCTTGACAAATTGTGGCCACCAGTAGTCTTCGGCGCTGAAGTTTTACGTCGTAGTTCTTCATACGGTGAATAAATACAATGGAATACAAAAATGAGAGTCACAGGGAATCCGTTATATAGCAACAGAACTGGCTCGGAGTTGGACTACATCAGGAGATCTAAGGGGAGAAGGGGGGTTAGAGTTGTAGAATTGCTCCACTTTCTCACTAGCGCTGTCAGAAGGTGTGGCGAGCAGAGACAAATATCTTTCTTTTCTTCGATGTGTGACCTTCGATAAAGACGTGAAAATGCTCGCGGTGCCGGTATGGTATATAGGGACAATTTTTCTCCGGCAACACCAATTCACAGTGAGTCAACACCTGTAACATCTTATTGGAATAGATTAGTACTTGTTATCGTGTTTTAATTGTCCTTCTGGAATTTTAATTGTCTTTATGGAATTTTAATTTTAGATGTCATATTATATAACTGACATGCTACAACCTAATCACGTCTTTTACTTATGGGTTGGACAAGAAACTGTGCATAAAGAAATAAAAACAACAACAACGTACTTAATCCATCCCCATTAATTTTCTCCACACTTCCCTATCTTTGCATACTCCCTTCGCTTCAACAACATCCATACATCGAGTCATACATGCTATTTTTTTAAATCTTTCTCTTTTTCACACATTAATTCTCAAATTTATTCATGTTTTACATGCCCTACCCCTTCCCGTTGATCCACACACTCTACCTGCATATATTTGCTTCATCAATCGTTCCACACTCATCCTCTCAACACCCCCCAAGCAAAGTAACACGCTTAAGATTGTATATAAACCATAACTCACATTTAAATTGTAATATATGTATATGTATAGTTAGTTGAACGTATACTTGTGATTCCATTTCTTGACCGAGTCAATCTTCAAAAGTGAAAAACTGAGTGCTACACAATATCCTCTCCTTCAAGTTCCCCAGACGGGAAATAGAAAGGGCTCGACCACAAAGGAGATTGCGAAATAAACCATGCCTGCTTAGACAGTGGTCAGTGAAGGTTGCATTCTGCCACGTGAATAAATCACGAGGTTGCCACATTTAGAAGTTTCCTGTTAGGGTTCATCCATTGACCGGATCTTTGAGAGGGTGAAAAATAGCATCAGGGGACTCAGAGACACTCGTAATCAAATACGACATCAAATGACCAACATTGTATAAAATTATGTCAATGGTTAACATTTTATCATTTATAATCAGGTCTGGCTTAAGAGTTTAGTGCGCCCTAGGTGATAGGCCTACTCTAAATTTGCGCCCCATTTGTATTATGTGTAATATAAACAAACCACGCTCCTTACCTGACGTAAAATAATAATAATAATAATAATAATAATAATAATAATAATAATAATAATAATAGGCTGCCAAAATATCGGGCAAAAAAAAATATAGTGACTACTCATCCAGCTTCCCTCATCTACGTTAATTAAATATGTGTAAAGATTTTATACTTCCTTCTCTTACTTTTCTATTAATATTTTTGGAGGCTTATAATCAATTATCAAAGTGATTCGCCAACAAAGCAACCTCGAATGTCATAAAATTATAAAGTGGTTATGTTGTTAATTGATATTAAAATATATATATATTTTAATGTTAGATAACATATTTTGATGTTATTTATTTATTTGGAAATAAATATTCGTTTATTTAATTTAATGTTTTTTAAACACTAAAAAAATCAATTTTGTTGGAAGCACCCCTAGGACTTTTGCACCTAATGGCCCTCTTTAATTTAAGTATGTATATATATATATATATATACTATAAGTATTGGTATCTGTCAAAACCGACAGGTGTAGATATATATATCAATATATATATTCTATAAGTATTGGTATCGGTCAAAACCGACAGGTGTAGATATATATATCAATATATATATTCTATAAGTATTGGTATCGGTCAAAACCGACAGGTGTAGATAGCACTTAAAGTATTCATATGAAGTAGTTAGTTTTTAAATCAAACAATATTTTAAGCAAATAATTTTAAAATGTACAGTACATTGTTAAAAATAGGTTAGGTACTTAACAATTTTATTTATTATTTTAATTTATAGTTTATTTAGTTAAAATCAAAAAAAATTTAAAACAGCAATTTTTTATATCAAAAGATATAAAATAAATTATATAGTTTAAAAATGTGTCTTGAGAGTTATTTGTTTAAGTTAAGCCTCTATTAAATTTTTATTAGATAATTTAAGATCATGATGATTTCTTTGCTGGGAAAATGGAGGCTCCAAAATATCCCAAAGTAAATAATCTCGCACAACAGTCTTCCGCACATCAATTCCAATGATGAATGAAAGAGTTTCAAATTTTTTTTCCCACCCATTCCAGCCTGCTCGGATATTAACGAAACAGAAACAGTAATGAATGTTTCGTGGTAAATGCTTTGAAAGAAAGATGAATAATGTAACTCTTTGTTCAGAGAGTATTTCAAGAATAAAGTAAAACTTTTTTTCCTAGTATTTTAAAATGACTTAATTAAAAAATACATGTAACTAAGATTCTAGTAGAAAGGACATTAATAACGCTTTACTTTAGGTCTACTATTATGTGTATTATTTCATTGGTATTGATAATATCTATCAAAAGTGTCAGTTCAGGATCAAATGACGCGTATAAATATATTACAGTTATTTTAGTAGTTAAAAAAAATCACTTGTATTTAAATCGAGCTATTACTATCCTTAACGTAGTGCAATATAATAATCCAAACGCATCCATAATAAGCTAGATCGACATCTTAGCTCAGTTGGTAACGTGCATGTATACTGAGATAAGGGTTCCGGGTTCGATACCTGGCATTGACAAAAAATCTACCATTGGGAAAATGCGATTTTTCCAGTTCATAGTGGTGAATTAACGGCTGGGGGCTCGGTTGTTGTGACAGTTCTAAATTTAAGTTAGTTTATAAGTCGTGTGCCGATACAATCAGTCGGTTCAGTAAATCCACATAAAATTCCACAAATATAAACGTGAATGAACAACGAACTAGCGCAGGATCAAAACAATAATGGTAGTCAAACCAAACAAAATATAAAATGTTCATCCAAACACGTGCAAGTGTCAAATGTGGATGAAGGCACCTCTGATTTTAGTTAGCACCATCTTTTGACTCATTATTTAAATCAATGTTAATCCAATTTATTTTTACACCGCGTGTTACTTCCATTACAGGATATTTGAATATAGTTAAACTATAATAGGGTAAGGATGAGGATGATAGAGTTTTAAAGGAAATTAAACGCTCCTTCACCTATCCAATTAAACAGATGGCTCAGATAGTAGTAAAAAAATATTCACACAATCAGAGTGAGTCGCTTGAGTGAATTTGTTCCAATCGTCTGAACACGCAACTCATCTGGTTGCGGAAATAATTACCGGACGGTCATCCTCGTACCCTCATTTCATAAATCTAATAGTATCTTAAATATAAATAAGTTAATTCCAAAATAAATAATAAACAAACAAATAAGCAAATAAATATCCCAAGGATACTCTTTAAACGTGAACTCAAATAACTATAACATCAAAGAAAAACCAATAAGTCAATTTTTAATGTTTATTCATAATTTATATATATATTTCAAAAGATAAAACAATATATAATGGTATAAAGAAAACAATTACGATAAGCGTAGTGTGAGAAAATATTAAAGATTAAATATGTGTATAAGGGTTAATCTAAAAGATCATATCAAAGTTAATACATACCATAACATTAGTAAATTTACTTGAAAAATTAAATAAATTGAATTTAATCATTAGTTCTCATGAAACCTACTTGCCAAATAACATTATATAGCCCATATTGATAACAACTCTATTTAAAAATTTATCAGAGTATTTTGATCAATCATAAATATATACAAATAAAAATTTGAATCTGACAGGATTCGAAGTAGGTCCAAAAGCTATCGAGGCTTTTACCATCAGTCGCTATACAGAAAATAGCCTTAATTCACTTCTCTTTTAAGAAGACAAAATCCTCAGCGAATAAAAAAATAAAGAAATAAAGGACTAGGTTACTCACAATGTAATTTTAAATATTAAGTTAATATTTTTCATAATCGCTAAATATAGGATGAGATTTGCAAAAAATAATATTAATAAACAAACAGAATTACCAGCTCTTATTACAGAATAAATTTCCTATACGACTTCCAGACCAAATAGCAACATTCAACATTCGATATGCATCGATCTTAGCCATAATCTATAAGTTCAATATAATAATCTCTGAACAACCTCATAATACTAACCGTAATCAAATTTAATACCAATCTCTGATACCAAAATATATTAAATTACAGAAGAGAAAATAATAAACCGACAGATACATTTTGAAACAGTTACATAATTTAAGCCAAAACGTACAATTTTTCTTAGATTTAAAATAGGCGCAGCCCCGGCTACGTACTCTTCTACTCAGAGTCAAGTCCAAGAATGCCGATCATGTTGCCATACCGGCGATATATATGCTTAAAGCCAGAGAAAAGTTTGGAGGAAGATAATTGGATTACGAAAGAGGGAATACGCATGACAAACAGCTCAGAGAACGAACTACATTGTTTGAGATTATTCTCTGATGAACTAGAACAGGCTTTACTTCACTTCTTAAACTCTCTGGAACGTTCCACTATCCTGTGACCTCTAGCGGTCACCGTTCGAACTTTGGTGGGCTCAATCAGTTCATTACTCGCCGTGGTTTTGCTCGGATTGTGTGTTTTGTTGTGTTGCTGAATCGTTGTCGTGAGGTGCTGGTGAAATGGGGTAGTTGGTTCATTCTCCTTCATCTCATTTCTGCTTATAATGCATCAAATGCTACAAAATGTACCCACATTTTCATGGAAGGGGTGTAAGAAACCACTTAGGGAAAACCACCCTCAGTACACCCAATAAAGATTATAGCCCCCCATTCCAACAAACTAGACTAAATTAGCTCAACGTTTAGTCCGCGTACCCTGTTTACCCTCTAGAAAATCAGATTGGTTCAAATGATCTTTTCCTTGGTTGAACCAATATGTGTGAGGGTGAGGGGTTCTGGGTTCTTAGTAAAATAAATAGTTACTATTATTATTATTTATTATTATTATTATTATTAGCACCGCGTCTTACTACCCGTTCGGGTTATACGCACTTACGCTAAAGTGTAATGGTAGGATGATTGTGATATGAAATGAAGGACCTACAGTTTAACGTGGAATCTGAACCACGGTGGTGGCCTGGCATTCCCCACATTCAATAGTTACTATTCTAAAATAATATTTGAACCAACATAGCAATCGTTGTTTGAACGTTAAATTCTACATTATTTATTTTGTGACAGTGTCTCGCTACCCAGTAAGAATGTGCGCATGTGTACTAATTACGTTAATGGAGTAGGAATGAGGAAGGTAGAATTTAAAGGAAGTGTACCTTAATTTTCGCGGAGAAAGACTGGGAAACAATTTAAGAAAAACTATCCTGGGTTCACCCAACCGAGTTTTGAGCTAGGATCAAGAATGAAATTGGTACGAATGGCAGCCGTGCGTTGTCCGTATTTATTACTTACTCATACTTACTTATATTTTTAATAGTTCTGACCAAATGAAAAGCTTTCATGCGAAGTTATAGTTGTGATATACCCAAATTATTAGCCTGATGGTTTGAACGAAATGTTTTTAAATGTTAAAGAACTTAAAACTTAAATCTCGGAACATTTGAAGTTACTTCAGGAAAAAAATAGTCTATACTTCTCTAATTCTGATTCACCGTATAACTGTTGGACTGAGTGCGTAAAAATACGTAGACTTGTAAAGTGTACCATGAACTTAAAAAGTTTGCGAAACACTGTCTTAGACCATTCAACCACAGAAGCGTGTAATATTAATATAATTCGGGAAATAAACTAGATGAAATGCTCAGAGGCGTAGCATGTAGTGTTTCCAGAGTAAATGTGGATTCACACGTTCGACGGAAAGTAAGTGCAGAACAGAAACGTGGTCACGTGATGGTATCTAAACCAATCATAATTTACATCTCACCGTCACGAGCTGTTTCACTAAAGTTCAACTCATCCTTACTTCGTCCGCTCTGCCTGAGATCTTCAGCACGGGAGAAACAATAACTAAAAAGTCAAAACCAACCTTCTCAAATCAGCGCATGTGCCATAGAGATAGAAGCAAACAGACAGCTTCATTGGTCTTGAAAGAAGATTTGAAATAGCCCGTTAACGGAGAGCGTGTGTATCAACTATGTACTGTTGGATAGTGCTACGTCATAGCTTTGTAATTAGAAAATATCCATCTTGAAAATGATTAAAATGTCTCATTATCTACCAGAAATTAAAATACGTTGATAATCAACTGTTTTAATTTGGATTTGCAGTGCATCATGGGTCAACTTACAGCGTGTGAATTGCAGCACCATTCAAGCTGATTCTATTCTCGGCGAAAGCGTTAATCAAGCTTATATTAATCAGAGTTTGTTGACTGTACAACAACTATAATATGTTCTCAGCCCTTCAGTGTCCGACCAATCATACATAGGCTCTGCACTACACATCTCATATGTAAAATGTGTTTACGTTGGTACCCGATCGATGAGTGTCTTATTGAGTGAGGAAAACATATCAGAGATACAGTTTAAAATAACTCTTCTTGCTACGGAAACATTCTACACCATGCCCCTGGAAAACATAGCCTTATTTAGGGTGATTTAGTCCGACATCTTAGATGAGCTGATGTTCCAGGGTTCAATTCACAACTCCCGGTTCATGAGTTCTCCCTTTAAAGGTGATGAATTAACGATCGGGCACCAGGGGCTGTCTCTAGATTTAAGTTAGTTTATAAGTCATATTCTGATAAAATAATCAGTCAGTTCAGAAAGTGCACTTTAAAAACCTTTAATAATAATACTACTACTACTACTACTACTACTAACAATAATAATAGAATGATGAAACCCGCCTCGGTGGCGTAGTTAGCTAACGCGCTTGTCGTGTTGAGTTCGACTGCTGAGGACGAGGAGATCAAGGTTCGAATCTCGGTCGGGTGAACTGGGGGTGGTTTTTCCTAAATGGTTTTCCACTCTACCTCCACGCAAATGCGGGTTCACTTCATATAATTTGACCTTCCCAATTCCCAATCTATTAGCGTAATTAGTACTTAGAGCGTATAACCCGAACGGGTATTAAGACGTGGTGCTAAATATCATTATTATTATTATTAATAGAATGATGAAAACTTGCTGAACTCACTGTACACTACCACTTAACAAGGATACTTTATGATTCAAAGAGGTTGAGAGAGGATATCAAGGGGGGAGGATAGGAGTATGAGGGAGGAAGGTGCGGGTGTGAGGGGGTGGGGGGGGGAGAGATAGTTGGACGGTGTAATCTATATTTATATTACTAAATGTATGCAATGCATTGAATTTAATCGCATACTACTGGGCCTTTGCTGTATAATGATGCAATATTCCAAACCTCCCCTCCCCTTCCCCTGTAGTGTAACGTAGATGTGAAGTTAATTGAGTCGTATGTATATTATGGCGATGTCCAGCGTTCAATCGTGTACTCGTAAATCACCGCCTCTGTTTCATTGTTGCTTGCTGTTGTACGTACGATTTATTACGTGATGCTTTCTATGTTACTGTTAACATTGCAGTTCTGTTTGATTCAATCACAGATAATAACTAGAGCCCTTGTACCTCTCGTCACATTTCATATCTAGGAACACATACATATACACATACTTTTTTTTTTGAGGGAGTGGGGGTGGAGGAAAAAGAGGTGGGAATGAAAAAAAAAGTTAACTTGTACTATCATTAGTGGATGTTTTATAAAACAGGAAACATAAAAATTTATTTTCTTTTTTACCCACACATAAAAAAAGAACCTATTCACACAAAAAGAAAAAAATATTATATTTTTAGATTCTAATCTTTATTCATAAAGCATTACAAATTGTTGTAGACAGTCCCACACAGAAGTGATATTATTACTACTACTACTACTACTATTATTATTATTGTTATTATTATCATCACCGCGTCTTACTATCCGTTCGAGTTATACGCACTTACGCTAATGTGTAGGGTGATTGTGAGATTAAATGGAGGACCTACAGTTTAACGTGGAATCCGAACTACGGTGGAGGCCTGGAATTCCACACATTCACAAGTTGTGATTAATACAAGTCTTATCAGATGTGAAAGAAGGGTTTGGCAATCAGATAAATCTGTGCCGGGACCAAGGATTGAACCCCGAACTCCCAACAAATAAGTCCAACACCTTACCCCTAGACCACCAGGTCAACCACAGAAGTGATATTCATGTTGTATCTGGAGGAATAAGCCATAGTCCAATTTTCATAGGCAGGACGCATAAGAAAATACAAATATATTTTTAAACTTGAAAATTGATACGATTTTTCTGTATTATTATTTTAATATTATAGGTATTTATGATATATTTTAAAATTGACAACTGAATATCTCGTGGCTTGACATATGAATACGTGAATGCAGATCTAATATTTTTCTAGCTGTTAGATAAGAACCTTCCTAAGAAAATTGGACCGTTAGCCCCATTAAAACACAATAGTACTTTGAAATAGGGCCTATATTATAAGATTATTAAAAGTGAGTGAAGAATTCCGAAATAATCTAATGAAAATATATTTAAACTAATTTCTACTGAACCAAATAAACACATCATTAAAATATTTGTTTAGTATAATGAGTTGTGCTGCTCGTTTGGGTTATACTTAACAATACCTATAGTGCTGAGATATGAACCACAGCTCTCCGATATCAACTACGCTGTCATTGGACTAATAATATCGGTCCTAGGGTACTCTTGCTATGTTATTGTGTTTTTGAAAATCATAACTAGATGGGCAAGCGACGCCCAGTTTAAAAAAAAAAAAGACGTGCAATCCTGGTTGAAACATAAGAAAAATACATCACTAAGATTTGAAATGTTTATAATTATTAATTAAATAGTAGATTGGAAATTTTTTAAATGACATAGGCCCTACATTGCTTGAAAAATCTGTTCAAACGATATATTATTTCTCATCTCTTGTTTAATCTTTACGCAAATAATACTATTAATAACCATTACCCGCTTCAGTGGCCGAATGGTCTAAGGCGTTACTTTCGTGTTGGACTGGCCTGCTGATGACGAGGACATCGGAGTTTGAATCTCGGTCGGGTGTATTGAAGGTTTTTTTCCTAAATGGTTTTACACTCTCCTTCTACACAAATGTGGGTATATTACCTCTGAAATGCTGCCTTCCTTATCCCTACTCCACTAGAGTACTTACCGTATATGCGTATAAGCTGAACAGGCATTAAGACAAGGTAAGTTATATAGTAATAATAATAATAATAATAATAATAATAATAAATAATATCTCATTCGCACTTGAGACAAAATTGTAGCCTGTATCGTGGGTTTTATAGGTAGGTGTGACTTGCAAGTTAACATCGCGGCACCCTCATAGGTGGAAGTGCAGCTAAGGCGTCAACCTAATCTGCTCTAGTTTGCCAGTGAAAGGGCTATCAGGGTTCGAATTCCGGCTCGGTGTAATAAAGGAGAATTTTCTTTAATGGTTTCCCAAACTTTCTCCACACGATAACTTCTACATTTCCTTCAAGTTTTACTTTCTTCCTCCTTACCTTAAAAGTGCAATTAAACGCTCATAACATGGATGGGTAGTAAGCCATGTTTATATAAAATAGTAGGTTTCTCGCAAGAATAAATATAAAAAGAAACACAAATTTTATAAAACTATTTATTTGACATATTCATAGGTCAAGTCATGTGATGTGCAGTGCTAACTACATTTTGTAGAATATAGAAAAAATCAATACTTATAAAATAATAATACTACAGTATTTTTCAAAATTATTTTCCACTATCTCTCCACGCAAATGAGGTTACACCTTTTCTAAATTCAACTTTCTTCCTCCCTAACTCATTAGCGTAGGTGTCTAATCAGTACATATGCGTAAACTTAAAAGGTAATAAAACGTGGGGCTTTTTTAAAAAAAGTTTTATCTTACCTTGTATTGGATAGTAATAAGTATGTAGAGTGATAAGACAAGTCTAAATATAAGGGTAGAAAGATTTCTTGGGTGTCGAATTTTGTGGTCCGGTACTTGTCAGGTCCCAAGGGTTCCGGAATAAAGAGTTTAAACCTTAATAACAACACAATAAAATACTAGCTATGATGAACGGAAAAAGAGATGTTTGTATTTTTAAACCTTTTCCAACCATAAAATTATTACATACCTCAAAGTGTTTACAGTTTTACGTTATACGTACGGTACAGTACATGCATGACGTCGTTTACTCGGGTCATCATTGTTCTCTAATGTTTCGTGTTTAATTAATATGAACCTCTCTTCTCCCACTACTCCCTCCTGCTTCCTCTCGCCACCCGCTGCTCGATACTTGCAGCCCCTAACGTAGGGCGGTCCTGTTTTTGTTGTTGTTTTTTTACCTCACTCACCGCATAAATCACCGGGTACGGATTGGATCAGTTAATGTGACATGGTGATGGCCACTTGGATCAATATCGCACATCACGCTAACAGACTTGACTGGCTGCGTTGTTACCTTGCATTTAGGTCGGAGTTTACCTCCTTTCTGTGCACGGCTATTCAAACTCGTTAGATTCAAACAGACTTTCGCAGCACAACTAGATAAAACCATATATACAGGATGTACCAGAGGGTCCTACGTATTCTAGTGAAATAGGTTGAATTTCAAACATGTTCCTTAATAAGATGATCATAAGTGAAATTCAATTTTATTAGGAAACCTTATTTGACAGCTAGATAAGTTACTATATCTATTCTAGGTCGGGTGAACTAGGGGGTGGTTTTTCCTAAATGGTTTTCCACTCTCCCTCCACGCAAATGCGGGTTCACTTCATCTAATTCAACCTTCCCAATTCCTAATCCATTAGTGTAGTTAGTACTTAAAGCGTATAACCCGAACGGGTAGTAAGACGCGGTGCTAAATAATAATCATAATAATATATATCTATTTCACCTATTCATACGTCAAGTAATGTGAGCTGAAGCTGTCAGTTTTGACATCTATTATAAATACCAATAAAATTATAATAATAATAATAATAATAATAATATAGTATATATTTATTTTGACAAAAAAGCAACAGTTTTTGTATTTTCTAAAAGCTCCCTCTTTTTTTTATAAAAATTCGACTGCATATTTTTTTAATACAAAATATAGTATTGATCGAAAAATAATACACACCAAAAACGCTAATTATTAGAGTGGGGAATTCCTTTTTTAAAAACACTATAGATCACCCGGATGAGATTCAACCACCAACTTTTTCATCACCGAAAAGCCAGACTAGGAAAGCCTGAAATTTTGTTGACGTTAGTGTACGGATTAGATAAAATCAAATAAGTTTTGAGAAATAATTCTACAAATTGGGACACTGTCTTCAAACTTTATAAAATATTAAAATAAAATATCTATTTTACATTTTGATATGTCCAAAATATAGTCGGAAACTTATTGTAAAAACCCCTAAAGAAAAAATGTATTTTTAGATCGTCATCATTAACGTTTTACTATACTGTTAGTTTTATTTTATAGGTATTAATTCTATGTATGGATATTGGTGGCTACAGGTTCCATAGCTTGACGTATGAATGCATGACAAAAATTCTTTGTAGCTTTTGTAGCTGTCAAATAGTGTCCTTCCTACCAGAATCCACCATAGAATAACATGACTGAATATCTGTGTATTACATTTATTTAAGAATTTATTTAGGTTAAACCATCGCCGAAAGAGGCAACTAAGAACAAGAATACCTAAGAATGAAACACAGGTAAAGAACACAATCTGGAAATTAAAAGAATTGAGATAAAAAAATTCTGTAAGTATCTACAAAATATTGTTTTTACATAATTTCTCTAAGCTTTAGAATAGTTTTTATATTTATTTCAATAACCCATTTTTTTACTGTCATGATGTTGTTTTATAAAAAGGTGTCTTTTGTGCTTCTTGTAAATTTAGTTTTTGGTCTTTACCTAGTTATTATTTTCTGATCTTCTAAAAAAAAAGTCATATATGTGCTTACAAAGCTTACAATCTAAATAAATCTTCGATTTCCTTTCTTTTGTGAACACATTTTTACATACACTCTCTGCAGTGTTCTACATATTTGTCACAAAATATTTTCACGACCGAAACAAATAAAAGCTAACTTATAGAGTTGCGTGAGATACACATACGCTGCGCGTGATCTCATTACTGATATGAATGAATGATTAAAAAACACCAAACCTTTGCACTTCAAGAATAATGCGAGAGAAAAAATTAATTAGTACCAACGGCGACATTAGCTGTGGATGTAAATCAATACGTTTATAGATTGGTCTCTTGGTATAGTGGTCAGCCCTCCTGGACAATAATCTAGAAAATGCGGGTTGATGCAACTGTATTCATCCCTAATACATTGTCGTAATTAGTATATAAGTGTATAACCCAAACGAGTAGTAAGGTGTGCGGCTAAAAATAATAAATAAAATGTTCTAAGCAATCGGCAAAACAGTCATTGGTCAAGTATCAACGAAAATACATTCCAATTGTAGGTGTGTAGAGTAGAACCTGTTAATGATTGGTCAAATAAGGAACTGAGGGGGCTAGAATTTACCACAGGTACAGACAGTCTTAGATAGCTCTGCTTATCCTGGCAGCATTACATGGCTCGCCAATGGGTATTTTAAATAATCAATGCTTGGATTACTCACATAACGATTGTGATGTCTATGAACGTGACTAAGAGGAGGGTAGATATTTGTGAAATCACCCCCCCCCTCCTCCTAGTACCTTTCAGCCCCCTCACAAGCCACGAAGTTCCGTCGTGTGGGCCCGTATGTGTCCTGTTCTGTTTCCTGCGTTAGAAAAATTCCCTCTGGTCCCAATGAACAAAGTGAAGATAGTGCGGTAAGATATCTTGGCGGGGCTGGTAACAATGTACAGTACATTACAATGATGTGCCTCCCCTTCGCAAGCTGTCAATCAAATCTACCCGAACAGCTTTTGTCAAATGTCACTATAGCCAAGCGTACAATATTCATGTCTAGGGGTAGATTATACCAGTGGAATTCAATTTGTTGCCTCTAGGTGGATTAATATTCTGGAAGTAGATTATACCAGTGGCATTCAATTTGTTACCTCTAGGTGGATTAATATTCTGGAGGTAGATTATACCAGTGACATTCAATTTTCTGCCTCTAGGTGGATTAATATTCTGTAGGTGGATTAGACCAGCGGCAATAAACTTGGTATCACTGTTTGATTCGTATTCTGGAGGTAGATTAGACCAGCGGCAATCAAATTGGCACCACCAGATTGATTCATATTCTGGAGGTAGATTAGATCAGCGGCAATCAACTTGTCACCACTGGATTTATTCGTATTCTGGAGGTAGATTAGACCAGCGGCAATCAAATTGGCACCACCAGATTGATTCATATTCTGGAGGTAGATTAGACCAGTGGCAATCAAATTGGCACCACCAGATTGATTCATATTCTGGAGGTAGATTAGACCAGTGGCAATCAAATTGGCACCACCAGATTGATTCATATTCTGGAGGTAGATTAGACCAGTGGCAATCAACTTGTCACCACTGGATTTATTCGTATTCTGGAGGTAGATTAGACCAGCGGCAATCAAATTGGCACCACCAGATTGATTCATATTCTGGAGGTAGATTAGACCAGTGGCAATCAACTTGTCACCACTGGATTTATTCGTATTCTGGAGGTAGATTAGACCAGTGGCAATCAACTTGTCAGCACTGGATTTATTCGTATTCTGGAGGTAGATTATACCAGTGGCATTCAATTTGTTACCTCTAGGTGGATTAATATTCTGGAGGTAGATTATACCAGTGGCATTCAATTTTCTGCCTCTAGGTGGATTAATATTCTGTAGGTGGATTAGACCAGCGGCAATAAACTTGGTATCACTGGATTGATTCGTATTCTGGAGGTAGATTAGACCAGCGGCAATCAAATTGGCACCACCAGATTGATTCATATTCTGGAGGTAGATTAGACCAGTGGCAATCAACTTGTCACCACTGGATTTATTCGTATTCTGGAGGTAGATTAGACCAGCGGCAATCAATTGGCACCACCAGATTGATTCATATTCTGGAGGTAGATTAGACCAGTGGCAATCAACTTGTCACCACTGGATTTATTCATATTATGGAGGTAGATTAGACCAGTGGCAATCAACTTGTCACCACTGGATTTATTCGTATTCTGGAGGTAGATTAGACCAGCGGCAATCAACTTGTCACCACTGGATTTATTCGTATTATGGAGGTAGATTAGACCAGTGGCAATCAACTTGTCACCACTGGATTTATTCATATTATGGAGGTAGATTAGACCAGTGGCAATCAACTTGTCACCACTGGATTTATTCATATTCTGGAGGTAGATTAGACAAGTGGCAATCAAATTGGCACCACCAGATTGATTCATATTCTGGAGGTAGATTAGACCAGTGGCAATCAACTTGTCACCACTGGATTTATTCATATTATGGAGGTAGATTAGACCAGTGGCAATCAACTTGTCACCACTGGATTTATTCGTATTCTGGAGGTAGATTAGACCAGCGGCAATCAACTTGTCACCACTGGATTTATTCGTATTATGGAGGTAGATTAGACCAGTGGCAATCAACTTGTCACCACTGGATTTATTCATATTATGGAGGTAGATTAGACCAGTGGCAATCAACTTGTCACCACTGGATTTATTCGTATTCTGGAGGTAGATTAGACCAGCGGCAATCAACTTGTCACCACTGGATTTATTCGTATTATGGAGGTAGATTAGACCAGTGGCAATCAACTTGTCACCACTGGATTTATTCATATTATGGAGGTAGATTAGACCAGTGGCAATCAACTTGTCACCACTGGATTTATTCATATTATGGAGGTAGATTAGACAAGTGGCAATCAACTTGTCACCACTGGATTTATTCGTATTATGGAGGTAGATTAGACCAGCAGTATTCAACTTAGTACCTCTAGTTTAATTCGTATTCTGGAAGTTCTATAAATTATTATTATTATTATTATTATTATTATTATTAGCACCACATCTTACTACCCGATCGGGATGTAACCAATTACGCTAATGTGTAATTGTAGGTTGATAGTGAGATGAAATGGAGGACCTACAGTTTAACGTGGGATCCGAACCACGGTGGAGGCCTGGCATTCCCCACATTCACAAGTTGTGATTAATACACGTCTTGACAGAGATGAAGGGAGGGTTTGGCAATCAGATAAATCTGTGCCGGGACCGAGTAATGAACCCTTGACCCCCAGTACAGAAGTTCGACACCTTACTCGTAGATTGCCAGGTCACGAGGTTCTATAAAGATAGACGCACACTGAGATGTATCTCATCAGCTCGAAAAATATTGCCAAACTAAATTTTACCTTATTTTCATATACAATAATATAAAAATGAGCCGAATGATGTGATACGGACAACTTTGTGCCAAAATAAAAATTAAATCCATAAATCTAATTTACATGAAGTTAACTTGTTTGTTACTAAAACTATGAGGCACATATATATCTTTTTAATTATCACCTTTTGCCAAAGTTATAATTCTGAAAATTTCATTTTTTTAAAATAGCTTAAAGACGATACATGTGATCTTAACCAATGATACACCTAAAAATTTCAAATAAATTTGTCGAATGCAATTTTTTAGAAAAATCAACACCTTAATGGCTCACCTTTTTACTGAATTAAATTTAAGGACTTAAATCTTTCAAAATCCACAACAGTGGTCGCATAATCTAAGGTGCTACTCTCGCAACAGACTGAAATACTGGTAAAGGATAAATTGAAATTTAAATCCCGGACAGATGGTTTTTCTTAAATTTACACCCACTCTTCATCTACGCAAATGTGTGAATATTTCCTCTAAATTATGCCTTCCTCAATCATACCCCACTAGTTTAAATATACGTGTAGCCCAAATGGGAAATAAAATGAAGTGTACAGTTTAAAAAAAACATATTTTGGAAGCTCTTGTATAAATAAACAACATCAAAGAGTTACTTCACTAAAAGAACATCTTTGAGTAGCACACAGATATTTAGTAATTATATAATCACATACAACATGTGTGTGAGAATTGAATAGTCGACAACGCATCAAATCTTCAGCAAATGACGTCACTGATAGATAAACACTAATCACGTCTGAGTATTCATACGTCAAGTCATGTTACCTGAAGATATCATTCTTGATAAATATTATCAACACCTATATAATTTAACTAATAGAATAATAAGTCATCAATGTTGGCTGAAAAATGTTTATATTTTTTTATAAATTTCTTTCTTCCAAAGTCTTACGGTTGGTACGCATTGTCCACGAGTAATAAATACATCCATTACTATTTCCAGACTATGGTCTAGGTCATTTTTTAATTCAAATAATGTATTTTCCTCTAAAGGTGGCTAAGGCTGTCGTACCTTCATATGCCTTATAATCTCTCTTATGACTAGGACAGGAACAGCATCCAGTCCCTGGCAGTTAGTTTATCAATTTGAAAGGGTAAACCCCCAATATCATCACTGATAGATTTTCGGCCATGCCGGGAGCCGAACCCATGACCCATATCTCAGTAAGCAGACACGCTATCGACTAAGCTAAGTTGTCGGACTATCTATCTTACCACCTCCCATACTATATCTCCACTCAAGTACCGAACCAGGGATACCTTCCGATATTACAAGCATTTTCGTTAAATTAACAAATTCGGACCAAATTATGTGCTTAGATGTTTTAATTAACTGAACTAGCTCATCCATAATAGAAACTGAAGTTAAGAAATATACTATATTTCCAATAATTTTAATATATGTAATTTTTCTAATAATATATTTTGATTACAATAAATTATGAAAGACTAATGGAACTCTTACACAAGTAACGTCACTTTGACCTGCACTGGTGGGCACATGGCGTAATACGTCAAACTCATCAGTTCTAGATCTCTGGTAACGATAAGATCGGGATGTGAATCCCGCACGGGTCTACTGAGGCAGTAGTTTTTCTTCCCCAAATGTTGTTTTCGCTATACTTTCACGCAAATGCATGTATTGTACATTCCGTTGGTGACCTGGTGGTCTAAGGGTAAGGTGTCAGACTTCTATGCTGGCGGCCGGGGTTCAATCCTCGGTCCCGGCACAGATTTATCTGATTACCAAACCCTTCCTACACCTCTGACAAGACATATTGTGAATATGTGGAATGCCAGGCCACCACCGTGGTTCGGATTCACGTTAAACTGTAGGTCCTTCATTTCATCTCACAATCACCCTACCATTACACATTAGCGTAAGTGCGTATAACCCGAACGGGTAGTAAGACGCGGTGCTAATAATAATAATAATATATAATAATAATAATAATACATTCCGTTCAACCTGAAAGGCAGCAGTAAATCCTTGACGGACTAAACATTCCCCTATCTTATACGCTAAGCCATAGTGGAAACGGATGACTTGGTGTTCTAGGGGTAAGGTGTCGGACTTCTGTGCTAGGGGTTCGGGTTTCAATCCTCGGTCCCGGAACGGATTTATCTGATTATCAAACCCTTCCTTCCCCTCTGACAAGACGTGTATTAATCACTACTTGGAAATGTGTGGAATGCCAGGCCTCCACCGTGGTTCGGATCGCATGTTAAACTGTAGGTCCTCCATTTCATCTCACAATCATCCTACTACTACACATTAGCGAAAGTGCGTACAACCCGAATGGGTATTAAGACGCGATGATAATAATAACAATAATAATAATAGTAATAATAATAGTAATAATAATATTAATAACAACGTAGTGGAAACTTCCAAGGTAAGCTTTCAGAGTAAACGGAGTGTAAATTTTAGCTTAAATCATTCGTTGCTTACTATCAAGATTGCCTGGAAAGATAGTAAGATGATTAGAAAAAAAATCTATATTATAATTTATGTAACCTAATTAATGATGGATTAGTTCACATAGTATTAATTACTTACTTAATGCCATTAAGAACTCGGAAGCTCATTGCCGAACTTACAAACATACGCCACATATCCCTATCATGAGCTAGTTCTATCCAGTCCACCTCATTACACCCTGTCTCTTTCAGGTACATTCTAATGTTAACCTCCCCGTCTGCATCTAGGTCTTATCAATGTTCTCTTCCCATTGGATTTGCTAGTAAATACCCTGAACAAGGTTCTAGAAGCTCTAATTCGCACTACATGTCATGCCCACCGTATTTTATGAGAGTCGATTATCCTAATAATATCTTGTTATAAGTACAGGCTATGTAACTCATCATTATGTAATCTCCCTCCACTCCCAGTAGCCTCATCCAATTTGTACAAATACCTTCTTAAACACTTTTTTTTGAACACTATAAATTTGTTTTCGTCATGTAAGGTAAGAGACCAAGTTTCATATTCATAGAGAACAACCGGTAAAAGTATTTCTTTGTACATTCTGAGTTTTACATTCCTTGACAGGAGACAAGATGTCACCATCTTATTGTACTGACCGATTAATAGCATGCAATTTGTTAACGGCTTAGCGACAATACTATTTTTATAGCAATATTAATAGACTGTTGCCATAATATATCTTTATAAAAGAGAGTTAATTTTCATAACACGATAAATATTTAACTAACTTAGTCTTAAATTTGCCAAATATTAAATAAAACAACAATAATACTTCCTTTCTATTATTTTATGTCTATGCAATAAGATTTTCTATGATACTAGCTTACCCTGATCTATTCAATTCTTAACTGTGGTTGCATTCCATCATCCCTGTTAAGGGTTGATTTATGAAATTAGTTCACAGCGTATTGAGATTGGCCCATGTTTGATGATTTATAGTTCCTCCTCTACCGAAACCACCCTAGTATCCCCCCCCCCCCTCACTCCACAAACTAAATGTATTTCGGGGTAAACTCTAACAATAAGCCATTCATTCCGAGCGCGTGCAAAATTCTAGCAGCCAATGATAAATGTAAAAAAAAAAAAACTCTAGTTCTTTCAATGGGGGGTGTTTGTGCCGATGGAAGGGGTGGGTATTGAATCTGTTGTATATAGTACTGTGTATGTAAGCGCCACGATGCAAATAGGGGCTATAACCAATCCTTCCTCAAACTGAGGCTCATCTCTTTCCATCACTATCATCATCATCACTACTAGCATCATCATAATCATCATGCCTCCACCGGAAGTTGCTTTGTGCACTACCCTGAACCGGAAACTGTACCAGCTAGCAGCCACCAGCAAGCTAGCGAACCACCGAATTCAAATGCTCCTTTCTTTTTCTTGCTTTATTTATTTTTTTGTCGCAAAAATATATGTTTTTTTTTCACTTGGTATTTCTTCGTGGGTGGACCGAAGCCTATTTTCTTTTGTAGTGAACACCAAGGGAGTTTTTTTTATGGTTTTACTCTCTTCTTTGTAAGATCTTTGTTCCTTTCAGCGACGTAATATTAAGGAAATTCGTCACAAGTTTAAGTAGCTCTTTGTTCATTATTTAAATCAAGACTTGATGATAAGTTTAAATTGTAAGCTAAAAAAAAAAGGTTTACTTAATGCACATTTTAAAGTAAAGAGGACATTTGGAAACACTAATTGCATTAAATATTATAAGATAAAAAATAAAAACAGTGGTTTTATTTTGAACCTTTTTTTTATCTGCACCACATCTTGCTATCCATCGAGGCTATTTGTATATTTACACTAATGAGGTGCGGAGTGATTACGGTAGAATTTGGAGGAAATGTACATGAATTTGCATGGAAGAGGGTAAAACCCAATTTAAAAAAATAATTGGTACATGCAACCAGGATTGGAACCGTGTCCTCTTGGTCACCCCAAAACCAGTCTTTATGTGATTTAAACCTTAACTCACTTGCCCACCGATTCAGTTAAATAGGTATGGTACATATTAAGTACAATTCTTTTATGGAACTTTGTCACAATGTAGGAATATTTTTCTTTTATGTATATAATTTTAGGGATTAGGAAGGTTATATTTAGAGGAAGGGTACCCACATTTTTGTAGAGGGAGAGTGTAAAACCATCTAGGGAAAACCACCCTCGGTATAGCTGACCGAGATTCGAATTTTGATCTTCCTGTCATCAGCAGTCTAGTATAATGCGAGGGTAGTACGTTAGACCATACGGCCACTGAAGCGGGTTCTTAATAATATACTTTTTATATCATTATTTAATGTTTGGACTATTATGTTTGATTACAAAATTATATTACAAAGTGAAACATAAAATTCCTACCATAAGTTAGTATTACTAATCTACAGTAAACATCAAAATTTAATTTTCATAAATGAAAAAATGTATGTTATTAGATTAACATCATTTTATAAAAACGAATACAAATTTAATAAATACATGCCATAAATAAATTCATATTAATAGTTGCAATTTCATAACAAAAACCAAACAAAAAGGCATGTGATATTAATAGGAAAATATATGTTTATAGAAATATGGACACACAATGGAAATATATCTGACAAAAACTGAATTTTTAAAAACTTACTAAATATGTAATATTTTGTCAAACCATAGGTAAGAACTGAGATAATGAGATATTTTTAAATGCATAGGCCCAGAAAATTTGTATTTAAGCTTCATTGGCTTGAATCACTGATTAATTCATGTCACAAGATTATCATATGCTTACAAATAATTTGAAAATGAGATATGTTATGACGAGTTAAAAAATGTTATCATTCTTAAAATAGGGATAAAAATGTAAGTAAAATATTAAATTTAATTTTACAAATTAAAATTTGTAAGATTACGAGACACTATTTTCTTGGAAATATTCAATTTCACCCTCAAATGAAGGTACGTTAAGAAAACATCAAAATTTAGAGTATTTATTATAAACAAACAATTTTATTTTAGACGTAATTGAACAATACATAAAAAAATTATGTATTAGAAAGATTTTTAAAATAATTAGAATACTTGAAAGCTATTACAGTAACACTATTTATGGCATCCATGGTGCTATTAATATGTTATTATCGTATAACCTAAACGGGTATTAAAACGGTGCTTAAAAAGAGTTGTAAAATTAGTATTGTCGGTTGGCATTTAATAAATAACTTAATTAACGTTTGATGATGAGACAATACGTCAGGAAGATAGATTATACTTATTGTTCAGTACGTGGTAGAACTTTAGCTATGCAGACGCAAAGACACACCGAAAATATAGGTTAAATAAAGTTAGTGTGAATCACATTTTGAACTGGACTAGACTATCGATGAAAGGGAGGTCGGCGCTTGAATCCTGGTCAGACGTACTGAGGATGTTTTATTCTTTAAAAAGTCTTCCAATCTCCCGCTACAAAAATGCGAGTACACTTACTCTAAATTTAGCCTTCCTCATCATCCTTAGCATATTAGTGTAGTTAGTAAATAACCGTGTAGTCTGAACAAACAATAAGACGAAGGACTTATAAAAAATTGATCAATGAAGTCATTTGACCATATTTAAAAAAATACAACACAATTAAATTATGACTATCTTAAAATTAAATAACTATTTTACCAATCTCAATTTTTCTTTTGTCTTAGTGAATAAAGCATAACACTGAACTTGGATACTATTTCTGAATTTAAAGTAATCGCTCATCTGATCTCCAGGTTAATCGGACGTGAAAATCGCAACACCAAATCTTGTGTCTACAATCACATTATCATTCTACATGTCCAAAACCATATTTATTTTAATAGTCAAAATGATACCCTTAAATTTTATTCATTAAATTTACTAACACTAGTATTTTATCAATCCGACACCTTAGCTCAGTCGGTAGCGTGTCTGTCTACTGAGCTAAGAGTCCCATGCTCGATTCTCGGCATGGCTGAAAAACTTATCACCGATGAAATGTGGGTTTACCCTTTCACAGTGTTGGATTAACGTCCGGGGACTGGATGTTGTGCCTGTCCTAGTCTTAAATTAGATTGTAAGCCATATGAAGCTACGATAGGCCTAGCAAGCCAAGAGTGGAAAAATATATGGTTGGAATAAAAAAAAACTGATCCCGGCAACAAGCTGGAAACAATATCGGATGTAAAAAGGTATTTTATCATCCAAAGAACGAGAAAATTGCATGATTATTTATCAAGTACAAATTAAATTATGTTATATGAATAATTGGAGCTGAAGGAAGAGGCAGAGGATGGGACGCATTGGTAGTCTAATTTCACTGACAAAGGAAATGGACCTGTCGTAAGACAGAACATATAATGATTATATATACAAAATAAGTATATTTACCAACAAAGTTAACTACATTAACTTTACTGGACAGTATTAAACATTTTCTAACACATTTTTAACACTAAATAAAGTTAGTAAGGAACCCTTCCCTCTTTTTGTTTTTTGGTTTGTCAAAACATATAACACGAACAGTTGTGTGTGTGTGTGTTATAAAGCAAAGGAAGATAATTGATATGAATGAATATGCAACGATTTGCACTCTTGATACGTATCTGCATGTTGCTTGAAATAAATTTAATCAATGCCGTGATACATGTTTATAATACAAACATAAGATAAACAATGCATGATGACTTTGATCTTTTTTTTTACAGTTAAATAATTAATTATTAAATCAATATTAGGGGTGTACAAAACTTAGAAATGTCCAAGTCGAAAGTATATTCACCTTCTCTCCACATTAGACTTTGATACCAATAATAAATAATAATAATAATAATAATAATAATAATATAATAATAATAATAATATAATAATAATAATAATAATAATAATAATAAATAAAATTTCCTTGATTATAGTTCTAGCCAACAGTCGTAAGACCTAAACAGGCCAGCACTGAAAAGTACACAATTACCTTACAAATATAAATATTTACACGAAAAAATAAGATAAGCAATAATAGCTAAATAATTTTATATATTGTTTAGTAGTTGAAAAAATATAATTAAAAATGGTAAGAATAAAAAATATCAATAATAACAAATAACTAAAGAGTGGTTAAAAGAATTAACAATATGCAAAAAATAAATCAGAATATTGTAAATTTAAAAATAATAGGCAGAACCTCTAGATGATAACCTATTTTTTTAGCACCACGTCTTACTACCCGTTCGGGTTATACGCTTTAAATACTAACTACGCTAATGGATTAGGAATTGGGAAGGTTTAATTAGAGGAAGTGAACCCGCATTTGCGTGGAGGTAGAGTGGAAAACCATTTAGGAAAAACCACCCCCAGTCACCCGACCGAGATTCGAACCTCGATCTCCCCATCCTCAGCATCGAACTCAACACGACAAGCGCGTTAGCCAACTACGCCACCGAGGTGGGTGATAATTTATTGATATGGGATTTCCTTAAATAACCCTCTAAGTCTAGCTTTCCTTTTATGATAAAAGTCGAATTCGCCAAATCTAGAATTGGCACTATGGATACAACGACCTTTAGGGCTCACCTTATAAGAGCTATTGAGAAAAAATAATTTTGGATTACGAGAAGTCCGAGAAGGGATAGGAACACCTACATGATCAAGGGCAAATTTGCAGTAAATTTTGCTATTGCATATATTAAAAACACAAAAGGGCATCACAATAAAGTCTACGCGATAAGAGAGTTTTGAGCCCTAGGAGGTTCTGAATTCTGTCATAATAATAATATACATCCTGTTAATAAGGAATGTATCATAACACGCAGCGACAACAATTTCTTTGAACGTTTTCCAACCTAAGAGAGTCAGCATATTCTAACTTAGATCTAACCAGTGCTTAGTACAGACATAAAAAAACTGTCAACTTTCTTAAATGATGAAGTAATAAATTTATTAATTCCAAGTAATTTTAATTAATGGGAAATTACATTGTCAACATGACAGTGGAAATAAAGTTTGTTATCCAGGAGAACACCAAGATCATTAATATAAAGGGTGCGAACTATGTTTTCATTGCCCAATTTAGAAATTAAAAAAAGGAGTAGATTTCCTAGTAAAAGATATACAGTAGATTTGGTCTTAGATTTATTAATAGATATTCCATTTTCCAAAAACCATTGTAGAATACCATTTACATCATTTTGTAAATCTATACAATCTGCGATTGATTTAATAATTTAAAATAATTTTACATCAGCAAAGAGTAAATAACTAGATGAGTTTAAATATTTACCAGTGTCATCAATAAACACATTAAAGGGAAAAGGACCTAAATTAGAACCCTGTGGTATGCCACAGGGGGCTAAAAATATATTTGAGGTGTGTGAATCAATTTTAATTGGGAATGATCTTTCATTCAAATAATTTCTGAACAATTTACATATGAGTGAGAAAGGCCAAAATTACCAAGTTTAGAGAGAATAATACTATGCTGAGATGAGTCAAATGCCTTACTTTGGTCAAAATAAATAGCATCAACCTAACCTTGGGCAGAGAATTGAAGGGTAGCATGCCAAATATTTATATTTATATTTAGTACCGCGTCTTACTACCCGTTCGGGTTATACGCTTTAAATACTAATTACGCTAATGGATTAGGAATTAGGAAGGTTGAATTAGAGGAAGTGAACCCGCATTTGCGTGGAGGGAGAGTGGAAAACCATTTAGGAAAAACCACCCCAGTTCACCCGACCGAGATTCGAACCTCGATCTCCCGTCCTCAGCAGTCGAGCATGCCAAATAAACTCTACTAAATTAGTGACAGTAGATGTATACCAATTTCAAGCCCTTTAAGTCATTATAAAATGTCCCAAAAGGTATAAATCCGTGTAAAAATTAATGCTAGAAGCCATATTTATTTTTATACATATAAGGGTCCATTTTCCTCCCAAATCTTCTTCCTATTTTCTTCCCCAAAGAACCTGATCAGTATAAAACTACAGAGAACAACCTGTGGCAGGTTTGAATGAAATCGGTTAATGCGTTCAAAAGTTATCGTGAGACATATCCCCCACAGGTAGATAAATGTAAATCGTCGAGTTAAAACGGAGAACCCGTTTCACTCGTTCAATGAATCAAACAACGTGGTTATGTTTTTTTTGTTTTTGTTTTACTCTGACAATATTTGCTAAATCGCCTTTTCAGTTAGTTGTTTTTTAACGAATGCTAAGGCAAAAATTTACCAGCCCAGCTTGTTTTTTTCCCTCTGTCATCCAAGCAAACGCTGGAGATCCCCAAATTATAGGGCCCTGTGTGATCCCAGCATTTGCACACTCCTAAGGATGGCCCTGCTTACAAGTAACGTAATCATAAATGCAACTGAATGCTCTGATATATTATGCACTAACCAGAGCTACTTTACTAATCCATTTTTGTCTCACAAATGCACTATATATAAAATAGAAAACATCTTTTAATATTGGTGTAAAATTAAGAAACTATATCGACTCTTAACTTTGGCAGTTTTACCTAGTGCGAGTTTAGGATCTTTCTTTGAGTAAATTTGTTACATAGTAACTACAATGTATTAATTATAATTAATAATAATTGATTATGCTCTCATCCAGGGCTAATGCAAGAATTTCATGCACCCTAGGCAATATTTAAAATTGGCGATCCAGTTGTATTCTGTATATAAATAAATCGCACTCTCTGCATGACGAAATATATAAATGGTGCCAAAATACTGGACAAAAATGTCAGATGATTAAAAAAGAGACAAATAAATAAAAAATAAGTGGAGACCTCCGTCTCCCTTTAATTAATTCGTGGGAAAATATTATCCTTCTTCATTTCCTACTAATATTTTAGGAAATTTTAATTAAATTTCAAAGTGATTCACTGACAAAACAACCCCAAATGTTATAAAAACATAATAATAGTAATTATGTTTCTAATTAATCTGAAAAAACTATTCTTAATTTTTATTAAATAATTACATGTTATTTCTTTATTTAAAAACATATTTTTTAACATCGTGTATTACTATCTGCTACGCCAATGTACTTGTATTAGGAATGAGGAAGGTAGAATTTAGTGGAGGTATACCCACATTTGCCTGAAGGATGATTGGGAAACCATTTAGTAATAAACTACCCTGGAAAACCATTTAGTTAAAAAACTACTCTCAGTACACTCGACTGGGATAAGAACCCCGATCTTAAAGTCATTAGTAGCCTACTCTATTATGAAAGTGACGCTCTAGATTATGCGGCCACCAAAGCAGGTAGAAAAATTGTTATTAATTTATTATATTAAATATATATTTTTAAATGCAATTTTTATTTTTATTGTGTTTGAATGCACCCTTAGGACCTTTGCACTATAGGAATCCACCCAATGCTTATAAGTGGTCACATAGTCTAACGTGTCACTCTCATGTTAAACTGGATTACCATCTGTGGGAAGATCAAGGTTCGAATCCCAGTCGGGTGTATTGAGGGTGTTTTTTTCCCCTAAAGGATATAACTTTCTCCCTCCACGTAAATGCGTGTGATATATTTCCTCTAAATTCTATCTATTTCATTCTTACGACATAATGTAAATAGGTATATACCCCAAACGTGCACAAAAAATAATAATGATGAACCACTCCAATATTTAATTTTGCTGCTAGAAATTCCCGTAGGAACACGAACAAATTCTCCGAAAATGATCGACAAATGACTATATAAAACGATTCCTATGTAACAGTTTAGAAACGGGCGCATCTTGTCCCACTGTTGCACGCAGGGAACTATCATGTCGGCAGCGCCCGGCATGAACTGTATGTGGGCTACGGTACTATACATCTCGTGCTATGAATATGTATGTAGTCTTACCGTACATAATACACCGACAGGAAGTAATTGTGTCTGTTTCTGAATACGTCTACCACCAGCACGACCAACTTGCTGGAAAACGACCAATTTTTATTACAACTTTTGACTTAGCGTCTAGTGTTTTCTTTCCTTTCATCTATTGATGTGTATATGATACATGATTTCAAGAATAGGGTGGTAATATGTATAGTTTCAATGCCAAATAAATTGTGATATATTTGATCCTAAAACTAAATGTTAAACATTTTAGATTATTTTATACGTGTGTGTGTAAACGGATGTATCAAAATAAATTTTTGAAGCTATGTTATAGAACCACTGGTCCCAAAGCAAATTATTAGTAAAATCTAAGAATGAATTGAAGGTGTCCGAAAACAAGGCGCTTAGGAAAATACAAGGACCAAAAATGGAATGAGGATACTGGGGAGTGAAGGAGGTTACAAAATGATGAATTACATACCCTGTACTCATCAAAAGACCTTATTAGGGTAATCAGAACTCACAGATTATGGTGGACAGGATAAGCAGTGTTAATGGAAGAGTATAGAACCATATTTAGGGTATTTATTGGTCACCCAATGAGAAGAGACCATTGGGAAGACCTAGACGCAAATGGGAAGATAACATTAGAATAATTTAGACCTGAAAGAGAAAGGGTTTAATGAGGTGGACTGGATAAAGCTAGCTTTAGATATGGATAGGTGATGTACTTTTTTGTAAGTGCGGCAAATAACTTTTGAGCACCTAGTGCTATAAAGTAGGAATGTAATAGGAGAAGCATTTGTTAACAATTCGACCATAAAGTAAGATAGCTTATTTTTGTTTAAAATCCTATAAACATTTATGAGCAGAGTTGAAAAAAATAAAATTACGTCAATGTAATTGTTTGTATTTATTTATATATCTTGTAACATTGTTATAACAATTTAAACCAATGAAAATTTCAAAGAAAAGCTTTTATTATTCGGTTTGTTCTATTCAGCTTTGTTATTGCGTGTGCTCTTAAGCCCCTGTCTGAACTCCACAGCTGCGGTTCTTGATCAAAGTTCTTGAAACATAGTTCCCTTCACAATCCTCCACACTTCTCATCCAGATAAATAGTATATGTTTTGTAAAACCCAGACGGATAGAAAACCATGGATATTAAAATAACTTGTGGCGAAATCATGAGGTATGAGTAACTCCAAGTCTACAATACCTTTAGTATCAGCTAATAACCATACTCACTTGCTTCAATGAGCACGTGGATTTAATGTCAGGCTCAAAATATAGTACGGTTACATCGGTGATAGGGGGGTCGGGGTTTGAATCTACAGGGTGTACTCTGAGAGTATTTTTTCCTAAACAGTTTCTTACTCTCCACACAATGCGTGTACATTTTCTTAAATTAAATCCTTTCATTCCTATCCCACTATCTTAATTAAAATTACTATCCCGGACGAATAGTAAGACGTGGTAGAAAGAAATACTCAATAGTTTTAAGCCTGTGTGTATAAAATATCACCTATTTGGTGACCAACGTCGTCTAAAGCGTCATTCTCGCAATAGACTAGACTGTCGATGTTTGAGGATATCTGGGTTCAAATCCCGGTCGGGTACACACAAGGTAGTTTTTCCTTAAATGGTTTTCCACTATCCTTCCAAACAAATTGTGGTCCACTTTCTCTAAATTTGACCTTCCTTATCCTTAACACATTAGAGTAATTAGTAGAGAGGTGTATAATCGGAATGGTTAGTAAGACACAGTGACAAAAAAAAACAAAAAACATAATACCGCAGGTGACCTGGTGGTCTAGGGGTAAGACGCCGGACTTCTGTGTTGGGGTCAAGGGTTCAATCCTTGGCTCCGGTACAGATTTATCAGATTACCAAACCCTTCCTTCACCTCTGACAAGACGTGTATTAATCACAACTTGTGAATGTGGGGAATGACAGGCCTCCACCGTGGTTCGGATCCCACGTTAAACTGTAGGTCCTTCATTTCATCTCACAATCACCTTACCATTACACATTAGCGTAAGTGCGTATATTATTATTATTATTATTAGCACCGCGTCTTACTACCCGTTCGGGTTATACGCACTTACGCTAATGTGTAATGGTAGGGTGATTGTGAGATGAAATGAAGGACCTACAGTTTAACGTGGAATCCGAACCACGGTGGAGACCTGGCATTCCCCACATTCACAAGAACTCTTGTCAGAGGTGAAGGAAGGGTTTGGTAATCAGATAAATTTGTGCCGGGACCGAGGATTGAACCCCGGCCGCCAGCACAGAAGTCTGACACCTTACCCTAGACCACCAGGTCACCTAAGTGCGTATAACCTGAACGGGTAGTAATACGTGGTGTTGATAATAATATAATACCGCAAATGAACGATCATATATTATTTTCTTGCTTGTAGTGTCTGGGGATGTGTTGATGACGTGGGAGTGGCCATATTCTTGTCAGCACACACACATTTGTCACGGGTTCAACCCATCACATCACATTATTCCATTATCTGCGTCCCCCCCGTCGCACTTAACAACGCTCTCCCCCCAACGCTTGATCCCCTCAGACTGGAACCAATCGGTCGCCTTTCACAGACCACCAGTAGGGCTCTCAGCCATCAACGCTCCGCCGCGCCGTTCAAATCGATGAAACTTCAGACATGATTTACCGTGAAATCTAACTGATCATTTCTCACGAACATGTGATTACCAAGTGTGACGGCAACTGGAGCGAGCTCGCTGTTTATTATCAAATGATTTGTATTAAATAAAGAAGTTTATTAACTATAGTCCAATTTTCAAAGGAAGAACCTTCTCCGACAGCTAAAAATGATTACCGTAGATTTACTCACACGTATTCGTACGTCAATGTGATCTGCAGCAGTCAATTTTGATTTATATTATTACTATTCTCTTAGTTTATTTGAGATATTTAACGTGCACTTTCTGAACCAACTGACTAGCTTATCGGTCTACTGAGTTAAAGGTCCCAGGGTTCAATTCTTGGCATGGTCGTAAAATGTATCATTTTATAAATGTGGTTTTCCTCTTTCATAGCGATGAACTGTTATTAATCTCCTTTTTTTTAAAAATAATACTAACAATAGGCTTGTCGTAAAATGTTATCGATGAAGACCACAAAAATCCACTTCAGCTGTTTCAAATTTTTAGAATTCAAATTTAATAGTATAACTTAGAAACCTATTGAAATAGTGAAGCTGCATTGTGTTATATTATATTTGATTAATGCCAGGTCTCCACCGTGGTTCGGATTCCACGTTAAACTGTAGGTCCTTCATTTCATCTCACAATCACCCTACCATTACACATTAGCGTAAGTGCGTATAACCCGAACGGGTAGTAATACGCGGTGCTAATAATATATTTGATTCATCACGCATGGACTACAAAATTATAATAAGTAAATTTAAAATCAGGGATGAAATAGACAGATCGTTAGGAAGAGAGTCCAAATTTTCTTTCTTTTTTTCCCCTCAGAAAAAAATAAATAAAGACATTTCTTTCTTGCTATCTTTTTTTTTTTTACGATCCTAAATTATATGACTTGCTACTCTTTGGCCTCGGATACAATACGGGCGGTGAGCGACGAGCGATAGAGCGGTGTCGCTCAAGTTATTGTCTGTACCGTTTGATACGAAGCGAGCAGGGCGGCATCTCTCACCACAGACTGGAGACATTACATTTTTGGGTGCCGCTCTGGTTTCAATCGAGTTCAAGATGTCTTTAGTGAACGATGTGTACTCAAAAAGGAAATATTGCAAGGCAAGTAAATTGAAGTCTGGTGAATTGTAAATGTTAACCGGTGAAGTGCAAATGTGATTAAAAAAATAACAACATAAATATAGAGTTCAAACGCTCACATACATTGAGAGAAATGGAGAATGAAGTCTGGATTTTGGAGGTGCAGTCGACGCCATGCTTGTGGAATAATTGCCACAAAGATTTTAAAAACACTGTCATAGTAAGGAATATGTGGAATGAGGTTGGGTCAATCAACTTGACTCCATGTTGGCAGGTGGACGAGAGTACCGCTTTGAAATGTGGGACATTACTGCTTTAATTGTAGCCAGCACCACTTACCGCTTCGCCTCTTTACGACTCTACCATTCTGCCGTTCACCTCTCGTATCGTATCAGGGGCCTTCTTCGTCGATTAATGCCGTCAGAAGTAAGGCTTATTTTTCTAATTGCTTTAAACTTCGATGCCTTTCTATGCGTATCTACAGCTTCTGTGTGTGAACGTTTTTGTCACCGCGTCCCCATAACGTCAGCCACCACCCCCCTTGGTGTGTGGAGTACGACGGATTTTTCTCCAAGTAGCCTCTTACAATAATAGATTATTGGAGCTACAAATTACATTTTAAGAAGTTCCCACCCCTGGAAATGCTTAACACCCCCTTGGTTGGGAACCACTTCCTTGAACCATGCTGCCATTGAAGAGGTTCTACGTAAACTTTAAGTTGATTGTGATCCCGGTATAAAGATACAACACGTGCGAGCCAATGTTTGGCGATACAACAATTTGTTAAACATAATGAGGACAGCTGAGGGCTCTCTTAACCTCCATTAGTTGAAGAAAAGTGCTCCCCTTCAATGGTACTGCTGGCTTAAAACACCTGCCAACTTATTTCAATTGATACTTGACTATAGCCTAGCCTCGATTCAAGTTTAAATGTCATAAAAACAAATAAGATTCGAGTGAATAGGGAAGTACTTGATTTCGATTGCTTTGTATGTGGTTTTATTCCTCTCGAGGTTAGTAACACACATTATAACCATCTGTGATCCAGATCTTCGCCCGTGAATGTTCAGGCTAATGATCTGATCTGAATTACACTCTCAGACACAAAACAACTTAACACTCCAAACATATGAATGGATTGAATGTCGGCTTGTATTTTACCATCTATTAAAATGTACTAAATGTTCATTAAAAATATAGAACTGTAAGGTCACTACTTTTATTTGGGTGCCCGGTAGCCAACCATAACTACAGCACCAGCGCGGCACCGTAGGGACTTGATGGACCCCGAGTGGTAGGTGTTGGAATGGGTGGTTCGTGAAGACTCGAGGGTTAGTCCAATAATGTATATTCATTAATCTATTCAGATGACTAAACTACTAAATAAGTAACCGGGTAGATCTCTCGTGACGAAGGAGCAGGCACGATAGCGGGACTCGCAAACCTTCCTCTAGACCTGCGATCGACCCTCCGGCGGGGGGTAGCCACCATATCACATTTTATTCAGTCGTTTAGTCAGTCGTTGCCAGATACCGACCCCTATGCGCTCAGCATGGCTCCCATCTCTAAACAAGGTGTTATTATATCACCTAAGCTTGCTGATATAGATATCCCACTAGCTAGTAAGGTCCATCGGTCGCACCGTGCTCGCTCGTCAACAGGATGCAATATATATTATATATATGCTTTTCTCAGCAGGAAGGCAACCCAATACTCTTGACTTCCAAGAACATGTACGAGCGTGGGTTAAGTTCTTGCCAGAATAAACATTAGAATAATTATGCTCTACAGTATACACATTAAAAATATATTAAATGCATTAAAAAATTCATCACGTATGTACAGTACCCTGGTACACATTATTGAATCTCGTAATAAATATATATATAAGTTATATATAGCTTTAGGTACTTAACTTTCATCTTATGAACCAATTGGTTATATAAGCACACTACTTAAGTTAACTTAAATTTATAATAGCCACAACACCAGCCCCACAGCCGTTATTTTATCACTGTGTAAGTGGAAACCCCAATTTCATTGATGGTGAATTTTTCAGATATGACTGGGATTGAAACGGGGCTCTAAGCTCACGCTACCGACTGAGTTAAGGTGTCGGACCTCATAATATATAGGCCTAGATGTACAAAAATGTTTAGATTCTTATAAAATTAAAATTAATTTAAATTTTTTTATTCACTAGAAGTTCATTTACGAATCTATTTTTTTATATCCTCCACGATAGGCACGTGGACTAAACGTCAATATTGTCTGATCTTGTTTGCCAGTGACAGGGAGGTTGGGGTTTTAACTTCGTCTTGGTTAAATGAGATCTATTTCTTTAATGGTTTCCCATTCTCTTTACACAAATATGATTATCTTTTATCCAAATTGTATCATTCCTCAGTCAGTCAGACGTGGTACAAAATTACATAACCAATATACATTTATATTCTGTATAATTTCTTTTGTACTGTACATTATCTACAGCAAGAATATTTCTAGTTTGCAAATTACAGGCTTTATATCTTCTTATATATAAAATTCTCGTGTCACAATGTTCGTTCCCGTACTCCTCCGAAACGGCTTGACCGATTCTCATGAAATTTTGTGAGCATATTGAGTAGGTCTGAGAATCGGCCAACATCTATTTTTCATACCCCTTAGTGATAAGGGTTGTCCACCCTTAACATTTTTCTTTAATTTTTAGACATTTTTTAAATTTCTTTAGTTTTTTTATTATGTCGCATTAAAAAATACATACAACCCTAAATTTTTACCCTTTTATCACCAACCCCTATTTTTTAATAGCCATTTTAGAGTTTTTGAAATCACTGGATTTGCCAGGCATGCCACCGCATAATTTACAATTAAAGGTTGGATCTGCGATTATCTTGCTTCGTAATTTGAACCCGCCCCGGCTGTGCAACGGTACGCGATTAGTCATTCAAAAATTAATGAAAGACGTGATCGAAGCCAGCATTTTAAATGGCAAGTTCCGAGGTGAAAATATATTAATACCACGGATTCCTATTATACCTACAGATGTGCCAATTCAATTCAAACGTATTCAGTTTCCGATTAGATTGGCATTTGCAATGACTATCAACAAATCCCAAGGTCAAACGATGTCTATTTGTGGCTTAGATTTGAGAACACCATGTTTTTCACACGGACAATTATACGTGGCATGCTCTCGAGTGGGTAAACCATCCAGTTTGTTTGTGTTAGCTAAAGATGGACTAATAAAAAATATTGTTCACGCTAGAGCATTAAGAGATTGATATTGTTTGTTAGTGTTACTGTCGTAATTGATTAATTAATGATATATAATTTTAAGGAATAAATTATAATAACTTAAAAATAATGTTTGCCTTTTGTTATTTTTATATTCCCTCATCGTTCACAGCGCTCCATGCCTATTTCACGCATATACCACATTCTTACACACTTACAATAAGTAAGCTATTTTTTGTCTACACTAGAAATTACTTAAAAATTATTTATATGGCAAAACAACGTTTGCCGGGTCAGATATAGCCTATATAAATAAAGTTATCGTTAGGTGTTTTGTTTTTTGACAGGTCCGTTGCTTTTCCCAAATTTAGCCCTCCAAGCATGTCCTATTAACCCACTCATTTTTTAGTTCTTCTTTCTTTGTTTGAGGGCATCCATCATTTGAATTCTTCATCTTCCTAATCCTCTGCCCCCTTCTTGTAGTTTATATAAATAAATACAAATATACGAGTTTATGTAGACCTATATAATATCTATGAAAGGTCTTATTTAAGTTAATAGTTTTTTTGTAGTAATTCCCTCGTAAATACGTTTTCTCTTTTTAAAATAGTTTCCTCACACATCATTATGTCTTAATTGTAACTTACTCTTGTGTTGACTGAAATATGACTATTGTGTACACTTGTAGCCAATTACTGATCCAGATGAAATGCTCGTTCTTTAGAAAAGAGTGTAGGGGGTGGGATATGTGGGAGGTGTGAGGGGGAGACAGTAACGGTTTCACATCAAAGAGATACGGCTGGATCTGTGTATTTCACGGAGTTCAATTGTTATCAGGCGCATGCTCGCTTATCACAGGGGTAATTATGGGTAATCATCATGTCTGGGGCTAGTACAGAGGGAAGTGTGCTACACACTTTTAACCTACTCCCGCTTTACTTCGCTCTTCGTAACAATCAGTGCTCTTCACTTTTAACGTCATTGTAGTTGAAACGCGTGGGTGGATGGAGATGGGAAGACTGAGGTTCCACTTTAAAAAAAAAATCAATCGCTTCTCACTGCGCGTTTGGATTATGCGCATGTGTAATGAATTTAAATATAGTTTACTATTATATATATATATATATATATATATATATATATATATATATATATATATATATAGTAATATAAATGTATAAATATTCATTATTTTACATATTTTAAAATAAAATGAATACATCTTATATTAAATTCTTGTTCTTGAATAATTATATTAACTATTACTATGGTTAATCTATAAAATACATTTAAATTATTATATTAAAAAAAATTTCATATAAACTTCATTTCATAAGTTTACAAAATAAAATTATGTTTTATTACATAAAATATTATTTTATTGATTGTATAAAAGAATAATATTAACGTATAGACCTATTACTGTATATTAAAAATTAGAGTTTTTTTTCTTTCAAGCATTGTAAGCAAAGACAATTCATTTAAAAAAAGTACACGTCTATAACATTGCCCCCCCACCCACCCACCCCCCAGCCCCTTCACTTTCCCCCGGGCATTGTATAAATAATACGTATATTTATAATATATAGGTGCATTTGGGGTGGTTTTTCAAACGTGATTTTCACGGTGGTTTTTCCCTACATTCTTCATAATTTTGGCTTATAGGCTATGATTCTTTATGATATATTATAGTAGTAAAGGTTAATATTACATAAGAATTACACGGCTTATATTTTCCGCATATATATATATATATATATATATATATATATATATAGAGAGAGAGAGAGAGAGCACATGTACCTTATATATATTAATCGTATATATAGATAGTTAATATTATGATATATAATAAAAAAGTATAGCTTATAAGCCAAAACTACGCAAGGAGGATAGAAAAACCTCAGCAAAGACGCCCATTGCATCAAACCGGGATAAAAACCACGACCTCTCGGGTTACGAATAAGGACAATCGTTAGTTTGACCAACCCTCGCTTGTGATTAAAAGAGAAAAGGATCCATCAACATTCTGATAGTATTGGATATCTTGGCTGGTTCTTTATATCCACTCAGAGGATCCTTGTCAAACAAACTTCCTCGAGATCATTAGAGTCTTTACCGCCTCTACCCCTCCCTAACCCTCCTCCCACAGAGCCCTCCAACATTGTTTGGTCCGAACAATGGCCTTCTGTTTGATGTGAAGGAGCGTGTACTGCAAATTGAGCGAAAATGATAACTGATTCCAAGTGGCCGGCGAGGAATAAAAGGACCCAGAGAGGAAAAAGGAGGGAGAAGGGGGGTATCTTGCGAGGCATGATGGTTAAAAGAAGAGGGACCGCTCCTACATTCATCTCAACTACACTTCCGGATTATCTGAGCGTGCTTGCTCTGGATTGGTCGGTGAGTCTTACGGGTGGGTGGTTGCAGTTGATGGTCTTTCTTGCACGAGAGAAGAGGAATTAAGAAGCTGAGAATATTTCAAGTTGTAACCTCTAGGATTTACAACATGTGTGTTTATTTGATTTAATAAAAACTTATATTTTATAATTACAAGTATTCCGCATGTGGTAGTCACATGGTTCAGATCTAAAGTGGAAATGCGAGTGAGGGAAGTGGGTTTATCCCACCCTTCAATACTTTTTTTAATTAGTATTAACAATATTAATTAAAAAATTAAACCGGTTAAATATATGTTATGGTCACTACTAGGTTGTACTGTCACGTAATATGTCATTTGCCAATTGCTTCATGTGTCAATATCTGTCATTTACATTAATTTTTAAACACATAATTTAACAAAACTAACAAAAAACATAAATAAAGGATGAACTTCTATGCATTTTTTTTTCCCAAATGTACTATCATAAATCATTTGTCTCTTTTTTTGACAATTAAGTAATTAATTTAATTATTTGCTGAAAATGTGAATAAACTTTCATGAATCCGTAGTGTTAGTAAACTTTCACATAAATAATAGCAGAGTGCCACCCAACCCCCTTCTTCCCCCCCTCAAGAAAACACACCCTGATCTGTAGTTGCATGGTGATGATATATACCCCCAATCTCGTGTTGGACTAGACTGCCGATGGTAAGGAGATTCAAGTTCGAATCCCTGTCGGGTGTACTGAGAATTTTACAAAATTGTTTTCCACTCTCCCTCCACTCGAATGAGGGCACACTAAATTCAACCTAAGGTCTACTCATCCATTACTCATTACCAACACTATTGGCAATAAATAATAATAATAATAATAATAAATAATAAAAAATATATTTGTTACAAATAACAATGTTCAAGACAATAAAGTGATTTCATTAATTCTTTTTTTTTTCTCCACGTCTTACAAAATGTTTGGACTGTACTTATTTAACCACAAAAACAGGGTAGAGATAAGGTAGATATAATTTAGAGGAAATGTATCCACATTTGGTTGGTGGGAGAGTGAGAAACCATTTAGGAAAAATAACCCTCAGTTCACCCGGCCAGGATTCAAAACCTGACCTTCCCCTAACTAACAAGACATATTTGATGAGCCTAACATTTAGTCCACGTGCTCAACGGTGAATGTCTTATTAAATAAATATATGTTTCAATATGGTAGGAAGAAGAAGGGAATACACTAGCCTTGAGAGAGGACGGAAAACCAAATCTTGGGAAACTTACCCTAGTGTAAGCGGATGTGATTTGAAACGCTTGAGTCCTGACCTTCCGGGGTCAAAATCAATAATTATGTAGCCTGTATTTAATTTACACCGAAAGGTAGCAATCTTACTTTGACTGACTACACTATGGTCCTATCTTATAAGATGGACCATAGTGGAACCAAGCAAGGTAAGCAAGCAGCCTCTCTCTTCTCTCCCCCACTCAGAAAAAAAAGTCTTAGCCTATTTAACTTATGCGTGCGTACATTCCAAAATGTATTATTTAATATAGTACTTAGTTATTTTTTAGTAACTACTTTAAAGTGTTTTTAATCTACATCCATTACTGTTTCCAGCCTATGGATGGTATAAGTTCGTTTTTTATTCAAGTAATATATTTTTCATTTCCAGCTTGATAGGCTTTCCGTAGCTTTATATATCTTAAGACTATAACAAGCACAAATCCAGTCACCGATCGTTAATTTATCAATGTGAAAGGGTAAACCCATATATAAACAATGATACATTTTTCGGCCTTGTCATGAATCGAACCCGATATCTTTAGCTCAGTATACAGACACGTTATCGACTGAATGAAGGTGTCGGATTTTAAAGGTATAATCTATTTAGTACTATATTATATTAAGTGCTAAATTGAGGACCAGGGAATTAAAAAAAAAGCGTATTTAGCCGTCGTGTGGTCATATAATCAGTTTGTTTCAGGTTAAAATAGCAACATACCTAAAAGAAAGCTATCAGCCTCCCTTTATATATCTCTGTTGAACATTATATCAACGAAGACTACTATATCACAGCGCTCTCTTTCTAACTGACAGCGTTGAACTGACAAGGAACGACCCCGCCCATCCCTCGCCAACAAAGAACTTCACTATCTCACAACAACTCGCGTCAAGTCATTATTTCCCCATTCTGTTCCCCTCCCCTCACCATCACTTATCCATCACATGATCCTCTCAACCCATCATCATTTTCCACCATTTTATCGCATTTCTCTTGTACGTGAAAACCACCACAACTTTTTTTTTTGACGCCTTAAGACCTCCCCGACTTCCCCCGAGGAAGCCACCCCTCCAGTTTCCCGCCTTTTCCATCGAGTTCCCGCCATCTTCCTTTTCTCTTCTCGCGAGCGACGCTGGCCTCTCTTCTAGCGCTCCATGAGGAAGGAACACCCAACTTAATCTAGGAAATCCTGAATACTTCATATTGGCATAATTCCCCTATAAAAGTCCCATGGAAAACCCTTCCCGGGTTTTTTGGCTTTGTAACACTGCGTTTGAGTAGAGAAAAGAGAAGAAAAGAAACACGTGAGGGGGAGAGAGGAAAGGGGGGGGGGCTTGTTTGGGAAGAGGGGTACCACTTGAAGAAATTTTTACATAGTTCGGAAAACGTAAATATTGCCTGGTAAGAAAAAAAAAGAACTTGGCGTCAAGTGCCGTTAAAAATGATGAAGGTGAGGGAAGAAATGGATTATTTCAAGAAGAAAGAGAAGAGGAGAAACGAGAAAACAATTTTTATTTTCATAGTGTGAAGAAAGAATGAGAATGAGTGAATTTTGTGTCGGCCGGTGTGAGAATTTGGCAGCGTTCCACTTTAACTTTGGTGGGGTTTTGTGTAATAGATAATACTTATTTGAGCATTTTGGATTCAAGTTACTTGGCTACTACTTGTAATTATACCTAAGAAATCATTTGTGTTATTTAAATGTTAGACCAAAATATATTTCAATACTAGTAGTATTTAAAGGGAATAGAAGCTATTTCGGATAACGGTTTAATAAACTTGGAGCATAGCTAAAAATAACAATATATTTCTGGATATTTAAAAAAAATCTAAATAACCATTCATAATAACTCTCTCATTTCCTCCCATACCCCCCAGAATAAGCGTAGCCATCTTAGGAGGTGTGTAAAATGAATAGGCCTTTCAGTTTATATTTGTATATATTTTTTCATGATAAACACTGAATTTTCAGGGTCAGATTTAGGATTAACCACAAGAAACCAGAACCTAGAGACATGCGATCTGGGAGCGCCATTTGGTGTCTTTCTTTCCATCCCTCTCCCTTTAATATAGATTTATAAAATATGTATAACTTGCATTATTCACCAACAACTCTGAGGGTACAAAGTTGATGAGAAATTATAACTAGGAGTACGCGAGCAAAACATTTTTAATACCACTGGTGAACTCGGCTTAGTTCTAAATGGAGCTTATGGATATATTTGCTATTTGTACAATTCGTTTACCCTAAACGGGTAAGCAAGTTTATCTTGCATGGTTCCAATATGTCGTAGCCCAGTGTACCGCACACCTTATAAGTTCAAAGTACAGTACACTCAATAAGCTTCTTTTTTTTTTGTGGAACATTCTTTTGTTTTGGGTACGCACCACGGTAGAAGAAAATTGATTACACATCCAGCTCAAAGGTTTCACGGTAAACTATAATTATGAAACAATAGACTTAATTGTCCTGAGTAATTTCAAATGTTTCAAGATTAAAGGTTGAAGTTAAATTTCTGTGCCCGTTCTTTAACATGGATTTCATTTTGATCAAACCCTTTAGTAATTTGGGTAAACCGCAACTCTAGCTTCATGCGAAAGCTTTTGATTTTGTCAGATATACCTATATTATTAGGTACGAGTAAGTAAGAAATGCGGATGACGCACGGCTGATTATCGTGACAACTTCACTCGTGTTGAACAGCGATTCTTGGCGCACTGATCTATGGACCAGCACACCTAATTCGCTGCGTACCACGACACACCCTTTGCGGAACAGTGTCGTAGCCATTGAGACAAGGCCAATGTAAGACTTTACAAGGTAAATAAAGTGTACCTTGCATGGGTTTGTCCCACTAGCCAGTGAGTAAATGACCAAACTTTAGGTGTAGGTGTGAAATATTGACGTGTTGTCCTAGGTTTAGTTAATTTAAAGTGTTCCTTCACCTCTGACAAGACATCTTGTGAATGTGAGGAAGGCCAGGTCTCCACCGTGGTTCGGATTCCACGTTAAACTGTAGGTCCTTCATTTCATCTCACAATCACCGTACCCATTACACATTAGCGTAAGTGCGTATAACCCGAATGGGTAGTAAGACGCGGTGCTAATAACAATAATAATAATAATAATAATAATAATAATATAATAAATAATTTAAAGTGTGTATGCATGTTCCAATTTTAATTCGTGTAGTATTTTTTTGATAGTTTTATTATTAGTTAATTCATTATCCTTTTAATTTATACAGCTACAGTATATTCATAAATGATAATGTTACTCAATTAATTACTACATGTCCTCAACTATGACGAATACACTTATTTAATTGATAGCACGTACCAAACGAACAGTAGCTCGAACAAGTTTAGAACTTGTTTAAAACACACAACGAATATGGACACGTTTAAGACTACTTGGCCAGCCCTTCCATTTATATCAGGTTCAACAAAATATGGCCACTATCCTGGCAAATTCTGAATCTGGTACTCAAAATAGGATATTTTCGTTCTTCCACTTGTGACGTCGAGGAGTAATCTTTCAATACTGTATTCAAAATACATTTCTATTATCTGTCATAGATCAATTTAACAATAAGTGTAAGGAATCACTCTCGTAATTGTCTAGACTGCCGTGGATGAGGATATCAGGGTTCGAATCCTGCTCATATGGTATTTTTTTTTTCATAAATTGTTTTCCAAGCTTACTTTATGAAAATGCGAGTAAACTTCCCTAAATCCAACATTACTCATCCTTAAACGCACTATTGTAAATAGTTAATTTGCGTGTAACACAAAAGGGGTAACGAGATGTAGTGAAAAATAATATATATAATATAACAGTGCACAGTCCTTATTTTAGTATTTATATTAACTGGCATTGCAACTTTTGAAATCCAAGCGGTTTATGGTGATAGTATTAGCATTTCTAATTATTATAAACTATTAACAAATGTATGTTAAGTTCTATATTAATTAAAATTTGTAGTAAAAGGTATTTTACTTTATCTAAGAACTTCAATCACGAAATTATTAAATAATTATGATATAATTTGTGTGGGTTTAGGAAGGTGACTTTTTAAAGGCGAAACGAAGTAGAAGCAATTAGAAAAGCTTGAAACATGCTAAGCAAAGTCGAAGCCAAAATAAAATAAAGGTTTTTGTTGTTTTCATATAACACTGTCAACCTAAGTGGTCTTGGAGTAAAGTGGTTTCTTCAGGACTTGATGTTCGTGGGTTCAAACCCTGCCAGGGTCGACAGATTTTACTTGGGCGATATAATTCTGTAGCACAACTTCCTTCGGAGTGGAAATAAAGCCATGTGCTCCATGTACAATTGTGGTATGTAAAAGAGCCCTGAAAGGTATATGAAAATACCTTTCCCGGCAAAATTTATAGGCCCTTTCGTTCTCGCTCGTAGAAATTCTCATGTGTTGATATAATCAGTCGGTTCATAAAGGGCATATTAAATACCTTAAATAAATATAAAATAAAATAAAAGCACATTACACTAATTTTGATCCTCTAAGTTATCCATTATGTGAATTTAGGTAAATAGTAAGACGCAGAGAATAAAACAAAACACACTAGGTTCTTTTATTCGGGTCTGAATTTATTATATTTATTAACTTCTGTATAAAAAGCTCAATTGTAAATATGTCAAAGATAATTCCTGCAATCTATACTTATAAAATAACATGTCCTGATTGATTGATCTGACTGACTGACTGACTGATTCATCATCGCCGAGCGCAAACTATCAAGGCTACAAGCATTAAATTCGGACTGTATATTCATTTTGTTATGTAGGCACCCACTAAGAAAGGATTTTAGAAAATTCCACCCCAAAGGGGACAAAATAGGGGATGATATATGTATGAATATGTATGAAAGTCCGTCATTTTGAAAGTTACATAAACAAATTTTGTATTTCGGTTATTGACGTAAAACAAATAAATACGTGTTTCAGGAATTTTGGAAATTTTATTTAATAAGGGATGAAAAAGGGGGTGAAAGTTTGTATCGGACTTGCATTATTTTTGATCTGAGGTCAAGTTATGGTCATCAACGTAACGTAATATTTTAAATTAATGTGTAAATACATATGTATATTTTCGTATTTGTATATAATCAACTTCCACGCGAGCAAAGCCGCGGGCAACAGCTAGTAGAGAATATAATGACTAAATATCTGATACATGTGCTATAAAATGAATACAAGTAAAGAACATAGCACAATTTGTTAGGTTTGTACTCGTGTATTATATTTATTTGATAACAGTGGCGATACAACTTGTGTATTTTTATATTGAACAAATTGAACACATTTTTCTTTTACCTGTTTTATTATAAGTTATAAGTTATAAGTTATAGTCAGAGTTAACATACTATTTATCAGGGCTCCTAAAAATTATTACATGTTAAAATAAGTTATGTCATATTTAGTGAGATATTTCAACTAAGTTGGTAATATAGGAATCTAGGTTTTCTTCTGCTTTAGAAATGGATTAAATAACTAACATATTATAGTTGATAACTACGGTTGTAACTGCATCTAGACATCATATTATTACATTGAAAAATGACAACTGTATACGGGAATTGAACCCGGGACCCGTGGCTTAGTACACCAATACCCTAACAACTGAGTTATCAATAATTTTCCCGTAGCCAAAGGTCACTCATATTTTAAGGCATAAACTGTTATGACATACGGAAATTTGTATCCGAAGATTTCCACACGTCCATCACAGACTCTGTCTTAAAATATAAGTGAAGAATGGGCCTGGACATGGAAATATTCCTGGGTACGGCCAGACTGGGCAAGCGAGTGAGTTACTAAAAAATAAAATAGAACACATTGGTTGTAATTAGAGGTGACCAGACTGGAGCGAGCGAGCGCGCTTGAATGTTAGAGGGGGTTCTATTTTTCAAACGCGTGCGCTCGAGCCGGTACAGTCTAGTTTACAGGCGCTAGGAAATGTTATTGTATGTTGGTTCATTAAGTGCTAGAAAACTTATCATTTTGACATTTTTATTACTATCGATAGGATTAGCACACTTGCTTCTAACGGCCTTATTTAATTGGTAAGACCATAAACCATATATGTATAGGTATATACGTAAAAGAAATATGTTGTAATACTTTCAATATTATAATCAAAGTAGGCCTTTACAAATAAGAATCATTATTAGCACTGATATAGGATGGGAAAACCACAACAATAAATCACTTGTCAAAAAACCACCCTCAGTTCACTGAGCCAAGATTCGAACCTTTGCCTCCTCGTCGACAACTATCAAGAACTATCTGCTAATCACCGCGCTCGCTTGTCAGTCTGGCCGAACCCTCAGTCGTTAGAGCATTGGTGTACTAAGTCACAGGTCTCGGGTTCTATTCCCGTGTTCAGGTGTAATTTTTTTTTCAATTTAAAGAATTCCTTCAAAATGTTTCGATGACGCACAGATTATTTTAGGTGTCAAAACCAAAGTGAAAGAAATTTGACCTTATATTTTGAATTTGATATTTCAACGATTCGCACACTCCTTACAAACTGTATGCTTAGAAAGCACACATTAAAAATCACAATAAAAATGCATATTGCATCATTTTATTCCGTTTATACGGAAAGTTGTAGCCAAGATCGGACCTTATTGGATCAGGTAATGATAATAACCCTTACAATCTTGCAGAGTTTTGAAGTCGTTAACAGCGATCGCTCGAGAGTTTCCGGCGCTCGCCTCCAACTTGAAACTAGATATCGAGCTCTCCTGGCGGGTTAATATTGTAATTATTGAGTTGGGAACTAATAACCAAGGTAGATATAACAATAACAACTAACTTTACAGTTGTGTTCCCGCGGTATCTGGTTGCAACGGATGCGATATCCAGAGAACTTGTAGATACGGTGCTTCAACATTGCAAGTAGTTACAACTCGCGGAACAAACTGTATTATTTGCTTAATTATTTATTTATTTTGACATCCTCTCACTGATACGTTAGTTTGTAAGTCATTGTTGATTATTTAATACTAACTTATACATATCTATTATTATTATTATTATTATTATTAGCACCGCGTCTTACTAACCCGTTCGGGTTATACGCACTTACGCTAATGTGTAATGGTAGGGTGATTGTGAGATGAAATGAAGGACCTACAGTTTAACGTGGGATCCGAACCACGGTGGAGACCTGGCATTCCTCACATTCACAAGATGTCTTGTCAGAGGTGAAGGAAGGGTTTGGTAAACAGATAAATCTGTGCCGGGACCGAGGATTGAACCCTGGCCGCCAGCATAGAAGTCTGACACCTTACCTCTAGACCACCAGGTCACCTTATACATATCGAATGAGACTTGCACTACTCTAGTAACTATAATTACTTTAGGATATTAATAAAGGAATGATCCGTTTCGGTGGCCGCATGGTATAAGAATCACTCTCGCAATATACTGGACTGCCGATGACAAGGAGATCGTGATTCAAATTACGGTTGGGTGTGTAATTGGAAAACCAAATTAAATCTGATTAATATTAAAATGCATGACTACCGGTATGGATACTTTTATTTTAATCAGCAACAATAATCTTGATACATTAATTTTCTTTTAAGGTGAATTGGTGGTCTAGGGGTAAGGTGTCGGACTTCTGCGCTGGGGTCTGGGGTTCAATCCTCGGTACCGGCACATATCTATTTGATTACCAAACCCTTCCTTCACCTCTGACAAGACGTGTATTAATCACAACTTGTGAATGTGTCGAATATCAGGCCTCCACCGTGGTTCGGATTCCACGTTAAACTGTAGGTCCTTCATTTCATCTCACAATCACCCTACCATTACACATTAGCGTAAGTGCGTATAACCCGAACGGGTAGTAAGACGTGGTGCTAATAATAATATATAATAATAATAAGTTTTATTTTAGGTTACACTTCACAATGGTATGATTTTATTAATTAATAAAACATTTAATTATTTTATCACTTAAATCAACATGAATTCTCTTTGGAAAAAAATTAGACATATTGTCATACTTAAACGTAATATTTTTCTAGCAACCTCTTCTTGTTATAGTTATATTATGATAAAGAGTTTTTTATTCAATACTAGCAGAAGTACCCGCTGTTTCCTGGGGTAGTCATACAATGGATTGCGTGGTTACCCCTGGCGACGCTTTTATTTGCTCCAAACAGAAAAAAATATCTTCGTTTTATTTATTTCAAACCAGTTCTTATCTAATTAAAAAAAAAATCAAATCCAAAATGTAAAATTCTAGCCTTGATGTGCACATTTTCCCACACAGGGGCTATTAATATTAAAATTTCAAAGCTCATGACAAACACACAGATATATAAACACCTCATTTCATTTCATTTTTTGTTTAAAAACCTGCGGTTGAGATCTAGTTACAAGGTGCCACTTATGACAGTACAAATTAACATGAATATTATAACAAATATTAGTTACTACAGTAGCCCCATTACTTCTTTGGTGCTGACTGACGGCTTTGAAAAGTTACCAGACCAAATTATGTATCCCTACGCCGAGCCATATGAACTGCAAAAACGTGTGTTTAGCAGCAGTCACTTCTGACAGTCAAAATATATGAATATACCTAAGTGTTGACTGTCAGAAGTGACCTGTGAGCTGTCAGTCAGTACCAAAGAAGCCATGGGGATACTGTACATTGGTGTCACACATTGCGCATGTACTGAACATACATTGGCACAAACTAAATATATTCATTCAATTTATGTCTCCTTAATAAAATTAATTTGTTGGCATTTAAAACGTATGATTAAAAATTATAGTAAATTTATTTTTGTCTTAACCTTATTAATTATAAATAATTTAAGCTACTATATATAAACACATTTAAAAGTAAGGCAAACTAATTTCAACCATACCTAGATATGTATATAGCTTCGTTGAAATGTATCAATTTCAACTTATTTTAACTAAACTTTGACCTTCACACATAATTGTTACTTTAAGGTTTACGTTAATAGGAGGTGTGTCATTATAATTTTATTTAGTTTGGAGCTAAAAAGTATCATAAAATTAGTTTTACATTATTGAGATTTTTTAAATTAACAATGCATTGGGCCCCTCAAAATGTTTTAAAATTTCCCCTAGTCTATAAGCTTGTTTGATATTTTAAATTCACATATTTTAACGACGATAAGACTATTAATTTATATTATTAAATAAAATAGCGATATTAAAACTTATCTACTTGAAGATAATAAAGTTTAATTAACTGTATGTAAAGACTGCCTTTAGCTAGGGGAAACTCAATTTTAAACGTATTTTTATTAGCACCAGATCTTACCACCCATCCGGTTTATACGCTTATGTACTAATTACATTGATGGTTTTAGGGATTAGAAAGGTTATCATTAGAGGAATTGTACCCGCATTTGCATGGAAGGAGAGTGTGAAAAAATTCTTAGTGCACTCAACCGTGATTCGAGCCTCAATCTCCCCGTCATTGGCAGTCTAGTCTACTGCGAGAGAGATGCGTTAGATTACGCGGATATTGAAGCGGGTGTAATTTTTGCTAACTGTATTATATCATGCAAATACACATATTTATTTTGGATGCTTATTACATTTTATATTAAATTATTAAGAACCTTAGCCCGCATCGATCGGTGCATGGACTAAAAGTCAAGCTCGTCTAGTCTGAATTTCCATGGTCGGGGTTCTAATATTGGCTGGGGTTCTAATATTGGCCGGGTCTACTGGGAGTGTTTTTCCTAAAGGCTTTTTCACTCCCCTCTACGCAAATTCGGAGATATTTCTTATACTTTTTGTCTTACTCGTGCTTACCCCATTAGTATTATAAAATTTGAATAGCCTGGATGAGACGCAAAAAAAAAAGTATCAACACAATACATAATTCTATGTCTAAGTAATCTTAGAAAACATAATTTTAAGCTCTTAACTTCTATTGCTTTATTAAATTGAACTTTGAATTCAACGAAATTGTGGAGAATGAAAGATAAAAAGGGTGGCATAAAAATGTGCTACCAGTAAAATGTGATGGCGTGACGTCTTAAGAGAGGGGTAAAAAGGGTAAATTACTCAGTTTTCAAAATGAGATTGGAGATTTGATGACGGAGGAAAGAATTCAGGAAGAACCTTTGTTAAAACATGTTCTTTTATATTTTGATGGATTTAAACAAATTGAATCCTTTTTCTTTTCTTTTCCTTTCTTTTTCAACCTAACATTAAGGCAAGATTTTAGATAAAAGTTTTTTACTTTTATGAAAGAATTTCTTCTTACAGTATATTTAATTTTAGTTGGTAAAGGCTATATATTTTAATAAAATAAGTGATTTAATACTTAGTAATAATAGTTTTACTTGAAAAATTATTTTTTACTGTGTATTTGTAGTTAGAATTAGAATTATTTAACAGTGACAAAATTTCTAAAGAAACTTTTATACCTTCATATGTCAAATAATATTATGTTCTTTAACTATGGCTTTTACAAACAGTGTTAATCCCAATAAAATAATAAAATAATTAGCTACAATTCGTCAATATTAAGATAGTACATATTTTTTAAGTGTTCTGAACATGAGTTCTTGGGGTATAGAGAAGGGGTGGGTGAGGGGACACTTTATAAATAATGTGGTTCCTTACAAAAGCTGTAATGAAAATTCAAAGAAATCTTATATATAGGTACTGCAAGACCCATTATTTAATAACTTATCTATAATAGGAACTATGTATCTGATGGTTACAAACGTTAATAAAACGGCCTTAAAATAAAATTATTCATACATTACGTCATGGTATATTCCTTCACCTGTCACTTTTGATACATACTATCATTATATATAAAATGACAATAATAATTTAGACTAATGTCATCAATGTTAACTGAAAAAATTAAAATGTAAGTCATTATAAAATATTGACTTTACCAGAATTCTAGGCCTACTTACTACCACTGGAGTAAAACAGTAACATTTCTGAAAACAGTTATTTTTGTCTCTAAGTTCTATGATTTAATATTGTTCAGTGATATATATTAGTAAATATTAATTTGTTATTCAATTAAGTGGAAAATGACAACTTAGATCTGGGAATCAAAGCCGTGTCTAAATGGTGATTTTAAATTTAATGTAATTGTATGCGTACAATCTGAACAGGTAGTAAGACGCAGTGTGAATAAAAAAAGAATTATATCCAGCTATCAGGTCTGATCCTTTGTACAATCATCGCGTATAAGTTTGCGATATACATACATTAAAAATAATTAGTTAATTGTCATCGGGCGACAAATAACACTCTCATATTCTAGAGTTTCCCTGCCTATCGAAGTGCGCTGTACACACTGAAGAATTCGTTGTTGAATTTAATCGTTTTAGAATAAATCCATTGCTTGTACTATTTAATTTGCAGTGCGAATGTTAATTTTTTTTTTTTTTTTTTTTTTTAGAACTCTGAAATGTTGGTGTGATTTCTGTTGATCTAGTTGTGTCTGAAACTACCTATATTTTAATTAATTATGCCAATAAATTGCGTATCTATGTTATCAAGCCCTCCAACACCTTAACTAGGTCGGTAAGCGTGTCTGCATGCTGAACTAAGGGTCCCGGGTTTGATTCCCAGCATGACCGAAAAATTATTATTTGGTGAAATGTGGATTTAACCTTTCACAGTGATGATTAATGGCTGGGGACTGGATGTTGTGCTTGTCCTAGTCTTAAGTTAGATTATAAGGCATACGAAGCTACGACAGGCCAAACAAGCCGGTAGTGGAAAATATATGGCTTAAATAAAATAGTGACCGAGGCCATAGGCTGGAAACAGTAATGGATGTAAATGTTATTAAGCACAATTATATCACTTATACATGATAGATAGATAAAGCCTAGAACCTTTTAAAAATCAGTAGCTTTATTTATATATTTAAAAAATAATTAGTCGAAAAGGTTTAAAACCTAATTTTATAGAATAGTAATATGCATACCATTCCATAATATACTGTAAATTTGGATTTAATGAGAGCTTTAATATTAAAACTCAAAATACTAATTACTCTTATTTTAAATTAACAATCACTTATGAAAATATACTGTACACATATTCGATATACAACGGGATCTAAAAGACTCTACAAAAAAGTGAAAGAAAACGTTTAGGATTTTTAGAGTAGAAACTATGAAAAATAAATAAACAACGAAAATAAATAAGTTTCTAAATATCTGATGAAGAATACAAACAGATTTAATGATTAAATATTCTAGTAGGGATCCAGCCTATGTTCAAACCCTGACCTCCCCCTTCACTGGCAAGCTATACCAGACCAGACTGACGCCTTCATCTAAGTACCAAGCTCTTTCCGGTAATATATTTAATAGCTATTTAAAAAAATCAGATGAATATAATTCATATAATTCATATATTATTATTATTATTATTATTATTAGCACCACGTCTTACTACCCGTTCGGGTTATAGCACTTACACTAATGTGTAATGGAAGGGTGATTGTGAGATGAAATGGAGGACCTACAGTTTAACGTGGAATCCGAACCACGGTGGAGGCCTGGCATTCCCCATATTCACAAGATGTCTTGTCAGAGGTGAAGGAAGGGTATGGTAATCAGATAAATCTGTGCCGGGACCAAGGATTGAACCCCGGCCGCCAGCACAGAAGTCTGACACCTTACCTCTAGACCACCAGGTAACCCTCTAATTCATATTAAAATTTTAAATATCCTTAGATACATTTAATTTGTACTCACTTGATTTTATTATCAGAATAGGGACCATCTCAATAGAGTTCATCATTAAAAAAAAATTCCCCGTTTTTTTATTTGATCTCATATTTTCTTTTATTACTTCATTTTTCAGTTCCTCTTTACGAGTTAGACACTCCACGAGCATTATTTATTTTGTGTCCTCCCAAACTTTTAAAACACCGACTCCCCATTCTTATGCAGATATTAATTCAGTTCAAAGTTGTTTTTCTTACGTTAAGCACCATTATTCATTTCGGCGAGAAAAGTGGGACCGTGTTATGCAACAGCAAACTATGAACCTGTGAGATTTAATTTAATTGTGTTTTCTCTTAGAACGAAGATATCAAAGCTCGGACTCTTTTTATATGAGTTTTGAACCCTAGAATAACTAGTGGCTTGCATTCATTTTAAGATTTAAAATGGGATTAAAACAGGAAACTTTCAAAGGTGGAGCCATGTTCAGAGCTTCTTTTCAGTTAAGGGAGAAAATAATTTTAATTATTATTATATTATTATTATTATTATTATTATTATTATTATTACTATACACCGCGTCTTACTACCCGTTCAGGCTATACGCACTTACGTTAATGTGTAATGGTAGGGTGATTGTGAAATGAAATGGAGGACCTACAGTTCAACGTGGGATCCGAACCACGGTGGAGGCCTGGCGATATTCCACACATTCATAATTTGCGATCAATACACGTCTTGTCAGAGATGAAGGAAGGGTTTGGCAATCACATAAATCTATACCGGGACCGAGGATTGAACCCCGGACCCCCAGCATAGAAGTTCGACACCTCACCTCTAGACTGCCTAGATATTTTTGTTTCATCAGTTGGGGGTAAAAAATTTTTTTGAACCCTTTAAAGGTTTTAGTATTTTTAAAAAAAGAATACAAAATTCAGCAGGGATTTCCATGGACTCTCCCACGATATTACGCGGTTCGATCCCTAACAGGCTGCACAATGGGGTTGTTATAAATTAATGTACTCGTAGTTCACATATCTCTTTCCAGGCTATTGTTGATATAGATAATTGTTTACAGGAAAGGCTTATCTTACAGAAAAGTTAATAGATCTACTTTAACGTATTCATACATCATGTAACATTCAACTCTCACTTTTTATACAATCCATATCTATAAATAGAACTGATAAAATATTATCAATGTTGGTCATATATATATATAATTACATTTTTCGTATTTTCTCAAACGTTGTTTTTACAAAAATCCTACTACACTCTTTAAATATTCTAACTCCTCATCATGTCCTCAATTTAGTCAAATATATACTAAATTCACTGATAGTAACTAACTAGAGAAGTGAATGCTAACCTTTCCCAAATCACGGACCCCCTGAAGCCAATGATAAGTAACCACGTCCTCCCTAATTTACTCTTCCATACAAGGTTAAGTTAAAAACCTACACATATTTATTTTACTCAACGACCCCATTTCATAATGAATTAAAGGAAAAAAAATATCTAGACGGACAATAGTGTAAAAAAAAAACCACCAGAAGTTCAAGCAAATTGTGAATAACAAATATTTTTATATGGTGTAAAAATACAAATAAAAAAAACCTTAAAAATCTAGATTTATTTTGAGGACTATCACAGGACTCTTTGTGCACCCCATGTCAGAGCCTCTGTACTAGAGCATACTAAACGAAGTGGATAAATAACTTGAAGTTAAAAATATCAAATGATCTTTGTACAATTTGTCACCAACTTACTGATGAATACACTTTTACTATGTTTGCGTTTAGTAAATCTGGTGACATAAAGCACAAAATAGCTTAGAAATCATGGTGAAATAGGCCTTTCGGTTTGTAATGAATAAGTACAAACTCAACTACAAAGTTCCTGTGAACACACTTTTATTTTAGCTCCGCATCTTACTACCCGTTCGGATAATACACCTTTTTACTAATTACGCTCGATGAGTAAAGCTGAATTTAGATTAAGTGTACCAGCATTCGCGTGGGGGATGTTGGAAAACCATTTAGGGAAAACCACCCTCAGTTAATCCGACGGGGATTGAGCCCTGATCTCACCACCATTGGCAGTCTAGTCTATTGCGAGAGTGACGCCTTAGATGACGCGACCACCAACGTGGCACACAGTTGATATATTTCTGTGCATCACGTCTAGTTCAGGGTATCCACACATGTACACCAATAGGGCACGTTTATGGATGGTAGAACTTTAAATTAAAGGTACCTGGATTTGCGTGGAGAAAAAGTGGAAAACCATTTAAGAAAAATCACCCTGAATACACTCAACTGGAATATTAAACGCAACCGTCTCATCACTGGCCTACAGACGAGGTTAACGGTTAGCACTCTTGCCCACGAACTCAGGATACCGCCTGAAACATTCCTACTTTTTGTTCTTTTTAGCACCACGTCTTACTACCCGTTCGGGTTATATACTAATCTACTAATTACACCAATGTTTTTATAAATTAGGAACGTTATATTAATAGGAAGTGCACCCGAATTGCCATGTAGGACGAGTGAAAACTACCCTCAGTGCACCCGACCGAGTTTCGAACCTCGATATCTTCGTCATAGGCAGTCTAGTCTACTGCGAGAGTAGCGCGTTAGACCATACAGCCATGGAAGCGAGTAGAATGTCACTTATAATATCTAGTGTTTTACTGGTTCATATTATTAATAATTCAACAGTCGGCCTTTTTTGGTTGTTGAGCATGATCGAAATAGAACTTAAGCTTCTAATTGTATTAAGGCCTCTTTATTCAACTCATCTCAATTCAAGATTGGGACTAAAACTACAGTTTTTGGTTTTGTAATTAATTCAAATTTTTACCAATCAAAGCACAAAAAATAACTTGTAAATTTCTAATATATATTTCAGTAGATCAACAACCGATATAAATGCAATCGTCTTGGAACAGATCTGTTGTAAACAAAATACCGAAGAAAGTATATTTTTTTAAATCTTATAGGCCTAACGTTAATTTTTTGTCAACATCTGAAGAGTTCTGTACCGGATATTTAATATTCATTAATGAAAAAAAAGTTCAAATTATAAAAGTTCTAAAATTAAGTTTTCCATTAGATTACACTAATTAGTATGGATATACACAAGAATTTAAGTAGAATTTAAAAATAATAAACAAAGTTTTAAAAATGTGAGTTTTTCCTGTATGTTTTTCCACTCTCCCTTCATGCAAATGCCAGTATACTTCCTCTAAATTCAAGATTTATTATACTAACACACTAACACAATAAAAAATGTACTGTACATGCATTTGCGCTTGTAATGGTTTTTAGACATAAAGCTTGATAATTTAGGTTAAGTTTTTTTTTCCCCACAGCATCTTACTTCCTGTTCTGGCTATACACATATGATAATTACTATAATGGGGTCGAGATGGGGGAGGAAACATTTTATAGGTGATCTGCTGGCATTTGTGTAGGAAACCATTTAGGAAAAATCCTCCTCATTAGGCCCAGCCGGGATTCAAGCCCTGATCTCCCCGTTATCAACAGGCCAGTCTAACAGGAATGTGTGATGCATTAGGCCATTCGTAAACTGAAGTGATCTTTTAGGTCAAGTGTTTTCCTTTATTAACTTGTTTATTAATATTTGGAATGGAACAAACCTATTTAAACGCACAGTAGAAATTTAAATAAAAAGTATCTTAAGAGAATATTATATTACCAGCAAATGCATCATAGTCCGGTGTTGCACATCACTATCCAATAGCGTCACCCTTCGACTTAACGCAAAATTTCCCAAAAAAAGTTTCTTACAATTCATCCTTGGAAATAAAAGGAGAAGGAGGATGGATGGTTTTCATAACAAAGTTCACCTTTACCATCTCAACAAGAAGTGACTAAAGCGGATGGCGGTAGAATGCAAAATAGTGAAATGAGTTATGTTACGATCGGCTACAATGATTAATCTTCGGGGAAGGGTTGCAGTTTAATATTCATAACGTTGTTAAAAGGGAGGGCTTATCTAATTTCTTCAACATTGTGTGTAGATATATTGAACTTTATAATGAAGAGAATGGGGTAGTTCCTTGTTAACAAGTGCTGTAATATGTATTTTATAGACTCTATATTAAATCCATATAGGCCTACTATTATCCATTAATTCACGAACCAAATAGGATATTATGGGTATATTTAGTACTAATATGTGTGATATGTTTTCGTGCAACGCGTCTTACAATACGTTCTGGCTATTCCAGCATTTACACTTTTGTTTTCAGCATCGCATCTTACTACCAGTTTGGGCTTTACACACATGTACTAATTATACACTAAAGGTTTTAGGGATTTGGAAGGTTATATTTAGAGGAAGTGTACAGAAATTTGCGTAGATGGAGAGTGACATACTATTTTAGAAAAACTACCCTCAATACAACCGACCAAGATTAGAACCTATATCTCCCCATCATCGTCAGTCTGATCTGTTGTACTCATATGTTTATATTTATTAAAAAAGTAAAATAACCTAAAGATGGTTTACTAATTAACTGATATTTGAAAATTTATAATTTTTTATAAATTACTTGAGTAGTTTTGTTCAAAATGTATATCTGAAAAGTTTTCATATGAGTACCAAAATATAAAATATGTTGTATTTTCATCTAAGGAAATATTATTAAAAAGTAGTCTACTGGTGACCATTTAAAAAAACTTTTATTATAAACTACGATAAATATGAGAAAGTATCCCTGATTTTTATAAGAAACTCACTTTTCACAACCAACATTCAATGAACTAAAATTTTACATTTTATAAATATGTATAATTTGGTTTAGTAATAATTATAATGTTCATCTAAAAAGTTAACAAAAGGCTCTAAAAATTCTTCCTACCTGTGTGAGTTATCTTTGCACTATTAATACGGAATAAAAATTTAAACCCACTTGTAATTAATTTTCCTCCACCGTGGCAACATTAGTTTCCAGTTTTCAAATAACAGGCCTCATATGAAAATCAAACTTTATGTACAATTGTGTCGTATCATTTATTTCTTATGAATACATCACTCTGAACAACAGTTAAGTATGCGGGGAAACCGGTAATATAAAAGTCAGAAGGATAAAACAGCCTAGCTACTAAATATGATTTAAGTTTTAATGACATGTGACAGCTGTCCAAACCTAGTTTAACGGCGCCGCTGTATCATATCAAGAGTTAATTGACAGACAGTGGGAGGTTTGAATCATCGCTACCCCCCAACACACACACACACCCCACACGCGCAACACGGTCATAAGCAGGGGTGGTGCAATCATTCGCTTAACTACCTGATCGATGGTCACGAGGAATAAACTTCAGGCTCATCTATCCTGATTTGACGGTGATGGGAAGTTCAGGGCTCGAATTCCCACCGGATGCATGGAGGAAATGTTTTTCTTGGTTTTCCAATCTTCCTTCACCAAATCGTGTATATATTTTCTTAAAATTATACCTTATTATTCCTGTACCCATTAGTTTAAATCAAAGATTCCTAAACTTTTCAGAACCACTACACAACTTTTTGAACGACAAACTTTCTCATGTTTGAACATAAAAATGAAAGATTGATTTTTTTTTAATATTAAAAAAAATATTATTATTGAAATAATCTATTTCTCATAGCAAGGTGTGTAAAAAAAAGTAGGCTGGTTTTCGTTTCCTGTTGATGACGTTATTGACGTCCAAGCCACAAGTACGAAAATAAAACCCAATTTCCATGTAATTATTTTTTCCCCTTTTTAATTCTTTTTTACTTTATAAAATAATACAAAACTCTCTCTCACATTTTAAAAACTTTTCATGACCCATCCAAAAATTTGCTTATGACCCTCCAGTTGGTTACGACCCACAGTTTGGGAACTACTGGTATAATTTAATACAGGCAGCTCGAATGAATAGTAAGAGTCATTGCAAAATATGACTTACGTAGTTTAAATATTTAATTTGATACATTAATAATTATCATACAAATAATCTTATAACAAGCCTATATTTTGCTTGGGAAAATAATTGTTGATAATTTCTTAAGCTATATAAAGTCTTAGTTCTATAACTGGGCGAAATTTCTGTGGGTTAAATATATCCTTAATTTACTTAAAAGGAATTAAATTATTTAATCTGGAAATGATAAAATAGTATTTTTTGAAGGCCTAGTAATTTTTGGTCAGATTTTGTATCTAAAAATATCCATATTTTTGCTCTGGCCTATCCACGTATTTAGGCCTACCCTAATGGGGTAGGAGGAAGGAGCTATGATTTAGTTTAAATATACTTACATTTACTAAGAAGAAGAGCTTATAAAACTATTTATTTAAAAAAAAGACCTCAGAATACTCGGCTGAGATTCTAACCACGACCTCTCCGATAATCATCAAATCAGACCAAAGGACGTTTAATGCCCTATCCCACGTGTCCACTGATGCGGACATTATAAATATAAATACCATTTAAAAACTTAACATTAATATCAATACATCTAACTAAAATGTTAATTTGACAATTAGCTATATTTAAAAAAATTATATCTAATTACAGGTGGTGAAAACTTAATATAAATATATTTATCTTCACGAGTGTCATTGACACCGACCGAGTAACTTTCCATATCGGGAACCTAGTGGTCTAGGGGTAAGGTGTCGACTTCTGTGCTCTGGGTCCGGGGCTCAATCCTCGGTCCCGGTACAGATTTATCTGATTGTCAAACCCTTCCTTCACCTCTGACAAGACGTGTATTAATCACAACTTGTGAATGTGTGGAATGCCAGGCATCCACCGTGGTTCGGATCGCACGTTAAACTGTAGGTCCTCCATTTCATCTCACACAATCACCCTACCATTACACATTAGCGTAAGTGCGTATAACCCGAAGGTAGTAAGACTCGGTGCTAATAATAATAACTTTCCATATCATGTTTGGAAAATATTTATTATAAATTGTACATTTAAAAATAAAAATATGTTTTTCCCGAATTACACAAAATTATTACTTTTAGCATCATACCTTTCCTTTGATATTAATAGTTGATAATGCCGGGAGAACAAGTACTGTACACCACAATCACACCCAAATTCTATGTTATTGATCTTTTGGTGATCACAAATAAGAATACTTATAAACTATAGTTTAAAATGTTTTCACATTGTTCTTACCAGGGAATTTCTCAGTGTGGTCCCTTACACCCCTGTATCTTAAAAGGCAGGTGTGTTCTAACAACAAAATTAGTGGCTCACTCATGGTCTAAGCTCAGCTGTTCTCGTTTCCCCCGCTTCCCCCTCCCCTCACCGTTTAGGTGGCAAATCAAAACAATTATACCCATATTAATAAAAATACCTCTGTGTTAAAAGGGGATAAGCTCCTCCAGCTTTCAAGTTTTTTGATAATAAAACATATAAACAAACAAACAAACACAGGCCTTCGCACTAATGCTTGAAAATCCTTTCTGATCATGTGAAGGATCTTGTAAATCTTAATAAGCTTTGACTAATAATAATTTTCTCTCCGAATATTTCCTCCGCTTAGGTCCATATATCCTTTACTCACATATGGAGGTGAAAGTTTCTGTAGGGACGGGTGTCATAACGCGTGTTATCTCCGCTAGGGGCGGGAGGTGCGTTCCTAGTCACGCATGTTAATGATGAGCTATTGTCTCCCAGATATCGTTAGCAAACAAATAACGCGCCTATGGTGATTAGGAATAAAATATGACGCGAGGATTGATGATACCACGTCGTTTGAATGGGATGGTAATTTGCACACACATAAACACGTAACACACACAGACACAGAGCCTTTATCCCCTTTTCTCTTTTCCCACACTTTGAAGGTTTTTATAGCTAAGTTTCAATGAAGTTTGTGATAGGGAACTAATATGTTCCCTAGTCATCAAATTTAGAGACCACTGACCATTATATAAACTTGATTAAAGCATTCTCACAAATGATAACCCTACAAGATTTATGTAAATAAAAAGTTACATGGTGTGTGCCCGCCGTTAAAGATGATAGTGCCAACAATTTGCGAACAAAGGGTGTCACACCGTTAGAACAACAATCCTTAGAACTGATTTTATTAACCAGAGCAGCTAATTACTTATTATCTGTGGGTCACTTTTAAGACCCACCGTGGCAGGAAAGCCGGTCAAGCGGTATCACCAATTCCATCTTGTTCATCCATGGATGAATGGTTGTGTACGTGAGTCCTGATATAGGACCTCTGTCAAGGCGGCGGTTCGTATTTATGAGTGAGCACCTCCACAAGGTCTTCCCTGGGAACATGCTATACCATGGCAAAGTTTCATCTCCCTAGGCGGGCCTTTATGCTAGTTTCCTACGTATATCCGGAGTTACAGCAGGGTGTGACCGGCGCTAGTGAAGTTATCCATAGGGATAAGGAATCTCCGGAGGCTCTGGCGAAACGTTGGTAAGGCCAGTGTCCTGCATTGATCGACAGCCGCGACTCCCTCAGTTTAAAACCAGTTGAGGAAATGGCAGCTTGCTGCTAGAACATGCGCCTCATTGGTCCTTATAAGATTAAGTCTGACCCCGTTCCCGACTCGATGCTTCGCAGATAAATTATAGCATCGCCTGGGATCGAATCCTCGACCTCTGGATCTCTAGCCAGGAGATCTGACCACTAGACCAATGAGGCGCGCTAAGTATTTATCTAAGCAAACATTAAATCTAATAACTAAGAAAAACAGTTGATTATTTTTTGTATAGCTCTCATCTAAGGCTATAAACAGGTTAAAATTTGGAGGTCACAGTCCCTTAATCTCCAGAAACAAAGAAAATTTATTAATATTTAATGTTTCTCAAAATTACTTGGAGTTTTTTTTACGGAAAATAAGACCAAAGCTTAAAATAAATGTAGCTATTATAAATTACATATTTTGTTTTGGATTTTTGGCAAATAAGACCAAAGGTTAAAAACAACTTACTATAAATTACATATTTTGTTTTGGAGTGTTAAAATAAAATAAATAAATAAATTGTTAAATATGTAGGTTGTTCTTTTGCTCATAAATAAATACTGAAGAAAAGGTATTAATAGATTAAAATCACTTTTATTTCTAAAATTACAATTATTTTGAGGAAGTTTACTGTTTATAAATAAGCTAATTATATATTTTAAACATACTGTACATAAAGACTATCAAATTTTATTTAAAAAAAAAATCAAAGTATGTAGAGTCCTAACTTAGTTCGAAATGTCATTGGAGTCATTATGAACTCTCAATAAGTGTGGTTGACGGCCTCGGTGGTCTTGGGGTTAAGTGCTCACATCAGGATCCGGTGTTCGTGAGCTAAAACCCAACCAGGGTCGACCGATTTTTCTCGAGAGATAAAAACCAGTAGCACAACTTTCTTCGGAGAGAAAGTAAAGCCGTCGGTCCCATGTCGATTGTGGCATGTAAAAGAACCCTGGATGGTATGTGATAATACCTTTATCGGCAAAATTGGTAGGCCTTTCGCTCTCGTTCATAGAAAATCTCGTGTTCTGATATAATCAGTCAGTTGATATAGTGAAAGTTAAATACCTCAAAACGTGTGGCTCTACATTTTATTAATCATTAGTTTGTGTTATCTTTATGAAAAACAATTAGACTTGAATATCAGAATGGTGGTTATTAGTTAAATAACTTATTATATACCTTTATTTTTATTTTGTTTAAACAGTAAATAGTAGGTGCTAATTTAGAGAAATCAAATTTCAGGGTGATGGAGGGTATACTAAGTGAATATTATATTAGGGGGAGGTGGGGTTTGTAATAACTACCCCAAAATTTTGTATACAACCCTGTAATTTAGTGAAATACTGTAATATTTCATCTATGATATATTATATTGTGAATACTAGATTGCGCCTTAACACCTTGGACTTATATCAATTTGTGACCTGATATCACCGTGCAAGGTGTGAAGCTACCCTGGACACATCATTTGTATTTCACCCCAGGTAATTTATGTTCATTATAAGATGGCTACATTTTTTTTAAACGGGACTATAAAGTGATTACCTTTCCATTAGTGCAATTTGTTTAATATTACATTAATACTAAAGTTTAAAATTAATAAATATAATAATCAGTGATCTAGACTGACACGCACCAAATAGTTTTTTACATAACAAACATTAGAAGTTTTAATCATGTTTTAAATTTGTTTTTAATTCACCATAAATAAATGGTTCAAAGTTTCCTTTTCAAGGTCTAAGGGCATTGGCTCTTTTAAAACACACTAATATCTTATTTAAATTTTAAAAATAGATTTGATTAAAATATAGACAACGCTTAAGGTAGGAGTTTGATGAACGCGAGTTAGGGGCAACGCTTTTTGAAATGTTTATATCAAAACATGTTTTTGGTTGAAATAAATCAAATATTGATTCTATAAAAACATACAGTTTAATTTTCCTTACATGAATATTGAATAGCCGTCATGAGCATAGCACCATTTCACGAGAAGCTTTTTATTATTATTATTATTATTATTATTATTAGCACTGCGTCTTACTATCCGTTCGGGCTATACGGACTTACGCTAATGTGTAATGGTAGGGTGATTGTGAGATGAAATGGAGGACCTACAGTTTAACGTGGAATCCGAACCATGGTGGAGGCCAGGCATTCCCCACATTCACAAGTTGTGATTAATACACGTCTTGTCAAAGGTGAAGGAAGGGTTTGACTATCAGATAAATCTGTGCCGGGACCGAGGATTGAACCCGGACCCCAGCACAAAAGTCCAACACCTTACCCCTAGACCACCAGGTCACCCTGAAATTTTTTAAATTAAGAAAAAAACTTGTCATTACATTCCAGGACACCTTTGACATAAATTCAAATACTGTTGAGATTACCACTTGAAGAAAATTAAATTTTATGTTTCTAATGAGAAAATATTTGATTTATTTTGACCACACAAATATTTTGGTACTAAAACTGTTAAAATACTGCACTTAGCGCTGGTTCCCTACATCCCCACCTTAATAAGTGTTGGGTATATATTTATAAACAAATAAAGATTGTATATGTTTAGTTACATAAGTAAATGTTCTTTATTTTCAGATGTAACTTGTTTACCAGATCTACCATACTTAGCCGTGGGATTCTGCCCCCCCGGGGGGGCCCCTATTTCTCTTACAATTCAGCGAGACTCGTACCATGGATGGGGAAATGGGGGAGGCTGCTTAGGGGTTGGGAGTGGAATATAGAGTTTGGTGAGAGGTATATTTAACTAGTCTAGATTGGAGGGCGTGCCGCGATGAAAAACTTCCCCTAATGATAGGGAAACACCCCATAGTATTTTTTTCTATGTATGCATTTAACACATGAGTTATGTAGAAAAGAGTATCTGCTTTATTTATTGGTAAGGTATTTAAGAGAAGGTAAATGCTACTTGTGTAACATTTCCTTAAATAATGCGTCTACAATAAGGATCTCTAAAGGGCCAATAAGGAAGGAACAAAACACTATGTTATCTCTGAAATTACATTTAATAGTAAATAATGGGAATTCACATTTACAATATGTTATATTGTCTAAATATTTTATTTTAGCACAGTTTTGTTTCTTTTAAGCTATATTTTGGGTAAAATAAATTAATGTAGTTTGATAAAAGCATAGGGTGACTTGGTGGTCTAGAGGTAATGTGTCAGACTTCTGTGCTGGCGGCCGGGGTTCAATCCTCGGTCCCGGCACAGATTTATCAGATTTCCAAACCCTTCCTACACCTCTGACAAGACATCTTGTGAATGTGTGGAATTCCAGGCCGCCACCGTGGTTCGGATTCCATGTTAATCTGTAGGTCCTTCATTTCATCTCACAATCACCCTACCATTACACATTAGCGTAAGTGCGTATAAACCGAACGGGTAGTAAGACGTGGTGTTAATAATAAAATAATAATAATAATAATAATAATAATAATAATAATATGATGATACAAGCAAATATATATTATCAATATAAATACTATCAACGTTTTTTTAATTTAATGTTTATAAACACGTTTTTATCATATTTTTGATCCATTTTACCAAATGAATTTTGCAACCATTGTTTTGTATACGTATATGTAATTTAAATTTAAAAGTATTCAAGCTATTGACCCTTTTCAATTTAGTGTCTATAAACGCGTTTAAATATGTTTGACGAATTTAACAAAATACACTTATTATGTAAATATTATTGTTTTTACTAAATTTTTAACACATTGGCTTTGTATATTATTTATATTTTCATTATATTTATTGATATCTTCTTTTTATACTCTATTTTAATCTAACTCATAACAGAGGGCACCCAGTATAAATATCAAGCCCATTTATTCTGGCTTGCCGGTAACAGGGAGGCTTAATAAAGCTTGCATTTATCTAATCTGGAAAAAAAACTTTTGTTAAGATAAAATAACACATCTGAGAAATATTTCCGCCCATGCATTCAAACTACGTGTATCTAAATCATATGTCCGATATCCGAATCTATTGCCGAGCAAGTTTTTAAAACATATCACAAATATATATAATTATAAAATATATATATAATATATAAGTATATATACCTGTTTCGGTGGCCACATGGTCTAAGGCATCCCTCTCGTATTAGACTAGACTGACGATAGCAGGGATATTGGGCTTTGAATACCAGTCGGTGTACTGAGTATTTTTTTTCAAAATGGGCTTACACTATTCCTCCACGCAAATAAGGGTACATTTCCTTTAAATTCAACCTTCCTTATCCCTAATCATACGCGTAATTAGTAAATATGCATATAACCTGAACAGGTAGTAAGACGCAGTGATAGAATGTTTAACAAATAATAAATAAGTTGTGTTCTTGTCTTAATATATGTTAATTAATTCCTACGACTTCACATGAATATCTTCCAAAATTACTCGGATTTATCCTAATCACGTCAAACGTGAGGTTCAAACTGATCCACTGTACCAAAGGGTAGAAATTCATTGAGGATGTTTGAACAGATTCCGCAGCTTATGTTGTTGTTCTACCACATACACACGAAATACACACTAACACATACATACACACACATACATGAAAATCATTCCGGTAGATACATCACATGAATGATGTGAGCTCACTTCCGACTCTACAAAATGTAGTTGTGTTTGTTGATGTTTGATCTATGTTTACGGTAAGCCCAAAACACAGCCCGGTTACCGACAATATGTGCGCCCGCCACCGTGCTGGAATGGTGTGTCAAGCCCCTCATCCCCTTTCCCTCCTTACGGCTTCTGTTTACCCCCCCCCCCCCTACACCCCCGTCTGGTCAACCCTTTTCCAACCCATCCCTTTTCCGTCTAGCCCACCCTTTCCCCTTAACACTGCTCGGTATTCTGTGAAAATGAATTAACATTAACATCATTACACAACCTGTTTATCATGATAATTGAAGTTTCGGAGAGGAAAAGGGAAGCTTAGGACACATGTTTCGGTACTTGACAATGACGGGGGCAGTAGCTCTTCTCAATTTAGTCACGGGAGGTTTAGCGTAAAGTCAAGTTTGGAATGGAGGAATAGGATGCCATTTTTTTTTTTTTTGCTTTAACAGTAAACTAAGTAGAATCCTATTCTAAATATGAATGTCACGAGCGGCTAAGCTAGAAATGTTGAGAGAAGATGAACAAATTTGATGTAATATAAAAAACTACATTCAACTAACGTCATTTTTAATACGTTTAAGATGTATATATTTATATCTTCTTAAGTCAACACCCCGAAGGTTGTTTTGATGTGATTTTTATCTATCTGACACTGGGCATGCACTCAACCCTTTGGCTGGTTAGTGATTCCCCCACCATCTGGTGGAAAAACCATGTACTAGGGGAGTTTAGAATGTGTGTTGTTTGGTTCCCCGTTGTCTTCAACACTCAATTTATATGAATGAGCGTGAAAGGGCCTAACAATTTTGCTGGGAAAGGAATTTTTATACAACTTCCAGGGTTATTTTATATTCTACATTTGACATGAGACCAACGAATTTACTTTTCCTTCATTGGGAGTTGTACTACGAAATGTTATCGCTCAAGAAAAATTGGTTGACCCCAGATTAGTTTGAATCCACAAGCATCGGGTCCTTTGGTGACTACTTTGCCCCAAGATTACCGAGATTGGCCTATTGTATATACTTAATATTTTTAGATCTTTTTTAACGGTGTTTTTAATATCTAATTCCTTGTATACGTCATCTATGCATGGTTTATTTAAGTCGCTGAATGTGTGGGCGGTATTATAACATAATTCACAATAAAATAAAGAAGTGGTTGAGGTCTCTAAGAAAGGCATTGAGCTGCAGATTTGTACAAAACACATAAAACTTCTGCACTGTTGCTGAGGTTTACTACAAACCCTGAAATATATATTATACAGTACGTACCAGCAAAAAGTTTGACTTAGCCGATTTTTCATCTGCGTACTAATAAAGGATAATTATTATTTGAGTATCAATTTATCATTTTACTGGAAATAATACAACTATTAACTTTCAGTTATATTAAACTTAAACAGGATTATACATTGTTAATACATATGTTTGGTTAAAATAGGTTTTATATATTTGTTTATCTTAAAACAATATTTGAATTTAGTATTTACTCTCATAGACTATTTTAACTTCTAGTTCCCAAAATACAAAGTAATCAACTTGATTAAAATGTGAAAGTTTTTGATATTTTTCTTTGTTATTTTAAATGTCTAAAAAATTTTTTGCGACGTTTCATTAGTGGCCGAATCGATAGAGCTATAATTTTACGGGTGCGCCTAAAATGTTTTGCGTAGGCTATGTTCTTAGCTCTCCCCATCTCCAGTTTGCTTCCTTCAAGCTGTGTAGGCGCAGTGAAGGGGCTATTGATTTTTATATATATATAAGGTGTTTAGAAAAATGATGTTTTATATTGTCTCTCCACGTTAATGTGGGTGCATTTATTTCCATATACCTTGTTCACCCTTGCCCCTGATAGTCAAACGAGAATATCTCCCGTGTTAAATTTATAAAAATATATTTAAGAATATATGTAAAATTGTTATATTTTTCCTTCGTTTCCTTTTAAAAGAAATTATTATATATATTATTATATATATATATATATATATATAATTTCATTCAAAAGGAAACAAAGGAAAAATATGACAATTTTACATATATTCTTAAATATATTTTTATAAATTATATATATATATATATATATATATAAAATAATTTCTTTCAAAAGGAAACAAAGGAAAAATATAACAATTTTACATATATTCTTAAATATATTTTTATAAATTATATATATATAATAATTTCTTTCAAAAGGAAACAAAGGAAAAATATGACAATTTTACATATATTCTTAAATATATTTTTATAAATTTAACACGGGGGATATTCTCGTTTGACTATCTGGGCCAAGGGTGAACAAGGTATATGGAAATAAATGCACCCACATTAACGTGGAGAGACAATATAAAATATCATTTTTCGAAACACCTAATGTTATACTTCACCAGTATCAGAGCTCTGACGTCTAGTAAACGGGGAACAAGTGTAATTTGAGATAACACTTCATATCTACGACCACCTCTACAGTTATAAATGTCCATTTTAACTTTTTTCATCGTGAGTTGAAGTTTCTACATAATAAAATGGTACCTGCACAGTGGTCACATTGTTTAAAGCAGGCGTGTCAAATTCTTTTGAATATAATTTTCTAACTCTATTAAAAATTCACCTTTGAACTGACTTATCATAACCGACACAACATCCAGTCCCCCGAATGTTGATTCATCACTGTTTTTTATTATTTATCACCGCGTCTTATTACCCATTTGGGTTATACGCTTTAAGTACTAATTACGCTAATGGATTAGGAATTGGGAAGGTTGAATTATAGGAAGTGAACCCGTATTTGCGTGGAGGGAGAGTGAAAAACCATTTAGGAAAAACCACCCCCAGTTCACCCGACCGAGATTCGAACCTCTATCTCCCCGTCCTCAGCAGCCGAGCTTAACACGACAAGCGCGTTAGCCAACTACGCCACCGAGGCGGGTTTCATTATTGTTAAAATGAAAACCTCAATTTCCCTACACAATACATTTTTCGGCCTTGGAGACAAATACGGAATACTTAGTTCATTAATAAGATGTGCTACCAACTGAGCTAGAATGTCGGACTCATTAAAAAGCTAACTTAAAGTAAAAAAAACAAGACTATGACCTTTAATCGACTCAAATATTTGAATGCCACATGATAAAATGTCTTCTATTTAATTCTACCAACAAATGAGTGACGGATAGGAAAAAAAAAAGCCACAAGAAGTAAGGTAAAAGGAACAGAACAAAATATTGTCAGAAGTTATGCGTGACCACTATTCAAATTTCAAATCATACTCCACAACATTACTCAACAACTCACCCTCCCCGCAATCTTTCTTGGTTAATTTTTTTATATTCTCAATTCATCGTGTTTTTTTTTTGTCTACAAATCTGAAGCCTTTCTTTCCCTGCACCGTTTTTCTCTCCTTTAATCCATTGTTTCCCCTCATTGCGTGAGTTCAAAATAAGTGCACTATACGCTGTTGTTCTTTTATTCTTTGAACTGTAGCTCACCTTTACTTGTATTGTTTATTTTTTTATAACACGTCATTATACAATGTGACGTCACACGTGGCTGGAAAAGAGGAAGTGTCAAGACGTCGAGTCATAGCGTGATGTGTGTTTTATTACCATATTTTGTAATTCGTTAGTGAGTTGGGTCGAGAGAAAGGGGGGGAGGGGAAGGAGGTTGAAAGGGGTTGTTAAGGTTAGGGAAACATAGGGGAGAAAGAGGGAGTCTTTGCGTGTGCTAGAGTCGTCTGATCTAGGATTGTCGTGTCTTACGAAGTGCCTGCCCTCGACTATCGATTGTTCCTGGTCGAGATTGTAATCGGACAAGTTCTTCCCTTACGTTACGTCTTGTCTGAAGACCTATGCACAGGTGTTTTTTTTTTCCTCGTCGCCGAGGCGATCACGCTCATACCTGTTGAGCTGAATAGTCTTCATTGAGCTTTCACCTTATTAACCTACTTTTGTTTTCATATGTTGGTATCAAGGTTTGGGAAATGAAAGTGGTTTTATTTACGGTTTTAAAAACTATTGTCACAATTTGAATCGTGATATCTTTCAATCTCACAGCAGTCATTTACAATAATTTTATATTTGCACTACACCTTACTACCCGTCTAGGATATCCTTCTTTTTATACTAAAGGAATAAGGATAAGAAAGATATACTTTATAGGAAGTGTAGACGAATTTGTTTGAGGGAGGGGGCTTGGGGCGTCTGGAATGGAATTAATAAAACACGAAGGAAAAAAAACCTTAGTATATTTCAGCTGGGATACAAACTTGGACCTCACGTCACCGGCATAACCCTAGAAGCATTCAGCTAGGGTACCGACTCTAGCTTCTAGAACCATAGTAAAGAACTCTCGTAAGATAAACTGAAAATGATATAAAATGAGACACTGTAGTTCTATACATTTTTGTTTGAAATAAGCTCTTTACTCATCACTCACAGTTTGAATTATTTTTGTTATATAAAAATCATTAAAATTACATAAAACAATACCCACGTTTTACATTAAATTAATTCTTTTTAAATAATCAAAAACAATCTAATTTAATTTTTTTGTACAACTATTTGTCTTTCAATGATTTAAAATTATACATTACTATTAATACTTATTTACGGTTTCAACTGAAATATGAATTAAAATATATCTAAAAACTACAATTTTGGATGGTATATATATATCATAAATACATACTTTTCATATGTCCAACTTTTCTGACAACATGTATAAGTAGATAGATTAATCTTTATATTAAATATGGTTAAAACGTATATTGTCTTAAAATGTATACAATTTAAGTTGCTACATTAAATTTTTTTTTTGCTATATAAAGCCTGGCTTAATTATTATAAATATTTATAGTTAATTATTTACACCAATTTCTAATTATTTTTTCAAATTTAAGTTTAACAATAACATGTTATTTTAATATATAAATTATATTATAATATCAATTGACACTACTTTTATTCTATTTTGAAATCATACTTGTCTACTAAAGGACACCTCAAGTAAAACATTAAAATTAATGTAGCAACTTAAATTGTATACATTTTAAGACAATATACGTTTTAACCATATTTAATATAAAGATTAATCTATCTACTTATACATGTTGTCAGAAAAGTTGACATATGAAAAGTATGTATTTATGATATATATATACCATCCAAAATTGTAGTTTTTAGATATTATTTAATTCATATTTCAGTTGAAACCGTAAATAAGTATTAATAGTAATGTATAATTTTAAATCATTGAAAGACAAATAGTTGTACAAAAAAATTAAATTAGATTGTTTTTGATTATTTAAAAAGAATTAATTTAATGTAAAACGTGGGTATTGTTTATGTAATTTTAATGATTTTTATATAACAAAATAATTCAAACTGTGAGTGATGAGTAAAGAGCTTATTTCAAACAAAAATGTATAGAATACAGTGTCTCATTTTATATCATTTTCAGTTTATCTTACGAGAGTTCTTTACTATGGTTCTAGAAGCTAGAGTCGGTACCTAGCTGAATGCTTCTAGGGTTATGCCGGTGACGTGAGGTCCAAGTTTGTATCCCAGCTGAAATATACTAAGGTTTTTTTTTTCCTTCGTGTTTTATTAATTCCATTCCAGACGCTCCAAGCCCCCCATACTTGTCTACTAAAGGACACCTCAAGTAAAACATTAAAATTAAACAATTATCATTCATATTCCACATTTATTTATGGTCTCATAAATATGGGTATATATTATAATCTATGAAAGAATACAAGAGGCACGATTTTTATTTTTGATGGCATTTAAATAATTTAGTTAAAATATTATTAGTTCTAATCTCCGAACCCCAAATATATATTCAGTAATGAAAGATTAATAAGGTTCTGTCCTTAAATTACGTAAGAGTTTTTTCATGATTTTCGACACCCTACTCCTACCCTTCATAAGGGATCGTATGATTTTCCTTCATTCCCCCTCCCCTTTTTCTTACATACAATTTTATGATTTTGTAAATAATATTATTTTAATGGTTTGGTTATTTTTAGACATAAGAATTGGTAACAAAGCGAATGAAAATTTTAGAATATTTTAGATGCAGCAAGTAAGGAAATTTTTATAGTAAATGCATTCATTTTATGATAATTTTCATTTTATTTTTGTCTCTCCATAAACATTAGTAAAAGATAAAATAAAAACTTAAGATGGATTCTGACCCCAGATTACGTAAGAAAATATTGAAACCCCAGCCCCAAACCTTCACTAAGAATATACACTATGTATAATAAAATGAATATGATAATATTTTGTTACATATATTAATTTTATTGGAGTAAAATTGCTTGTTCATTAAATGAGAATGAAAGCGTCGTTAATTCACATATCTTTTAACAACAGTAACGGATATATATCACATTTAGTAGTTTCATGTATCTGCTCTACCATAAAGAAAGTCCTTTAACCTGATATTATATCATGTGTACAATTATATTGACTATCGTTAGTACGAACAACAGATTCAATGAATAATAGGTGTAATGAAACCTCCTGCAATACAGCAGTCTCAATGTTGGGCCTGGGATGAAGTACCAGGTTATAATCGCTGCTCATCGGAAGGATGGGAAGAAGTATCTTGGTCTAATGGCGCATCGAGAGTGACGGGCCTTCACACAAGGACGCCCGCCACCCAGCGCCGCGACACTCCCCTAGGGGCTCACCACGCATGCGCCGACCAGCGCCGGCCAATCCCGGCGCCAGGGTGGGTTACCGAGCGCGGGCGAGCCGAACCCTTCCCGCCAACATCCCAATATCGACTTTACCGCATCTCTTCCGTAGGGGACAGTATCGCTTGACATAAGGGTGGGGGTTATATTTAATTATCTCGTCATTAGTAAGCCCTATTGGTTTACCGTTTTAAGGGATACGTTGTTTTTCCACCAGCGAGGAAATACTGTGCGTTCTGTTGTTAGTGGCCCATGCCCGGTGGTTATCCTAAATCCACACATCCAACCCCCTCACCCCTATCCCCAAGTACCTTCCTTCCCCCGGAGAGAACCCTATCCTCACACTTGCCGCACTTGGCCACCAGTAATGGGGCTCTCCCGTCGTACAACAACGTCCTGCCAAAGGAACGAAACCCACTTGCACGATTATATCCGTCTGTGAGTCAGCAGCAAACGTCGCCACCACCTCCGTTTATCGTCTCGTACGACATCGTTCACGGGGGCTCTTCTGAATCGCGTGCCTAACTCACTTCTTTTCGGTGAGGGAGGGGGTAGAGGGGTTAGAATTCCGAGTGACGTCGATCTTATCTACGGTAGTGAGAATTTTTTTTTTTAGAAAAAAAAAGTTGAGGTAGAAGTAATTGAAGGACTTCAAAAAATGGACGAAAAGGAACAATTTATATATCTCTCTCTTTTCTTTTCTGTTTGTTAACTCTTTTATCGTGTATGTGTAAGAGAGGCGAGGTGAAGAAGGGTGGAAGGTGTAATTACGCGTGTGATTGTTGGAAAGTGTGTAAGTGTCGGTGGTGGGTCTCAAAGTCGGGACGGAAGCGGCCAGGAAGCCAGTGCGCTATGAGGACTGCTGTGTGAATGGGGCCCTGAGCTTGCCGAGAATAAAGGGTTTCCTGCCTTATCTCCCATTTCTTCAACAAGGTAAACCCATTTATCTACCTGGAGGGAGTTTGTCGCAGATATGTTTCCTGCGTCTTCTTAATCGTGATAATTATGTTACAGGAGACCCAACATTTGTAGCCCTACATCCTCAAATGAAATATAAATTAGAAGGGTGAATATGATAAATAACAAATATTGATGAGTTATCAATACTAGCACTAATTTAAGACTAATATAAAGTTATTACGTTTAATTATAAGAATATATATTAATAATTAATAGTTAGGAGATATTCATTCATTCAACATGTTTTATTTACAATATTTTATTCGATCCTAATTATTTCAAATACTGTGTTATTTAACTTTCTCAGATATAGTATTTTTGTTATTCAACAAAGTAAAATGTAAATTAAACTCTTTGTTCAAAATCTATCATGATAAAATTTTAATTATTTATTTAGTTTTTATAAATTATAGATGGATCTAATTAATAACAAACTAGTTTTCCCCTCAAATGCTGGAATATTTCCTCCCCTAAAAATATTAATATATAGCATTTGAAAGCCAATTTCAAAGTTTTCAGAGGGAGTTTCAAAATATATTATTTGAACATTAATTAATAAAAATAAGTCAATGATAATATAATAATAATTATTATTATACATTGTAAGTAGATATTATTGGATAATGCCTTGTAAGTAAAAATTAATAAATCACGTCATTAAACTAGTTTTCATACGTTCTATATTCTGTAGTTTTTCTAATGAAAGAGGCAAGTGTAAGGTTTAACACCTAACATTAATGTTTAACACCTAACATTAATGTTTAACACCTAACATTAATGTTTAATTGTCTACATAGAGCTAATAGTAGAAATAGAATTCAAACATATATAATGAAAGGTAATACTGTACTATCTGTACAATAGTATTTTAAATTCAGTAGTAATACAGGCATGTACAGGCGTGATTATGGAAATACAGATTTTTAACTATTCATTAATTAAAAAATGCTATTTGCATTCTTAAATTACAGTTATCAATTTAATAAAACAATATTATTTTCCGCAATGAATAAACTTGTCTCCAGTTTTGTGTTATGTCAACCTTAATATTTTAATCGCAATAACGTAGGATGGATAGGTCCCAATCAGTTTTATACTTAATCAGTTATAAAACACTTGCCATTGAAAGCACTTTTATGAATTTTTGTTTTTTATTATTTGAGTACGCGTTTAAAGTAAATTTTTGTTGAAAACAGAATTAGTAGACGATTAGATTGACTTTTTGAAAAATTTAAATAAAATTATTTAAAATATACGAGTACATTTTCTAAGAGCAACCATACTTCAAGCGTTTATAGAACATATAATTATACTATTTAATATTTTTATGCTGAGAGGAGTTATTAAAGCCATGCTATTTTTAGACATAGAACAAATTAAAACATTGTCCTGATTCACAAACTTACTTACTGTAAGGTAGAGTTGTATAAATGTTTGTCTGATTTCAAATGAGTTAAGGGGGGAAGTTTGGTATATATAATATGTAGTCTCTTTATTATTATTAAACTTAGAATATTTGTTTTAGTAAACTAGTGGATATATGCGGATTTGATAAAGTATGTTTTTTCAAAGATAATACGAAATAAATTAATATGTTTGTATTCATTTAGTTTTTAGCCACCCCAAGCGAAGAACATTGACGTAACTAAATTAGAGTTTGGGGTTAAAGGACTTTAGAAGCAGAAACAATTTAAATAAAAACGATCGTGTTGAATTGATTAGTTTTAAAGCTAGCTACAAGAAAAAACTTTCTTCATATAAAATAGTTACAAAGTCTTAATACTACATGATTGTTAAGATAAAATAGGTTTAAGATGCTTTAAAATATTCCTTGTAAGCTACAACTATATACTAAAATAATTCAGTTGTTCTAACTCTATTGTGAAGTAATTTTTATCCTTCAGCTCGGAGAATGAATGGCAACTTAATTTCCGTCAAAGGATACATCTAACACAGAAAACAGTTCCACGTTTATATCACCATATATCTGCAAATAATAGTAAATTAGGTGTAATTAATGATGGATTCAATCAAAAGTAGTATTTTATTAAAGTCAATTTATTCCAATCTTTGGATTTTACACCTTAATTAGTTTTGTTTTATTGAATTTAACTTTCTTTAGCAAAATAAATGATAAATTAATTAGTTACTGCTAAAATCCATTTGGGGGGACATATAGTTAAAGGAGTCACTCTCGTGGTGTACTAGACTGCTGATGGTGGGGAAATCGAGGTTCGAATCTCGGTTGGCTGTACTGAAAGTGGTTTTTCTAAAATAGTTTACCATGCAAGTGCGGGTACACTTCCTCCGAATATAACCTTCTTCATTTCTAAGACTATTCGCGTAATTTGTAGATAAGTGTATAACCTAAAGGGGAAGTAAGACACTGTGTTAAAAAAAAGTTACGGGTAAAATGTTGGCATTTAAAAAGCTTAAAACTTCAAAGAAGTTATGGTCCTTAAGTGACAAACAATGCATTGGAGATGTCCTTGGTCTAGTACAGGAATCCCCAATTATTTTTGATGGAGGCCCGTTTTAAAAACTCAAGATGACTCCGCGGTTCAGCAAAACTTTAACAGTGACTCAAGTTCAAGCCCTATAGGATTATAATAATTTACAAACGTGATGTTCTTTCATCTTATTATTTTACTTATTTATTATTGCTGGCCTTCCATGTCTACTACCTATCCACCACAGAAATAATATCATTTATTTTGTTTATCGCTATCTAGTCAAGGTTCTTAAAAATGTATCTGTGGTACGGATGCGGACCGGGGTTCCCTATTTGGTGACCACTGGTGAAGTAGATAGATAGCTAGAACCTAGATTCACAATTTTAAGAATATCATTCACGTCCGTTTAGTGTTACATCCTTCATGAACTCTCAAATTTTCTTTGTCATATTAACCAACCCAAGTTGGTAGTTCTGTGAACAGTAGATTTCACTCCCTGGATATTCTTGACTTAAGAAATTTAAAGGAAAGGTAAACTCGTAAAGCTGCCTACTTTAAAGAGACGTCCAAGGTCAGAATGGCAGAGGTTAAATCACTTGTCGAAGTTTAAGATGGTACAAATAAATAAATTAGATTTGAAATTTGAAAGCACTTATAAGCCCACAAACACATAGATATTCTATTTTATTTAATTACTACCGTGGAGTAAAGCAATCCATTATTAAAAGGTGTGTTTACATTAAGATAACATGTCCAATTTTTTTTCTAAATACAAAATTAATAAGCATTAAAAAATCTAATTAGATTTATTAAGAAGTGTCTCATGTGCTTATCGTTTTTACAATCCAAAGATGTCTCTTTGTATTTAAAGTTGGAATATTTCCTATATTTATTATTTATGCTTGTATTTAAATCTTATATTTTCCCTTGATGATCAATTTAGACAGAAAAAAAAATTGATTTTTATATACAATAGTGCGCAGAGAATAAAATTGTTGTTAACGTGGTTTAAAACGTCAAACTCGTAATAAAGATCAAATAAAATGCCCTGTGGGCTCGATCAAGTGCTTAGAATTTTAAATTCAAATCATTTTGCATGAGCTTTTAAAATAAACAATTTTTTTAGATACTTCATTCTTGAAACGTATTACCTGATCACAACACCATATACGTACTGTACTGTACATACGTCTTTTGATCTAGGTTCAAATAATCTCCCTGTCAAATGTATTTAAAATAGGTCCACACATTTTATAGTAAAAGTGGAACAAACTTCAGGAGACCGGACAAACGATATGCCAAACAGCCAAGTTAAAACATGAACTCTCTCAGCCCAGTCAATAGTATCGTTTCATTAAAAATAAAGATATCCATGTTTATAAAAGTTGAACGAATCCTATTAGAGATGTTTTATCTCTTTAAATTTATTTTTATAAAGAATAACTATAATACCAAGTCGAGAATAATTTGTATCAAATACTTTATCAACTGTGACAAGGTTAGTAACAAGTAGCTTTACCTTTTATAATCATAAATCTAATTCAATTTGGTAAATAATTATTATTATTATAGTGGCAAAAAAAAAGTGAAATGATTAATTTTTATTTTTAATGGTCTAATTAAGTTTTAGCATACATTCCATTGTTACTAAACAGCTAGCAGGAGCACAAGGCGTTACACCGGGGCAACGCATTTTCCTTGCTTCAAATAAACAGAAAAAAAACACACTTCATTTTATTATTTCAACCCAAATTTTAAATAATTTAAAAAAAAAACTAACCAAAAAGTTAGAATTTCAGCTTCAAGGTGCACATGTTCGTGCACAGGGGTACCAATATTATAATTTCACACCTCTCTCTATATTAGGTAGATATCGCACCAATGTTCATGACAAACAGACAACCAAACACACTTAATTTTATGAATATAGAGGATAGAAATAAATTTATATCCCTATAAATACTATTGATTTATAATTTGAGTTTATTAATTAAACTGTTTATCAGCTTACAACATCCGTATACGTTTATTTTGATGACTCATTGGCCTACCTTCAATTTATTCGTCTTCCAGAACCAATTTTACACCATTCAAAGGGGTTATTCAGGGAATCATCCACGTCATCCACGTTTAAAAAGATTTGTTAATGTTGTATAAGTAATAAACAATATATATTATCTACTTTCTCAAATTTTATCTTGAAACATCAAAACATTTTAAACACTCTTTACTATTAATATAATACTCGTGGCACCGCGTCCGTCGCCACCATAGGATTAGGAAGTTAGTCTAGATTAATGTATTATTATTATTATATTATTTTATTATTATATTATTATTATTATTATTATACCACGTATTACTACCCTTCCGGGTTATACGCACTTGCGCTAATGTGTAATGGTAGGGTGATTGTGAGATGAAATGGAGGACCTACAGTTTAACGTGGAATCCGAACCACGGGGAAGGCCTGGCATTCCCCACATTCACAATATGTCTTGTCAGAGGTGAAGGAAGGGTTTTGTAACCAGATACATTTGTGCCGGGACCTAGGATTGAACCCCGGACCCCAGCGCAAAAGTCCGACACCCTACCCCTAGACCACCAGGTCACCCTAGATTAAATGTAGCCGCTTTCATATATAGAGAGAATGATATACGATACACGAAAACCACATCAATATAGTCAGCAACAATTCGAAACCCAAGACTCTCTTGCAATGGCAAACCAAAAGATACTAGATTGATGCATATGTCCACGTAACCATTGTTACGGGGGTTATTAGAGTTTTCAAGAGTTATGTCTCACTATATCACCAATGGCTTTACTTCTACAACCTCTAACAAAACGCTGTGTTAACTTAATAGTAGTAATTGGTGTCGTAAGTTTCAATTACTGATGATAAGGGTGAACCCAACGCACTACCAGTTGAAAGTTGGTTCGAGATGTTTGTGTTGATAAGTTTTGTTAAGTTGTTAGCCCTGTTGTATCGCGTGCACGAGCCCGGGGCTAATTGGAAAGGCGTGATCATGATGAGAAGGCAAGTACTGGTGTACACACGGTTTTATTAAAGTTAAGTTTAAGACGTGGCTAAATGTTGTGGATGAATGTGTGAAAAAAGAAACATTAAAAAGTTTTAAGAATAAAAGAGCATGTATGACTTGGTGTGTGGATGGTGTTGAAGCGAAGGGCTATCAAGAATAGGAAAGTGTGGAGAAAGTTAGTGAAGATGTCTTAAGTAAGAAATTGTTATTTTTAGAGCTATTTGCACAGTCTCTTGCCTACCCATAAGGGAACAGTGTGACTAGTTATGTATGTGTATTAATTTTCTTTGGCCTTGAGACTGAATTTTCCAAAATTAATTTGCACTTTGGAAGAACAATGGAATATTGATGTATGGGAAGGTTTGAAGTAAATTTAATCTTTTAAGATGGGGGTGTAGTGAACGCGAGCTAAGGGCAGTGCTTTTGCAGTTTTTATGTCAAAACATTTTTTGGTTAAAATAAATTTAAAAATTCTTCGGTAGAAATATAGAGTTTAATTTTCTTTACTTGGTGATATCAACAGTTGTTGAATATCTGTCATGAACATAGTGGCATTAGATGACAACATTTTAAATGAAGAGAAAAAGTTGTCATTTAATTCCAGAACATCCTTGATAGATATTCAAGAACTTTTACTATCACCATATAAAAAAAATTAAGCTCTATTTTTCTATTGAAGCAATATTTGATTTAGTTTGGCGAAAATGTTTATTATATAAAAACTGCAAAAAAAAATTACCTTTTATCACGACTCATTAAATCCCCACTTTAAAGGTTTATATGTAGTATTAATTCAGACGTCAACCAATCCCCCATTTGACCTGAACTGCTTGTTATTTGGATACTGGGAAATCAGTTGACCTCCGAGACTAGACTATAAATACGGCTCTTATAATAAAACGTATTATTTAATCCTCCATATAATTAAAATTTCACTCGCATCGGTAGGTATGGTTTAATGCAAAGGCCACCAAACTTTTTGAGTCTGGGAGCTACTTTGAAAGGCCAAATTCTCTCATGAGCTACCATATTAAAAATTTAAAGTATCACATATTTTACTCTTATTGTAACCTGCACAGAGGGGTTGCCATCACACCTTTTTTCAATTGAAGGTGAGCTTTGTGGACCAGGTATGTTTTTTTATTTATTTATTAAATTTTGCACCGCGTCTTACTACCCGTTCGGGTTATACGCTTAAGTACTAATTACACTAATGGATTAGGAATTGGGAAGGTTGAATTAAAGGAAGTGAACCCGCGTTTGCGTGGAGGGAGAGTGGAAAACCATTTAGGAAAAACCACCCCCAGTTCACCCGACTGAGATTCGAACCTCGATCTCCCCATCCTCAGCAGTCGAGCTCAACACGACAAGCGCGTTAGCCAACTACGCCACAGAGGCGGGTGACTAGGTATTTTTATTTTTATTTTATTCAGTGTTTACAGGCCCGGTATCTTACAATCTTTAAATCCGGGCCGTTTTTCCACACAACTTTTATTTAATTTACACAATTTTAATATGAATTTCCTTTTTAACATTACAACACATATTTTGGCTCTTAACTTAAATGAAATTCAACTACCCTTAGCTCATTTGATCCACCCCGGGTATATTACGCCCCCGGTACCTCTCCCCCGCTAGGCCCTTCACAATGCCCGGGATTTCACTCCCGAGTCCGCCAAGCGCTCAGCAGAGGTGGGCGGGTGACTAGGTATGTAATTGTGATGGAAATCATGTTACAATTTTAGTAAATTTACTGTACTGTAAATGTACTTTTAACATTAGAAAATATTAGGTAGGCCTATTATATTTTTAAAAAATATTCAAAATGAAAGTTCAACAAATTGAAAAGAACAAACAAAATAGTGTGGTGCGTAATTTACTGAGAAAAATGTAGTTGATTTTCATAATTTTTTTTTTAATTTTGGTATCTGGTCCCTTAAATTCGAATTCCGTTATCAAAATGTTCATTTCTGAGGCTATTTCTGCATTTGTTGTTTGACCCCCTTCAGTTGAAACTGATTGCACACAGGTTGGTAGAGTGGAATAACACTTTCTCTCTGAGTACATTAGCCATAGCTTGATTATTTTTCTTCAAATCAGGAGGCCATTCAAACATATCTTAAACTGGAGGGAACTTTCACTCTTCAACGAACTGAAAATGCCGCCTTGAGCTACTGGTAGCTTGTGACAGTGGGGGACCCATGACGGGCGAAATGTTATAAAGAATGACTGATTCTAACATCTCCCTCTCCCTATTTCCTATATGACGTGACCAATAACTCTTTCAACTTAGCTCTTATGTGCAGTAAAGCAATTAGCTAAGAACTAAAATTTCCCAGTAATTTTATTACTAAGTTTAGTATGATGATCAATTATTTTATTAAAATGTATATTTTTTATTAATACTAAGTATTTTAGGCCAATGCACATATTTAATATTTTATTGTGACAGTGACTTATGTTTATTATGTTAAAATTACACACTTGTTAATTAAAAGTGTGTTTTTTCTTACAAATCATGCTTTTTATTATTGTGGTTATTAATTAATATTATTTTTATAAAATAAAAATACTGTTGTTAAAATTTTTATTCATTAAAATTACTAAATTTATGCTTGAAGGAGCCTCACGAAACCCATTCACCCCTACCCCCCAGACAACAGGACCTGGATCCGTGATCGTCCGTTTGGCCACCCTTGGTCTAATGCATAAGTATCGCTATATGCTGTATTCCTCGTGACGGGAAGGTTAAGGTTCGAATGCCGGCTGGGTATACTAAGGATGTTTTTCCTACATTAATTACCACTCTTCACACGTGTAAATACGTGAACAATTTATATACATTCTACCTTCCTCATACCCAATCCAATTACTATTTCGTTAGATGTGAATAACCGGGTAGTAAAACGCAATGAAAAAAAAAAGAAAAAAAAATATGTATAATTCTGAAGATAAACAATAAAGTCATAGCGATTAATTGGAAATTTATTTAAAATCCTATCGTCTAGTGTTTAGACTCTAATCCATATTGAGATTACGACTGCCAGATTTAAAAATAAATTACCGTATTACAAATTATTAAGGTAAGGTTCGGAGTTTACTAGAGTTAGGATTGATGATCAGATTTTTTATTTAAACTATTTGATGATAATTATTTCGGTTAGTTAGTTAATGAGGCTCGATCACATTAAGGTACTGAATATATTCTAATAAAATCATTAAAAAATTAAGTTTTTGAACTTCATGTGGCATAACAATTAATCAATAAAGAGTATACCAAGGTAGTATTACCTCTCTTATGTTGAGTATGGGCTAGAAAGCAGCTCTTTATTTAAATATATTCATTAACGTGCTCTATTTTATGTGACTTGCTTATCCCTGCGATAAGTGAGCATCAAGATTATGTCCACTCTCGGCACGCAATTTCAACACTGAATAATTTGTGACAAAGTTATGGGATAAATAATCTTTAGCAACGGGTACTACAATAATTCTTCATTGACGTTATAGTTAGAGTTTTGGAAGTTCATTTTAAGTTAATTTAATTGTGTAAGCTTCAGAATAATATAAGCCTATATTAATATTCAGGTGGTGATTACTATATTAATACAACAAAGTCTGATAAACATAAACAAGTAGTGATATAAAAATCATAAACAATAATTTTAGAGGTAGCACTCAGCCTGGAGATACATCAGTGGGTTGCTGGACTGAACATCAAGCTCATATAGTTTGGTTTTTCCAGTTCTCAAGAGGTTGAGTGCAGGATGGGTGTAATAATTAGGTTTCTCCTAAAATGGTTTTTACAACCTTCCTCTGTGCAAATGTGTGTACACTACCTTTATTTATTTATCACTTTTTATTAATTGTTCATACTATTCGCATACACAATACTTATTCTAAAGAGGTCGGGTTGAGGAAGGAAGAATTTTAAAGGCAACCTAACCACATTTGCTTGGAGAGAGAGTAGGAAACAATTTAGGAGAATAATCCTCAGTAGATCCAACCAGGATTTGAACTCCGATATCCCCGTCTCAGCATTTTAAGTGTCACTTTCCTCATATCTACCTCATTAGTGTTGTTAAATGTTGATAGCTCGGACGGTCGTTAAAATGCGGGGAGTTTTATAAAAAGGTGTTATTCATGTCTCAATATTTAGATTTATTTATAATAAAGATTAATCGAAATAAGTTGAAATAAATGAGCCCTGAGGTGAGAACGGAAAAAGACAACATAAAATAAATATCTTCAATTTCGCTGATAAGATATTGGACCCCTGTTCTCACAGATTAAGCCCATTAACTATATAAGCCCCTAATGGTGTTAATTTAACGAGACAACACGTATTTCACCACAAAACTTTAAATTTAAATAAAAGTTAAATGCAAAAGCCATCGTGTTCCATCTTTCTCTTCTTCGCCCAACATCATAGCCGGCTTGTGGCGTACGCTCGCATGTTGACTGATAATTAGAACGGGTTTGCGGCAGTAGTTATAACATGTAAGGGATAATGAATTCCTTCTGGTGGGGCCGCCCTTTCCTCTAAACCCTCCCCCCCACCTTCTTCTAATAACCCCTCTCCCCACCCTCTTCTATTCAGCAAACTGCTAAGACACTCAATTCCTTTTTTTTTTTTGCCAGCCACAAATACAAAGAGGAAATTTCCCCGTTTAATGACTAATTAATGGGATGAAATTTCTGATCGGGATGGTTTTAACTCTATATTATACCACAGTTAAATTGTCCTTTAAAACGTTGAGTTATGGTTGAACGACTTACTTACAGTAAATTTGGTGACCTGGTGGTCTAGGGGTAAGGTGTCAGACTTCTGTGCTGGCGGCCGGGGTTCAATCCTCGGTCCCGGCACAAATTTATCAGATTATCAAACCCTTCCTTCACCTCTGACAAGACATCTTGTGAATGTGGGGAATGCCAGGCCTCCACCGTGGTTCGGATTCCACGTTAAATTGTAGGTCCTTCATTTCATCTCATAATCACCCTACCATTACACATTAGCGTAAGTGCGTATAACCCGAACAGGTAGTAAGACGCGGTGCTAATAATAATAATAATAATAATAATAATAATAATAATAATAATAAAATTAATGTAAATTTAATAGTGGATTGATTATTCCATGTCTAAATTGTTCCTAATAATAATTGGGGAGAAATGATCTTGAATACATGAATCCAAAACCTTTAAAATGGTGTGTGTAGAAGTGAGGAATTATGGTGAAGTGTTCATTAGAAATTTTTATAACCAAAACATTTTGTCACAAATTTAAATCAAGTTAAATTTCTAGATTAATTTTCTTACACATACATGGTGACTATAAACGTTTTTAATTTAATTTTCATATTCAAATTTAGTGTTTTATAATTTTGAATACTTTTTTATAAAGCACTGCGTCTTACTAAATGTTCGGGTTATACGCCTATGTACCAGTTACACTATTGGGTAAGGGATTAGGAAGGTTTATTGAAAGGAAATTCACCCGCATTAGCGTGGATGTAGGGTCAGTTCACCCAACCGGGATCGAACCCCAATCTTCCTATCTTCGGCTGTCTAGTATAACACGAGAGTAGTGTTTTAGAATACCTATTAATGACACAGACCATAAACGGTATATGTAAACAAAATGTTAATAAGTTGTCAATATATGATTAAATTTAGAGATTTATAAGTTAATATCTTGAGTTATTTACATTTTAAAATTTTCTGATATAATTATTTATTAAGTTATGATCACCAATTAATGTGAATTATTGTGGAGTACAAGTGTCTATAGTAAATTAAAAGTATTTATAATGGTTTAAATAGCTAAGCTATTATATTTGTTAATTACGGTAATAGCCGCATCTAGATATCATATTCATTAAATTGAAAATGAAACTTGGACACGGGTTTGATTCTCGTGTCCAGGTGTCATTTTTCAATTTAATGAATATAAAATATTTATTTTTAGTAAAATAGGAGAAAGCTTCACAACTCTCTTTGATTTAAATTAATATTACATTATATACATTATAAATATGCATCAATTAATAAATAATAATAATATTTAGCACCGCGTCTTACTACCCGTTCGGGTTAACGCTTTAAGTACTAATTACGCTAATGAATTAGGAATGGGGAAGGTTAATTAGAGGAAGTGAACCCGCATTTGCGTGGAGTTAGAGTGGAAAACCATTTAGGAAAAACCACCCCCAGTTCACCCGACCGAGATTCTAACCTCGATCTCCCCGTCCTCAGCAGTCGAACTCAACACGACAAGCGCGTTAGCCAACTACGCCACCGAGGCGAGTAATATGCATCAATTCAGATCCCATTGTCATACCCTTAAACACACAAGCATATATACATGCATACATTCATGAATTGAATACATAACCTTTACTCTAGCATTAATTTTTTTGACAATGCATTGATGCATTAAACAAGAAGATGTTCCTGATAAATATGTTGGAATCATATATTGTTTGTTATAGGGGTGTCCAGATATAGATACAACCAATGTACTATCTTAGTTGGATTTAGTGCAATTGAGGATTTTATTTCAAGAACCAAACTTTATACCTATTTATTTTTAATTGTAATTTTAATGCCTTTAAACTTGTTAACATGAACTGTAAATTAGCTTTGATTAACATCAATTTAAAAATATTGTGTTTTTATATTTGACCTGCCTTTATAGAATCTTGAAATATTTTTTATTAATGGTGCATCATCTTTTATAGAAGATAAGTTGTTTTTATTAATAGATCTTAATATTCTGTGACTTTTTTCAGGCTCTTAATATAAATTAAAATTACATTGGTGAACCATCTGAATGTAGCTGGCAAGGATTCAAAACCCTATTGATTGGTGATCTAGAGTAAAATGATTCCAACGTCTAAGACCACTCTATTAACAATGCGAGAAATACTTTAGTTGGAAATTCCCAAACACAACTACTGGTAGATCATATTGTTGTAAACTACCCGACTATTACTGATAGTAAATACTTTCGTTGCTGACTATCCGACGATTGCTGGGAATAAATAATTTGGTTGGAGACCACCGCTTAACACAAATACTGGGTAGTACTTTTATCGGAGACCATTCTACCACCACCCCAGATAAATACTTTTGTTGGTCACCATCCTACCACCATCGTAAGTAAACACTTTTGTTGGGGATCATACTATCACTACTGCAGGTAAACACTTTTGTTGGATACTATCCTACACCACCTTAGGTAAATACTTTTGTTGGTGACCATACTACCACCACTGCATGTAGATACTATTGTAGGATACCATCCAATCATTACTGTGGGTGAATACTTTTGTTGGCGATCACTCAACAATTACCGTGGTTAAATATTTTTGTTGTAAGATACTCTTACTTGTAAATTGTCCATATTTTTATTTGTAATTTCTCACAATATAACTAATAGTTTCCTCTAAACCTTTTGTTTAAATTTATTGTATCCAAACAAATATAAATATTTGATTTAATGTGTTAATTCATTTAAAGTTCCTATATTGATTGTTAAACTGGAGACCAAGTACCCCTACCAAAGTTTCGTTGAGAATATGATTTCATATTTTTGTTGATAAGACAATGTTCGATTGCTATCAAAATTAATTTCCGTGAGTTACACTCACTGCCATTAAAAGAAGAAAAAAAAATCCAACCACGTCTTAGAATCCGCTCGGGCTTTACTTTACTGGGGTATGGATAAATAAGGTATAATTTCAAAGGAGATGTCCTCCTATTTGCGTGTAGGGAGAGATGGAAGAAATTTTGGCATAATAGCTCTCAGTACAGTCAGGTTCACCTCGAACTTTGATCTCCCCGTGAATGGCAAACCATACTAAATGAGCTTGGCATTTAGAGGGTGTGGGATAATAAACGAACGGTTTCATGATATGTGATTTCTCGCGAATAGGTGTCTTACTGCGTTGTGCGACTCAAATATTATTACTAGATAGGGTAATACTGAGAGCTTAGCTAAGGACTCATTTATAGTTTGTGCCCATTTGATTGGCCTTGTTTCAATAGCTACGATTGTTATTTACTTTATGGATCACTGTGAAGATGATATCAAATCTGATCAATTGCTCAAAAAACAAATATATATGGTTTGACACATTACAAAGTATTGCATTAAATCTTATAATCTAGTAACATACATGGGATATCCAAAATATAAATATTGTCTTTAGTATTAACTTATATTTAACTATATATAAACTACGGCCAGTGTATTATTACCCGTCAACATTATTCGAACAGTGAATGATTTATGTAACTGGGCAGAATGTTATGTAAAAGTGGAAGGATTTATGGTGAAATGAATATTCGGGTGAATACATCTCGGATATTAGTTGTTTTTATGTAATTAGTGTAAAGAATGAAGTAGTATCAAAAGCGGTAAATATGGAAGTATATAAAAGTGAGCTAACACCAAAATTGTTTTATGGATGTGAAGCGTGGGTTTGTCAGGAAAAATACAAGAGAAAAATGAATGCGGTTGTATTGAGATATCTAAGAAATGTAAGTGGGAAAACTCGTATTGAAAGAATCACTAATGACTGGGTGCTGAAGGAGTTCTGTTAAAAGGGAATTCAATAAGTGAATGTGAAATAAGTGTCTTACGTTGGTTTGGGCATTATGAGAGGAGGAGTGTGGATTGAGGAACGAAGCAAATATATGAAGGTAGGGTGTGTGGATCAAAAAGAAGGGGTAGCCCATGTAATACATGATTAAATGTTGTAGACGAATGTGTGAGAAAGAGTAACATTGAGAGATTTGAAAATAAACGAGCGTGAATGAATCGGTGTATAGATGTTTTTGAAGTGAAGGGAGTATGCAAGGGAAGGGGAAGTGTGAAGAGAGTTAGTGAGCATGTGAGAATGTATTAATTATGAAGTTGTTGTTTTTTGAGCTTTTCGTACAGTTTCTTGTTCACCCCGTAACAGAATGGTGTGAATAGGCATGTATGTATACTAATGTGATAAAGACTAAAAAGATTTAGATTAGAGATAGTGTGCCACATTCATGTGTAGGAAGAGTAGAACATAATTTAGGATTAAAACATTTCAGTGCGCTTGAGAAGGAATCGACCAAACTCCTCACTGTAAAACAAGACTAAATATTTTTTAAAGTATTTGTGTGTCCACCAAAACGAGATTTATTTTGTTAATATCTGGTGGCTACCCTATTCAGTTGAACAAATGATCTAATTAACGTGACACTCTCGTGTTAGGCTGTTCTGCTGATGACAGAGGGATCGGGGTTCAAAACTAGGTCAGATCGATTGAGAGTGGTATTTCCTAAATGGTTTCCCACTCTCCTTCCACACAAATGTGGGTGGCTTCTCTCTAACCCATTATAGTAATATTATCTTACATGCGTACAACCTGAACAGGTAGTAAGACGTGGTGATTAAAAAAACTATTAGTTCTGTGGGCATTCCACCTCGCTCCCTCCATATTCTTATCATCACTGCAGTCTTAAGATCGCTATTTGAATTTCAACTTGATATATTTTTATAATTTCCAGTTTAATATGAAATATATATATATATTTCCTTGGTGATCAAGTTATACAGAAAACAAATGAATACTGTAGTCAATAGTGTATTATATTCATAAGGAATAGCCATGATTTGCGTGATTTAAGACGTAGGTCTCACAATATAATATATCAAAATTTAAAAAAACAATACGTCCTAGATGCTCGATCGATTGCTTAGAGTTATAATTTAAAAACACTTGAGTTAATGGAACATCTTTTTGAGTGACCTCCATTTTTAAACGGATATACAGATTTACAAACCATGTACAGTACATATATCGTTTAGCGTAGATTCAGGGAATGTCCCTGATAAATTTCGTTAAGATTGGTCGACACATTTGATAGTTATTGTGTAACATAGATCCTGACAGAAAGATGAATAGACAGGCAAAGGAATTAATGAAAATTGTAAAGGTTAGAACTGAACCTCGCTTCGATCGGTCGACTATTATTTTTCCCAGAATCCCCCACCCCTCTTTTTTTTCCTTATGCACCTAAAAACATAACGCGACGATACAGTGAATGTTAACTATACTTAAATTTATTTTATTTCATTATATTATAAAATAATATACAATGCTTTGCATAGAGTTTAACCTTTTTATTTTTTTAAATAGCAGAGTTTTATTTGTGTCAGAGTTATCGATTAGCCTTACTTTTATGAATAAGTTTGGGGTTTAAATTTATGATTAGTGATCTGAAAGATTTTTTGTTGCCATTATTGTTTCCATCTACTCTACAGGAATGTTCTGGTTAAATACATGAGTAAATTTACCTATTTACTCCTTTGTTAATTTGTTGTTACTTTGTGAACAGAGTCTAAGTATCCGTTAGGAATATACACATATTTTTTATAATAGGACAGAGGGTAGAATAAAATGTAGCCGAAGCTGCGTGGAGGGAGTTAAGAAATAATTTGTGTGAAACCATCCTCAATCAAGGATTAAAATCCTATTCTCCCCGTTATTGTCAATTCAGTATATTGTAATAATTACGTCTTAGAAGTTTCAATCACCAAAGCAGGTTCTTATGTTATTAAATTAGTATAAGTCGTGGATAGCCAGAAGAGAAATTTACATCTGAAGCATCAAACTTGAAATAAATTAAAATTTGATTTATCATATAATTTTAAGTTCTAGTTAACTACCATATTTAAAATCACAAGTATTTAGTTTGATTATTTATAAAAAAACAAATTCAAAGGACATTTTGTGAAGACCCTTATTTGTTCAATACTTCGAATTTTTTTATTTTCTCCGTTTTTCTCGTAAACGTGAAGGCAGAGGTGGTCAACCAGAATTTACATATGACTCTTATTCGATTCCGGGTGGCATTATCGAATATATTTACTATTCATATAAAATATCATCTTTCTTTATAATCTATATAATATATATATATATATATATATATATATATATATATATATAGAGAGAGAGAGAGAGAGAGAGAGAGATTTTCTGGCTGGACATTAATTAAAAAAGTATCGTTATAGGTTAAAACAGTATATAATGTGTTGTTAGGTTGTTATAATCAGTATATTTAGAAAGTATGCGTTAGTTAATGGCTAATATTACTTTTTAAATAGTAGATATTTGAGATTTCTGGGTGGGTTTTTAATGTAAGCGAATCGTTCTAGGTTAAGATAAATTTATATGTTATATGTTATTATTATGTTTTGAAAATACACTTTAATTACAGCTTATATTTCTTTTTAATTAATACAGTTTTAGTTTTCCGGCTGGGGGTATTTTGTAAGCAAATCGTCCTAGGCCAAAATAATTTGGTCATGTGCTGTTATAATCAGTATGTTTAGAAATTACGCTAATCAAATCTAAAACAGAACAACTAAAGGTTAATTACAAGCCCAACATTACTGATCATATATCGTGCATGAGAGTGATATTCTGATGCAGTTATATTAGTTGTCGAAATTTAAAGTTATTTGTTCAAATGCACAACACTTAAAAACGTTTTGTATTATCAGTATATGTTGCCTAAGGATTTGCATATATTGTAGTGCATATTCCATCACATGAAATATGTTAATTTATTAGAGTGGTTTGTATTAAAACAGGTTTATCTTAATTACCTTAGAAAATATATAATTATAGGAAGATTTTAACATTAATTTATTCAATATTAATTTAAAATGTATAATCATACCATTTGCATAATAAATATAAGGCAAAATAAACAATATTTCTGCACGTCATGTTCGCTTAGAATTATGTTAATTTAGTTTTAAATTTTTTCAACATTAATTAAATTAAAAATACAATTATAAAATACAATTGACCCGAATCCGTGGGTGTACGGCCAAACTTCAGTCTTGCCTGATCTAGTTTGATGGTGGGGGAGAGGTTGGGGTTAGAATCCCGATCTGGTGGTTTTCCTAAATTGTTTCCCCTCTTCATACGAGCAAATTAGGGTAAATTTAATATTTATTTTTTCCTAACCATATAGTTTAATTAAATTCATAAGATCCGCATTAGTGGACACACGGAATAAACACCAAGATCGTCTAGACTGTCTTACGGTATTAGGAAGGTCAGAATTTGAACCCAGATCAGGTATAATGAGGTTATTATTTTACAGAATGCTTTTCCAGCTATCTTTCACATAAATGCGAATACATTTCTTCTGCCTTTTATTATCTTCCTTCTACCCTATATAGTAGTTAAATGGGAATAACTCAGACAGGTTGTAAAATGTGGTATTTTTTAGAATACATTTATGAGATATTAATAACCCACTCCAATGGACGAATGACATAAGATCTCACTCTCGTGTTAGACTGTCCTGATGATGATTCGAAGATAAAGACTCGAATCCCGATCGGGTCTACTGAAGGTGATTTTTCCTAAAATTGTTCCCCATCTCCTTCCAAGCAAATGTGGTTAGATTATCTATAAAATGTTTCCTTCCTCATCCCTACCCTATTAGAGTATTAACATATGCGTATAACCTGAACGGTTAGTAAGAAGCGGTGATTTAAAAACTATTAATGTCTAAAAGTTTAGATTGATTTGTATTATTAGAGCTACCAAACCCTTCCTTCACCTCTGACAAGACATCTTGTGAATGTGGGGAATGCCAGGCCGCCACCGTGGTTCGGATTCCACGTTAAACTGTAGGTCCTCAATTTCATCTCACAATCACCCTACCATTACACATCAGCGTAAGTGCGTATAACCCGAACGGGTAGTAAGACGCGGTGCTAATAATATATATATAATGTATTATTAGAAATATTTTTCCTCATCAATGTTTAAACTTTGAAATAGCCATGTGACACATGTGAAGTAAATGGTTACTTTTGATCGTAACGAAGGTCCAACATGACATTTACAAAGTGTCCTAATGCTAACATACATCATTAGTCATTACTCATGAGTACATATACGAAACAGCACGTTTTCAAACTTGTGACGTGCATTTTAAAACACTTCTACATCCATCATTTCTCACCTGACTCATTTTTTTTTTTTTTTCGTACGGGATAGCATTATTTTGTCACGGTAACCCCAAACATGTAGTACAGCTATCCTGAGTGGCTAGACTTCGGCACAAATACTTTTTCAATTATAAGAAAGAGAAAAATAACGCAAAGGAAAAGAGGATAATTTTCTAGCACTTTGTTATTGTTAGAAACAGAAACATAAATTAATCCATCATGTTTTGTGACGTTTACTTTTAGTATTTTTTTTATGTGAAGAATGTGGAAACCAAGTTTATTATATTTGATGGTCTTAGAGTTTTACTCTATAAAACATTCTGTTATTTATTTACAAAATAATACAATTTTTTTTTAAGTTAACATGCTAGTTTTTGAAATAGAGAAATAATTTAGTAAACTTTCTCCAAACAAAAACAAAGATTAACTTCTCTAACCAATTTTATTAGTTATATTATATTTAATTAATCATCATTAGTAATTTCATTTTGCCGATTTGTAAAAATTAATATGAAATAGGTGTCGGACTTCTGTGCTGGCGGCTGGGGTTCAATCCTCGGTCCCGGCACAGATTTATCTGATTACCAAACTCTTCCTTCACCTCTGACAAGACATCTTGTGAACGTGGGGAATGCCAGGCCTTCACCGTGGTTCGGATTCCACGTTAAACTGTAGGTCCTTCATTTATCTCACAATCGCCCTACCATTACACATTAGCTTAAGTGCGTATAAACCGAACGGGTCGTAAGACGTGGTGCTAATAATAATAATAATATGAAATACATTAGCAATCGATTAATATGTTTCAAAAGAAGCAATACTTTTATCTGTATTCAGTCTATAAGATTTTTACCCCTAACTAGTTACGAAGCACAAACATGGCTAAAAGTTCAAATTAACTTAATTTTCAGTTAAGTGTTTAAAATAACCTCAAGAGATGTTAAACTTCTAGAATATGATTTCTATATCAGAGGTTGCTTCCAACTTTAACTCCATTCAACTTTTTTTTTTATATACATATAAAAGAAAAGAAAAGAAAATAACTCCAACATTTTACTTTCTTGTTTTTTTTATTGAATTGATACAAACAAAAAATCTTTTTCAACTCTCGAAGAAAGAAAAATATTGTCTTGTTTGATGGTCTTCCTGTTTGAGTGACGACACTATGAAGTCCGTTTCCCATTTAGCTTGCTAGCTGTGACGTCATTCATTGATAAAACAAATGCTAAGGGCAGCTTTCTATTTTTAGCATCGCGTCTTACTTCCCGTTTAGGTTATACACTTATATACTAATTATGCTTATGGCTTTAGGGATATGGAAGGTTACATTTAGAAGAGTGTATCCGAATTTTTGTGGAGGGAGAGTGGTAAACAATTCAGAAAAAAACCACGCTCAGTACACCCAACTGAAATTTGAAGCCCGATCTCTCCTTCATCGCCAGTCTATTCTAATGTAAGAGTAGCGCCTTAGACCATGCGGCAAACGAAGAGGGTACCAACATTGTTATTTTTATATTTTTACATCGCATCTTACTATTTTTTCAAAATATCCGCATTTAATTACACATATTATTATGATGAGTAAGTTAAAATTTAGAATAAATACATCCACATTTACGTGGAGGAGGAGGAGTGGGAAGAAAATTAGGAAAACCACATTAACTGGGATTCGGGCCCCAATATCGGGAAGAATGTAAGAGGTCTAAATATTGTTGTGGGTGCCCAACAATGCGTTTGTTCTTTTAATACTAAATATAAATCTTTTTTGTGCTTTAAAATGGACGAAATCTTATTGTAAGCACAAAATACGTAAAATTGTAACTCTTTTCTTTAAACTGGAACTTTACTATATCTATTTGCCTAATTAATATGATAAAAATTATCACTAATAATTAATTAAAAAGTATATATATATATTTGGGCCTACCATTATAATATAAAATCATTTAAAAAATAAAATATGTTTACTGCATTGATTTTTAAATAAGTGAATTTATGTTTTAGACGATTTATTAATACATTTTTTAATGTTAATTTATTTCTTAACATCGTAGAGTCTGTAATGTCCCTGATTTGACCCTAAAGAATATTTTAAGGCATTGACAATATTCTCCTCTTAATTACATATACATAGTGATATATATAAAATATTAAATTTATATTTCATTACTTGGTGCTTAAAACAAGTCTTCTTCTAAATTATTCATATATGATAGTTACCAGATTCTAACTGGGAAATTACTAGTTATTTCTTGCTGCTAAGTTTACGCCCTGAATTTAGGAGGCATCAGCTACTGTAACTAACTTCAGTGTGTGACGTAAAGTTGAGTCAAAATTACATTATAGAAGTCTTTTAGAACTTAACTTCCTGCTCTGGAACAACCCAGAACATTGTAGATGTTCAATTTGAGGCAGTGTCCGGTTCTCGGCCATTCTGTATCCTTCTATACGTTTTCACGAATTAAACATTCTAGTAAGTTCCATTGAACTGAGGTATATCACGTGTGGGGTACTCTCATAGCGCACTGTAATGTCAGTCATTGTCTCGGACGGACGGGTGGCAGGCGCTCGTCTAGATTGTATGCAACATGGTCATTTTTCTATACAAGTATCAATAATTATCATTGAATAAACCAATATAAAACTCTATCTGACGTTAGTTATTTTTATCATAAAAAGTGAGGCACAATGTAGGGGAGTGATCATAACTATTTTAAACGTAACAAATGACGAAACAACCGCGGGACAGTTAAACAAGTAAAAACCCCGTAATGTTATAAATTACTTCCAAACGTGGGGCATTTATAATCAAAAATATTACGTAAGGTAAACAATTGGCGGCCCAACGTGGACCGGCTATAAGAACATAAAAATTGGTGACCACCAGTGGGACGTAACAATTGGCGTCCAAACGAGGGGCCCGTTATGAGAACGTGACAAATGGCGACCAACAGTGGGGCGTAGCAAGTCCAATAACTTGCTATTCAATTCTATTCCTACCTCTTTCAGGCTGTCCACAAATCAAGCCAAAAATAACGAACCTAATGAAACAAAAGGATCTTGCTTATTAAACACACAACTAGTACGGAGGAGAAACAAATATATAGTGTAAAATCAAACCCTCATGCTTAGAGACGGAATTTAAAACTTGGTATTTTATAAAATTATCAAGCAAGATGGCACTGAGCTATATACCAATTTTCTAAAGAAGAAACATGATCTGACATAAACTCTACTAGATATACATTAACGTATTTATTACGTCAATTCTTGTGATCTGAAGCTGTCGATTTATATACATATCGTAAATACCTGGCAGACTCTGTGGTCTAGTGTCCAGAGTTCCTAGTGATAGATCTAGAGGTCCCGGATTCTATTTCCGGCGATTATAGATTTTTCTGTGAAGCAGTGGATTTGGAATGTGATCAACTCAGCCTCGTGAGGACAAATGAGGAGCTTCTTGAATGAAAGAGTAAGGGATGCGGTCTAGAAAATTGAGATTAGTGGATCGACGGATTGTTCTGAACACAAGACATCCTCTACCACCAACAGATGGTAGCTTCTCTGTCGGTATATCTCGATTGTGGGCTGACGAAATGGAGTTTCTTTTATCAATATCTAAAAAACCATTATTACTATAGTAAAATATTATCAATGTTGACTGCAAAAATACATGTTTGTGTTTTATAAACATTCCTTTCCATCAAAATTCTACTAAAGCAATTCGCGAGGCTAATCGATGATGTTTCTGTGACAAACTTGAATCACTATAAGGTTTCAATGTTTGAAAACTTCCACACAATAAAACTCATAGTAAAAACTAAATCAGTTTATAATGGTTTATTAGTTTCTACAAAGATAGATTTGATTAAAAAAAGTATATAATTTAAAGCTACTAAACAATTGAATCGTTTTGCTTAAAATAATTTGATATTGTTAAATTAAAAATTGCTCTTCTTTTAAAAATGATATAATTTAATAAAAATATATTTAAATATTTAAAAATATAGCTATGCTAAGATGTTTAGTTTTTTATATTCCAATTATCTAACACTAAGTAACTAAGACGAGAAATAACATTTAAAAAAAGTAACTTACTTACTTAATTATTCTATGACACTAGGACCTTGAAAGTTCATTGAAGCACTTACAAAAGTACGCCACTCATCCCTATCCTGAGCTGGTTCTATCAAGTTCACCTCATTACACCCTAACTCTTTCAGGTACATTCTAATATTATGCTTCCATCTGCTTCTAGGTCTTCTCAATGGTCTTTTACCATTGGGTTTGCCAGGCAATACCATGAACAAGGTTCTAGAATCTCCCATTGGCGCTGCATGTCATGGCCACCGTAATTTACGAGACTTGATTATCCTAGCGATGTCTTGTAATTAGAGAGGGTATGTAACTAATCATTATGTAACCTCTTCCACTCGCCAGTATCTTCATCCCTTTTTTGGACCAAATATCTTCCTAAGCACCTTGTTTTCGAATACATATTTTTTTATAATATAGAGTATGAGATTACTTACACACACAACCGGTAAAATTATTATTTAGTATACTCGTATATTGTGTATTAAACTTATTTTATAAAAACATTAAAAATGTAAAAACATTAAAAGTAAAAAACACAGAAGGCATGCTAAAAAATTAATTATAATCAATCCATAAAAGCTAAACAATTATTTTAAGTTAATATAATAAGTTACATGCCCAAAGATAAATTTAAAAAATTTAAAAAATCTAAATAATGTGTAAAGCCATTTTCATCAGTTTTTTTTTAAAGAGAGGATATGACCCATCATGTTCATTGTCAGTCCCAAGTGTTTGTGACCCTTTTTAATGTTAACTTTTTTTTAGTAAAAAAATGCTGTTTTTTAATGATGTACCTAGCGAGTGAGTTTATAGAAGCGTGTCCTAAGGGTAGATATTGTAGTAGTCTGGACGCAGGCTGCCTCTCGACGAAGTAACTTACCTTCTACTGATTTATACACCCCTCTATGGAGGAGGGAGAGGTCGGGCGAAATGGACCAGGTCACGGGCGGCCACCGAGGTCCGCATATTTCAACCTTTTTATCTTTTCCGGAACGTTAGGAAAGAAAGATGTATCTACTGTACATTAACCATAGGGTGATACAAAGAGTGGAAAACAGGGTTGAACTTTTTTTTTATTCAGGTTTAAAACTTGTTGAACGCCTCTGGAGTTTTTTTTATCTGCCCCCACGTCTTACTACCCATCCCAGCTATCGATGTTTAATTACACTAGTGGGGTAGGTACGTAGAAGGTATAATATAGAGAGAAAACTACCCGCATTTACGTGGAGATGGAGTTAGTAAAAAAAACACTCTGAACACACCCAACCAAAACTCTATACAACTTTAATTAGATGTGATAGATTTATGTATCTAATTTAGTTTAATAAAGGCATATAACCCGAATGGATAGTAAAATGCGATGCTATGAATACGTGAGAAAATTAACCATTGCTAAATTAGTACTAGTTTATTTTCCTTTTGTTAAGTATCCTATGTTTGGGGTAGTTTAGATTCAATTTCGACGAATTTAAATTTTAGAAAAGTTGACTTTTAAACAAGATATATCTTCATTTAAAAAAATGTGGTCTTTCCTAGTCAGAGTATTAATGGCATATAAACGAAGAAGGGATTACAATAGGAATATGTCTGCTAAAGTGTATCATATCCATTTAACACATATTAATCTATATTAGTTTTGAAACACTATTTGTTAATTAATGCATTTAATTACTTAATCTTTTGAATATTCTTACTTTTGAATATCAAAATTAATGACCTAATAATTGGTGTAGCATTGTTATGGATAAAGCATATGTATGGACCAAATATCAAAAACTAAACCCAAAGAAATGATTTTATTTATAACCAAGTTTGATCGATAGCGATTTGGATTGAAACATGCTTGATTTTATTGCTTCCTTTGATAGTTTTAATATTACGTCATATGAGAGTGTGTTGTATGTTCCAGGACAACTAGTGGTCCACCCTGTAACTCAGCATGTACCAGAGTTCCTGCTACCACCATAGTGCCATAGTGACAGTATATGAGAGTTTGTTGTATGTTCCAGGAATACCTGTGGTCCACCTTGGAACTCAGTATGTACGAGAGTTCCTGCTACTACCATAGTGCCATAGTGACAGTATATGAGAGTGTGTTGTATGTTCCAGGAATACCAGTGGTCCACCCTGTAACTCAGTATGTACCAGAGTTCCTGCTACTACCATAGTGCCATAGTGACAGTATATGAGAGTGTGTTGTATGTTCCAGGAATACCAGTGGTCCACCCTGTAACTCAGCATGTACCAGAGTTCCTGCTACTACCATAGTGCCATAGTGACAGTATATGAGAGTTTGTTGTATGTTCCAGGAATACCAGTGGTCCATCCTGTAACTCAGCATGTACGAGAGCTCCTGCTACTACCATAGTGCCATAGTGACAGTATATGAGAGTTTGTTGTATGTTCCAGGAATACCAGTGGTCCACCTTGGAACTCAGCATGTACGAGAGCTCCTGCTACTACCATAGTGCCATAGTGACAGTATATGAGAGTTTGTTGTATGTTCCAGGAATACCAGTGGTCCACCCTGTAACTCAGCATGTACCAGAGTTCCTGCTACTACCATAGTGCCATAGTGACAGTATATGAGAGTTTGTTGTATGTTCCAGGAATACCAGTGGTCCACCCTGTAACTCAGCATGTACCAGAGTTCCTGCTACTACCATAGTGCCATAGTGACAGTATATGAGAGTTTGTTGTATGTTCCAGGACAACTAGTGGTCCACCCTGTAACTCAGCATGTACCAGAGTTCCTGCTACTACCATAGTGCCATAGTGACAGTATATGAGAGTTTGTTGTATGTTCCAGGAATACAAGTGGTCCACCCTGGAACTCAGCATGTACGAGAGCTCCTGCTCCTACCAGAGCGCCCTGGACCTGAAGCGGGTGACAGCGGCATGTCCGCCTCCCATGGCCTCCATCAAGAGCGAGGACTGCATGAGCGTAGGGGTGGGCGCTGGACTCAGCAGCACGGGTGACTGGGCTGGTTGCGCGTATAGGTTCGCCTGCAACTCGTCCACTTTTGAGCAGCTCAAGCAATCCGTCGAGAAGGCCAAGGCGGCGTTACAAGACAGGGGCGGCTACCTCGCTGCATCCAGCGCGTTCAGCGACCTCGCCGCATCCACGACGTCTTCCTTCGCGCCACCTCCGAGGAGTGTAGCGAGCTCCACGCACGATCCTCTGCAGGACATCCGTAGGGATGACAATATCTCGACTGTCTCGGAAAAAAGGACGCACGGTGAGTGTTGCAATACATTGTTAATGTAATGGTATAGGTGTGCTCAGGGTGTTGCTGATGCGGTTGCCAGTTGGAAGACGAAGGGGTGGGATCAGCTCACATCCGTCTAAATTTTGATTTTTAAGAATCAATTATAATAAATTTAAAACATGAAGAATCAAGATTTTATTTTACAATGTTATTCTTTGGAAAACATACATTATTAACTACCTACAATGCCATCCGCCAACTGAAGGGTACAATTTTTTTTTTTAACTCGTCCATAATGTCATCCACGCCCGTATTACCAACCAGCCTTGGTTAGATTAATGAGAACATAGGTTGTTGTAGCAGGATCTCAAGCCTACATTAACCAATACCCTTGGAATATCCATCTACATGGTTTCTAACGAAAGATAGCCACTGCATTTGTTTGTCACTCCAACCTTTCCCGTTTTTTCTTATTTTATTTGTTGCTAGTGGGAGTATCATGGTAACCATGGCACCCACGCTGCGCATGCCTGTGGTTAATGGATTGGATATCAACGACTTGTATTGTAGTATTGTTGACCTCGGTAATCTTGAATACAGTGTTCACCTCAGGACCCAAAGCTCGTGGGTTCAAATCCAGTTGGGGTTGATGGATTTTTCTTGATCGTTAAAAGATCCATAGTATAACTTCCTTAGGAGGGAAAGTAAAACCGCTGGTCCCCCATGTCAATTGTGGCATGTGAAAGAGCCATGGAAGGTATGTGAAAATACCTTTCCGGCAAAATTGGTGGGCTCTTTCGCTCTCGTTAATAGAAATTATCGTATGCTGATATGATCAGCTGGTTCATAAAGTGGACGTTAAATACCTATTAAATATTATTATGGTGATACCTTTCAAGAACGTTATAAAATTCATCTATGCGGAATTTTCTAAGCTGTGGTAATTCTTCCCAGGGGTATGTTATCGATTGTATGGCACGTGCACGTTTTAACGCGACACTCAGTTCTATTAATAGTTTGAAATACTCATTAAAGCAGATTTTGACATGATAGCGTGTACTTTTATAATAATTTATCTTACTCTGTCAAGACTTTGTTTATCTTGCCACTAAATCTTTATTATAATTTGGTACCACCATTTATACTTTACAAGATGGCTTTTTTTTTCAACCCACATCTGGACGGGGTTTGTTGGTTTAAACCAGGTATTGGTAACCTGTTTGATATCGTGAACCGTAAGGGCATTAAAATAAATTTGGTGGGCCAGTTTTAAAAAAATATCAGGCAAAAACTTTCAACTTTATATTTATTATATAGTAATTAGTTACTAACTAGACTGATTGTATATTACATTTAATATGAATAATTTAATAAAGCTACCTATAATCATTTTAAAAAGGGAAACAATTTATTAACCTCTAATCGAACTTCCTTCTCCCAATCCACCAAAACGATTAAGACAGTGATATTAGTGTTCTGTTTCTATAATCAAAACGTCTTGATCCCAGCCCGACCTATCACCATTTTTGCACAAATAGTATCGGAATGATGAAGGTAGAGTTAGAGGAAATGTATTTGAATATGTTTGAAAGAGGAGTAGGAATTAATTTGGAGAAATATCCTCTTGTTCATATTCAAGACGTACATAATGTTACACTGAACAGTGGGAAATAAAATTCACCTTTTGGGTGGCAGCACTTTCACCAACTCGCTGTTACTTCTCCCTTTCTTAATTTGGTTCGTGTGAGTCCATATACCCACCAATAGCACAAGTTGGTTAATCTAAAATAAATAACGTAATATACAGACACAAGGTACAAACTCTCCTACGTTCACTGGAACTGCAAGCTAAGTGTTGATTGGACAGAGATTATAGAGTAATGAGAAATGCGAGCGTAGCTAGTATTAGAATTAAACCACTATTAAACTTGAACCAACTTCTGTAGCAGCATAGTCTAAGGTGTCATTCTTGCAACAGATTAGACTACCGATGATAAATAAATTGGGGCTCAAATCCGGGTTGGATGTACTGAGGGGGGATTTCCTCCCCACGCAAGTGTGGGTATACTTTCTCTCAACTATCTTCTTCATACTTAACATATTAAAGTAATTAGTACGTATGCAAATAACCCTAATGGGTAGTAAGACGCAGTGACAAAAAAAAACACTTGAAATGCTGCACAACACATCATTCGACTTCCGCTTAAAATAGATGGAAATTAAATAACATATTTCATCAAGCGAGTCAAATCTCAAAAAGAAGATAAATATTTAAATATTAATATTATTATTATTATTATTATTATTATTATTATTATTATTATTAGCACCTCGTCTTACTACCCGTTAGGGTTATACGCTCTTACTATAATGTGAAAATGGTAGGGTGATTGTGAGATGAAATGGAGGACATACATTTAACGTGGAATCCGAACCATGGTGGAGGCCTGGCATTCCCCACATTCACAAGTTGTGATTAATACACGTCTTGTCAGAGGTGAAGGAAGAGTTTGGCGATCAGATAAATCTGTGCCGGTACCAAGGATTGAGCCCCGAACTCTAGCACAGAAGTCTGATGACGGGCCTAATTGATATAACCCAATCTTAGTCCGAACTTACTTAAACTTGATCAATTTTCTCGTACAGAGACTATACGTATGTTTTTCGTTGAAACAAATAAACGGAATTATCGGAACTTTAAAAACTAAAAAACTCACTCATAAACGAGTTAAATTTTTTTTTTTCTTCTCTCTATTAAAATGTGAACAAAATGAAATAGACGTGTCATAAAGAACAAGAGACACACCGTTAAAGTTGTTTTCATTGTTAAGTTGGTAGTAATGGGGGAGGGGAGAAGAAGTGACGCTAGTACTTAAATCCCTTCTCTTCTCCCCTCCCCCCCCCCCTTATCAAAGTTATAACCTCCATATAAAAGCAACGCTCCATTTGCTCCTATAATGGGAAGCAACGCAGTTAATGCCCATTAAAAAGTTTGATCCTAGCTAGCTTGGTCTGGCGACACACCCTGAGGTAAAGCAGGAGAGGGAAGGATTATATGGTAAAGTTGTAACCTCGTCTAGCTGATTATACTTCCCTGTGCCAAGAAAACACAGCAACATAAACCTCTTCTCCTGGAAATCTGATAAGGAAGGAAACTTTACTTCTTAGATAAGATTCAGGTTTCTGAAATACTCCTGAGCTACCAGCTACTGCTAATCACATCAAATTAAGATGTTTTCATCTCTTGGATAGAATCGATATAAAACACAAAATAATAAGAAACAAGAAACGATTAAGTAAAGCGGCGTTAGGTTTATATTAGTTATGTATCTTAACTGTTAATGACCCATATCCATGGCATAGTTAGCTAACGCACTAGTTTCGTGTTGAGATAGACTGCCAAGGACGGGGGGATCAAGGTTCGAATCTCAGCTGGGTAAACTAGGGTGTGGGATTGTTCCTAAGTGGTTTTCCACTCTCCCTCCACGTAAATGTGGGTTCACTTTCTTTAAATTCAATCCTCCCTATTCCTAACCCATTAGCGTAATTAGTACTTAGGCGTACAACTCGAACGGATAGTACGACGTGGTGTTAAAAGACTTTTAATGTTTTATTTGTTATTATTAAAATATATTATTATTAGCACCGCGTCTTACTACCCGTTCGGGTTATACGCACTTACGCTAATGTGTAATGGTAGGGTGATTGTGAGATGAAATGAAGGACCTACAGTTTAACGTGGAATCCGAACCACGGTGGCGGCCTGGCATTCCACACATTCACAAGATGTCTTGTCAGAGGTGTAGGAAGGGTTTGGAAATCAGATAAATCTGTGCTATTAAAATATAGTTTGGACTATAATGTCAATTACTTACGAACTATTTTTTAATGTACTAGAAATAGTTCCGTTCTTGATTCCTTTAGTCCTTCACTTAAGGTGGGATGGAAGGGAATGCGAGAAAAAGCAAGTGTTTTTACAATTTTTTTGGACAAAATAAATCAAATATTACTCCAGTGCCAACATAGAGTTTAATTCTCTTCACATGGTGACCTCAAAATTTCTTTAAAATATCTACCATCCTACCAATCTTACTAATAATTACGTCCTACTAGTTCTATGTGTCGTGATGACAAATTATAATTGATCAACCTTTTATCTTGAGTATGCTTCAGTTATGTAAGCTTCACAAATATCACACCAGATAATAAGTAATAATTGGAAAGATTAGATCGTCTAACATAATTTAAATTAAAGAATATTTTCAGAATGTGATATCTAGATGCAAGTAAATCCTTACTAAAACAAATATAATAGCTTTGGATATTTGATTATTAAATATGCAATCCCTTACAATTATAATAATTGTACAAGTGGCAGCAAAAAGCCAACTACCGAGTTTAAGGTGGCTGCGTTATCTGATAGCTCGAGATCTTAATTAATCACACATTTGTAACCGACGATTTCCGCACGTCCATCATAGACTCTGCCTTAAATATGAGTGAAGAATGACCCTGAGTACGGACTATTCAAGTATAGTTCAGTGGTTAGACATTGTACTAAACCAAAGGTCCCGAGTTCGATTCCCGTGTACAGGTGTCATTTTTCAATTTTCAGAATATGATATCTAGAAAACATAATTAATAGCTTTGGCTATTTGATTTTAATTAATTTTTAATTTTTATTTACATCGTGGAAATTTATAATATTATTTTGCAAACTTTACATATGCATGTATTTTTATCTGCATTCCTCTGATAATAATTATAAATCAAATTCCATCTTCGTTTCTTACTTTCCGTATCAGCCATTTTTAATAATAAAGAAAATGCGAAGACGTTATGAAAAACTTCTGTGTCTTAACTGCACTTGTAGATTTGTCACAGATAATTCCAAAGATATAGAATATTAAGGACCAAATTAAGACCACTGCGATATAGCACAACTAAAGCGCTTTCTCTGCTTCATACCAGTGATAATGGTTTTATTTCTTTATAGGTATTTTTATTTTTTACAAAATTATGTTGGCGATAGTGAATATATATTAACATTTATTTACCGTTTTTGATCCATGCTTACGTTGTGTTAGTTAAATTACTAGTCAGTGTTAAAATTCTGTTTATAAACTGTTTTAAAATTATCAAATATTAAAAAATGAAATATTTAGTAAGATAAAATTAAATAGTTTGATGATTTATCAAAGTTTTATACTTCCTTCGAAATTTTTCGAAAATGCGAAGGTTATATTAGATGTCGAAGTCGAAGCCGAAGCCGAAGGAAATTTGAACTTCGACTTCGACTTCGACTTTTTGAAGCTTCGCACACCTTATATAGTTTATATGTGTGTTACTCCTGTTACTTAGATATTGACATTCCTGGTGATAGGGTTGAATGTTTGATTTTAGATATTGATGTCGTTTCTTAAGCTAGTTTGTAGGTCATTTGCTGATAAAGTTATACGTTTAGAGCACACGTATGAAAAAATATCGTCACATCCCACCCCCTTTATTACGGCAAAATATACTTGCATAGTTGAAACACACTTAATCTGTTTAATTTATATCCATAACTTTATTTAAATAATCTATAAATTAATATCGAGGCTTATTATACGCGTTAATATTTTTGTAAAAGGTATTCCATAATAGAAGATACTATCACATCGTAAATTTAAATATAAAGTATAATTTTCATAGGAAGACAGCTAGGGACAATACTATATCTCCTTTCACGTATTCATACGTCAAGTCATGTGATCAGCATATCTCGCTAGTGATAGTTTATTTTAGGAACGCTTCTTACTACCTGTTCAGGCTATACGCATAATGATAGATATTATCAATCCCTATAAAAAACACTAATACTAGGCCTATAGTTAAGTATAGACCACAAAAATAGTTTGTATTTTTTAAACTGTCATTCTTATTAAAATTGGACTGTAAAGATATAGATAGAGGAATAAATCTTTGGTTATAAGACCTAAGTTTTGATGTTACTGCACCCTATTCTAAAAAAACACTATAAAATATTTAGATACTTAGGCATGCAGTGGGCTAGATTCGATAAAATTAGAACACATTAAAATAGCTATATGTCATGGGAATATCATGAGTGAAACAGTTTGAGAAACGATACATTAACTCTGATAATTATTTTAATCTTTCCGTAAAAATAAAATAATGTATAGCTAACAGATTAATAAAAAACGATGAAACCATATAATAAGACTAGTATTGTTATCCGGCAGCGAATCGTCTTCCCGTAACGGTCGAATATAAACAAAACGAGGCCAAGATGGCAGCCGCGGTTTGACGAGCAGGGAATTGATTGCCGTTAAAGGAAGGAAGCACACCGTACATCCACCAGAACGTCAGGAATATAGTTCTAATTGATCAGGACGAGATTGATAGCCGCAGGGGATGTTGAGGGGGATGTAACGTAACCCCTAGCATCCCTCATATCATCCCCCTTTAGTGCCTCCACATAAATGGGCTCGGTAGTTGTCCAGTCGGCCGGAAGTAAAAGGCAGCCATTTCCAGTATGGCGTCATTGATACTGGATGAAAACTAGTTTATTTTCTCTGTCATTACGAACATTATATAGGAGTCCAAGTGATCCAATGGTAGATTAAAAAATATTAAAGTAATTAATATAACTATACCACGATCATGATTAATGTTTTCTCATTATTAATGATAGTTTTTTTGTTTTATTCCTCCCCTCTTTTTAGTACCCATCCGGGATATACTCATACATTAATTACCCTAGTAGAATAGGGATAAGGAAAGTAGAATTTTAGTTCAAAGTGTACCAGGATTTGCATGGAGAAAGAGTGAGAAACCGCATCACATAAGAAAAACGACCCTCAGTACTCCTAACCAAGATTCGAACTCTAGTCCAACATGAGAATGACACGTTAACCATGCGACTATAGATGTGGGTTTAGTTTATTTGATCGTGCTATTTTAAGATCTGAAGGAAAACATTGTTTACTGGGAATTATAATTATAAAAGATTTAACAAATGTTTTAACTTTTCACATTAAAAAAATAATTTAATAGCTAAATTACTCGTCTCATCCTTAGCACATAATTTTAAAATCATAATTCCTACTTTAAGGTCTGTATTATCTAGTTAAGTGAGCTTAAAGTGAAAATGTTATAATTGCTCATATTTGAGGTATAAAAAGTAATATAAAATACATTAATATTATCAAGATTAGCATAATTTAAAATAAGTGGTATGAAACAATCACACAAATCTCTCACCTCGTATTCTTTAGATCCAAAGGAATGTTCAAAAATAGGTATTCAATAAACTACCCTCAAGTAAGTTTTCTTCATAAAAACAAACACATCATCTTTTTTGATTACAATAAACACTCTATAGGCCTACATATACATTTTAAACCAAATTATTCAAATATTTTAAATAATTTTTTTAAACAAGTTATGTGTAAACTACCCTAAACCCATCTTTAATTTGTAAAAATAAAAGTTATTCTTATTTATCATTAAAAACTATTTCTAGATACCTATTTTAAACTCAACTATCAAAGTTAATTTTTTTTAAATAATTAAATTTTCTATAATTTATCGTAAGTAATTTAGGCACCCTTAACTAATGGATTATATCTAAAGAAACATACATTATTATTGATATTGTAAAATAGTTTCCTGGTACCAATTTTGGACAAAATTGTCAAAACTATTAATTTTTTTTACAAAAAAAAAATATCAATAACCTACCATTTTTTTAAACCAATATATTTAATGTTTTATAGTATAAAAACTTCATACATACCCATTTTTAAACAAACCTATAAAGCCAAATTTAAAATATTCAACTAAAAAAATGCATCATTAAACTTAAACACAAGTATACTGATTTATTTGGGATATACACTTTAATCAAACTCGTTAGAACAATTTTAAAAAAAATTTGGGATTCAAAGAAATTATTTTTCAGTAAGATATTCTGAATTTTAGGGATGGGTCAAACTCAAAAAAAGTTTCCGTGGTATTTTCGTTTAGATATCAAATTTGAACAAATTCCACCAAATCGTTTCAGATTGATTTGTGGCCATGGACAGACAGACACAAATGGGAGAAGATAAAATCTGAAAAGTAAACATTTTTGGGTTCAGAAACACATAAAAAGGTAGTCTCATCATAATCTCTAGGTTGAAAATTCTCACGATTACAATACTTTCTCTTGATAATAGGAGGAAAAAATCTCCAGCTTAACATCAAAGTTTTTATTTATTTATTTAAAAATATGTATTGTTTATCTTAGGTTAATCATTTTACTAAAAAAAATGATGTTGACAGATATTGACAAAATTTTATTCATACATATAAGTTTACTACGCACCAAACCAAAAAGTGCATTTTGTTATATCAAACTGGTCAAAGGTACTAAACATTTTGAGAAATTAAAAAATGTAATGTTTGATGCTCTAACTTACATGAAGTAATTAACTAAAAATTATTATATTCACACTTGTATTTTGTTATATCTGACCACCAAAATAAAAACAAGTTTTTTATAACTTAGAAAAAGAACCATAATAAAATATTAGTTTTAAACAGCGCAAGAACACAACCATATGGTGGTTGGTATGACGTCACCAATCAGCCTTTTTTCAGCTTTTTCGCCATCTTGATTAATAAGAGTACGCCGCATTTTAGAAGCTGTCATTTATAAAGCATTATTTTTAAGTGAACCATAAACGCCGTTTTCACAAAAAAGAAACTTTCAAACGGTTATTTTCAAAAATTAGTGTTTCAATAGTGTGAAAACGGTTATTAACTAAAAACAAATTGTTTGTTTGCTGTGAATTTTTTGAATTCTAAAATAACAACAAAGCAAAATATGGCCTTGAAGCTTAGATTACTTGGCGAGTAGATATATGGTAGCTTTTCTTAGCTGTCAGATTCTCTCTCTCCTGCCATATTATACACCCTACAGTAAATGGTATGAGGGACCATGAACAATTCGCGGGACACCTAGGTCCCAACTACAATTAGCATTTAAGTCATCCCGGCCATTATTAGGACGCAGGCTACAATTAGGTGACTTTAATTTTCACACCAGCTAGAATCTAAGCCCCCAGCTGATATCACGTCCCCAGCTACTACTAGGTAAAATGCTGTATCTAATTTTGAAACTTCAAGTCTAAGGTCATCTTAATTTTACTTGATAATAATTTCGAAAGAATAAACATTTTCACAGACGTGTACAGTGGGGACTAAATTATTTTAAAGGTAGAAACAAATGTTGTGATCCCTCAATTTTTTTATAACGCATAGTATTATTTAATTCAGTTTTATTATGTTAAACAGATAAAGATATGAATATAAAAAGCGAGTAGGAAGTATAATATATCCATGTTTGAAAATTATAATTACAGCCTTATGTTATCTAGTAATTCAATGTTTTTAAGGATTTTAAAATACATTTTAAAGCAATTTTTAAATGCATAAATAAAAATCTGGTAATATGATTTAAGTAATATATTCCTTTATCTAAATTAAATATAAAATTAACAAAGCGACGTTAAACTACAATAACAAAAGTTTACAATTCATGTAAAAAATAGCTAATCCTATTGCTTACCTGCTGAGATTAATAAACCCAAACAAACAAGCCCCTAAAAAACCAATTTGATAGAATTGTTAGTACAATAAAAAAAATGCAAAACAAACTGCAGAAGAAATCTTAGCTATAAAAAAATCTCGTTCATAAGATAAGACAATTGACATAATTTATTAAATCTTTTTTATAACTTATTTTACTTAATTTTAATGTTATCTTGGGAAGACATTTGTTATATCCAAATGTCATGAACACTAACTTTTAGTCTTCAAAACAACTGAAAATGACAAAATGGCTTTATTCTACTTGTGTAAAACTGACTGAGGGTGAGAAACTTAAATGTTCCTCAAATATATTTTCCTTATCTCTATTAACTTTCTTGGCAACCCAAGTAAATAAGTTAACGGTGTGTATCTAAGAAAGGAAAAACCATATCATGGAAAAATAATTGATGTCTAAATTGTATTCAATATATAGAAATACATTTTGAATTACTGTAAATATGATTTCATTTTTGCTTTTCTATTTCAATTAAAAACACAATCTATGAAACAGCTGTGTTTTTCTGTAAATATTCCTATGAATATGTGCCCCTTATTAATTTCATATATGGTGATCAAAATTAAGACAAAAAAAATTGATGTGGGTATACACTTACTAAAAAGACCACAGTTTGTAGTTTTCTTTTAATATCTCAATACATTTCTCAGAAAAATAGAAAAAGGGCTAGACAATAATTAATAATAATAACATTTCAAGTGATTTTGATCAAACTTGAAAAGTACGTAGTAAGTATACCTAATTTATACTTAAGCTCTTTGAAAATAGCAACTACATAATATTCATTGCACTTCCCTAACACTACGTTGAGAACTATTGTTTGTAGGTGTAGTCTATTCTCACTTAGTGCATTCTAACTAAAAAGAGTTAAACTGATCTGATTTATCTTGAAGCCCTCGTACAATTTATACTTTCTTAGTTCTATAGGTCTATACAATTTTGATCCACTTGAAATGTATTTGCTACCAAGAGAGTAAAATAGGTTTCCCCTGGGCGGTTGTCTGTAGGTCTATATGTAAACACATCAAAGGTCACAGTTCTCAATTAATTGACCAAGATCTTTATTTATTAATCACGTCTGGTTCCTGAATATGAATATAGTGTAATTCATAACTGACACGCAGGTCATTTTATGGTTGTGATTCTACTGAACACTTCCTGGTTTTATCATAATATTTAGGTGTCTATACTCCACCAAGAATCATTGACGTTAAAAATACGACCAATCTATTCAAATATATTTTTATTTTGTAATTTTTTTTTCTTGTTGATGGGTTCATTAAAACGCAATTTCTCGTAAAGCTAGAAAACTCACCTCATGAAATCTGGAGTTGGTTGAGCAATAACTTTTGCGTCAACATCTCCCCCTCAAATCATTTGATCTAAAATAAAACTTAGCTTTTCGTCAAATGAAGCATTCTACTTAAAATTTGTTTTACAAGAAATTTGAGTTTTGCATTAATATAGTTAATATAAAACAAAGGAACTTTGTATAAATCATAGTTCTATTTAAAAAAAATTCAATAATAGAGTGTTTTTGCAATTATTTATGTAGAAAGATTTAGTTAGGAAGTAGGTTTTGGAAGGCCTTTTTACTTCCAGAACTCTACTGGTAGAAAGGTCTTTCAAATCGTCCTTAAAACACAAATTTTACTGTAAATAAGCCCATAATTTCTATGACACGCATGTATAACATAAACATTTAATTGATTACAAAATACACTTAACAGGTATTTTCCATTACTATTTGCATGGTATTTTAGCAGAAGGTATTTTGCAAAGGGGCCTAAAAATAGCAATAAGATATTAAAATACAAACTTTCCCCAGATTTTACCACATTTAAAATATAAATCAAAGAGATTTGGACCAAAGTTACATACATAGTCCTCCCTGTTAACAACTTTATTTGATAGCAATTTTTGGCCAGGCTATGACACTATTTAGTCAACAAAGTTGCTTGAATCTTTCAAACTTTATTTTTTTAATGGTTGGAGGAAAAAATTGACAAGTATATATATATATATATATTAATTTGTTCTGGTTGCTAATGGCTTTAAATTCTTAGGCTACACTGAAAGATTTTATTTTACTTCGAAAAGGGAAGCAAGATTTATCTTATCAGTCCAAGTATTGGGAATCGGTATTGTTCAAGAGAACTCATGCTTTCAACATTCCCAAATTCTTTTTTAAAAGCCAACTACAAAAGGAGATAAATATCAAACCAGCCAGTAAGAAACGAAAGCGATCCCGACTAGAGACGCTAGTGATGTATGGGTAGAATTGGGCGGCTGCTCACCAGGCGCGCTGCTGGTCTGTGGCACAATGAGACCACACCAGCATCCCCAGTCGGTTGCCATGGTAACTCCCGGAAGTGTGGGGGAGTGAGGGATGGAGGGGGGGGGGAGTAAGAAGTTGCCACCGGGAGGCGGTAATAAAGCAATGCGATGCGATCCGTCTTCTCGATCCAGGGATTCCCCAGGATATCTTGCTTGCCTTGATCCTTGATCTACACAACCACTTGGTCGGAACCAACCTCTGAAAATTATGGTGAGCTGCCCACCTCGTTTAAAGCCATTTATCTCATTAACATAGACATACTTATGAAATAATGACGCATACAATGGTGTTTTAATTTTAAATAAATCTCAGCATAATAGCCTTTTAATAAATTTTTAATTTGTACGTTTTAAAAAAGACTATGAGCTCCTAATCCATGCTGTAAGAATGGTAGCGGTAATTCGCCCACACTAGTGTAGAAAGACTAGAGAAAATACTCAGTGTTAAGTCATAATGTGAGGAACCAACCAACCCCAGTGCGGTTTAACGTGATTCAAACCCTCCACATTCCCGTAATTGGTATTTCATTCTAATGCGAGTCTTAATACTTAGACCACAGTACCCACCATTTCGGTTTACTTAGAGATATGAGAAAATACACTGTGTGAAAAATTGTCGAACATGATTTACATTCTTCCAGCTCCAATTTTGTTTTTATCACCGCGTTTTACTGCCTGTTCAGGTTATACGCATTTATGATAATTGCTCTAATGGGTTAAGCATGAGAAGGATGTATTTTAGAGGTAATCTACACGCATTTGCATGGAAGGAGAGTGGGAAAACATTTAGGGAAAATAACCCTCAGTAGAGGGATTGGAAACTCGATCTCTTCCCGATTTTCAGCAGGCCAAGCTAATACTAGAGTCGCTTTGGACCAGTAAGCCAGTTAAGCGTTTTTTTATATGTGTGGTTAATAAACAAGTGATAAATATGTTTTCAAATAGGTATCTTTTCCATGCTATAGCTTGACCTAAATACTCTAAATCAGTAGCTAGTATTTTTTTTTTGCCCCAATCGACTTATAAAATTATCAAGGGTCCCACGATCTCCCGACTTTTTACACTAACATTTTGCATTTTTTTAATATATATACCTCTTATATTTTTTAATTAAATTCAACCTTCCTCAAATACTTATGTCCTCGCCTTTATAGGAAAAAAAAAAGAGTAAAATCCATGCATGTCCCCTACGTTTGCTCTGCAAGCTTACCTTGCACACACTGATGTGTCACGAAGGGCCAGCAGTTGTTCCACAAGAGTTTGGGGTAAGATTAAAAAAGAAGTGAAAAGAAAATGGTTTAGTAAAAATAAATCTTTTTAAATCCATGATCAACATTATTTAAAAAGATCACAAAATGACTAGAATTTTTAACTATTGAACTTTTAAATACATAAAAAGCATAAATAATAGCTTCGGCTATTTGGTTTTTAAATACAATCTAAATATATTTTTATAAAATAATCTTTCTCCTTAAAACAACTAATTGTGTGCTTTGAAAATGTTACCCCCTTGTTTAATGTGCAGTGAGTTGAAAAAGTTTGAAACTCGCTTACATAGAGAGCTTAGGGAGAGTGCGAAATTTTTTATTAAAAACCACATTCAATACACTCAACCGAGATTCAAAGCCCAACCCATCTATCAGAGATAAGTCAGACTAAATGAGCTTGAAGTTTAGTCTGCTTGACCACCGTGTGGGTTATTATTTATTTAATACTTGTGCAAACTATGCCTTTGTAAAAACACATGGTTCGAACACTTAACACTTTTTATACAGCTTTCAGAACAACTCCTCAATTGGAAATGAAGAAACAGATTTCCTCGCAAGAAGTATTTCGTTGAACATGGAGATGGTAAAGAGTCGTTGTTTTGATAGGGGGTGTGGCAAGTGACTTCTACAACCCTCTAGGAGATAATCCACTCCGAAATGAAGTTTAAGTGTACAAAGCAGAGTATCATGTACAGTAGCCCCTCCCCGCCTCACACCCCTCTTATCAGATCAAGCCAATCTACCCCTCACCCCCTCTGCAGGGAGGACAACTTGTACTGACTATTAATCAAAGGCAGTGAAAAGGCAGGGTGCGGAAAATGCCCTTAGGGTTTGGAAAGTGTCGGGTTTGGGTGGGTGGGTAGATGGTGGGAGGAAGGGCTTTAGTTATTTAAAGGGGATAGCGACAAAGATTGATATTTAAAAACAGGGATAATTTATTATTGAGTTTCTTAGAATTTGCAACGTTCCAATCGATTTCAGTAAGTTTGGTCCCATCTTTATAAATATGATTATAGCTTATAGGATATTTGTAAGTGTAGTCATATTATAGTTTTTAAAGTTTTATATTATGTCTTTGCCCAATTAGCGTGAACTAGTCTTTCTTAAAAAGCTTAATTTTATTTAATCAATACTTAACTTATTAACTGTAGTTGGTTAGTGTTATTAAGGTGCCTTCCTCTTATCAAAATAGCCTTCTGGTATTTTAAAATGTGTGAAGTGACTTTAGATATCCGTAACATAGTGTCGGTAAGTTTTAAATTAATTTTTTTTTTAAATAGAAAGCAGTTTATTTATTTAAAAATATGGCATTGCTACCTCATCGGTTATTTTATTGTGTGACAAATATTTGTATTGAAGTTATTATAAAATGAAGACATGACTATGGAATAACTTTATTTTTGTATCTTCTGTTCTAATTAGCCAATGCAATTATTATATTATGATAATATAGACCTAGATTGTAATTTATCTTAGTTCAAAATAACTTCCTTTTTACGGTTTGGAAGCAGTCCAGCTATGTAGCTTATTCACTTTAGGTCCATACAAATATTATTAACTTTCGCTATATATATATTTACCTGAATCAGTGGTCACACAGTCTAAAACTCCAGTTAGAAAATAAACTGGATTATTGGTAATGGGGATGTGGAGGTTCGAAACTCGGCTAGAGGCAATAGGAATAATTCTCCGCTTGCGATTTATCTCTACATTTTTCCCATCCATTCTTCACCCTAATAAAGGCGCATTTTCTCAAATTACTTTCCTGATCATTCTTCCATGGATTAATCTGTTAAATAACACGCGTGTTAAAAATATATTTTATGAAATACATTATTTAATATTTATTTACTCTTTTAAGAAGGGACTAATATATTTTAAATAAATAAATACAGAAGGTAATAATATTGAAAGCATGTCATTATTGCATTAACTAATTACATCTTTTGTAAAAGTGTTTTGGGTTTCACAAAACAATTATTTTTTGTTTTTGTTTTGTTTTTTAAGTTCCTCTTGAAATGTTTAATGTCTGCTAGGGTATAGAGACGGTGCTAATGTTATTTCTGTTCTCACGCTTGACCTGGGTTAATGGATCCTCCCCACACACTTCCATACATTTACCCTTGCGATGTCAGCTACTGGTGTGTCTGGTAGCTAGTGGAGCGCGGGCCACCCATTGTCCACCCTATTGCACAACAATGTGGTGCTACCTCCCGACTCATCATTGCAACCCTTGTGCCACGAGGCCCTTCAACCCTAGAGTGGTACAGTCACTTGACAAGTAAACAAAACCTTAACCTGACATTTAACATATCAATATTCAACATGTATCCACACTTAGACCTATTGTTTTTTAGCATCGCGTCTCCTATCTGTTCGATTTACACGTCTATGTACTAATTACACTAATATGCTAGGGATTATGAAGGTTGAATTTAGAGGATGTGCACCAGCACTTGCGTGGAAGAAGAGTAGAAAATCATTAAGGGTAAACTACCCTTAGTACAATCGACCGAGACTGAACCCTGATCTTCCCAGTTTAGTATATTGCGATAGAAGCGCCTCAGACAACGTGACCACCGAAGCGGGTCTTAGACCTGTTGGCTTATTTCTATACTACCTGCCTTCTTCTACCCTCGTATCGTGTCTAAAGGCCAGTTTCTTAGCCAGACTTATATGCCTCAAATGTTGTGGTATATTGAATACAGGACGACACCTACCTAGACCAGAATGCAATGGGCCAGTTGCATATGCGAAACTGTCCCATTCCATTTGAGTTTAAGAAGGTTGTAGGCAGATCAGGGTTAGAATCCCGATCAGTAGTATTGATTTTTTTTAACCGTATTTTCTTGCCCTCCACACAAATGTGGGTTAATTTCCTCTAAATTTTACCTTCCTCATTCCTAACCATTAGTGTAAATACGCTGATAGCCCAAACGGATAGTTAGATGACACACACAAATCCACCCTCTTGATGGTATAACCTACAAGCGGCTGGCCTTTTGGTCCAGTGGTCAGCAACCCTGGATACTAATATAGAGGTTCCGGGTTCGATTTCCGATGGTATCATTGGTATTTTTTTACTCAAAAGGGGTTATTATGGTCTGGTTAATTAGTCATAAGCTAGGTTTAAAACTTCTACTGGTACCATATGATAATAATAATCTTCATCACATCGTCTCATTGGGATGAAGTAACCACACCTAAATGGTTTTCAAAACTCAGAAAACACATATCCGCCACTGCTAGTTGAAGAACAAGAATGTCTATAGACGACAAACCCTGATACACATGTTTAAAAAAAACAACTTGAAAGTCAAATATTTTTGATATTTTCCCTCCACAATTCCCCAACACGTGATGAAGTTATACAAATAAAGCAACACCCCCCTTTTAAAATATTGCGGCAACATTCAGGTCTTACGCCCCTGAAACTATTCTGAAATATCGTAACTCTTGCTTTGTGTGTGTTTGTGTTTGTACGCGCGCCACGCTTTGCTAATAGTCCATGTTATCCACTGGATAATATGGTAAACTACCATAAGCATCACTTATGTATTTAATTCAGGTTCTCCCTGGAGTAATATGGCGTATATAGTCTTCATATTCTTTCTCTAACCTTTCGCTTGAATAGCAAGGAGGCAAATATGCAAGTAAAATGCCAATTTAAACAATATACTGTATCTGAAAGCGAGGATATCTGGAAACAGTTAACCAATTGAGAGCGAAGAAAAAGCTTTTTCTGTAAGTCCTGTAGTTCCCTTAGAGTTTCATATTGGGTGTAATGGGGTTTAATTAAGATACAACGTGGAGGATGAGTGTGAAATCATTCAGGAAAAAGTACCCTCAGTACATCCCAAGCACCCCGTAACCTCTGAGCTATACCAGATAAGGCGGACAACCTATTCCGCGTGCCCGCCGATGCAGACATGACTCCTGGCGTTAAAGGGATAAAGAAAGCAAATACGGGGAACCGGAAGCGGTTAAAAAAACCTTCTAATCTCTTTTGTAAAGTTTCAATACCAACATACCCCTTCTATGGCAACATGGTCTAACGTGCTACTCTCTTAGTAGACTATACTGGAAGTGACGGAGATCTAGCTTTGAATCTCGGTTGGGTGTACTTAGGATGGGTTTTTTTTTCAAAATAGTCCTCCATGCAAATGTGAGTATACTTTCTATAAATATAACCTTTCTCGTTCTTCTTATTATTATTAGCACCGCGTCTTACTACCCGTTCGGGTTATACGCACTTACGCTAATGTGTAATGGTAGGGTGATTGTGAGATGAAATGAAGGACCTACAGTTTAACGTTGAATCCGAACCACGTTGGAGGCCTGGCATTCCCCACATTCACAAGATGTCTTGTCAGAGGTGAAGGAAGGGTTTGGTAATCAGATAAATCTGTGCCGGGACCGAGGATTGAACCCCGGCTGCCAGCACAGAAGTCTGACACCTTACACCTAGACCACCAGGTCACCCTTCTCGTTCTTAAAACCACTATTGTAATTAGTAAATGTGGGAATGCCAGGCCACCACCGTGGTTCGGATTCCACGTTAAACTGTAGGTCCTTCATTTGATCTCACTATCACCCTACCATTACACATTAGCGTAAGTGCGTATAACCCGAATGGGTAGTAAGACGCGGTGCTAATAAAATAATAATAATAATAATAATTAGTACATGAACTTATAGCCCTAACGGGTATTAAGATTCGGCGCTAAAAAAAAGTAGTAACATGTCCTTGAGTGTACACCCTCCCTCCCAGTCTTACGTACTCGTGGGAACCTCTCTTCCCCCTCCCCCTAATAAAACTAGTGAAGGAGGCTCATCCCGCAGCCACCGGCTAGTGAAACACTGGAATAGAGAGATCTCTTGCCCGCCACACTTCACACACAATAACATTGTAATGCTAGGATTAGGGCGTAGCGAAAACATATTGTATCATGTGTAGATTTAATGGAGTGTGGCGCCATGCGTATCGAGACCTTAACTGCTGTAAGTCACGCTGACAATCAACTCTATGGTGTGTGATGATTATCGATAAAAAAAATGATATAGGACTACAAAAGTTTTATACAACTCGTTTAATAAGTCATGTCGTATTGTTAGGAAGTAGGATTACTGTTTAGATACTTAATACGCTTGGGTGATCAGAACTTTTATACACTATCTCCACGAATTAAAGTCCCAATAATCCCTCTCAGGTGAGGTGAATTCTGGTGCATTTCTCTTGAATTACAACTTTATCATTCCGTCCCATTTGACTAGATAGTGTGTGTCTCTTATAATCATTACTGGCACGATAACGCACAAAAAATACACTTTTATTGATAAGCCCTACATTTATAAAAGTATTTAGGGTAAATATCTTTACATTGTTTTAGTCGCAAAATAATTTTGCCATTAGTAATTTTAGATAAAGATGACCTTTTCATTTTAGAAAGCAGAAATTCTAAAATCACTGGTAAAAGCCGGATAGGGTATACCCTGATGGCAGTAAGAACAGTATCTGATAGTTATTAAAACAACTTTAAAATGTTCATACATACAGTCATGTTATGTGAAACTGTCACTTTTGATGGATACTATTAATACCTAGAAAATAACAATAATAATATAGTACAATTTTATCTATTAGTCGCAAATAAATATGTTTTTATTTTCTAAACTGTTCTTCAAGCCAAAATCAAGCTATAGCTGACATTTAAATGGTACATAATACAGCTTATAATTATGTTTTGTATTGCTCGTGTTGTTGGACAATGTCAAAATTGTTTATCTAGTGTCTAATTAGCTAGTTTGTAGAACGTGATCACCTTGTAAATAGAGCTGTAAATACAGTTAAAATGAAAAAAAAGGTCATGTGTGAGAAATACTTGACAATGGCCATGATGATGTGATTTTATTAATAGATTAATTAAAATTATTTTAGTTAATTCGCACAAATCTTAAATTGCATTGATATATTTAATAACTTGGGGACCAAATTGAAGAGTATATTAGTCATAATTACTATCCAAGTATTGGTTAAATTTAAGGGACTGTATCTGAAAATATAATCCGGGGATTAGCTGATATTACCTTGCATTTCATTTTCGAAGCAAGCTGCTTGGCACAGATGTCCTTTAAAAGCGGTAGATTGATTTGAAAAGTCGGACCATGACAAATTTCCACGTGGGTGGAATTTACAGATGTCAAAACTTTATTATTCTTTTCTTTTTCTCTTTGAAAAATAAAAATACGTGTTTTTATCCATATCTTCTAAACCAGGCAACGCAAGACAACGGTTTTGGTATCAATCAATGCGTATCGTGGGTCCAAACAGGCTTGTTATACAATTTACTGCAAATTCAAGAAATCCAGCATACCCTGTACTGCACTATGCATGTGTAATTGGGAGTGTAATAAACAGGAGTAATGTAAGCAATGACATTAAGTACAACAAATAGTTTAAAAATTGTAAGTATAGTTTTAGTCAATATTATAAATGGACTGAATGGACTAAACACGAAAAATTATGACAATTGGTAGGATAACTATAATCGTATTTACTCATAATAAAAACTTGATCTTATTATTTTCATATCCTAATATAAAACAAAAATAATATATATTTATCTATTGTTTGATTCTTACTTTTACACCTGCATATCTACATAAAATGTTATCATGCAGCTGATATTAAGTGTCAGATCAGCTTAGAGGAGGGTTTAATTAATTCGTATTAACGATATGCATTGATTGATAACAAAACTGTTGTCCTGATTTGCCTGGTTTAAGAAATATGTAAAAAAAAACACATAATTATTATGTAAAAAACCGATAGTCAAGTTTTGACCACTGTGTATTCCACCCACATGGAAATTGGTCGTGGCTCCACTTATTGAATCAGAATCAATCTACCACTTTTAAGGAACGTCATTGCCAAAAGGATAGCTTCTAGAATGAAATGCAAGGTACTGTCCATTTTAGTGAATCTAATAAGCGAAAGATATATTAAGTAAGAATGGAAAGTACAGACCTATCAATTTACTAATAAATTGTGACTAACTTGGAGCTAATATTAAAAATAATAATAAAAATAAAAATTTAGTATACTATATTATAAAATAAGACCGTTAAATGTTAAAGTACGATTAGTTAAAACTTAACCTAAAACTGATACAACTCTAAATATAACCAGGGGAAAATGTTTAATTAAAATTAGACCCAATTTGTCTCTACAAACAGCTCTTTTTATTTCACTTTATTTCATTTTATTTTATGGGGGGCGTGTAAAATTATTTAAGAAAACAATTTATTGAAACAAATAAAATTGTTCATCTATTTTTGCTATCGTATTTAATTTAATTTAGAAGATTCACCAGGCGGTAGCCATTTCTTTTCCTCTTTTCAAAATGTAGAAAAATTGTGTCGTTAAGATAAGATTCTGTCTACTCTGATTGTGTCACAGTAAATGTAACAAAGTGCCCCTTCTTTTCATTCCTTTCCAACAAAATAGAAAAGTGTTCACATTCAATTTTACTTTCTTGTTATTCTTTCTTTTAAAGCTTCTCTTCAGGACAAAGATTATTATTGTAGATATATTTCAAACAATTCTCCGATGCGTCTAGTTGACATTTGCGGGAAATCTATGTAAATATTTAATGAACTTGATAATTACTGATTTTTTTTTTGTGTGCTTGCTCCAAGATTACAATAATGTTAGTAAAAACTTATGAAATAAAACTACAAAATATATAGATATTGAAAAGGTCTCAAATGCATAAGATAAATTTTAAGACTAGGCTCATGACATTATATTTTAAAAGAATACAACTACACAAATTATAAGTTCCCATTACATAAAAATAATTGGACTACAGTATATAAATTATAGCTACAACACAGTTTTTATGTACCCTCCCCCCTCCCCCCAAAATAGTTTGTTGGGTACACCACTGATACTATTGGTATTATTTATAAATTATCTCATCCTTCCCGATGGCTACCCGCTCCAAGCTAAACCGTCATTTTCACAATTGTATTTCTGGTGATAAGATCAAAGTTCAAATCCCAGCCAGAAATACTGAGGGAATTTTTTTTTAAATTATTTATCCACTCTCCATCCTTACAAATGTGGGTATCCCTATATTTCTTCTAAATTCAACCTTATTTATTCCTATCCCATTAATGTAATTAAATGCGAATACACCAGCTGGATACTAAGACGTGATGGAAAAATGTTATGCATTTCTGTTCTAGATTATATCAACGAATAAAAATGCATTCATAAACATTTTCTTTTATACATTTAATTTAGTTTGTGAGTGTACAGGAAATACTTTTAATAAACAATTTAAATGTAAGCCCTTTTCTTTTTAACTGAATATCACCAAAAAACTACCGTATTTATCTACTTTATGCTTATTAAATTAAACGAAGCGCTGGTAAATTAGAAATAACTCTAATGAGTTTCTGACTCCCTCCATTCCCCCCCTCCCCCCCTAAAACCAACTATCGGTTGTTTTTGCTCCAAACTCCTGTGTGATGTAGCAAGGCTCAAGTGGAAGAGAATATTCCAAGAATAAAGAGGAATGATGCGTAAAGGGAAGAGTGGTAAAATGTGACTTCCTCCTCTGTAGGAAGCACCAGTCACTACTGTCTACCCACCTCGGAACTTGAATTTCATATTTAAAAAGAAATAAAGAGGAAAGGAAAAAAACAACACCTCTTCAACGCCATTTTAAATTTTCCTTATTTTCTTCCAGTGTAGTCACCAATCAAAACCACTAAAAATATTGTTATGATTTCTTAAACAAACTTAGATAGCGCATTTTATTAATAACGTTGCTCAAAATGAAATGTCTACACTTTCTACCGATTTTGATTCTTGATTGCGATTGTTAAAGTTCGACGTCAATTTCATTATAAAGGTTTGCTTTGTATTTAGATTTTGTGGTAAATAATAAAGGGTGCAATCTTTTAAGATAAATTGATATTATGTTTCTTAGAATTTTTTATAGCGCCAGGTTAAAGAATATTAATTAGGATTGTGATACTTTCTGTTGATAAACATTGATAACACTTTAATATATTATTATTTTATAAATATTCATAATATAGTATGTCAAACATGATAACTGAAGATCACATGACCCGGCGTATGTATGGAAATTATTCTACTAACTTTTGAAACTGTCAATGTTATTTGTAAACCACCCTTAAATTATTTTTTGTTTTTAAACATAAAAACTTATTATTTTTATTAATGAAAACCTATTCTTATGTGCCCCTTTGAAGCCCAATTTTTAAGGTCAATTCCGAAAAATTTCAAATTCTCTATAGTTGTTGTAAGTGAATTACTTTTAAATTAATTTATTTTATAAAAGTAATCTGTTCTTAAACGAATTTTACTCCAAAAAATTAATTATACATACTTATTTGTCATGTCAAAACCTCCCCAAATACAGGCCTACATTTTAAACAAAATTACTTGGAACCATTTTCAAAGTATTTCGAATTGTAACAACTCATACCTCAGTAAACTTCTTTCTAACGAATTTTTACCTTAAAGCCAAGTGTTATTTGGGACGTCAGTCACGATCTAAATATAGCTTTAAAACAACATCATTGGATCCATTTTCAAAAAATTCAAACAAATCACTCATCAGTAAACTAATTTTAATTTGAGGGGTAGGGTCAAAATAAAAATAAAATGCCCTAGCTCTTTAACATCTGGATACGAGTTTGAATACAATCTATTAAACCGTTTCAGGTTTGTGGCCTGAGACAAAGAGACAGACATACAGACATACAGACAGACAGTGGGACGGACATAGTTGTAAAATACAATTTTTGGGTTCGGACACACATACAACGTAAGGATTTATTATAATCTAGAGGTCGAACATTTTCACGATTAAAAAGATGCAAAAGTATAAAAAAACGTATTTTCATCTCTATTCTCCCTTTCCTATCATTTTATTTCATTTCTTCTTTACGTTCTCTTAAAAAAATCAAGATAAAAAGTTCTAGTAAGGAATAATCTGATACCATGCATTGGAACTCTTAAGATCTAAGGAAATGATATTCACATTTCTTATTAAAATAGAAAAGAAAAAAAAATAAAAATATTCAATCTCATCAGATTTTATGGACTATAAATGTTTTGTATTCGTGATTTGCATACTAGGATATCAATATATTTACGCTAATGGAGTAAGGATGAGGATGGTAGAATAAATAGAGAAACTATACTCACATTTTACCGAGAGAGAGAGAGTGGTAAATAATTTATAAATAAATAAAACAAATAAATAAAACTATCTCAATTCTCTCCCACATGTATTATTTTGTTTTTTGAAACACTTCTTACTACTCTTCAGGGATGTACGCATTTAATTGCACTAATGGGGTAGGAATTTGTAAAAAGGTAGTTTTGTAAATGATCTAGAACATTCTCGGTAAACCAGGCTGGGATCCAAGCCTAAAACTCCCTCCCTCCCCCACTTTCACCAGCAATCCAATTTATTGCGGACTTGATACCTTAAATCAGGGTTTCTTAACCTTTTTAAGATCAAAGGACCCCCCTCCCCCCAAAGTTTTTTCCAAATTTGTACTCATATTTGTACCCATACCCCCATCGCAATGCTTTACATTATTATCACCAGACCCGCTAGGGTGGCCACGTGGTCTAACGCGCTACTGTCGTGTTGGACTAGACTACCTAAGACTGGGGGTACGGGCTCTATCCCGGTTGGGTGCACTCTTCCTACACGCAAATGTGGGTACACTTCATCTAAATTAAACCTTCCTAGTCATTAACCCATTAGTATAATTAGTACGTAGGCGTATAATCTGAATGGGTAGTAAGAAGTGGTGCTTGAAAAAATATCACCAGTGCTGTTAGACATCAGTATGATTCGTAAATATGTAAATAGCTTGGTTTTCCTAATATATATGGGATATGATTCTTCGGTACAAAGCAAACTGGATCAAACACATCCTTAGGAGGAACTGTCTTCTGCATGACGTCATATAAGGAAAGGTCGAGGGGGAAAAGGAGCTTAGGAAGAAGAGGGTTCAAATATTAGATTATTATGAAGGAAAAAAGAAAATTCTAGGAGCTCAAGGAGAAGGCAGAGGACAGGGCGCAATGGCGGTCTAAGTTCACTGACAAAAGGAATGGACAGGTCATGAGACAGAACACCTAATAACAATATTTATAGAAAAACGACAAATCAAAATTACACAAGCTATCTATTGTATAGCTAGCGATATTTTTATCTCACTGGCTCAATCCGTATTGATAAAAGTGACAGTTTACACTAATGCAAGAACTCCACGGCATCATCCCACAATCGAGCAATACCGGCCTTTATCTGTTGGTGAAGATAGTGCAAACTTCTGTAAGTATAGGGTGTCATGCGGTCAGCACAATGAGCCATCCAGCTGTTGATATCACTTTATTAGACCAGAACAGCTACATTATCGTTAATTTGTCCTCACGAGGCTGAGTTGATCCCGTCCCAGACCCACTGCTTCACAGAGAATACCAATGTGACAACTGTTATTTTAATTGTTCATAGATCGTGTCATATAGCCCCATTATTTGGTTCCCATACCCCGTTAGATAACCTGCCTTAAACCATGTTACTTCAAATATTTTTTTGTAGGTCTTCACATATTATGCATATTTTTAATACTTATGTATTTTTTAAATAAATGAATAATAAAGGGTCTAACTTACTTCGGTGGCCGCAAGATCTAAAGCGTCACTCTCGTGTTAGACTAGACTGCCGATGACAGGGAGATCGGGGTTCAAATCCTTGTTGGCTGTATTGAGGGTGGTTTTTACAAAATTGTTTTCCAACCTCCCTTCACGTGAATGCATAAACACTTCCTTTAAATTCAACCTTCCTCATTCCTAACTCACCAACGTAATTATTACACATGCGTATAATCTGAACATGGAGTAAGACGTGGTGCTAATAAAATGCAGTTCAAACCAAGTGTTCCATCGTGGTGTGGTTTTTTATATTATAACTTACTTTAGAGAAGAGGGGTATTGAGACCAGTGAAACTATTTTATCATATTTTATAAAATATAACAATATTTAAAAGATTATTAATTCAAAATATAAAAACGTTTAAAATAATCCTACTATAGCTGCTGTCAAGTGAAGAATACAAAAAAAAAAACCAACAGCATTCCGATGCCATTTCTAATTATAATGCAATATTGAATCTCATTTCCCAGTTAATAGAACGTGAAATGTGCTCTTAAATACTGATGGGTCATATACAAACCAAGTAACGCTTTTTCTTACTATTTTTGAACTATCTTCCATGTAACACATGTAAACATTAGAGCTCACCTTACCTCTCACAGCTTTACTGATTTATGGATAATACCTAAAATAGTATTTATACCACAGGACTATGCACCACTGTACCATGCTGCAAACATCTTTACGGGTCATTCCTATATGTGTTACCTTGTAAACGCGTTATTTGATTCACACTGACAGGACTGTGCACCAACTGTACCATGCTGCAAACAATCTCTTAACAGGTCATTCCTATATGTGTTACCTTGTAAACCCGTTATTTGATTCACACTGACAGGACTGTGCACCAACTGTACCATGCTGCAAACAATCTCTAACAGGTCATTCCTATATGTGTTACCTTGTAAACCCGTTATTTGATTCACACTGACAGGACTGTGCACCAACTGTACCATGCTGCAAACAATCTCTAACAGGTCATTCCTATATGTGTTACCTTGTAAACCCGTTATTTGATTCACACTGACAGGACTTGCACCACTGTACCATGCTGCAAACAATCTCTTAACAGGTCATTCCTATATGTGTTACCTTGTAAACCCGTTATTTGATTCACACTGACAGGACTGTGCCACATTGCTAACATCTCTGAATTACTAACGACACGATACGGTCGAAGTAACAGAACGTCTCTATAAATGTGAATTCACCTTTAGTGTGTGCCTTTTGAGTCGTTTGTGACGTAACTGTCGCTGTCCACAGGTCTGGAGAACCATCCTCAGAGTCGGTCCGAGAAGACATCCAGCCACGCCCACCTCTCCTCCAACTCGGGTGAGTATATTCCGTTCACGATAGGTTTTTACCTGGATGACAGTTTGAAAATCATATGTTTAGGTTTTGGGTTGCCAACACTTGTATAATATCACAGTTTTGTTATAAATGTAAATATATTTAATTACCTGGTATATATTACATTTAAAATAACGTAAACTTTAGTTTTCTCATACTATTTCATTTTTTTAAATAATTTATTTCTATCCAACTCGAAACAATATTTTAAACATAATTAAAAGTACTTATTTTTCGTTTTGGAACGTTAATGATTATGTGTAATATAGTGCACACATCAATACCTTTTAATACAAGAGTCGTATTTACTTGAAAAGAGAAAATTGTTGTCATTTTTTTACATACAATAAATTATTTTATGATTATTTTATCGTATTTTGAAATATTTAACTGAATAAAATATTTTCATCAACTGCGTGTCTGCATCATTGTAAAAAACTTGTTTACCGTTATGTTCAATCATATGGTTTAGATTCGTCATCCGCCATTTTGAAGCTATGTCCGTTAGAAGTTTTTGTGAAAGTGGTGTTAATATTTTTTTAAGGGGAATAAAACTATAAATAAACTTTGTGTCCGACCTCAAATAAATATATAAATAATATTGGCCTAAATTACTGTGGTTAACTATCACATTAATTTATTACCATCTGTTTCCATTACAGTCATCCAAAGTGATATGTCAGCTGTTGGCGTACTGATATATTAGGGATTACTTCTAGTAACATTTCGAGCAGTCATCCAGGTAAACTTAGCTCGTGAATGCCTTTTATGTTCTCTCTAGCCTGCGTCTAGCTTGCTTGACTCTGAGTTCAGAGGCAAAGGGTTTGTCCCCAAACCGGACCAAGAGGTGTTTGAGATCATTTTCTCTCCTCTATTTATCTCTGTCTTTGTAGACACGGCCTCATACACCCTCTTCGTCCTGTTTTCTTTGCTTGGATAGTTTAAAGTTATAAAGAACAATCATTTTAGAACCTAGCTTACGACTATTACTACAGTCCTATTTTAATAGGAAGGACTATATTTTAGAAAATACAAACATATTTTTTGCCGCCGAAATTGTGAAAATTTTATAAATTTTATTAGTTATATTAAATAAATTTAATAATATCTATTGAAAGTGATAGCCACCTATCACATGACTTGACGTATGGTTACGTGTAAATAAGTTTAGTAACTTTAATAACGCTAATCTGTCGGTCAGTAAGTTTTTTACATCTCCCCTTTTGTCAAGAAAGGTAAAAATCAGAATAAACAAAACAATCTTTACTGGTTGTTCTCAATGGGGTGTGAAAACCATTAGAAATTATCTGTGATCACAGTTCAGAAGGAAATAAAATTAATTTTATTTCAATCTCCAAGCAACTATAACAAATCGCTAATTAAAAAAAAATCATTATTTGAAGACATTCTATCCATTTGGTACTTTATGAGATTCTGTCTATAATAATTTTTTTTTTTGCGTGCTGAATCTCACTAACCGCCCAGACTGTTAGCATGTATTCACTAATGAAATAGATATTAGTGGATTATAATTTAGAATGAGTGTTCCTACATTTGCGTGGAGGTAGAGCGTTAAACTATTTAGGAAATAACATATTCTCAGTACACGGGGATGTAATTGAACTCAGAACTTTTCACCGCTGTAAAATCTGACCATATGAGGTTGATGACTCAACCTGCGTGTCAACAGATTCAAGTTTTATAATCAAACTTCATTCATATCCTGCTTACATGTAGATAACTATATCAATTATTCATTACATAACTGTAATTGGAGTTAAGACCTGAATATGGTGCCTTGTCAATGAAAATATTTATCAAGAATTTTGTTAGACCTTTAAAATAAGAAGAAGAGCCTGGTTGCTAAGCAGACAAGATCTTCCAACGGTGACATACTTATTTTTAATCATAATCTTAAATTAGTCCCCCTTATCAATCAACTTGTCCAGTAACACAATTTGTTAGTAATGTAAAATTAATTCTGTATTGTATAGTAATAGTTTATTATATTTTTAAAAAGTTTCAACTTATATATATTTTTTCAGATAAATATAAATTAATTAAAATTCCCATTTTTATATTTTTGTTCTTTTACATGGTATGACATTTATCAATTTAGTTGCAATCCACTTATCTATACATTGTTTGAATGCGTTTTTATATCAATTATAATATTTCATAAATTTATTTTAAAAACCTAATATATTTTAATCATTTTATGCGTTTTGTCATTTGTTATTTCATAAGGACTGTGTATATTATTAAATATATACTTTGTTGACTATTTAATGGGGTGCAATAGTGCAAGGTAACCAATTATTATTTGTGTTTTTACTTAAAATTTAATCTTTCTTAACTTCAATATTGAAAAAATTATGAATGTTACTCAAAATAACTGTAATTACTATGATAAGTATAAAATATTTAAAAAGTATATATTTTAACACAAAACAAGAAAATAGTCTTTTGGAACATGGGTTTTAGAAGCAGAGAGAAAATGTATACTGAAGAGAAGAGGAATACTATCTCGACAATGGCACAGAGGAAAAGTTCAGGGACGAAAGAGAAGTGAAGTTGGAGGGGGGCGGGGCCGAGAGAGATACCACGAGAGTAAATGATAACGCCTAACGAGAAGAGAAATTCTCTTCAACGAAACTTTCCCTCATGGCTCTTGGACGCATTTCACTACTGCATCCAACTCCCTTTTAAGAACGTGGAGCCACAAAGGCTTATATACATGTAAACTTATACTTCAGACCGGAAGGGCTGAAATAAAAGAGTTGAGGAAATAACCTTAAACATAGAAAACCATAAACAATTATCATATTTAATCTAAGTAACTTTCACAATGTTGAAATATTTAGAACTGTAAAAAAAAAAAAAAAAAATTGGTGTGTGTACTTATGTACGCGCGTGAGAAGTTATACTTCTTTGGCATCATTAAATAATTGTATTTCTTTATTTTGTAAATATTAAATAACCAATAATAAATATTTAACAATAATAATTTAATAATATTTAGTATTAATTATGTTAAATAATAATATTTTAATTTATATCAATAATTAATACATACGGATAGTTAACCTCAATTATATTGGAGCACTTGAAAAAGTCTATAAGCACACTTTTTTTCACTAATATTTACGAATAGTAAATAATATTAATAAAAATATTAAATTTAAATCACTACTGAATATAATTTATTAGCACATATATAATTCGCACTTGTATGAAACTAAAACACGTGTTGTGAATGTAGAAACTAGAAACATGTGGATAAAATTATATATATGAAAACAGTGATCAGAGGCGACGAGCGTACCAACATGCGCGACTAACAGAGGTTCTATTTCTATTTTGTTGGTAGCTTTTTTTTTCGAGACTTAATGAGCGGCTTAGCTTCAACCTGTTACTTTTGTGTTACAGTGATGCGCGCGCATCTTAAAATTTCACTTTCATCATTTTTTCATAACGCGCCTAAAGAAGTATAACTTCAAAAAATAATTTACAGGATTTCTCTCCTTCTGAAAAAAGATTTCGATCTTTTCTTCCCTGTTAACAAAAACTAAAGGCTTCTAATAAGTTGGTACCCCTGATACCAAGGCCAAACCAATACAAAATGGTAAACTACCATAAGCATCACTTATGTATTTAATTGAGGTTCTCCCTGGATTAATATGCCGTATATAGTCTTAATATTCTTTCTCTAACCTTCTGCTGTATATAATGTTTATCTTGTTTCTCAAACTATTTGGCTGAATTGAATCAAAAGAAGATATTCAAGTTGGATGTCAGTTTAAATAATATATTCTATATAATGTTCATCAATTTTCTTATATCGTTTGGGCTAACTCACACGAAGACAATTGTATTGTATAGTACATGTTTCCATATTGTTTCTAAGATGCTATAACTTAATATCAGGAAGAGACACGGTATATCAATAAAATTATGGTTGAAACAATATAATGAATATTTGTCAAACTTTTAACCTAAAATAAGAAGAGTTTTTGGCGCTAGGGTTATATTTTTGAACTAAGATGGGTGCCTCAAGTTAGTATTTTATAAAAGCCCGATTTAAAATAGCTGTTTTTAAAAGTGTAATTTAGTACTAAAGAATCTTCCACAAGTGGCACCATCGTTAAGTTATGTCTCAAGCAACACCTTTTAGGAAAAACTGTGTATGCCTACAAGCCTCCTCCTTATTAAATAGGTTTGCTCTTAAAGATTTGTTAACCGTTTGAAGAACTTTATCAAACATAATTATATGTGTTTTCTCAGAATGAAGATTTACAACTTATTATAAGATATGATACTTAGTAAAATCTAGTAAGTTTGGACCACCATTGGGAGAAACTTATATGTCAACTCTAAACTATACTAGCTATACAAGTTTTAAATATTTCTACGTCCAAAAGATGTTCCTTTTAAACTGTTCTAACATAAATTTAGCAGCCTTTTCTTAGTTTTATTTGTATTGTCTATGCGCTAAAAGATTAGTTCTGATTTCTTGACTATATGTTAGTTTTTACAATAAATTACTGGTTCGGGGAAGAAGAAGAATATATTATCTACCACCACAAGGACGATTCAGTTGTTGTTCTGAATCTAGAATTATTTTCTCAGATACAAGGGTTGGGTTAAGGTAGGTGGTGTTGTCTCCTCCTCTCTCCCAGAATTCTGTGCGCCCGGTCACCATGGCAACGCTAACTCCAGCCAGCCAGCCAGCCATCCTGCGAGAGTCAGAGTAGGCTGTTCCGCACTACAGGGTCTCGATCTTTTCTTTGTGCTCGGGTGAGATAGCAGTCTCTAACGAAACACGTATAATAATAACAAGGCAGGGTTGACGAGCAATGGCGGACTTGCAACTTTGTTTCCATTGTTGGCGCTCTCACATGGGAACAATACTTGCGCTACTGTCCGAATTTCATAGAAAGGGCCTTTTAAAAAAAATAACTTTTTTTGCTGTCTAAATTGAGGCCATTTTTTAAGTATTGATAATATATATCAAAAGTGACAGCTGAGGATCACATGTATTGATATTTGAATACGTGAAAATATATCTAAAACCCGTTTCGGTGTTCGACTGGTTTAATACGTCACTCTCGTAATATACTGGATTGTCGATGACCGGGAGATCAGAGTTCGAATCCTTACCGGGTTTATTGAGGGTGTTTTTAAGTGGATTTTCAAATCACCCTTTACCCTAATTTGAGTCTACTTAATTTAAATTAAACCTTTTCCATGCTTAGCGCATCAGATTAATTCGTACATATGCGTATAACCTGAACTGTGATTGGTGGTGTTAAAAGAAAAGGTTCTAGCTGTTAGATAAGAGCCTTCCTTTGAAAATTAGATTATAGCTAGTCTCTAGAATAAAATAGTTATCTAGTGCAAACTACGCACCCACTATCCAATCACATGGTCACATTTTAAATTTATATATTTCTAACCATTATTTATAAGCTCTTGCCATGGACTTAAAACTTTATCAGGTATCACTTAGGTTACGTTAGGAAAGATTAAATAATTAAATGTTAATTTAAGTTTAGTCATATTCGGTTCAGTTGGATGAGTTAATATTTGGTTTCATAAAAGTAGTTAACATATATATGGTCTGACCAATTTGGGTTGAACTATGGTTATTATAGTTTGTTATATTATGTAGATCCCAAATATGGTCGACTACAAATATAACTAATCAAATTAATATGTGTAATATAGGTTTGCCTATATTCTACTTAATATTATTATTATTATTATTATTATTATTATTATTATTATTATTATTAGGACCGCGTCTTACTACCCGTACGGGCTATACGCACTTACGCTAATGTGTAATAGTAGGGTGATTGTGAGATGAAATGGAGGACCTACAGTTTAACATGAAATTCGAACCACGGATATAATTACTATACAAAGTTTGGTTATGTGACGCTAGTATAAGTTAAGTAATATTTAGAACCAGTTATAGCTCTGACTAAACAATCTTGCACATGCGGACAGTCAAACATTATCAAAATATTATAATTTTTTAAATTATCTTTAAGATAAAAGTTATTGATGAGGGATAAATGGTAAAACAGGACATAAATAGTAGAACTATGCTGCTTGTGTAGTGGTTATAACAACAAATAAACTTACAAGGAATAATTGGCTTTTTAAGTACATGTTATACATATCCATAAGCTTCTTAGGGTGGATCAATACCTCAGCTAATGAGTAGAATAACATTACTATGTAAAGAAATCCACATTTCACTTTTAAGTTCCCCCCCATAAGACAGTAATAAATATTTTAGAGGTTTCAAACACATCAAAAATAATTATTTTTTAAATATATTTTCTTCTTTTCCTACTAATTCAATATTTTTTTTAAAAAATATGTCAGTATTTAGAAATATATAAGAACATTATTTTTTCACTTTAGAATTGTTTCAGATTGTATCTTTGAAGTCAGCTTACCTATTTGATAAAACAATGTTAAAATAAATTGAAACTAAATATGAACAGATAGAAAGTCCCTCCATTTTGTTAAACCTTCATATATTTATTTACTAAAAGCATTCAGCAAAGGCAGATGGCGTCCATTTAAAATGATTGTTTCATCGTGAACAAAGACAAACTTCACGTCAGCTGTAATTGCAACATTTATTTAACAAATGATTGTGTATATTGCTGGTCATTCGCATCGTCCATTTCTCTGTGAATTCATTTGGTATGTCATGAGGTTCATGCGGAGGCCGATAATTCCTGCTTGGACAGGAAGGCCGCTTGTCGTCGAAGCGAGATAAAAACAATAAAATAAAAACCAGGAATGTGTGGCGTGGTCTCTTCCGTGCATGAGTCGACCATGCGCCCGAGGAGCTCTTAGGCTGGGAAACCAAAACATCTGACAGGGCTAGCCCAATTTTGGTCAAATTTTAAATCTCTTTATTAAAATGAACCTAAGGGTGCAAGATTTTCTTAATCACGATTTACACTTTTATATTTACCTTATTTTGTTTTATAAACTTCCCTGACCGATTCTACTTGTAATTGTTTATATTTTCGACAAAATATGGACATAGTTCGTGTCGAACTCTTGAAAACTAGAATTACAGAATATCTACCTGGCTAGATGATAATTATTACATGTTTAAAAAAAAAGTATTTCACAATTCATTTCAGTGGACACGTGTTCTATGGCCTCACTTTCACAATAGACTGGACTGTTGATGACGGGAAGATCGAGGTTCGATCCCCATCTGGTGTATAAGAGTGGTGTTTCCTAAATAAGGTTTTAATCTCTCCCTCAAATGCGGGTACACTTATTCTAAATTCAAACTTCCTCATTCTTAAAACATTATAGTAATTAGTACATAGATGTATAACCCAAAGGGGTAGTAAAAAAGAGTATTTCCTTCTTAAATTTTTCCTTTTAAATTTCCGTTTGTACGGAATCTTAACATCCAAAACTTTGTTTTTCTGAGATTGTCTAGTTTTTTTTTTTATATCACCTCCTTTTGAGTTATTCAGATCATTGCTTAGTAAATGGGTGTGAGTCAGTCGTATCGCTCCATATCGCGAATTATACGTAGAATAGAACAATCGAGACTCTAATGTATTTATATTCTTTCCCCACTAAACAAACGGGCAAATTAAATTGTTATAACTTGAAATAATTATTCAAAACGTTTTAATTCAAAGACATAATATTGCCAATAAACATTTTTTAAAAATCCCAAAAATATTGTTTGAAGGCATAAACTATAAATATTGCCAGCATTAAGTTTTATGTATCAAAACCATCTCAATTAGGGAAACAGGATGAATCGTATTCATCTAAGGGCGTTTTAATAAACTATATAGAGTCGACTTGTTTTAATCAATTCTGAGTAGCTAGACTCATAATCAGGTATATTAACAACTCATATAAGGACACAACAAACTTAAAGTGACTAAACAACACATCTCACTATCCATGCAACTTGATCTGAAACTATAAACATCAAGGATTACCTAAAGTAACCAAAAACTAAAACTGAAAATTATTTGTTTCTAGGCCTGAATTCTTCCAAAGGTTACCACTCGAATTCTATACCTGATTCCTTAAGAGGAACTACCAAATCGGGTGAGTACAAATATTAGAAAACGTCTACATTCATTCATATATTCCTTATGTTTTGTAGTAGTACATTTTAACTTTTAATTTTTTAGTAGTGGGTATAATTGAGTGCGATTTTATTTTTAAATCATTGAAACTTAAATATTTTAGTAAATAGCAATGAATAATTTTGAAGTGTCATTCCTTTATGATATTTTGATAAAATATCTGCTTTTAAAAAAATCTCTCTTATCTACTCATGTATTTAGTAGGACAAAATTCATTTTTATTTTAACAATATTTATCTTAATTTTAATGGATTTTCCTTTAAAAAGATTTAAGTTTTGTTGTATTACATTGATTATAAATTTTTGTAAAAAGTTTCTTTCCCTCACTGCATGTGTGTGTATATACGGGGACTATAACTTTCAAAATAATTGACAGATTTCAATCCAACTTAATGGATACTTAGAAACCAGTTGTTTGCATTTAACAACCTATGATCCAATGTTTTTAAATATTTAACATCATATTTTGGAACTAAAACGTAACATAAAGTATGAGGAAATACATATTAACTATTATAGAAAAAGTTTTCATTTATTGGTTTGTCTATTCACTATGCTATTTGGTTATTTACCATGGCATTAAAAAATAAATGGTAGAACACAATAGCACAATCTTTCTCATATGTTGTGTTTTAGCTCGGAACAAAATTTTCAAAAATAGGATTTTATTAAACTAATATTAAATAGGTTTTCCTCCGATCATGTTGTTAATTATAATAATAATAATTTTTCACATATAAATCTTAACAAAATGGCTAGAATTTGTTTTTACCCATTTCAATTTTTTTTAAATAATCATTTTCTAACTACTTTCAAATTGTTTTTAATTTGCAAAAAATTAAAATACAACTCTTATTTTTCATTAAAAAATATTACCATATATCCATTTTGAACTTGATCTTTAAGGCAATTTTCGATAATTATTAAACCTATTAAAACTTGTCATATTCTGTAAGAATAAGTAATTTATTTTATAAAAATAAGCATAAATTATTATTATTCATGTAAAATATACCCAAATATTGAACAAAATACTTGGGTAAGTTTTCATAAAATTCCAAATAAAAAATCAGTTATCAGAAAAATACTATGAAATAAATATTCCAAGAAAAACCAATATTATGTAAAATTGTGTGTATTGTAAAAAAATTACCAGGTAACCATTTATAACAAAATCGTTATAGCCATTTTTTAAATATTTAAAATAAAAAAACATCATTAGTAAAATAACTTGAAACTATTTTTTCACGAAAAACAACAATATATTTTTATTTGGCATACCAAACATTACCCAGACATACATTTTAAACAGAATCGTAAGAACCATCTTCAAAATTATTCGAGTTTTCAAAAATTACTCCTCAATAAACTACTCTTAAATGAACTTTTACCTTAAACCCCAAAAATATAATGTCATTTTCAAGGTAAAAAAAATCCATTTATATCAAATTTTAAACAAAATAGTTATGATTGTTCTAGAAAAATTGTAATTCAAAACAAATCACTCTCTAGTAAACTACCAATTAATTTAAAAGCTAGGCCTGGAAAATTATCCTGAGATATAGCCAAATAATATCTACATAACAAGTTTGGATAAAATCCATCAAAGAGGTTCAGATCTTTAGCTAGGGATATACAACGTGTATCTAAAACATTGCATCAAACTTTGGCAGGCTATTCCTTGGGTGAAAATAGAGTAATTCACATCAGCAACCTAGGGTCCATCTTGAATATTAAAGGTGGTATACACCCCTAAACATGGAGCTAAAAACTACTATTTTGTGAAATATTATGAAAACTGATTAAGGTATTACAACGAATCTTTGTATACTACTTATTGAAACCTTGATAATTAATAAACTAAATGTGCTGTTACCGTAACCCACCCCCATCATGTACAAAAGGGGGGTTGTAATACTTTTGTTTGGCAATAAAATGTGTCAGAGTAATTATTACTAATTTTGACTTAAGATTACAAAACAAGGATTAAAATTAACAAAAAAAGGTGTCTTGGAGAAACTGTCTAGCTTTCCCCGTTTCTGAGATAATCACACAAGTTTGAGCTCAGAGACAAGTGTAAATGCCTGCCAGCTAGGCAACCAGAATCGCAGCGTTACTTCTCACTACAATCTTTAACCATTTTTACCGGCACGTGTGACTATGTATCACGTAAATTTGGTAAACAAGGCTGGTTTGTGTGTAATGATGGAGAGACTCAGATACTTTTCCTTCTTCATAAGCTCCGATGTGTTGCTATTTATCACATTAGTACGTTATGCTTACACAGATCACACTTGGGCGGGATTTTAATCATTACAATCACTGGAGTATTGAAAGCTAAATTAAGAAATACTAATCGTAGTTCTTGTATGTTTTAATTCCTAGCTTCAAAAGCAGATTCATAGCAAGTGTTCAAAATAGTGGCCCCTAACGTCATCGCAATAATTGAGGTGGTGTATCAATGACTGGCGTAATCTTTCGAAAACACGTGGTGGTGTTTCTTGAACCTTATCACATGCAGCACCTAACCTGGCTGACAGGTCTTCCTCAGATTCAATGGCTGTCTCGTACAACAAAGCTTTGAAAAAGACCCACAGAAAGAAGTCTAACGGATTAAAGTAAGAGAGCGTAGTGGCTACACAACAGCTATACTGGCTGCCTACCTAGCAGGAATTAACACTTGTCTTTGAAATCAAACATGCATGATTTTCTCGGAAACGGGGAAAAGAGAGTTTCTCCGAGACACCTTTTTTTGTTAATTTTAATCCTTGTTTTGTAATCTTAAGTCAAAATTAGTAATAATTACTCTGATACATTTTATTGCCAAAAAAAGTGTTACAACCCCCCTTTTTTACATGATGGGGGTGGGTAACGGTAACAACACATTTAGTTTATTAATGATAAAGGTTTCAATAAGTAGTATACAAAGATTTCGTTGTAATACCCTAAGCAGTTTTCATAATATTTCACACAACAGTCGTTTTTAGCTCTATGTTTAGGGGTGTATACCACCCTTAATATTCAAATAGACCCTAGGTTGCTGATGTGAATTATTCTATTTTCACCCAAGGAATATCCTCCAATGTTTGATGTTTGATGCAATGTTTTAGATACACGTTGTATAGACAGTCAAAATGGTAGAATCAATTTTGGGTTTGTCGGTATGTAAAACGTAAAAATTCATCATAATATCGAGGTCAAAAATGTTCACGATTACAACAATTTCCCTCTAGATGAGAAGTGAAAAAATAGGGTAGTTAAAGTGACCTTTCTGATCATATCAAAACATGACCTACAAAATAATTTAATTCTAAAATATACTCAATACTCAATTCCCCAGTTGTAGATTCATCACTATGGAAGAAAAAACTCCAATTTTACTCATAATAAAATTCTTGGTCATGCCGAGATTCAAATCCGTGACCCTTTACTCGGTAGGTACTATCAACTAACGGTGTCAAACTTGACCAGGTTTGGTCCAACCACAGTAGGAGAAGGTTTATAACGGAATAGAGTGGTGTTTTAATTGAAGCAGATAGTTACATGAAAAAAATTACACTGTAGAAAAGCCACGATAAAATTTTCACTCGTAAGAGTCTACCAGAAAATATATTGAAATAAAAATACTCATCAAATCATGAAAAATAGAAAGAAAAAAATGAAAAAAATATTAAATCTGAAGTCGTATTCACTTTTATAAATATCAATAATTTTTGCTAACCTTTAATATTATTTCAACTTTATTGATATCAAATAATAAATCATGGAAGTATTTCTCAACCTTCCCTTGTATGAACATGGATTGCGCCAGAGAAAACGTGGACTAGCAACCCACTTAGCATGACTGTAACACTTGTTACCCATCAATGTATTTCACGGTGTTTTCTTGGACGAAATTAAAGAATGTCTAAGCTGCTACATAGAGGAAAAATAAAATAAGAGTGAGGTTAGCTCAGAACGTATTATGAGATACCTTAATTGTTTAGAGCCTATTAAAACTCTTCCTTTTTAAAACAGAACTAACTTCAAACAGCAGGACAAACACAAAAATTTATAAACAACAAATTACTCATTTGGCTCAGTTTTAATATAAATTATGTTACTGCTTATAATAATTGTTTTGTCACTTTTTAATAACCGTTCATAGTTCCACAAAACCATAATGTTAGGGGGATTTTTAAAAATATTTAGATTGTGACATAAAAAATAGTTTGACGTAATAAAATGTAATGATGTATACTGGACGGAACTACTATAGCTCAAAATGGAGATAGGTAGCCTAATTTTGTTAAGCGCAGCAATAAACTTTCGAACGCCTAATGCCATAGAGCTATTAAGCAACTAAGTAGGCCTATTAGCAAGCCTTCAATAAACACGTGCAAGTTAAAATAGAGTGAAATATCTTAAAAAATAATTGTTTTATCTATGGGCTAATTTAATCAAACAATAATAAAATAATGGATTTTCCAATTAAATAATTAAATACTAAAAATAATGAAAAAATTGTTGGCGTTGCCTTAATACTCGAGATAACAGTCGAGTTACAGAATTATGTGTTGCTTTTAGACAAAGTTTTATAGCTTAGTAGCTTGTAATTTCGTTTTAATTATATGTATGCGTATAAATTAGAATTGAGGTTTATTTGGGAATAACGTTGGCAATATAATAAATTATCAACCATTATGAGTACGTAATGAAAGCTCACTACTTAAAAATAAGTTTAATTATTTCTCTTACATGTAAAAAAACAAAAAAACAAAAAAGTGCTTACTCATGAGAGCCTATATAATTATTTACTACCGTAGCCAAGATAATATATTCCCAACTAGTTTTATGCGCTTCTATTAAAAATTGCCCACGAGATTTAAGTGCGTTGTTTAGTATTCGATTGGCTGGTTCTACTTGTTACGACCAGCATAAGAATAGCTTTTTTTTCCCCACCCCGCACCCCAACCCCTCTCTCCCCTTCTTTATCAAGTCTATGTAGCTATATTGATTAATGGTGCAGCGCTCTTCCTTTTTTACCCCCCAAGAAAACTAGTTGGTGCTGCAACGGCAGCAAGTATCAGCACCAGGCAATAAATAAATATTATGTTACGGCGCGAGGCCACGACGGTTCCACCCACAAACCACCCTTGGCGACCCCTACTGGGCGTAATGATGCATTGGTTGGGAGGGGGGGTTGAGGGGGGAGAGTTGACGCCACCGTGGCAAAAGTGGAGTCCATTAGCTCATTATCCTAGCTTTTCTTATTTTTATTTTATTCAATCTCTTCCCTTTATATTATTATTCTTATATCCAAGCTCTTTCTTCTCTGTATTTTGATTCTTTATGTAAGTTTTTTTGTAAACGTTGAAATAAGTGATGGGGTCATTTAAAAGGGAGAGTGCAATTAACACTTTTTTTTATAATATCCAAAGATAATTAACCTTTTTATATAACACAATAAATGGCATATGAAAAAGTAGGAGTGTGGTGATAAAAAGTTTTTTTTTTCAATGCTTCTTACTACCCGTTCGGGTTACACGCATACATTAAGGTGGGAGTGTAGGGAACGCGAAAAAAGAGCAAATTTTTACAGTTTTTAATTCAAAATATTTCTTTGGCCAAAATAAACTCCAGTAAAAACTTAAAGTTTAATTTTCTTCACATGGTGATTTTAAAAATTATCTGTCAAGGCTGTCGTGGAATAGTTTATGACAACTTTTTCTCTTAATTTAAAAAGTTTTTTCATATAATTCTGTTATGATCATGACAGATATTCAAGAACGGTTGATATCACCATGTGAATAAAACTAAACTCTATATTTCTACTGGAGAAATATTTCATTCATTTTGATTTGATTGATTTTATATTGGCTATTTGGAGTGGTCCGTCTAAATTCCTGCAAATTTCAATTTTAAAAGTCACCTAAAAGTGTTTTTTTTCTACTTATATCTTCTACTTGAGTCCTATTTAATTTTTTTAAATATTTCCGATTTTATAGTTATTTATAGAAGTCCCTATGCCTGCTTGCAAAATTTCAGTTTTCTATCATACAGGGAAGTAGTGGTTTTTATTAGTTTTGGAAATTTTATCTCCTCTCCCCTCTTTCCCCCATTTCTCTAACCCCACTTAAAAATTTGAATTTTTAAGAATTATTTGGTTATCTGGAGCACTCCAACTTTCCTGCCAAATTTAAATTTTCCACCACACATTAAAGGATGTATGATATATTAATACTCCCTTCCCTCATTTCCTAGAGTCCCATTTAGATATTTCAAAATGTCAGGCTCTTATAGTTATTTAAATTATTGGTCTATTTAACTAACCGAGAAATTTCACTTTTTTTTATCACATTGAGAAGTAGCTTATTCTATTGATTTGGAAATATTGAGACCCCATACCCCCCTTTCCCCAACTAACCCTGAAAAATTTCAAATTTTAAGATTTATTTGGCTATCTAGAGTTGTCTCTCTACCTGTCTGCAAATTTTAGTTTTATACCTCATCTAAAAATATTGGTCTAATTATACCCCCCCATTTTAAATTTCAAATAATAGTGTTGAGAAAATAAACTTTAAAAAGTTGTAAAAAAGGAATTTTCGAGAAAAAAACACAAGGGAAGACAAAAAAACAACTAAGCAACAGGCATTTCACTTTTGTTTAATTCACTAATATAAGGGCCAAACTTGATATTAAGATTTTATAAGTATTAAAAAATACAGCTCCTATAGCAAAAACATATTTATTTGGTTTTCGTTGTATTTTTCTGTTAATTAGATTTAAAATACCTACTTAAACAAAATATATTATTAGAACAAAATCATAATGTTACTAAACATAAAAATTAGGCCATACTGACGCTTAATGAATTCCCTTGAAAACTATTTACCTGTTTATAAAGTAATGTGATTGTTCACTAAATTTAAAAATAAAAAATGTTTACTAACAACTTAAACGCACCCAAAAACCCCTAATCTAAGAAACACCCCACAATTTCTCAAAATTTCCTTGATTTTACACATCTCTCAACATTGCATCTAGGACTTTTTGCGCGCTACTGCACTCACACAAACTATTCCAAGAGGACGTCCTATGACTAATCTAGAAATTTCCGTTCTGGAATGAGGGATACACACGTCAGCCATTTCCTTTCTAGGCGGGGAGAGTAGGGTGTGTGTGTGTGTACTATACTGTACTGTACTACTCTCTCTATTGTTCAACTTGGCAACAAAGCACCTTCTTTCTAGTTCCGGTTGTACAAAGTCACGTGCCACGTTGATGATCGAGGCTTGCTTGCTCCCTTTTCTCTAACCCACTGAACAGTCAGTCACCGTATCAAACAGGCACTTCACTCACAATGTAACTTATACCAGTCTTATTGTATTATTTACATCTTCACAATCTAGGAGGTCGTGCCTAAAGGTTAAACAATAGTGTTAATTAAACCTTTTTCAAACTCGCGATGTATCGTCATTGTTAATTCAACACTCAGTTTTTATTTGTTTGGAAGTAATTGTTAGCTCAAGTTTAGGTTGTACTCCTTAATATTTAATCAGTGATTGCAAACTTTGGAGCGTTTTAATTTAGAGCTCGAAAGTTCATTGTTGTACTTTCAAAAGCACAACATCTATCCCTATCTTGAGTTAGTTCTATACAGTCCACCTCATTATACCGTATATCTTTCAGGTACATTCTAATCATTGTTATTCTCCCCACTGTGTTTAGGTCTTCCCAGTGGTTTCTTTCCATTGGGTTTACCAGTCGATATCTGAATATGGTTCTAGATACTCCCATTCACGACGAATGTCCTACCAACCGTAATCTACGAGACTTTTTATCCTAGCAATGTCTCGCTATTTAGTTTAAGCAATAACAATATTATATTATAGTATAGGCTAATTTGATTAGGTGAGCACTAAATTCTACCCAAATCCGTTTAAACTAGTTTTTCATGCAAACATTTTTGGCTTATAATGTAAATATCTTGAACATTTAGTGCTTATTACATTTCAACAATTTGTTGTTTGTTTGAAATTTAGATGTCCCTTGAAAGTATTTATATAATAGATCTGGCCCGAATATTTTAAAAAAAATTAAATACCCCAGAAACTATTTAGAGCGGACCTTCGCTGGTGAAATCTTTGAAAATCGGATACATCTAGAAACTATTAGAAGATTGATTCAAGGCAATCCTTAATTTTCATACTCAAGAATATATATACACACACATATACAACGTGTATCTAAAACATTGCATCAAACTTTGGCAGGCTATTCCTTGGGTGAAAATAGAATAATTCACATCAGCAACCTAGGGTCCATCTTCAATATTAAGGGCGGTATTCACCCCTAAAGATAGAGCTAAAAACGACTATTGTGTGAAATATTATGAAAACTGCTTAGTTTAAACGACTTGATCATTGAACTTGATATAAATAAAGATGTGTTACCGTTACCCACCACCATCATGTAAAAAAAAAGGGGGGGGGGGGTTGTAACACTTTTTTCTGCAATAAAATATGTCAGAGTAAGTATAACTAATTTTACTTAAGATACAAAACATGGAGTAAAAATTAACAAATAAGGTGTCTCGGAGAAACTGTCTAGTTTCCCCGTTTCCGAGAAAATCATGCATGTTTGATTTCAAAGACAAGTGTTAATTCCTGCCAGGTAGGCAACCAGTATAGCTGTTGCGTGGCCACCACGCTCTCCTCACCTTAATCCATTAGACTTCTATCTGTGGGCTTTTTCAAAGCTTTGTTGTACGAGACAGCCATTGAATCCAGGAAGACCTGTTAGCAGATGGTGCTGCATGTGATAAGGTTAAGAAACACCACGTGTTTTCGAAAGATTACGCAAGTCATTGATACGCCACCTCAATTATTGCGATGACGTTAGGAGCGGCCATTTTGAACACTTGCTATGAATCTGCTTTTGAAGCTAGGAATTAAAACATACAAGAACTACGATTAGTATTTCTTAATTTAGCTTTCAATACTCCAGTGAATGTAATGATTAAAATCCCACCCAAGTGTGATATGTGTAAGCATAACGTACTAATGTGATAAATAGCAACACATCGGAGCTTATGAAGAAGGAAAAGTATCTGAGTCTCTCCATCATTACACACAAACCAGCCTTGTTTACAAAATTTACGTGATACATAGTCCCATGTGCCTGTAAAAATGGTTAAAGACTGTAGTGAGAAGTAACGCTGCGATTCTGGTTGCCTACCTGGCAGGCTTTTACACTTGTCTCTGAGCTCAAACTTGTGTGATTATCTCAGAAACGGGGAAAGCTAGACAGTTTCCCCAAAACACCTTTTTTTGTTAATTTTTAATCCTTGTTTGGTAATCTTAAGTCAAAATTAGTAATAATTACTCTGACATATTTTATTGCAAAAAAAAGTATTACAACCCCCCTTTCTTACATGATGGGGGTGAGTAACTGTAACAGCACATTTAGTTTATTATTGATCAAAGTTTCAATAAGTAGTATACAAAGATTCGATGTAATACCTTAGTCAGTTTTCATAATATTTCACAGAATAGTCGTTTTTAGCTCTATGTTTAGGAGTGTATACCACCCTCAATATTCAAGATGGACCCTAGGTTGCTGATGTGAATTATTCTATTTTCACCCAAGGAATAGCCTGCCAAAGTTTGATGCAATGTTTTAGATACACGTTGTATGTATAAGTGACTCAAGATAAGAAATCAAAAACTGACTGAAGAAATAAATTAGATAAATCGAATTAAAAGATAGAAGTAGTTCCGATATTTATTTTGATTATTAGGTTTTACAAGTCAAGAAGCAGGGTATTAATTTTAATATTCTTTCTCGATTGTTGGTCATCTAAGGGCAATACAATGGCATAATTCATCTGTCGAAATGTCGATTTTAAATATCTTTATTTGTTTTTTTGTTCATTTTGTTAAACACTTAATTCTCAACTGTGTTTGTTTGGTTATTTACTCTAGGAAGTGAATAAAAGTAAAAAATCTAAGTAAATCCACATATTTTAATTTTGTGATCATCCCGCAAAGATAAATAGTACTATCCTACTTTTGGTATAATCGATTTTGCTGTGTTCATAAAGAGATATAGTTTCTCTCGTTAGCCAAAATAACTAATTGCCTTTAAACATTATATTTGAGCTTTTTATTGCTCCTATTTGAGTTTGAAAACATCTAGTCGTGGGATTTGGACAGGGAACGAAGTGTAATTATAAATATGAAACAATAAATGGCGCATTGTATTGAGTCAAACAAAGTGATATGTTTCATGCGTCAGTGTATCGAATACAAAATCTATTTAATTAGTTTAATTTTTTAGTTGTTTACTTAATCCCATGAAATTGGTCACTTTTCTTTAAATTATTGTTTAACTGCTATCCACCCATCTTGGTGGCATAGTTAGCAAACGCACTAGTTTCGTGTTGAGCTATACTGCTGAGGACGGAGAGATCAAGATTCGAATCTCGGTCGAGTGAACTGGGATGGTTTTTCGGTTTTTCAGTCTCCCTCCACGAAAAATTAGGTTCACTACCTCTAAATTCAACCTTTCCAATTCATAATCAATTAGCGTAATTAAGCGTACAACCCGAACGGGTAGTAAGATGTTGTGCTAAATTACTAATTAATTACATGCTACACAAGTGGATCCTGTTTTATTTACAAAACCAGATTTTTTTGGTCCCGTTTCATCAAGTTTAGATTATGCTCAACAAATATGATATGTTCAATCTAATGCTTTTTGTATGCGAATCGATTTGGAGAATGACCCAACAAATAGTATCTCACAATAGCAAGTAAAACATTATTTGGATTTAAATTGTACTCTATATTTGGTAAATTTGACGAATCAAAACACTCCACTTTTTGAAAATATTTGAACAAATGTGTTTATCACAATTTAATGATTTAAAAATATCACCATCACATATTTATTTTAAATCTTAGATTAGTTGACGAATGTGTTCGAAAGAAAAATTTTAACTGTAATATACTATTAAGGAATACACAAGTTCCCTTAGATAATACATACATAAAAAATCATGTTTAAATTATTTATTAATATGGTTGGGTAGTTATACAATGATTTAAAGTATTTCAAAATGTATAAAATAATAATAACATATTTTACTCAACGTTTTAACAAAGTCAAATTGTTTTGATTAGTGAAACTTCAATATGTACTGTACTTTAGGCCAACATTTGAACCAATCGTTAACCTTTGAGTCAAAGTATTGTGACATTATTTTAAGACTCTTGAAAGTTATTATTACTAATACGGCTATTTCTCTATTGTCACTTAAGTGAGGTAAGCGGACTATTGAAAGGTTAAGCTTACGTCTATGCTTCAACCAGATATACAATTTTTTATGCATTGATTTTTTTTCTCATTATATAGATAGTAAAGTAAATATGAAATTAAATTTTTGTATTTTATAGAAAACAAGTTTAATGAAATCATATTTTTAATATTTTTTTTTAAAAGTGAAGTATCTCAATAAAATATCAATATCATTATATTGGAGCAGGAATATTTGATTCTGGTTAGTCATACGATGAGAGTCAGCGTGTGTTTATTTTAAAAATAATATGATAACTCTTGAATGGTATATAAAATGAACGGCTAATTATTAATTACCCCAGTTCGATGGACTAAATTACATTTTTTTTTACCAGGGCGTAGAGTTGGATGTTGGTAGATATGAAAGGAAAAGGATTTTGAAATACGAATAAGATACCCTGCCAAATTATGGGAATAGTAAAATGTTTGTTTTCGAAAAATTAAAAACCTCTATGTCCTGAGTTAATTAAACATTCAATTAAAAAAACACTTTCGGTAATGAACATGGGGCTACCAGCTATCCTTAACATTTTCCAGCTATAAAAACTTAACAGTTTTAATTATTCTACCAATATGAACCCAGTGCGGCTATTATCATTAATTTTATTTTACTTTGCAAATTTTATTCTATTAGTTCTATTCATCTCTGCTAGACTGCACTGACAAAAGCATTGATTACGTAATCGACTTTTGACTTCCCTACCAACCTTAGCTTGAGTCTTCATTTAGTTACAGGATACTCCCTCGAGAGAGCAGCAAATGCCAAACACATATTGGTCTGTGCAATCAATGAACTGCTTGTTTCTACTTTTAGCCGCAAGATGGCATCAGCTATGCTGTTACCGAACAAGAATCTATCTGCGTATGCGGGAAATGTTAGAATACGCAACGTAACACTTATAAATAGTCTTGTTCAGTGGCGTCCGCTTTCTAATGACGTCATTGTGTGTTTATATTCTTGACACAGAAAGATAAATAAACACTTACGCTTACGTAGGTATCTGCAACGTGTCGAGGTAGTTGGCCCCAGAAGATATTTTCTGCTGTGTTTATACGTTTAATGAAGCAATAATTTAATATATCTTGGACACATTAAAATTTTTCCTTTATTTAATGGCAAAGGTATGAAAATCTAGGTACCTCTTTAATTTTAAACTAAGCTTAAAATATTGATTGTGAATCGGCCCTCTTTAATTTTTAGTTTTTTAAATAAGGCCACTATAATGTATCCTATTCTATCTTATTTTTTTAATATTAAATCCGTGTACTGAAAACTTTTCATCCAAGTCACAAAAAATCATATCTTAAAAGCCGTTTACATCTTCGAATCCAATATAAATACATTATTTATTATGTCCAACTTGCCTAATTTATAATATTTGAGTAACTTGGTTGGATACTTCACTAGTGCTACACTCTTTCCACATTATAAAAATTAGAACAAAAACATACGCTCATAAGTTTTATTTTGGGATAACATTTAACTACTAAAATAACGGGTTTAAATTAGAGTTAAAGGTCTTATAAAGAAATTGCATGACTACCTATGTGATCTAGTGGTCAGAGTTCTGAATACTGATCCAAAGGTTCCGGGCTCGATCCCCGCTGTTTCCATAATTCTCTGTGAAGCAGTGTATCTGGAACGGGTCAGATTCAGCCTCGTGACGACAAATGAGGAGTTACTTCAATGAAAATATAGCAGCTTTGGTCTAGAAAACTGAGATCAACTGCCGGATGGTTTGTTGGGCTGACCAAATTACACCCTCTTTCCGCAGAAGTTGGCACTATCTTCACCAAAGTGCAGCGGCCGCTCGGGTCGGAATAATTTGATTTTGGAGTAAGGGGTAAATAGAGAAATTGCACTATCATCTGCCTGAGAGGTGGATAAAAAACTTTCACTTTAAAAATTAACTCTACTGAATCTAGTAAGAATCGAATCTCACCCTTCAGAATCAAGTATACAATTCAAGCTGCCAACGTTTTCCATTGTTATACCAGAGATTCGCATGAGGAATTAAAAGGGGATTACAAAATATGGATCTTTAACTGATCTAGGTCGAGCCAAAATACGGGACGGAACATATTTAGCAGTGAAACTATCGGTTGTAAGCTTAGCGCACTATCTAAACCAATAATTCAATAATTTCAATTTCCTTTATTTTAGTGCTGGCCAACAGTCGTGAGGCCTATGACAGGCCAGCACTGAAAAGTACACAAGTACGATAAAAGCACATATAATAAAAAAAAACAATAACTTATTAGCTGAATTATTATACATACTGATGGATAATTTAAAAAAATGACATAATTATGATAAAATAATAAAGAAATAGCTAAAGAGTAGTAAAAGCGTAAGTATTTTAAAAGGATATTAAATTATTACTATTATTAGCACCGCGTCTTACTACCCATTCGGGTTATACACACTTATGATAATGTGTAATGGTAGGGTGATTGTGAGATGAAATGAAGGACCTACAGTTTAACGTGGAATCCGAACCACGGTGGAGGCCTGGCATTCCACACATTCACAAGATGTCTTGTCAGAGGTAAAGGAAGGGTTTGGCAATCAGATAAATCTGTGCTGGGACCGAGGATTGAACCCCAGCCGCCAGCAGAGAAGTCTGACACCTTACCCCTAGACCACCAGGTCACCTTTAAGGATATTAAAATGATAGGTTCTATATCTGGTGTTTAGCTCAAAATTCGCTCAAAGTTTTGTCTACAATGCGTATGAATTGAAAGTTAATTATATTTATGAAAAAGTTTAATAATGTGTCAGTCTTATCTGCATTAACATCCCATTACTCCTTTAGGTATTCCAGATTAGGTGGAGAAATCTGGAGGCTTAATTTATCATATATTTAGTTCTGATGGTGTTAACTGTGTTTTAACTTATTTTAAATAAGTTTTTAAAAGTTATTCATATTTTACCCTTATATGTAAATATTATTATACTCAAATTTTGATATGATATGAATGTTTATTTGACCATTTGACTCATGTTAATGTATATTTATTTAATCAATGAAACATTTTAAATGTTATGATAACGTTGTTTAAGGATATTGTTTTTCCAGGTATAAATAATATTAAGTGTCCTTATTTTATAAAGAAATTGTATCATCAGTAATCATTAAAAAAAAATCTTTAATCTGAACTCATATCTTCATTATTTATAAATAATAATAATAATAATAATAATAGTAATATCTAAGTATTAACTTATATTTATTAGGGCTATAACGATCAGGTGCAAAGTAAAACAAATAATCTGTTCAAAGTAAGCTTTCACTAACATAAATTTAAATAAATAAATATACCTATTAAAAAACATTGTACAGACCACCGTAACAAGCCATTTTAGTTGTAAGGGATACACAACTCAATCCTACCGGTGGGCCCGTGGGAAAAAACGTCAGTCTTGAATTCCGACATCTGTGGTAGAAATTAAATAATAGTTTACTTTAGGGACTAAAGTATCAACTATTTTTTATGTTAGTTTTTAGAAACTAAAATAGTTGTTTACAAAGGAAGAAGGCAGGATTTTATATATATTTATAATGCTACTTTAGTGTAATAATATTTAGTTGATCTTGTGTGCTGTATTATGACCTGTCTACAAACAAACGCACCCGCTTGTCGGACTCGCAACTACGCAATAACGTAATTTAGTCTGTCTACAATAGCTTACGAAAACACAATCGTATGTCGGAACTGTCGGACCAGCTTGTCGGGAGGAGATGAACATTGTCCATCTCTTACGTTTATGTAGTTGCGTTGGCTTGCGTTCAGCCAGTAAAAAAAAATTGATGGACTACTAAAATCAAATAACATGAAGTTATTTGGTCTATGACAACAGCTCTTGGAAATGTATAGAAATGAATACAGGACTTTAAATTGAAATAATATATATTTAACCATTTAAATATGTTTAAAACATTTATTTCTTATTTGAAAACGTTAATATGAATTTGACTTTTATAGTCATGTTTGATGTTTGTTCCTATTGGTTAAAATTACGTCTTGCGACTTTTCATTGTAGGCAGTCTATTTTGTATTCAAGAGAAGCGTAATTACAAGTGCGTTTGCGATTGCGTAATTGCGAGTCCAACAAGCGCGGGTATGTTGGTTGTAGACGATCCATTAGTGACTAGGGAGAATTTACTAACCATTCGACACTGCTTCATTAGTGCAACCATTACTACACATTTGCTGTAGCAGAAGAAGTAAGAAAGTAATTCCAATTTTATTTTGTTTGTTCTCGTGTATGTGTTAGTATATAGATTTGTACAAGACAATAGATATGTGTTAGTTTAGTGATCTGTACAGGGCAGAGGATATTTGTTAGGCTATCATTCTGTATAGTTATCTCAACGAACACATAATGCATTAAAACGTGATAGATTGCACAAGATAGCGACATAGTCCGTATGCCGATCTATGTCACAAGCTCGTATAGCTGTAAAATGCGAGATTTTTTTATAGAACAAGTACGTATATTAATGAAAAATTATCTAGAAGGGTAATTTTCATTATATTAGTGTAGTAGGGCGTAAAATAAGGGAAATACTTTTCCCTAATATATATTTTACGGTGGGTTTCTTCTACCCGACTTTTCTAACGAATATTGATTATATTAGGCCTCGCAATACTTTAAGCCTTCTATATATAAAAAAAGGTGCATTGTTGCGGATAGTCCGGACAGGTATTTGGACACCAAGCATACCTGATCAGGTATACCGAGGATGTTGTTTCCTAAATGTTTTCTCAATCTACGTCCACGCAAAGTCAGTCACGTACAGTAGCCCCATGGCTTCTTTGGTGCTGACTGACAGCTCACAGCTGACTTCTGATAGCTTTAAAAAGTTACCAGACCAAACTACGTATCCCTACGCCGAACCAGATGATATGCAAAAACATGCTTTTAGCAGCTGTCACTTTTGACAGTAAAAATTTAGGTATATACCTAAATGTCGACTGTCAGAAGTCAGCTGTGAGCTGTCAGTCAGCAGCAAAGAAGCCATGGGGCTACTGTATAGTCCCTCTAAATTCGACCTTCACCATCCTTACTCTATTACCGTAAACAATTACGGGTAGCAGAACGCAAATCATACATATTGACGTTAATACGACCAATACGGGTATACAATAATCAAAGATATATTATATATAAACCCTGATTTCAGTTGGAAAAACAGTAGTGAAAATTCAAACATATTTCTTTGCGGCCAACACTGATAACATTTTACTATATTATTTGTGTTATTTTATAGGTATTGATATAATATATCAAAAGTGACCACTGCAGATAACATAACTTGATGTATGAATATATTAACATTGTTTTAGTAACTTCAGTAACTAACTTTTACTGTTCTTCCTACCAAAATCATACTATACGTGTATATACCCTTTGGTTTCCCTAAAAGGTAGCAAATTTACACCGGATTCATTAGAAAATGGTTTAAAGCAGGGGTCTTCGACCTTTTTAAGGTCCAAGGGCCAAAGATTCTTTCTCTTATTGGGTCACGGGCCGCAACACTGTACCGATAATATTAGGATTGAATACATATTAAAATATTCGTATCGGCTCATTCTTATATACTTATATTCACTCACAGTAGAGATTATGACTGTATCCAACTAGGGAAATATCGTGAAGTAGGTCTATGCTCTCCATTGTTTCATAGCAGGAAGTAGCGCGATTCGACTTGTCTACTAGAGTTCATTTTGCCGGTACCGGTTAAAATTACTTTTGTATACAAACGGAATGCTTTTCAGCACCTAAAAAGTGAAAATCCTTTGTAAATTAACTTAAAATACGTAAATGAAATATTTTTTTTATCAGTTGATTGAGTAAAATAGATCTGTATTTGTCATTTTTTTTATCTTGAAATCGTTTTAACTTTTATATTCCATAAGCCAAAGGGCTGTAAAAAATAGTGTGACGACGGGTCGCAAGTGGCCTGTGGACCACGGGTTGAATACCCCTGGTCTATGGCGTCACGCCTGTGTTAGACTGGCCTGCTGAAGATTGGGAGATTGGTGTTTGAAACCCACTTGGTCTAATGAAGACGGTTTTTTCCTAAATGCTTTCCCCGTCTTCCACGTGAATTCGGGAAGATTACCTCTAAAATGCTTCCTTTTTCATCCCTACCCCATTAAAGTAATTAATATATATGCTAATAACATGAAAAAGATATGACGTGGTTATAAAAAATACAAAAATTTACCTTGAAAGTTTCTACTATAAGCAAGAGTCATACTGTAATCTGTCAAGGTAAGACGGCTACCTTTCTAGGTAAATGGAGCGTATTAAGACGAGTGAATATTCCTGGAGAATTGAGCAGACAGTATATACGTACTCTTTCACACTTTACGATTTCTGCCCTACTAATAATAATAATATTTAGCACCGCGTCTTAGTACCCGTTCGGGTTATACGCTTTAAGTACTAATTACGCTAATGGATTAGGAATTGGGAAGGTTGAATTAGAGGAAGCGAACCCACACTGGTCTGAAGAAGAGTAGAAAACCATTTAGGAAAAACCACCCCCAGTTCACCCAACCGAGATTCGAACCTCGATCTCCCCGTCCTCAGCAGTCGAGCTCAACACGACAAGCGCGTTAGCCAACTACGCCACCGAGGCGGGTTCTGCCCTACAAGTTTTTGTCGTGTGCCTACTATTACATTAAGTGGTATGGTATATTTCACACGATCCAACTGTTTAGTCGTCCGATCAAAAACCGTGGCTGATTCGTTCAGCAGTCGGATGTCCTCACTATAATATCTGACTGTCATGCCCGACGGTTTGGTCGGATGACTTGTATTGGACTGTTGAGGGTTTGGAGTGGGGGGTGGGGGATGACACCGTTCACACGATCCAACTAAACAGTCATCCGGTAGCCTCTGTGTTTGTCTTATCATCATAATAATTCAATGATAGATAGTCAAAGTAATTTTGGCGAGTAAAGTTGAAACTGATATATTGATCTAGTTAGTGGAGTAATAACTTAACAACTAAATATTGTATTGGTCAAAATATAGTACTGTCTCACACATGATACGACCCTAAAATTTTGAAAGTGCTCTACATGAAAATAAAATAAAAACTTCTCGAGTAGAACTCGATATAAAATTTAAGAATTATGATTTATCATTTTAGAAAACATTCGAAAGTTGAGAATGGAGAGTGACATTTACTATAAGATATAAAAAAGACTTTGAAATTTTTGTAAACTATATTGGATCAAATTACAATATTGATACAAATGATGAAGACTAGTATGACAGACACCGTAACGCGTGAAAGCTGGGGGTGACCTGACGGTCTAGGGGTAAGATGTCGGACTTCTGTGGTGGCAGTCTTGGGGCCCAATCCTTGGTTCCGGCACAGATTTATCTGACGGCCAAACCCTTTCTTCATCTCTGACAAGACGTGTATTAATCACAACTTGTGAATGTGTGGAGTGCCAGTCCTCCACCGTGGTTCGGATCCCACGTTAAACTGTAGGTCCTTCATTTCCTCTCACAATCACCCTACATTACACATTAGCGTAAGTGCGTATAAACCGAACGGGTAGTAAGACGTGGTGCTAATAATAATAATAATAATAATAATATAATAATAATAATAATAATAATAATAATTTTAAAGCCGTCTTTCAATCGCACTTGTACGATAAAAGCTCGTACGACATAATTCGTATCTTGTAAAAGACGTCGTCCGATCGCACTCGTACGACAAAACTCGTTCGACAGAAACCGTACCGTGTGAAAGATGCCTAGGTACATATTCTAGACACAGTTTGAATGACGCCCTTGTGAACGTTTCCCCGGTATTGAAGATGAGTACTCGTAATCCCCCCCCCCCCCCCTTTCCGCGCGATGAGTCTTGTCCTAGTTTGACTATTGTGTGCGCGCGCGGTGACATTTGTCAGCCATTGTGCGGTAAGAATGTTCCTTAATGCATGCCTTGTATGAAACATTGCTAATTAGTGGTAATTGCAGCGAGAGCGCTCTCGGAAACAATGGAGCTCAGTTTGAGAGCAGCCAGCGCTCAATTGGAATCTATGAGTGCTAGGGGATGTAATGGGTGGCGGGGTACAAAACAATCTTTTACAGGGATGTACAAAGTAACACCGATAGTAGAAATAATATTTTTTGTTAGTTTGTAGTGAGTTTAGACAGCAAGCACAAGATAAAGGGCAATATTTTAGTCAATTGTTGAATAGATAAAAAAAAGGTTAAATATCTAATTAGTGCTATCTAAAGGTGGGGGGAATGGAACGCGAGTTAAAATTGGCATTTTTGAAATTTTTACCAAAAAACACTTATTGATTGATAAATTAAAATGTTGTCTCAGTAGACACGTTTGGTTTAATTTTCTACAAATAGTGATCTCAATCTTTCTTGAATATTGGTCATGAGCATCATATAATGTAAACAAGACTTTTCTCTTAATTAAAATAAATTCTTACTTAACCAAACTATGTTCAAGTCATGACAAATAATAAAAATATGTTGACAAACTATCTAGAAAATTAAACTAAACGTATCTAACAACACATAATTTTATTTTGACCATGAAAACTGTTGTGAGTGTAATTACTATATTAATAAGTCAAGTGAGGAAGGATTTTTTTTGTGAACTTTTTTTAAATCTATTTTTTTATCACTGAGTCTTACTAACCATTCGCTTTATAGGCCTGTATACTAATTACACGCTAATGGTTATAGGTATAGGAACGGTTATATTTAAAGAAAGCGTACCCACATTTGCGTGGAGGTAGAGTGATAAACCCTTTGGAAAAACTACCCTCAATACACCTGACAGAAATTCGAACCTTGATCTCCCCGTCATCGCCAATCTAGTTCACCGTGAGAGTAGCGCGTTAGACCACGCGGCCTCCCAAGCGGGTTTTTGTAAACCAATCATTCTTCAAAGTTAAGACACCAACTTGTCGATGGATTAACTTTGCCTAATCACTTAACTCAGTTTATCGATATATTGCATGTCTTCTGAGATATGGGTCCCGAGTTTGATTTCTATTGTGTCCGTCCGTGGTTCGGATTCCACGTTAAACTGTAGGTCCTTCATTTCATCTCACAGTCACCCTACCATTACACATTAGCGTAAGTGCGTATAACCCGAATGGGTAGTAAGACGCGGTGCTAATAATAATAATAATAATAATAATAATAATAATAATAATAATAATAATAATAATAATATTGTGTCCGAAATATTTATCATTGATGATATTGGAATCTTATCTTTCATAATATAAATTACTTGACCTCGGTGGTCTTTAAGTAAAGTGCTTGCCTCAGGACCCGATGTTCGTGGGTTCAAGCCTAGCTGAGGTTGGCAGATTTGTCTTAAGCGTTAAAATTTCCTGACACAGTTTCTTTCGGAGGGGAAATAAAGCCGTCGGTAACATATTGATTGTGACATGGAAAAGAACAATGGAAGGAATGTCAAATAACTCTCCAGGCAAATTTGTAGGCCCTTTCGAGCTCGTCCATAGAAATTCAGTGTGGAAGACAACGGGGAACCACACACAATCTGAACTACCCTACTACATGAGATTTCTATCAGATGACGAATGTCTGAGCACATGCCCAGCTCCGGACGGATATATTATTATTAGCACCACGTCTTACTACCCGTTCGGGTTATACGCACTTACGCTAATGTGTAATGGTAGGGTGATTGTGAGATGAAATGAAGGACCTACAGTTTAACGTGGCATCCGAACCACGGGGGAGGCCTGGCATTCCCTTATAATATATTAATTGATAAAATAGTAATCGCAGGGATAGCATATGAAACAGTGAAACAGGGACAAAGCGCTCCGCACACTCTGCACTAATTATTCTCCCCCCCCCCGAATACTTGGCGCTGTTTTGTGCGAAAGCGCCGTATACTGGTGTTAGTGGTGACATTTAGGTAAATATAACGTGTGGCGATGTGCTCTGTAGAAGGAGTCCACTTACTTTTAGTTTTAATTTTCCTTGCTGAGCTCAGTTAACCAATTAACTGAGACGCACATTTAGTTTTAATCAAACATCGCAATAAAATCAGATGTTCTGTATTAATTAACTAAATAACATACAAATATAAATAAATGGAATGTTTGGTTTATTTTTATTTTTGGTGTAATTTTAATATTGTAGAAAAGCGTATAACCCGAACGGGTAGTAAGACGCGGTGCTAAATAATAATAATAAATAATAATAATAAAATATCGTAGAATTATTCATTCCATCTCAATCATTCCTCTTTTCTTTAATGAATGAAACTGGTCTACAGTACTGAATTATCAAACCAATGGACATGATATACCCACACTTTTAAGCATCTATGATTATCCTTATGGGACTCAACATAAAGTGCGGGTGTCCAAAGGACTCGACTTTTAGTGAGGGCCTCCAGGAGAACTCAACTTTTAATGAGTAATGGTATTATTTTTAAATTAGTTTGTAATACTTCAAAGTTATTTGAATTTGAGCATTTATACTTCCATGTTTAAACCAATGTGCACGATCAGTTCTTAAACCCCATTTCAACTTACTTAATCAAGGATGTATAATTATAAATTAACTTTAAGCTCATATGTTGAAACGTACCTGAAAATAGGTCCATAATAGCCTCTGTTGTTGTCTTACTATCATAATAATTCAATGATATATAGTCAAAGTAATAATGGCGAGTGAAATTGAATCATATATTGATCTAGTCAGTGGAGTAATATAACTTAACAACTAAATACTGTATTGACCTGAATATAGTACGGTTTCACACATGATACGACCCTAAAATTTTGAAAGTGCTCTACATGAAAATAAAATAAAAAGTTCTCGATTAGAACTCAAGCTAAAAACTTAACAAATATGATGAATCATTTTAGAAAACATTTGAAAGTTGAGAGTAAGGAGCGATGGTATTACAGAATTGTTTAGTTCAAGTTACTGGCAGCAAGGTTACTTGGTGGTCTAGGGGTAAGGTGTCGGACTTCTGTGCTGGCGGCCGGGGTTCAATCCTCGATCCCGGCACAGATTTATCTGATTTCCAAACCCTTCCTTCACCTCTGACAAGACATCTTGTAAATGTGGGGAATGCCAGGCCTCCACCGTGGTTCGGATTCCACGTTAAACTGTAGATCCTTCATTTCATCTCACAATCACCCTACCATTACACATTAGCGTAAGTGCGTATAACCCGAACGGGTAGTAAGACGCGGTGCTAATAATAATAATAATACTGGCAGCAAATACGGGAACAGCTTTACTGTATTACGTTGCATGTATATGTATATATTTTTAGAACTCAGTTTGAAAATACGGATAGTTTTGATAAATAAATCCTATCAAAGTTAGTTTTGGTGTCCTATCGCTTGAATTTTATCAAGGGCTTTACGACAAGAACTGTCCAAAGTTGGTTATATATTTATCCACCTTTAAACTAGTAAGATACACGACACAAATAAAGCAAATCAGCATGATAGCTAGCTTGAATGTAAAAGAGGTTCATCCGTTAACTATTATCAAATTAATACAAACTTCTACTTCTATATTTACTACCAGCACATTTATTAATAATTTCTAACCATCAAATTAAAATATTTACTATTTCATAACAATATTGCTTAATTTTTATATTTATCTAGTAGGTTATACGTGCTGTCTTCTAAATATGCAATCCCAACAGTAAAAATAAATCAGCTGTTAACTGCCAGCCAACCTTACACTCCAATCAAGAGCAACAGTTTACTCTCTGATACTGAATGAAGTATCTGATTGTTGCGGTGAAAGCTCATTTTATATGTTTTGTGTTTAAGATTATTTCATATAAGTAATTACTACTCCAGTATCACTCGTATAAGTGTTATGGCTATTCCTCCTAATTTAGACCCAAATTTGTATTTATATCAATACTTTTTAAACATTATTTACTAAAAACATATATTCTATCAACATTTGAACTTCCTATATATGGCTTGATTAGTTATATTCATTAAACGGAACCAATTCTAGTCAATCATAATACAACGATATTGAATAAAACGAAATCTGCTTTACCATTGTCCGGAGAATTATCTAATTTTATCGCTGTGGGAACCACGTCCCCGAAATGAACTCATGCCTGTGTCCGCTTCTTTTAACCGCCCCCTCCCCCCCCCTTTTCTCCCGATACAGAAATAAATATCTCAACAGACAATCATCAACATTTTGTATGAAGCTTTCTCGCTTGTGTGTCGTCAAGATCTATTCTTTGGGCAATATGTATGGGCTCTTGCGGTTGACTTCACCCCCAACAGAGGGATGATACTGTGCGCCTATTCATGAGCGAAGGGAGGGAGGGAGGGTCTGTCAACTAGACCTCCCCCTAGACTGACGGTGCCAGGTTTCAAGGGAGGCTGTTTTAGTGTTGGTTCAGTTCCGATCATTCTTAGACAAACAATTTCCTAAGCAGAAATCGATCATATATAGGGTTGAGTGTGAGGGTTAGATTTTTATGACATTGATCAGGTGGGAGAGGATATGGTTTACATTGGCTACATTTTGGGTGATTTTTTTTCCCCCCAATTTAGCTTATCATTATATCAAAAGGCGAGTGTTTTTGCTATTTCTTAACATATGATCTCAATTTCCTATCCTCCAGAATTATTTAGTTCAAGCTACTGGCAGAAAATACTGGAACAACTTTACTTTATTATTCTTCTGAATCAATTTCAGTTTAATTCTTTTGAGAGCTCGACAACTGCACCTAAATCAATATCAGAGTCTACCTCACATTCAGAGTCTGATTCTTCTGAGCCGTCTTTATTTTTACTATCCCACCGAGAGCGTTGGTCGAAAAAGAACTGCGATTATAATACGCTCCCCGTTTTTATAGACATTTAAATGGGGGAAAAGGCGTCTTAGAGTATATATAGAGAGAGAGAGAGAGAGAGAGAGAGAGAGAGAATGATGTATTACAACCGTGCGGACTGACACCTGGCATAAATTCGAAACTAGTAATCAACGCCACTGTCTAACCAATAAAACTAAAGCTACTCTTTTGTTTGCGTGTCCATTGCTATGGGTTTCTCACGAATATGAATAAAATATAATATATCCTATTGAGCTATTAAAAGTATAGTTCTCAATATTTTAACAAAAATATGTATTTATGTGAATTCGATCTCAATATATATAAAAAAAATTATCATTTTGTTTACTGTACTTCTCTGGATCCCAAATGATCCAACCAAGTTTCTTCAAATTTGAAGTTCATCAAAATTTAGACCCATTTAAATATATACAAGTAATTATGAAATACATAAAAATCTAAACACCTTTTTAGGATCTGAAACAAAGAACATTAAAAGAATATTTTATTTTAGGAAATATTAATAACAACGTTGATGATACAGATATCCCAGGTTTGATCCCCGGTGCTTCTAGATTTCTCTGTGAAGCAGTGGGCCTGGAGTTGGTTCATCTCAGATTCGTGTGGACTAATGAGGAATGAATTTATAAGTAGAGACCCAGGTATAATATATTAATGGCTAGAGTGTTCCTTAAACTGACCACATGATACCCTGTTTCCGCAAAAGCTGGCAATATCTTCACCAACATACAACGTATACTCTCGCTGTACTGGCTCATTTGTGGCTGACACCATGGAATTTTTTTAGACCACACTTATAGTTTAGTTTCTTAACACCACCTCTTACTACCCGTTCGGGTTACACACATATATACTAACTACACTAATGTGTTAGGGATGAGGAAGGTTTAATTTAGAGGAAGTGCACCTGAATTTGAGTGGAGGCCGAGTGGAAAACCATTTAGGAGAAACCACCCTCATGACACCCTGCTGGGATTGAGCCCATCTTCAGCAGTCTAGTCTAAAACGAGTGTAGCTCTTTAGAGCACGTGGCCACCGAAACGGGTAACTTATCTTTAGGGGTTATCTTCTAATGACTCTCACTCCTTATTTCATGGAAATTCCAAAGTGTCTTAGAGGTGGTAGGAGATCGTCATTGTCTGAAAATAGGAATGAAATAGAAAACCTTCCTCTTTGCACCTTCATCAGTAGCCACAAGAACAAAGGCGTAATTCTAGTCTAGTCTGGTAGGTGACCTGGTGGTCTAGGGGTAAGGTGTCGGACTTCTGTGCTAGGGGTCCGGGGTTCAATCCTCGGTCCCGGCACAAATTTATCTGATTGCAAAACCCTTCCTTCACCTCTGACAAGACATCTTGTGAATGTGGGGAATGCCAGGCCTCCACCATGGTTCGGATTCCACGTTAAACTGTAGGTCTTCCATTTCATCTCACAATCACCCTTACAATACACATTAGCGCAAGTGCGTACAATCAGTACGGGTAGTAAGACGCGGTGTTGATAATAATAGTCCAGTCTGGTTTTCTAGTGGTGGGGCATCAAAACACGCAGTAATGAGTTGTATTTAGTATATGGTTTCCCACTCTACCTCCCAAAAATTGTTTGTACATTTTCTTTAAATTCTATTTTCCTCGTCCCTACCCTACTAACGTAAATATGAGGATATCCCGGGCGAGTGATAAGACGGATAGCACGGTTTGTACCATCTACTTAATATTTGGCATCTACACATGTTTTGTATTATAAAGCTTATCTATGAATAGGAAAGGATTAAATAAAAAATTAGGGAATCTTACACCTTCACTCTATTTTTCACCATAAATTACAATTGAAACCAATATAACCAGTTCTTTGCACACCGCGTCTTACTACCCGTACGGGCTATCTGCATTTACACTAAGTGGATAGGGTTAAGGTAACTTTGATGATAAGTGTTCCTATATTTTCATGGAAGGGAAATATAAAACCATTTAATAAAAATTACTTTTAGTATACCTGGATAGAATTTGAATTTCATCCACTCCATCACCTGCACCAGAACAGATTAGGCTCATGCCTAGACCCGCGTTATCATCGATGAAGTTAATCTATTATTATTATTATTATTATTATTATTATTAGCACCGCGTCTTACTACCCATTCGGGTTATACGCACTTACGCTAATGTGTAATGGTAGGGTGATAGTGAGATGAAATGAAGGACCTACAGTTTAACGTGGAATCCGAACCACGGTGGAGGCCTGGCATTCCCCACATTCACAAGATGTCTTGTCAGAGGTGAAGGAAGGGTTTGGTAATCAGATAAATCTTTGACGGGACCGAGGATTGAACCCCGGCCGCCAGCATAGAAGTCTGACACCTTACCCTAGACCACCAGGTCACCTTATGAAGTTAATCGACTTTTGTTTTTCACTGCGTCTTACCAGTAGTTCGGTCTACACGCATACATTAGTTACGATATTGTAATAAGAAGGAGGAAAAGCTAATTCTAGAGTAAATGTCCCCACATTTGCGTAGAGGGACAGTGACAAATTATTTTGTAAAAAAAACCTCAACACATCCCACCGGTATTCCAACCCCGATCTCTCCCTGCTAACAAACAAGTCTAACACGATGGATACGCGTTAAGCCATGTTACCTACGATATAAAATATATATTTTTAAAACGTTTATAGGGTTGACATGATGCTTCCCTTGAAACATTCTTTAGTGACCTTCACGTCCCCCGTCCCCCCACCTCCTCTCCAGACTTGATCTAAAAGTTTTCCCTCTAGATCGGGTCCACGAACAAAAACTTCTTACACCTTTTTTAATTGGAAGCTTTTATATCGCGCGTGCGTATCGGATGACAACAAGCATTATGGATGATAATACCCTTCATGTGACATTGAGCGGGGACGTATGTCTCTTTGTACGAGGGGACTCTTTGTTGTTTAAACCAATTTTTTAGTGAAGATGATACTTTATCATGACACGCTTCATTAGAGACGTACTTGAGTAGCCTATTTAAAAAAAAAGTATCCTTATTATTTTTATTTTCCTATTTTGATAAATTTAGGTTAGTTCATTATTTATATAATTTTTTAAGTTTGTATTTTCTTAGTGAACCTTAGTTATTGATTAAAATAAATATATAGAATTCGCTAAGGTTTGTTTTCTTTTCCTTGATTAATAATAACAATAAATATAATAATATAATGGTGTGACCCGCCTCGGTGGCGTAGTTAGCTAACGCGCTAGTCATGTGAGCTAGACCACCGAGAACGGGGAGATAGAGTTTCGAATCTCGGTCGGGTGAACTGGGGTGGTTTTTCCTAAATGGTTTTCCACTCTCCCTCCACGCAAGTGCAGGTTCACTTCCTCTAAGTTCAACCTTCCCAATTCCTTATCCATTAGCGTAATTAGTACTTAAGCGTATAACCCGAACGTATAGTAAGACGCGGTGCTAAAAGGATAAAAATAAAAAAAATTAATAATGGTGTGTCTAAATTACATCCATCTGTAGTTCAGTTTGCGGAAAGATTAGCCAGTATAATGTACCATTGCCCAGGGGACACCCAAATGTACTAATCGTACATCCTTTCCGTGGAGGCACTTTCCATCTCCCGATGAGGTGAGGATCATAGTGAATATGATGGGGAGGAGTTGACGAAAGGATTAACCTATTTTAGGACTAATTAACCAAACCCTAGTGACGATGGGCGAAATCTCCCGGTACCAGCCGGGAATCAAACCCAGGACCTTTAGGACAACAACCTCTTTATCACAAGGCCGGTTATTCTTTGATGAATACAAATAATGTTCATTATAATTGAAATACTTATTCTATACTCTTTCTCCCTTCTCGTTCCCTCTTTATTAAACACATATACGGTCTTGGACCAATGGACCCCTAACTCTTGTTTGCACAATCAGACTCTAATGAACTTTCTGCTTTAAACAAATCTTATTTAGCAATTTATTTAGATTTCATACGTTGATAGTAAAACTAATGTCCCCTTTAGTAAATGTCATTAGAAGAATGTGAAATTATAATTACTCATTTAGAAAAATAAAAGAGTAAACAAAATAACAAACATTAATTTTATATTCAGTAGATGACACTAGTTAATCATACGACTATCGGTGACTTAAGGTGCTGCAGTAGATCAATTAGTGGCTGGAGGAGTCATTATTATTATTATCATTATTTTGACAAAATGTGGTCTTAAAAATTTACGGTAAATGGACACTATAAAATACTTTTAGTGACGCCGGTGATTTGCTGAAACATGTAGAGTTTTTAAGGCTGTCTCTACGCTGCCTATATAGGAGCAATGGGAATTTCAGATAAGATAATATAATTCAATTTAATTGTTATATAATTCAACATTTCTTCAATATTTCAATTTTTCTTAATATTTCTTTTCAATTATATTTCAGCCAAACATTAGTCCTCTAGTCATTTGTTACCAATTATCTATATAGTTTAATTAAGTTAAGGTGTTTGTTTTTTCGTTATTTTATTTTTTTATCATTATGTGACCTTGACTCACATTTTTATGTGTTATTTTAATAATGTTCTGATATCAAAAATCGTTTGTGTATTAACCAACAATTTATTTTATTTTAATTAATCTATATAGACTTACTATAGTAAAAGCTTGTAATTTCACAAAAACTCTTTCTCATTTATACTAACTCTACTAAATATTTTTTTATATTGAATTCTATAAATATAAATTAATATTTCTATATCATGTTTTTCATAAATAGGAAATCCCAACGTGAAAACAATGCAAATATAAAAATGAATCAATTATTAACTAACATACAGGTCTTATTAAAACAATTAGTGTAAATCTGAAAGGGTCCACTAACATCTTGTAGCTCACAACGATGGGCACGTGCGACTAAGGTAACCAAGCTCGTATAGTCTAGTTTACAAGTGGTGGGGAGGTAAGGGTTTGAATTCCGGCCGTGTTTACTGAGGGTAGTTTTAACTAAATTGTTTTACACTTTCCTCCACACCAATGCGATAACGTTTCCTCTAAACTCTTAACTTTCTCAACTCTGGCCCCTATGAGTAATTAAATGAGGATAGCCAGAATGCAATGCATAAAGTAAAAATATATTAAATTTGTGATCATGTATTCATACGCCTATCCATGTGTTTTAATAGCTGTCACTACTGTAGATCAACTACTTAGGACTGCAACAGGTTAAATTTTGTATCTGATATTGATATATTTTTGTTACCATTGACCAAACGTGATTTTATATGAGATTATAAATTTATAAGATGGTGCTAGTAAAATATATCATACATCTCGTTGAAATAATGTGGGCGTGGGGGAGGGAAGTACCAATATAAAATCTAGCAATTTTGGACAATCTACACATATTTTAGACTATCAGAAGTACCCATCGTTGTCTGTGGGAGACCCCGGGCGACGCTTTTCATTGCTTCAAACCGACAGAAAAAATAAATCACATTTTATTTTTTATGACCCAGTTTTTAGTTAATTTAATAAAAAAATCAAATCCAAATTTTAATATTCTGTTTTCAATTCGTGCACAAGGAGCTAATAATTTTAAAATCTCAGACCTATTCATGCGGTAGATATTCTAAAACGATCATGAAAGACAAATAAACTCTTCATTTTATTAACGTACCTAAAAGAGATTACCTATGTCCTAATAAAGGTTCTTCCAACAGCGATACGGTGACCTGGTGGTCTAGGGGCAGGTGTCAAACTTCTGTGCTGGCGGCCGGGGTTCAATCCTCGGTCCCGGCACAGATTTATCTGATTTCTAAACCCTTCCTTCACCTCTGAAAGACATCTTGTGAATGTGGGGAATGCCAGGCCTCCACCGTGGTTCGGATTCCACGTTAAACTGTAGGTCCTTCATTTCATCTCACAATCACCCTACCATTACACATTAGCGTAAGTGCGTACAACCCGAATGGGTAGTAAGACGCGGTGCTAATAATAATAATATTAATAATAATAATAACAGCGTGCGACTGTAATGTACCACTACGGTGGTCTCTAAATCGGCCGCCAGACCCATCGCCTCGCCAAAACAGTAAGTATAATGTAGCCAAGGGGAGGCGGGTGGGGGTGGGAATATCGAGGGATTCGGAGAGGGTCGGGGAGGGTGTAGACAACAATATGTGATCAGTCCACGCTGCGCCGTCATATAAAGTGTCCCTGGGTGGGGACGCGTGTCGGGTCACGTGGCACGACCACTCGACTGGAACACGTGTGTTACGGGTGGTAGGGAGGGTTAGCTAGCTAGCAGCTGTGACGTAATGACACGGCACGGCAGTACTTGACATTTCTACTTGCATTCAAATGAGGTAAAATGCATACTCTCAAGTTTCTCCTCAGCACTCAAACACAGATTGAGATATAGGATTGATATTCACGAATTCTACCGAGGAACTGCTGAGAGTCTTATGATGCGTCATGATATACTCGTTATTATGACTTACTTTAGCAACTTATATGATCATTTACTTTCAAAACACCCAAAAACAATAATAACCAGGAATCAAATAGCCGAAGCTATTTTTTTTTAGCACCGCGTCTTACTACCCGTTCGGGTTATACGCTTTTAAGTACTAATTACGCTAATGGATTAGGAATTGGGAAGGTTGAATTAGAGGAAGTGAACCCGCATTTGCGTGGAGGTAGAGTGGAAAACCATTTAGGAAAAACCACCCCCAGTTCACCGACCGAGATTCGAACCTCGATCTCCCCGTCCTCAGCAGTCGAGCTCAACACAAGCGCGTTAGCCAACTACGCCACCAGGCGGGTCCGAAGCTATTATTTATGCTTTTTAGTGAGGAGTTCTCCAACTAGATATCATATTCTGAAAATTGAAAAATGACACCTGGACATGGTTATATATGTATATTATTTTAGGGCCGCATTTTACAACCGTTCGGGTTAAATTCCTATGTACTAATTACCTTGATGGTTTTATGCATGAGGAAGGTTATATTTAGAAGAGTGTACCCACATTTGCATGGAGGGAGAGTGGAAAATCATTTTGAGACACACACCCTCAATCACATCGAATTACTTCAATCCCCTCAGGTTTATATATTAGATTTTATTTATTATTTTCCTATTTAGGCTTATTATGGTAAGAATGAGAAGGATAGTATCGTACCAATTTTGCTGGGAAAGGTATTTTCACTTAACTTCCAGGGTTCTTTTACATGCTACAATTGACATGGGGACCAATGGCTTTACTTTCCTCCGAAGGAAGTTGTGCTATGAATTTTTATCGCTTCAAGAAAAATCCGTCAACCCCAGCTAGTTTTGAACCCACGATCATCGGATCTTGAAATAAACACTTTACCCCAAGACAACCTAGTCAACTATTATTATCTTGTTTAGTCAAAGAAACACTGCAAGTAAACTTGTTTCCACTCAAGCTGGTCCTATTTTTTTTTCTACGGTAGGAAAAACAGTTTAAATTTGTTTGTTTTTACCATGAGCATCGATAACGTTTATTAATTTATTATTAGAATTATTTTATTTTTGGTTGATATTATCTATAGATGGTTACTGCTTCATCTTATGTGACTTGAAAGGTTATAAGTACCTAATGACCATTGTGGATTTAATTAAAGCTTTGTAACTGTCGCATACTGTACCTAGCAAGTAAAGAGTGTTAGTGCTAGTAATAACTATCCAAACGCACCTTGAGACTGAATTCATACCTCTCAAGTCAAAGTAGATAGACTCTTCAAACTGTCAGTCCCACATATGTCAAGTGTCAACATATGGCTAAGTCTGTCGAGATCACTCCAAGCCAACAAGACTGAGCTTAGATACAGTGCTTGGTTCCCAAGGATGGCAAACAGGTTAGTGGCGTCATGGATAACTTAAATTATAATATAATATACATATAATATATATGTAAATGAAGAGTGGGTGAGAAGAGAACCATTTTGGATGTGCGGTGCAAAGCAAATTGGATCGGACACATCCTTAGGAGGTTATGTCCTCTTGCATGACGTCATAGAAGGAATGTTTGAGGTAAAGAGAAGTTTAATAAGGAGGATTCAAATATTGGATTGGACAACTTGAAGGAAATAAGACAGTTCTTGAAGATAAAGGAGGAGGACAGAGGACTGGGTGCATTGGCGGTCGAAGTTCACTGACAAAAGGAATGGACCTGTAGTAAGACAGAACACTAATAATAATAATAATAATGATAATAAACATCAAAGAAGGAAACGACAAATACATGTTTTAAATGACTTTCGATCGCAACGTCACTAGACGCTGGGTCTAGAAGGTGTAAAGTTAGGCTACGTTGGAAATGGTGTCAAGATAGTAACAAATTTTACCAATTAATTAATCTGCTCTGGTTTATGAAAATAGTCGAGAAAAGATTGATCCAACCAATTTCGTTTCGGTTTATTTGGTTAGCTATGTCCTACTTAACCGCTTCTAATACAATATTATTCACGATAAAAAGTTGAATAGTATTGTGGTATTGTCACCAAAACTTATATATGGATTGCATGGTGGGTAAACAAGTTATCATTATAATATTATTTTAGTTTAGTCTCTTTTGATTTTCTATTACGTGCAGGAAGGACAAATACCACTAAAATATGGAATATTTATGTGCAAAGTGCAAACATAAAATACATGTGGGCGAGTAGAAATCACACTCTTTCTTAAATTTATTTTATTTTGATTTTTAGCACCACGTCTTACTACCCGTTCGGGTTATACGCTTTAAAAACTAATTACGCTAATGGATTAGGAATTGGGAAGGTTTAATTAGAGAAAGTGAACCCACATTTGCGTGGAGGGAGAGTGGAAAACCATTTAGGAAAAACCACCCCAGTTCAGCCGACCGAGATTCGAACCTCGATATCCCCGTCCTCAGCAGTCTAGCTCTACACGACAAGCGCGTTAGCCAACTACGCCACCGAGGCGGGTCTCTCTATGTTAAAGACTTTCGGCAAATGTCATTTAAATATTAAAAAATAACACCCTCTTTAAAGTAAGACTCTCGGCTAAGTGCCAAGTGAGGATGATAGAATTGAGAGGAATTGAGCCCGAATTTGTATCAAGGCATCGTGGGAAAACAAGACTAGACGATACTAACGTCCAAGTCCACGTGCTCACCTGTGAGGGTTCGATAGAATCAAAAATACTCTATTATGTAATGTGAAACCAGGCCAAGCATGATTGATTAGGAGTTCACTGTGGAAGTAATTACTAAAAACACACATTGGTAGACATGTGGACTAAAAGTCAGACTCGTCTCATCTGGTTTGCCGATGACAGGGAGGTTGGTGTTGGAATCTCGGGTGGGTGGGTGCCTTCCTTGATGGTGGATTTTCCTAAACGGTTTCTCATTCTTCCTCCACGAAAGTGCGAGTACATTTCTATAAATTCTACTTTCCTTATTTTATCTCATCGTTGTAGTTAAATGTAGACATCCTGAATATGGATCAAAACACGGGGGAAAATGACATTAAAAAATCATATTAACAAAGAAACTAACCCATATCGGTGGCCACATAGTCTAAGGCGTCACTCTCAAAATAAACTGGACCGTCTATAATGAGGAGCTCAGGGCTAAAATCTTTTGGTCGGTTGTACTGAGACAGAGTTAAAAATGAAATGTTTTCTAATCTACCTCCACGTAAATGCGTGTACACATCCTCTGAATTCAACCTTCCTTATCCCTAGCACATTACGCAATCAGTACTGTACATTTGCGTTCAATCCAAACGGATAGTAAGACATGGAAAAGAAAGAAAGAAAAAATAAAATATAAAAACTGTAAAATAAACAAATTGAACCATCGAGGACGAGAAGATCGAGGTTCGAATCTCAGTCGGGTGAACTGGAGGTGGTTTTTCCTTAATGGTTTTCCACTCTCCTTTCACGCAAATGTGGGCTCACTTCCACTAATTCAACCTTCCCAATTCCTAATATATTAGTGCAATTAGTACTTAAACGCATAACCCGAACGGGTAGTATGACGCGGTGCTAAAAAAATAAATTTGACTGTGACTCACCATTTAGTGAATTCAGCAGCTTGTCACGTTACGTCAGCGACTGTGAGACACTGACTCTGTGTGTGTGTGTGTGTATGTGTGTGCTGGTATGAATGGCGCATCATCTCATGAGCTCCTTAAGGGCCGTATTGATTGCAGCAAGCAACTAGGCGGGGTCTCGGTGTAATCCCGGGCAATTGAAACGTTCGGGGCAGGAACAGCCAATCCTACCGCTCACCCGCGTTAAGAAACAACTAGAGCCGTAGACATTTCTTAGAAGGAATAATTATTTCAATAATTCGCCCGCTACACAAGGATTTGAAAAGTCTGAATATTTTTAAAATAATTAGTTTCCTCAATTCTAAAATAAATAATAATAATAATATTTAGCACCGCGTCTTACTACCCTTTCGGGATATACGCTTTAAGTACTAATTACGCTAATGAATTAGGAATTGGAAAGGTTGAATTAGAGGAAGTGAACCCGCATTTGCGTGAAAGGAGAATGGAAAACCATTTAGGAAAAATCACCCTCAGTTCATCCGACCGAGATTCGAACCTCAATCTCTCCGTCCTCGGTGGTCGAGCTCAACGCGGCAAGCGCGTTAGCCAACTACACCACCGAGGCGGGTCTAAAATATATATATATTTTTTTTAGCACCGCGTCTTACTACCCGTTCGGGTTATACGTTTTAAGTACTAATTACGCTAATGAATTAAGAAGTGGGAAGGTTGAATTAGAGGAAGGGAACCCGCATTTGCATGGAGGGAGAGTGGAAAACCATTTAGGAAAAACCACCATCAGTTCACCCGACCGAGATTCGAACCTCGATCTTCCCGTTCTCAGCAGTCGAGCTCAACACGACAAGCGCGTTAGCCAACTACGCCACTGAGGCGGGTCTAAAATAAATAAAATCAACACATATTAATATTATTATTATTATTATTATTATTATTATTATTATTATTATTATATTAGCACCGCGTCTTACTATCCGTTCGGGTTTACGTACTTATGCTAATGTGTAATGGTAGGGTGATTGTGATATGAAATGGAGGACTTACAGTTTAACGTGGGATCCGAACCACGGTGGAGGCTGGCATTCCACACATTCACAAGTTGTGATTAATACACGTCTTATCATAGGTGAAGGAAGGGTTTGGTAATCAGATAAATCTGTGCCAGTACCGAAGATTGAACCCCGTACCCCTAGCACAGAAGTCCGACGACACCTTACCCCTAGAACGTCAGGTCACCCAACATATACTATTAATTATGTTAATTGATAGCCAATAATTGATCATATCATGATATTAACTCCCACACTATTGGACACTTGAACTAAAGTCTAGTAGGCCTATGATTTGTTGACCGGGTGTTCCAAGGTGGTTTTTGGTCACTAGTTTTACACTCTCCCTTTATGTAAATTCCCAAGACGCAATCTTTAAAAGAAATACAAATGCGGGTATATTTCCTGAATCATGACTTCCTCATAACTGAATCCCAAAATGTAATTAGGCCTATAATGGTAGGCCAGACGAGTAGGATAAAGAGGCTGTTCACATAAGAAGAAACATAAAAATATAGGCATGGTATGTATTAATACACATACACATATTTATTTTTATATATGTATTAATATCTATATCAGTTTTCTAAGTTGTGTTTTTATTCATGTAGGTTATAGAACTGTATTTTGTTTAAATTATTTTATTAATTATTTTAAAACATAACAATAACTCTAAAAGGGGTAAGGTGTCGGACTTCTGTGCTGGGGTCCGGGGTTCAATCCTCGGTCCCGGCACAGATTTATCTTATTACCAAACCCTTCCTTCACCTCTAACAAGACATCTTGTAATGTGGGGAATGCCAGGCCTCCACCGTGGTTCGGATCCACGTTAAACTGTAGGTCCTACATTTCATCTCACAATCACCCTACCATTACACATTAGCGTAAGTGCGTATAACCCGAACGGTTAATAAGACGGGTGCTAACAACATAATAAAAATATAATAATAATAATAATAAATAACTCTAAAATACACTACATTCTTTATTTAAAATTAAATTCTAGGTATTTTTAATCGAAATATATTTTGTTTAGTATTGATGGCATACTACATAAATGTACCTACCTACCCAATCGGTGAAAATAAATTATTTCAAACTTGTTGAAGACGTTTAATTTACTAAAATAGTTTTTTAGGGTTAAAAAAATCTCTTAAATTCTTGAATCGAACCGCGTACTCCTGGAGTGGATTAATGGTATATCTGTGTACTTACGTCACTTTATTTATATATCATATTATTGTTAGATAAATAATGTCGAGTGTATAAACGAATGTCTGACGCAAGCTATGTGGATCATGGTTGTTATTGCACCTACCAATCGAACGTCATCACCCTATACCCCCATTTTCTATGACGCCGACACTTTACCCATCATCGCCACCACCATCACCCGCGTCTACGACGCACTTAAACCAGAAAATGAGGTAAAAGGCATCTGAAGGGGGGGCCTTAGAAGGGGGAATAAAGGTAATGAATAGAAACCTGATTGATGCAATTTTCTCTGAAAATTGTCTCTCTCTTTTCTCCCTGTTGGATCTTTCTATCTAACCTTCATATCCCTACGTGACCAGATAATGACAGGCAATCATTTTGTTGAAAAGGATTTTGCAGGAAATTTTCTCTTTCCTCGGTTGGTATTGTGAGTGCGGGTGTTAGGCGCCAGAAGGGTTGGAGGGGAGGGTTGGGTGGTGTTTGCAAGGGTGGCTGAGAGGGAGTAGGTGTGGGTGGGGGGGGTTCATGGTTAGCAAAAGGGGGGGGGGAAGGAGGGGTTGAAAGGAAGTGAAGGAAGATGGTCCGGAGACAGCGGTATCCGCCGGAGAGCAAAGTCCGGACCTTTCTATATACAGCGCTTTCCCGTGAGGAGTAGTGTGTGACCTTCCGTTTCCAAACACCAGCCGCTGTACATGCACTAAAACCTGCCACCCCTTTTCTTTCTCTGCAGAGACTCACTCCTCTTTTCCTTTTTGGGTGCTCTGAAGAGGATAAGGAGGGAGGAACCGGAGATGTCTTTTACCGGCGAAATAAACCACCCACTCTCGCTACTAACACGGGGTCAAATTTGGTTAATTGTTCGTTACACGAGAGAAATCGCATTTGTTGCTTCCAAATACCTGTTTACACGCGTAAGGAGATTGTGTTGTTTCTGACTATTAAAATCAATTTAGATTTTAATTTAGTTTTTTTTTCTAAACGGAATGCTTATGACATATTTTTTTATTGATTAGATAAATAATTAAATGCTATTTTGATTCAAAATATAAAACAGTTGATTATACTTCCTTATGTAAATGAATACAAGTAGGTCTATGCACAAAACAAGCTCAATTAAACACCTTCAAAGAATTAAAATTATTGTTTTTGTTTTGTTTTTGAGCACCGTGTAATATTACCATTTCGGGCTTAGAGATTTACACAAATTCACACTGAGGGGATAGGGATATAATGTATATGGAAAGTGTTTAAAAAAACCCAAAATAACGCACTTTTTAAATTCGACCGAATTTCAAACTCCGACCTTCCCATCAAAGGCAACCAAGTCTACTGCGAAAGTGGCGCCTTAGAGTTAGACAATGACGACCGAAACGCGTATTAAAGTGATTACAACAGTTAACACCTGTGTGGAAAACACAATTGCACCAAATTTACAATTTAATACACAGGTCGAGTTTAAATAATAAAATACTACAGTTAAATTTTAAAAATATATATTTTCGAATTAAAAAAAGTAATGAATACAATTTAAATCAGATAAAAAGTAGATAATAAGCTATTGCAGATTATATTAATGTAGGCCTATATAGCACCGCGTCTTACTACCCTTTCGGGTGATACGCTTAAATATTAATTACCTAATGGGTTAGAAATTGGGAAGGTTGAATTCTAGAGGAAGTGAACTAGCATTTCCGTGGAGGGAGAGTGAAAAACCATTTAGCGAAAAACCTCCAGTTCACCCAACCAAGATTCGAACCTTGATCTCCCCATCCTTGCCAGTCTAGCTCAACAGAAAACTAGTGCGTTAGCTAACTACGTCACCGAGGCAGGTGAAGCTAATATTAAATATCATCTACAAATCTTCATTTTACATCCGAATCCCGAGCTCAAATTCTAATCTTGGAAAAAGTGATGAACATGAAAGGAAATATAAATATAATATAGTAATATAAAATAGATATACCCTAGTTGTTAATTTTTTTTAAATATTAATTAAAATACATTAAATTATTATTTCGAGTGTTTGTTATTTTCTGAGCTAAAATAGGAGTACCAGTTTCTACTTGAAAAAGTATAACTCAATGTTTGAGCCTACAATTAAATAACAAACATTTGTCACTAGAAATATATATTTGCTAACTCCTGCTTCAAGTATCATAAATATCAAACAAACATGATAAATATTGCAAATTGATCAAATATGTTTAATATTGGAAGAAATACCTGAGAATTATAAGTGGGAAATCGACCATTTTCTTGTTTTTCAGGAGAGCAAAAACAAAGTTTAATTTTGCAGTAAATTTTATTTAATGTAGTTATCTACTCTATGACATAATTTATATATTTTTGAGGTTTCATACAGTTCTTAATTAAACCAAATATACATTAAGAATACAAATTCATAGTGATTTTTTTTAAATTGGCCCTGTCAAAAGTTGACTGCACACGATTATGAGTGGGCTTATATAAAAAAATCATAACTTAGTATTGAAAGTGAGCTTTGTAGAACGGTGTACTTATCTAATGCACTTTATTATATATTAAAGCAATATTAGTCTACTTTCATGTCATATTCATTTTAAAAAAATGCTTATAAAGACCTTTAAAAATATAGCATGTAATTACAATGATTTTAAATGCTAGATGTGTTTTTGTTTTGTATGGCATGTTATTTGGAGCAGCACTCCTATTAACTACTTGGCTCTAAGCCCACATACTAAGTGGCTGGGTCTAAAATTTTAAATGAACATTTACAGTATTTAAAGTGTATTTACAGCCATTTCACCCGCCTCGGTGGCGTAGTTGGCTAACGCGCTTGTCGTGTTGAGCTCGACTGCTGAGGACGGGGAGATTTAGGTTCAAATCTCGGTCTGGTGAACTGGGGGTGGTTTTTACTAAATGGTTTTCCACTCTCCCTCCACGCAAATGCGGGTTCACTTCCTCTAATTAAACCTTCTCAATTCCTAATCCATTAGCGTAATTAGTACTTAAAGCGTATAACCCGAACGGGTAGTAAGACGCGGTGCTAAATATTATTATTATTATTACAGCCATTTCAATGGCAGATTCGAATTCCCCGTACAAAAATACACAAAAAGGCGAAAAAATATAAATCATTTTTGTCAAAATGGTCGATAGCACACTTATAATTCTCAGGTCTTCAATTTAATAATTTTAGTCAAAATCCATTGAAGCTTGACCTTTTCCTAAATATTTCACCCAACCGGTGCACACATTTTGTGTAGTGCATTACAATTCTTACAGTCTTTTTTGTAGTGCGGAACTTATATTAGAACGTGATACATTTCTGAGACTAGCCTAATGTTTAAAATCACTGTAAGAAATAATCATAAATTTTCAACACAACAGTATTGTATTTCTCCCATACTTTTTAATATTCCATACGGACATCGGAATTTTCCCATAAGTCTATCGAACATTTCCAATGCACCCAAAAGTATCCATACATTTATATGGGAAAATTTCAACTTGAATGGGAAACACCGATACGTAGCTCAATGCGCATGCGCTATAATAGAAAGAGAGAGAGAGACACGTTTGTCTTCAAGTTCAGAAGAAGTTCGCCATATTTGTTTAGTGAAGAACATAGTGTAAATAAAAAGTTATCGAATTATTAATTTTTTTGTTAAAGGAGTATATTTGCTGCTGTATTTTCTCACCAGTTTGTGAAGAACAAGTTAATTATTTATGAATATAATTCATGATGTGAAAAATGGAGGAATTTCGCTTGTTTAACCTAACTTTGTAATAAGAACAAAACACCACGTGGCAGTTGTTTATTTTGTGATTCAAATTGTTTTCATCTTGTATAGAGATTGAGCTATCATTTTCCTACATGTGACTAAAGCTTGGTAAAATAGGCGTATCATTTGTAATATCGAAAAATATTAGGTATCCTACCAAACTATTTTATTAACTTAAAATATAGGCTGTGTCTGAATAGTAGCGCACTTTTACCCTAGTGCACTTTATTTATTTAAAGGGCGTAAGTCCTTTTTGATGTTGTCTGAATTATTTTAAAGTGATCTGATGTGATGTGCTCCTTATGTGCACTTATAGGTAAAAAGATTTTAAAGTGCCTAAATAAGTATTATTTGTATGGTATGGGAAAAATTCCAATCAAGTATATAAAAATCACAATCTTAATGGCGGTCAAATATTAATTTTTCCATACACAGGTATGGGAAAAATACCAACGAAATATAAGAAAAATACAATCAACATAAAGGAGAAATTGTATTTTTTCCATATCCAAACATGGGAAAAATACCGACCCAGTATATGAAAATTACTACCAACGTGTGGCACTTTTCCCATGACTGTGTATGGGAAAACTTCAATACTTGTATGGGTTAATTACTTCCAATACATGTATGGGAATTTTACCACAGATTTTTCTTACAGTGATCACCTTTTCATTGGGTAATATTAACCGATTGTACAAAATTATATTTCAATTACCTTATTTATATTTTTACGAAATGTTTGGCCACTATTAAACACACATCAAAAACATTTTGGATTTGTTTTGTAAATTGTATTCTACTATCTCTTTGGGAAGCTTTTTCATAAGAATAACCCAGTGGTTCTCACAATATATATTGTTCAAGACACACTCTTCTTTGTGGTGAGTGTGTCTTGCGGCACACTGAACATGCGGATTGTTTGGTAACAGTACGAGAGACTCTGACATGCTCATATACATTTCTCTCAGTTGAACATCAAATGTGTGTGTTTGTCCTCTATTCGACCATGAGCTGTCTAAGAAACAATCATATTCTCGTTAATTAGTCAACTCTATGATTGTAAGTCATTACATTCTCTGAAAAATAAGTACAGGATGAGGCCGAAACCTATGTGATTAGCAACTTGAAAACTAACACTTTAAGTGAAAAGTATTCACTAGCTAAATAAAAGCAAACTACTTACTATACTTTCTCACTTTTTGAAGATGTCACTCAGGTGAGCTCCACCAGATGTCAGACAAATCTCAACACGTTGTCCATCACTTTCCTCATCATAGATCAGCTAACAGTTTCTGCCCCGCCCCGTATATTAACATTTTTCTCTTATTTCTTAAATAAATATATATTGAAATATCCTTTACATTTCATTTATTTTATTTTGTGGCACAATCTCACTGGCTAATTTATGTTTAGTGTTATTTAATTAGAGACCATAATTGTATTAGTTATTACTATATAAGCATGCCTGGTTTCGATAATGAAGGTCATAGGAACGAAATACATATATAAGTGTGATTTTTTTTTATCTAAAGTCAAATTCACATTGGTAGGCACGTGGACTTAATGTCAGAAATGTCTAGTCTGGTTTGACGGTAACGGTGAGTTCCGGGTTCAAATCCTAGAAGGATGTACTGAGGGTGTTATTTCCTTGAACTAATGATTTTCAATTCTTCCCATACTAAAATGTGGATATATTTATTTACCTTTTTCTTTTAGCGTAATTAAAAAGGTGTATCACCCAAATATTAAAATTAATATTAGCACCGCGTCTTACTACCCGTTCGGGTTATATGCTTTAAGTACTAATTACGCTATTGGGTTAGGAATTGGGAAGGTTGAATTAGAGGAAGCGAACCCGCATTTGCATGGAGGGAGAGTGGAAAACAATTTAGGAAAAAAAACCACAGTTCACCCGACCGAGATTCGAAACTCGATCTCCCCGTCCTCGGCAGTCGGGCTCAACACGACTAGCACGTTAGCCAACTACGCCACCGAGGCGGGTCAAATAGTAAAAACACGTTGAAATAAATTGTAGGGTGCACCGCAAATATTTTTCTTTATCTATTTTCTTAAAATAAACATTTGCTAAAAAAAAAAACTCGTAATATTTGTGAAACAAAATAAAATAGACTGTTGCAAAAATACTCCACCAAAGAGCATAAATTAAATAATGTACATTTACAGAAACATTGAAAAAAGAGGAAAAAGCATAACAATAAAATAACAAAATAATTTCAAATTTTAAAAACCTGAATAATATAAATTTTCTTACATCTCATTTGTAACCGGACCCGTGGTATAGTGGTCACTTCACTAGCTACAAATCTATAGACCCTGGGTTTGATTCTCGGCTACTACCACGTATAGTTTTCACGATAAAGGAATTATCCCAACCATTACCAGGGTTTGGTTAACTAGACTCAAGCTAGGTTTTGAATTTCCACTGTTTGCACACCCTCATACTCAGTATCACCACACCATCATCATCATCTCATCGGGACATGGAAACAGCCTAAACAGAAAGGATGTACGATCAGTACATTCGGGCGTCCCCTGGACAACGGTACATTAGTATTGACTAATCTTTCCCTAAAACTGGATTACGAGTTATCTAGCCCAGACATGTATATTAATATTAATAATAATAACGATAATAAAATGGGAATAATATTTTTATTCACACTTTATTTTCAATCAATCATAGTCGTTGTTGACTAGTTTATCTGGTTGAGGTAAGTTCATAAAATAGATGTTTAATAAATTCTTTTAAAATAATTAACTGAGCGGCAATTACATCTGGCTTCTTTTTAGGCATTTATTTTGTGATATTAAATACACATTAATGTTAAGATAGATGAACCAATGGATTTTAATTAAGAATATCTTGTTTATTTATCTCGCATTATGTTCGTGGTATTTTAATTTAAAATTTAAATTAAAAAAATGCTGCTACAAGTGAAAAAAAAGGAGTTAGCTATAACGTTTGAGTGTTAGAAGGGTTGAAATGAGTGGGCAATTGATTAAGTTCTTTAGTACCTTTAGGAGGGAGGGTGTGTCTGTATATAGAGCGCTCTCTTTAGAAACTACCGTGAGTAAAGAGGGGGGAAAGAGAAGTGAGTAAACGCATCAAGATAAGTCTCTTCATGTTTTTGTACAGAGGAGAAACTCGACAAGAGAGAGGGGAATATCACTCCCACATGTACAGGACAGAGAGAGAGCGAGTTAGAAATTCGAGAGAGAAACACGAAAGAGAGATCGACAGATAAAGATAGAGCGAATAAAAAAAAAGAGTTGGAAGAGAGAGAATAAGAACGAAGGGAGGAACGGTGAGAGAAAGAGAGATTGTAAATTTCTGGGTTCCGCTTTTCTCCCTCTAAATCGATGTGAGGTTGCCATGACTACATTTCCGGCCTTCGGGGCCTCCCCATAATCGCCCTTCCCCCCCTCTCCCCACACCGCGATGTTGGCGCAGTTTGCGCGCGGAGGGCATATACGGAGGAAAGAGAGACCGCGAACAAGAAAGACGCTTTGAGTTCCGACGATTGTCTCATTATGGGATCAGTCCTGCCAATGCCTTAACTTTAAAAAGTTGGGAGCAGACCGATTACAGCTTGTGAACTTAACTTAAAACAAAATATGATACCTATTTTATTTGTTAACTTTTGAAGTTTTAAACTACATTCATTTTACGTTTTCTAAAATGTTAAAATAATTTCAGGCACATAAATTATTTAAACAGACTATTGTACTATATATCAGTTTCCCTAAAACCAGTAAAATAATTCCAACCACACAAATAATTTAAATAAACTATTGTAACCTTCTCTAACTCTAAAAGGTAGCTAACTTTGTATGATTGATTACACTAAGGTGCAGCTTGTAAGATAGGAACAACACGTAATAGGTCAAGATCAAACTGCTAGTTTTCAGGGGAAACGGACTGTACATTGAATTAGGTTAAATTGATAATTAGTCTGTATTTGTAGAATTACTCATATTATTGCTAGTATACATTAACTGTACACATTAATCACTTACAATTATATTAAATTAAATTAGGTTTCCATTTAAATGTAGAATTAAACATTATACAGCTCTCGTAGCTTTTACAAAATACTACAAGTATAATTAATACTATTTAGAAAACCAAAATTAACACTACTAACTTTGAAATATTTTGATTTTAAAGTTAAAAAGAATGAGTTAGCTAGGCCCTACCTAATCTATCTTTTTTTAGCACCACGTCTTACTAAAAATTTGTGCTATACTCTTATGTATTAATATTACACTAATGGTTTAGGGATGAGTGAGGTTGGGTTGAAACGATGTGTGCCCGCATTTGAGTGGGGAGACTGATAAACCACCCTCAGTAGCTACACCTGAACGGGATCGAATCACAATCTCCCTGTCACCGGCATGCACGTCTATTGCAAGAGTAGTGCCTTAGACCATGCGGCCACCGAAGCGGGTTTACCTAAGCTATTAATGTTGCAATAAACTCATCGTTCATGTATCTTACCATCAGAAAGTTCATTACTTCGGTGGACACGTGGACTGTTTTCTAGTCTCATTTATTTTGTTTTACTGGTATCAGGGAGGCCGGGGTTCAAATCCAGGCCAGCTGTGCTGAGGGTGGTGTTTAAAAAATAATTTTTACTCTCTCTTCAGGAAACTATGGGCTAAGCTCCTCCAAATTCTATCTATATCATCCCTAACCATTAGCGTAATTAATATATGTATATACATTATCAGTGGTTTTGGGGTAAAGTGTTCGCTTCAAGGCCTGATGTTCGTTGGTTCAAACTCAGCTGGGGTCGATGGATTTTTCTTGAGCGATAAAAATCCGTAGCTCAACCTCCTTAGGAAGGGATGTAAAGATGTCTGCTTCATGACGACTGTGGCATGTTATAGATACCTTTCTTAGAAAAATTCGTAAGCCCTTTCATTCTCGTTCATAGAAATTCTCATGTACTGGTATAATTAGTCAGTTCAGAAAGTGCACGTTAAATACCTCAAACATATATACTAACCATTAAAACCAAAAGCTTATGAAACAATAGGTCTACTTCAAATTTAATATTCAAACTTTATCTGTGAATCAATATTATATTACTTAAAAATTTTAATTTTAATATTTATATTCTTTGACTTGGAAAGAAAGTATGTATATATATACCTGTCAAGATAAGACCCCTTGATTCGTAAAGCAAAGTATGGTACTAACAGCTCGGTCAACCTGACTGGTAGGCTGACTTCATTTAAAATCAATAATTTTCACTGACAACTTAATTTAAAATTTTAAACTACGGCTAAGAACATCCGGATTAGTCGAGTTGTTAGCACGAAATTTTTGGTCTTGAAAATCCCGGTTTTATCTCAACCAGAATGCGGTTTCTACGCGGTGGGTTTACATATTTTCTCCAAGCAAATATTGGTGCAATTTCTTAAAACCTCAAGTAAGATAGAAACAATAAACAGGAGCTGTCCTTAGGGATGATGCGATAAAAAAAGTTTGGTTGACATCCGCTAATCAATTGTAAAGTATTCACAAATACACGGATCATCAATCAGAATACCTGAATCAATTAAGTTACACATTACACTATGAAATTTAAAAAAAGGTATAATCGTTGAATTTAATAACATTTATTAACTCCTAACCAAAATCACTTCAATGAATGTTTCATCACAAATTAAAGATGATTGTTTTGAAGGCTTTCGTGTCCACGGTTTGAACTAAAACAAATGTTTGGTTTCGTTACTCATCCCAGATTATGACTGTTGCAGATACAGCCCAAATGTCGGAAGTTATTCCTTAAACGCGGCTCCATTCCGAAGTCATTAGTTTTGATGAAGTTGGGTAGTTTCTAGAATATTCATATTATAATAAGTGCATGCTTTTACTGGCATTAAAACTTTGTGATTAAATATAATCCGTATCTTTGTGAACACGGTTTATAGAGTCTATATCTTCTTGTGTATTTGCCTGAAGATTCGAATCTAAGCTGGGTGTACTGAGCACAGGTTTTTAACTAAATGATATCCAACTTTATCTTCACTCAAATGCGAGTGTTTTTGATCTAAATTTTACTTTTCTCCTCCGTATCCTCTTTTGTGTAATTATATGGATAACCTGGAAGAATTAAATCTGGGAACCGAAACAAATTTTCAGAAGTCGAAGGAAAAATGTCTTGAAGCTCGTGGAAATATTGTTATTGGTATAACACTGGTGAATATACGTGTTTGTAAAGTTCAGTTTCAGTTAAAAATAAGTAATAGTACATCTGTTAAATTTATTTTAACACCCTTTCTGGAAGTGTATGTGAATAAGAGAGATCGGCATAGAAGGAAAATAAAGAAAAAGAGATAGAATTCTGAAATGGAGTGCTGGAGATACAGGGAGAATGAAGATGGTATCCCATGGCAGAACAGTTTCCGATCCGGTAACCACGGCACACCAACCAGAAAACAGACAACTTGCGAGACTATATTGGTTGTGGAAAAGGGTGGAGGGAGGAGATTGGATGGAAGGAAACGAGAAGTGGACTCGGTCATGAATACAAACGTACAACGCGTTCATACAACACCTTGCGAATATCTGCCTGACATTATCAGCTACAGGAACTATTTTATATTATAACAACATGCGAGTAGTTTGAGACATGTGCTAGTTTATATAATATCAACAAGAAAGTTGTGTGAGACAAATGCTAGTTTATATAACATCACCAAGAAAGTTGCGTTATACAAATGCTAGTTTATATAATATCAACATGAACGTTTATCGGTATAGATGCCTAAATTAACATGAAAGTCGAGTGAAACAAAATATGTTTTTTGATATAATATTAACATGAAAGTTGTTTGGTAGAGATGCTCATTTATATAATATATTACTCGATACTTATGCTATTTTGTACAATATCAACACAAAAATAAAGAGTTATTTTCCAACAACGTTTTCTAGCATTTGTAAAAACCATTCAAACGTCACGGTGTGACTGACACTAGCACATAGCTACATTACAATAGCTTTCACTCTGACCCGATAGACCGGTACTCGACTCCCAACATAACACGAATAAGGGCAGAAGGGACAAGTTAGGCTGTCTACAATTCTCTTTATTATTCCCTCCAATAGGATACTGTTGCGTTTTAGTTAGACTATAGGCCTACTCTGCCTATTTTTTATTTATACTTGGTGTTTTTAGTCTCTAAATGTATTGGCATTAGAACACAAACATTATATTGTATTTTACACTAAGCATCTAATAACCCTTGTGCTGATGTGCCTCTAAACCACAGAAAAGTAATAAACAGACTTTCAACCTTACGGAAGTTTCACTGCGCTCTTTTTACCAGCTTGAGTTTTTCAACACTGAACTTCGCTAGTGTCGCCACTGGGTGATGATAGGACCGACTGCAGAGATCCTAGTGTTGAAGGACTCAAGCTTGTATTTGTGAATAACATATATTGTATATTATAGTATATTATATTTATATATATATATATTATATATATATATATATATTATATATCTTATTTTGGTCAATAAGAACGTAAATTATTTTAAATAAGTATAATTGTTTTCTCTTCCCAGTGGCCGAACGGTTAAAAGTGATTGATTAAAAGTTAAGAGTACGCTTGTTCGACTCCAAGTGGTACTCATGAGGATATTTTATATAATATTTATAATATTTAGCACCACGTCTTACTACCCGTTCGGGTTATAGGCCTACGCTTTAAGTACTAATTACGCTAATGGATTAGGAATTGGGAAGGTTTAATTAGAGGAAGTGAACCCACATTTGCGTGGAGGTAGAGTGGAAAACCATTTAGGGAAAACCACCCTCAGTTCACCCGACCAAGATTCGAACCTCGATCTCCCTGTCCTCAGCAGTCGAGCTAAACACGACAAGCGCGTTAGCCAGCTACGCCACCGAGGTGGGTTTTTATATACTATTCTGTATATCGTTCCAACATACATTTAAAAATTTCCATGTATAGGTTTATAATATAAGTCACACAGTCCTAGATTAGGCTCGTTTGTAATTTATAAGCTGATATATTATTGTTTATCATGTCTAGTTATTCGCATGGGGTATACGTATGCTTACACTAATGGAGTATAAATAGAGGAGGTGATTATTAAAGTAAGGGTACCCGCATTTTTATTGAAAGAAGATGAAAACACATTTTGGATAATACGACCACAGTACATCTAATGATTCATGTTCCAACCTCACCATCACTGGTATATCAGATCAGAGATGGTCGCTGTCTTACCCCCATGGCAACCTGTGCTGCTATAATTTGTGTGATAAGAACATTACCCGTGACGCTGAGCTCACGTCTGAATATCAAGCTCATTTATTATGGTTTGCTGGTAATGTTAGTGTTCGAATCTCAGCTGGGTGTACTGAGGATGATTTTTCCTAAATGGTTCCCTTCCCCTCACGAAAATGATAGTACATTTCCCCAAAAAAATTGTAACTTCCTCATCCCTACTTCACTATCGAAAAATGTGTCGGAGATTTCATGATAACATATCTATGGAAATCATTTAATAATACAGAGAAAACGAAATAATTGAATTGGTTGTAATTGCAAAAACAAACAAACAAGAGGTTTACTTGTTAAAATGTACAGATTTATTACAAATTACGTGACTTAGTCGAATATTTCTGCTGATATTTAATAATTATGAGATCCATGATACTTTTTTCAAGAATCCTGTATTTGTGTACAACCCAAACGGGTAGGATGACTAAGTGGCACTTTAAGAAAGTGCACTTTAATATAAAGTACCTTCACCACTCGAGTTTACTTAGATGACTGCTCAAAAAGTTACTAGAAATCTTCCCTAATGTATCCCTACGCCAACAGCTGACATCTGTCACTTTGGATAATAGTAATTTTTTTTAGCACCACGTCTTATACACCGTTGATAGTCGTAATTAAAAGACATGGTAATGTATGAATGTGATAGATAGCAACAGTAATTTTGGCCAATATTATTTATATTTATTTGAGGTCAAGCACAAAGCTTATTGATTGTTTTATTTAACTTAAAAAAATATTATTCACAGCACTTTCCTAAAAGGTCTAGAAAATATAGCTTCAAAACTGCGACCGAAAAATGTAAACCATGTAATTGATCAAGTCGCAAACGAGTTCTTTACAATGGTGCACCCACGCACTGTATAAACATATTTTATTCAGTTAAGTATTTCGAAATACAATAAAATTAAATTAATATATATATATATATATAATATATATATTTTCATATTAACAAGTTTTTAAAAAATACGATGCATGTATTAAAATATATTAATCTATACACTGTATTACACATTATAGATAACATTCTGAAATAAAGAATAAGTATTTTTAATAGTGTTTAAAATATAGTTTCGGATTGGATAAAAAGGAATTATTAAAAATAATGAAATAGTGTGAGAAAACTTAAGTTTAAGTTATTTTAAATGTAAAATATAACATGCGATTAAAACTTATCACTTAGAACAAAACAGTGATAATTTACAAGTGTTGGCAACCCAAAACCCAAACATATGATTTTTCAACTGTCATTCAAGTAAATAGTTATGGTGAATATACTATACCTATCAAAACCAATCAAATAATTTTTTATATTTTGTTATGAGTTTAAAAACAAAGTAATGATTGCCTAGAATTTGCTTAAGCCACATTCTGTTCATTAAGATAAGCATAGTCTCACTTCAAATAAAATATTTTGTTTTGTCTTTACATCTTGGAAAATCCGACGCACGCCAAACTTTTATTGTCTTTCTCTTTTCCCTCTACGATCCACCATTTGTATTTTAATTTAAAAGTTTTGAGGCACCGTCGCCATGGCAACGGACGGCCTCGAAAGTGGCTTATGTTCGGTAAGCGAGCGTAATGAACAGTTGAGGCGTCGTCGTTAGACGTACCGGCGTCTCACGCTGTAGGAAGACGTCTCCTCCACCCACCGCCCCACGGCGCTACCATCGCACACCTTATCCTTTAATTTAAAATTAATATCGAAGCTTTTCGGGAAGGGGGTGAGGGTTTGACGTGCAGACATCAGCAGACGGTGCCTTGGAGGAAATGAGATGAAGGGTAGGACATTGAAGGGATTCCAACTTAAAAAAAAAAAAAGAGGGTTGTAGCAGTGGCGGCCGATGAATATGTTTCAAGGGAAGCAATGAATGAGAATATGTCACAAAATTACAATACTGGAATTCGATAACTTTTAAAAGTTTGTTTTAGTAGGCCTTACCTTTAAGTGTGTGGTTCTGTCTTTAATCACTTGATTAATTACTGTTCAAACGCTGCAATATCCTCCAAACCATCGAGTCACCACTTAATAAATGGCATCAAACTTTATTTTAAATATATTAATTTTCAGGTTAGAATTCAATCGACCCATAGGACAAACACATAAGCCACTAATATAAACTTATTGACCGTTAATAATTGAAAGCTACACAAACAATTATTATTTTGGCTTACTTAGATTTATTTTTCAACTTACCAGTTAAAGTAATTATTTATACTAGAAAGTTACTATCCACAATTTCACAAGAAATAAAGAAAAGCAAAGTGAATTGAAACAAGATCCAGCAAAACTAATAATTTTACAATGGAGAGATGCAGTAATTCTCCTATATGATTTAAATTAGATAATTATAACTAGGGGCTTATTTAGTAAAAATTATTTGTTTGAAAAAGTTAGATATAATAATAATATTTAGCACCGCATCTTTCTACCCGTTCGGGTTATACGCTTTAAGTACTAACTACACTAATTGATTAAGAATCGGGAAGGTTGAATTAGAGGAAGTGAACCCGCGTTTGCGTGAAGGGAAAATGGAAAACCATTTAGGAAAAACCACCCCCAGTTCACCCGATCGAGATTCGAACACCGATCTCCCCATCCTCAGCAGTCGAGCTCAACACGACAAGCGCGTTAGTCAACTACGCCACTGAGGCGGGTAAAGTTAAATATAGTTTTAGTGGAATTAAATAAATAATGATACATTCCCAAATAATAATTTAGCCTACTTGTGGTGATGTAAGTAGTTAGTAAATTTATTTAGACTTTTTAAATAAAAACAAAACTATTTAGTATACTTAATTATTATTATTATTATTAGCACCGCGTCTTACTACCCGTTCGGGTTATACGCTCTTACGCTAATGTGTAATGGTAGGGTGATTATGAGATGAAATGAAGGACCTACAGTTTAACGTGAATCCGAACCACGGTGGAGGCCTGGAATTCCCCACATTCACAAGATAACTTGTCAGAGTATACTTAATGTTGAGCCTATTTATTTAATAACATATTTTTTAATTTCACAAAAAAAAAGTTATATAGACAGAATGTTTTGTTTTTTTGTTTTTTTAATACTGCTTTTCACTACCTGTTCAGGTTACAGACGTATGTACTGATTACGATAATGCGTTAAAGAACGAAGAAGATTAAATTTTAAACAAGTGTACCCCCATCTAAGTGGAGGGATAATGGAAAAACCACCGTCAGTACACCCGACTGGGATTCAAACCCTGACCACCCTGTCGTTAACAGTCTAGACTATTGTGAGAGTGATTCCTTAGACCATGTGGCCACCAGAGTAGATTGCATGATGCTAAAAGCTACATTGAATATAAAAATATTATTATAATATTGTAATGAATATAATATTACGATTAAGTCCATTAACTTTGAAATACTTACAAACTAATCATACGATTGCACAGTTTAAAGTCAAGCGTGGGACCATATACTCAATAATAGCAATATTATGGTAATTACGACAAACCCATAGGATTATCAGAGTTAATCATATCGGTTTTTACGTAAGTATCAAGTTTGTTTAGTCCAATTTGCCTCAGATTCAAGGGTCGGAACTCAAATTTCAGCTGGACGCAAAGAGGATAGTTTTTATTTTCAAAATGTTCACAGCATTCAACTTTCAAAAAGTTAGTACATTTAATCTAAATTATACCTTCCTCATCCATACTCCATAAGCGTAGTTAATTATGGATAGCCCGGACGGGTAGTAAGGCGTGATGCAAACATATGATATATTATATTATATTATATTAAACGTCCCTTGGAATCAAACCAGGAGCTGCTGATTTGCAGTGGATCTCTTTATTCCCATGCCACTGGAAGAGGTATTATTTTTACAAACACCCCATACTCGCCCAAACTAAGATTTGGCTCCGAGCTCTTTCGAATTGCTCTTCCACATGTGACGTCATATCAACATGGACTCCAATGATTGGTGTTTTCTTTAGACTTGGCCAATATTGATCTACGCAGTGAGAAATAATACTCCATGGGCAGGAGGAACAGATTGATAACTTTATTGGTTTAAAAATATTATATTTCATTCCATGTCATATTTTATTAAAATCATATTATTTATAAAGTTATGTAGGCCTATATATGTATATATATGTGTGTAAATATATTGATAAGAAAAATATTTCATTACATGTTATATTGTATTTAAAGCATATTGATTATCAAAAGGCCATTTTATTTTTACTTTGCGTGTTACAACACGTGAAGGCTATGCATTTAATTACTTTAATGGGGTAGGGATGAGTAAGGTATTTTTATAGTAAATATACCAGCTGTTTCATAAAGGGATAATGGTCAACAATTTAGAAAAAAATTACCTCCAATGCGTCTGGGCAAGATTCAAACCCCGTCACCGGCAAACCAGACCAAAGCCTTCCCGAATCTAAAGTAATTGCGTAATCAGAATACGCATGATTTTTTTTTATAACTGCTTCTTACCAACCGTTTGAGTTACACGCCTAAGTACTAATTACGCTACTGGTATTAGGGATTAGAAAGGCTATATTTAAGGAAATATACCCTCATATGCGTGGAGGTAGATTGGAAAACCACTTTGAAAAAAAAAACTCTCAGTAGGTCCCGACCGAGATGCGAATCTCGAGCTCGTCATCGGCAGTCTTGTCTATTGCGAGAGTAGCGCGTTAAGCCAAGTGTCCACCGAGGTGATTGTGATTACTAATTGATCATTCATAATGTAAATGACTATTCCCGCACGTGCATCACAGACTATACCTTAATATATGAGTGAGGAGTGACCCTGGACACGGGATGACACGTGGATGGCTCTGTGGTAAACATATTGGCGTACTAGGTCAAAGGTGTTTGGTTCGATTCGTGTTAACGTGTTATTTTTCCCTATAAAGGTAATGATATTTAGATGCGGCTACAGCCGTTATTAACAAATATAATAGCTTTGCTATCTAATCCATCAGACTAAAGGAACCCGCCTGCCCACAGGTGCGAGTAAGATAATTATAAATGTCTTAAAATGATTACGGAATTGTGGTGGGGCCTATAACGACTTGTGCTGCACTATAGTCTATTGCCGCTACTAACCACTAGACTAAGCTTTTCAACCTAAGATTACTAATATGCTTAATTAATATGTATCACAAACTGATACGTGATGATTAATTATCCACAGGGTTAACCTTATAGCTGAATCAAATTCAATTAAATAAAAATGTACAACCTGGACACGTTAATTGAAACAGGAAACCTTTGACTTGGCACTCAAATGCTCTACCATTGAGTCATCTTGGTACATATTGTATCCGAGGCCATTTTCCCCTGGTTGCTGATGTATGAGTATAAAGGCCAGTTTCATAGTTGTACTTAGCAATTCTAAAGTTCGATGTTATACAGGGTGTTTCGTTCACTCTAGGCCCCCGAGTTTACCGTATAGCTTTCAAACTAATGAACGTAATTGGTGTATGAGAAGCAATTAGGAGCCGAGAGCGAGTGAAACAACCTGTACAACTAGCCTATCTACGGTAAGAATGTAGGTAGCTGAAGTTTATTCCTTGCAAATATTTCTTGAAAGTATTATTAGAATGGTTAGATTAAATTTTTTATTGGTAATGTAGTAAAAAAATATATATTTAAGTATAGGTTGATATTAGTGTAAGGTGGGCATTTCCTACTCACTCTAATCCGGGACAATCAATTAAAAAAAACAAGTAGTGTACAGGAAAATCATTTAAACATGTTCTATTTGATTAAGATTTCTAAAACTGAAATCTTTTATGGTGTTTCATCAGGAAGGGATTGATTGGAACCACTTAGTCGCAATTAATGTATCTGATGAGAGTGGGAAATAAGTTTAACATCCTTATGATTTGAAGCATTGGAATTTAAGGAAACAAATGTTGTGTTTTCTAATTTATTCATTCATAAAAGTGTAAACAGTTGTTTGATATTTTTCACCGTTGCTTCTATTTTGGTACGAGCATATTCGAAATAGGATGATTTTTAAAAACCGGAACTTTTCCCAGACTCTTATAGATGTTGGAGCTCCTACCGCAGATAGTGGTAAACAAGACGACACCTACCACACTCAATACACCAAAAACTAGTGAAAAAATAACCCTGGCTACGAGACGAACCAAGTATGGTTCAATAGTGGAGCATTGGCATGAAAATCCAAAGGTCCCGGGTTCTGTTTTCTTTTAAAGGTTGTCATTTTTCACTTAAATGAAGAGGCCTACCAGTATTCGTTGGCGGTCACGGCACAGATTTATCTGATTACCAAACCCTTCCTTCACCTCTGATAAGACGTGTATTAATCACAACTTGTGAATGTGGGGAATGCCAGGCCTCCACCGTGGTTCGGATTCCACGTTAAACTGTAGGTCCTTCATTTCATCTCACAATCACCCTACCATTACACATTAACGTAAGTGCGTACAACCCGAACGGTTAGTAAGACTTGGCTCTAATAATAATAATAATAATAATAATAATAATAATAATAATAATAATAATATAAAATATAAAAATATAATAAAATAAATATAATAATTAAATATAATAATAATAATAAAATAAAATAAATATATATAATAATATATAATAAATAATAATAAAATAATAAAAATATAATAAATTAATAACATAATAAATAATTATAACTTGGGGGGAGGAAGTAGAGCCACTTGTGTAATTAGTTGTTCATCAAACCCTGGCCTTCAAAGCTAGAATCTGGGACAATATCCACGGATAGAACCCTATCCTATTTATAATGTGTATTTATATGAGACGAGAAGCATTTAGGATTGTTTTTCTGTGCGAAGCAAACTGGATCGGAGACATCCTTAGGAAGAACTGTCTTCTACATGACGTCATAGGAATAAAGGTTGAGGTAAAGAGAAGTTTAGGAAGAAGAAGGATTCAAATATTATATGACAAAGGAAAGAAGAAAGTTCTGGGAGCTAAAGGAGGAGATAGAGGGCAGGGTGCATGGGCGGTCTAAGTTCACTGACAAAAGGAATTGACTTGTAAGACAAAACACTTTTTTTTTTATTTATTTATTTAGCACCGCGTCTTACTACCCGTTCGGCTTATACGCTTTAAGTAATAATTACGTAATTGATTAGGAATTGGGAAGGTTTAATTAAAGGAAGTGAACTTGCATTTGCGTGGAGGGAGAGTGGAAAACCATTTAGGTAAAACCACCCCCAGTTAACCCGACCGAGATTCGAACCTCGATCTCCCCATCCTCAGCAGTCGAGCTAAACACGACAAGCGCGTTAGCCAACTACACCACCGAGGCGGGTGACAAAACATTTGATAATAACAGTAATTTATATAATGTCAATGAGAGTATATATACTCTACAAGTTTCACTGTGGTTCGAATCCCACGTTAAGCTGTAGGTCCTCATTTCATCTCACAATCACCCTACCATTTTCACATTAGCGTAAGAGCGTACAACCCGAACGGGTAGTAAGACGCGGTGCTAATAATAATAATAATAATATAATAATAATAATAATATAATAATAATAATAATAATAAAGTTTCACACATACACACAGTGGCAACGGGACCTTAAACTAACAATGGAACGAGGGTGCCGTATTAAAATAAATAAACAATAAATGTCCTCTTTCGTATCCACTTTTAACCACTCAACATATTTTCCGCTCATGTTTTTTTTTAGACCACATTGTAGTTTTATGGTCCAAACTCTCCGTATAACAAACAAGGACTGGAAGTTTCCCAACAAACCAATGGAAACGCACTCGAGGAACAAAAGACTTCGAGAGGTTGGTGGGCCTGTTGCTACATGTATCAGGGGGTTCACCGGGTGATCCACGTGACTTGTTACAATAAGCTGGAGCCATTTCACTGTACGATTCACACGCTGCTCTTTTAACCAGTTCAAGAGCTGCACCCTCAACAACACATCCTAGCTGGAGGAACAACTACGTAACAGCCACAGCTAGATTTATACACTCTTGACTCCAGAGGACAGGGTTCGATCTCAAAACAGGGTGTATTAGAGGTGAGTTTTCTCCCTACATTGAAGTTTTAGATGACCTAATCACGCAAATATTAGTACAGATTATTTATTTTTAATCACCTTAGCTACGAACTTATTTTATTGCTAAGTGTTTAACAGTCGCAAGATATCAAATTTAATATTATTATTATTATTATTATTATTATTATTATTCATCATCATCATCAATAGTATTATTTATCACCCCGTCTTACTACATTTCAGATCATACTCATATATGACAATTAATCTAATGGGGTAGGGATGGGGAAAGAAGCATTTTTAAATAATCTCTCCGTATTTGCGTGGAATGAGAGAGGGAAACTATTTAGGGAAAAACACTCTCAGTAGACCCGACTGGGTTTGAAACCCCGGTCTCCTTGTCTTTAAGGGGTCAATTTAATACGAGAGTAACATCAGGCCATACGGCAACTGAGACAGGTAATGAATTAATTAAAAAAACACAGGATTGTTTTGTGAATTTTAATTAATATATCGCACACCCGGGTAATTTCACAGTATTAAGGTTAATTGCCTTCAACGTTACACGAAGTAAAATATAATTTTTATAGTATTAGTAAAATCGTATTAAGGTAGATAGGCTACTTATGTGTTTAAAACAATTTTTAATAAAATAAAAAAAATAAAAATTGGGTCGTGAAACACCCGCTTAATTTCGAAATAGGAAAGCAACTTCAAATAGCTTTTTGAGGCATCTAATTTTCGGAAAAAATAATCAGGTGAAGAACACACTAAATGACTTCTAGGGCATTCAAAAGAATTATTGGTTAAGGACCACTTCAAATATATTCTAGGAAATCTAATTTATATTAAAAAAAACCTGGTTAACAACTCTTAAAATAGTTTAGAAAAGCAACAACATTTTCGATAATTTTCCAAAGGGGAACTACTTCAAATATCCTCTAGGAGTATCCAAATTAAAAAAAAAAAATTGAGTCAGTAATTTCCTAAAAATCTGTTACAAGAGTATAATTTCCAAAATTCTCCAAACAAGGACACTACATATAGATTATAGGAGCATCCAATTTTCTAACGTTAACTGAGGGCTAGGAGGTTTGAAAAGCACAATATAACTTGTTTGCTACTTGCCCCCCCACCCGCTCCCCCCATCAACACCCTCACAAATAGAGTTCCACCACTACTGTATAAAATGACAATGGTCTTATTTCTTAAGGTTTAGTAATATTTCTTAACATCATGTCATAAACTTACCTCCATCCAAATTAAATTCTCCATACACCCAAGCATCTCTTTATGGCTTATTTGGTTAAAATCTATTATTGTAATTAAGTTTATTGCCAAAAAAACTTGAGAAAAGCTTAAACGACAACAAGGATTTACAAGCTGTCTTCTTTTGAAAATAATGCAAACCATAGCTTAAACTATCTATCGTGCTGTAGTAAAATAATAATACCGTATAAAGATTGTTACTTACATCCAACAAAATAATATTTATAATGTTCAAAAAAGATAAGAGAGTTCCACATTCAAGCAAAACACACAATCCCCATAGATTAAATGTTGAAATTCCAATAACATCCGCTAGAATGCACCAATACCAACATTGAAAATTTGACGTTGTTTTCTATGGCACTACGATCTAGCAGAAGTATTTTCTGAGCCCAAAATGTCCGGTTAGTTTCGCAATAAAAATAAGTACAAAAATATTGTGAAATTAGCAGTATTGCGAAATTATTCTGGTTTGCTCTATGTGTTATTCGTAAATTTAAAAACGTCACCTGGACACGGGAATTGAAACCTGGACTTTTGGCTTGGCGTATCAATGTTTTAATACCAAGATGCTCAGGAATAGCATCTCGTTCAGGGTCATTCTTCATGGATATTTTAAGGCAGTGTGTAATGGATGTGCGTAAATCATCGGCTACCATGAACTATTCTTTACATCACGACCACCGGCTTCTCGGTTAAATTTCCGCGTTTGTACAGGGACAATAATTTGTAATATACAGTAGGGATTGGCTAAACCGTGATTATTCGATATCAGTGATTACCGTGACCGTGATTGTAAAATATTGGTGATTTGTACCAGTAATTATTCACGGTGACTGTTAGTCACAGTGTTTTGTCAACTGATATTTTTCCACGGTGGTAATTTGTTATAGTATCGATAATTTGCCCCAGTCACTGCTCTTCACTATAGCAAAATGATGTGTTAGACCTTAGATAGAGAAACATAGTGTGCCAACTTTCCAGTCTCTCTAGAAATTAATTAATAACAGATTTATTTTTGTTAAACTGGAAAAAATTCACGTTGGGAATCAACGGACTAAGAAAAAGACTAACTTTGAGGAATATTACTATACAATATAGCTTTATAAAATGTAAATTATTATGTTTCATATCTCAACTATACATGCTGTATAGTCTATAATTATTATGTTTGGATTAGAAAAGTAAATTTGAGAAACATCCGACATATTATTGTATTGAAAAGTTTATGGAGACAGAGTCCACCGCCACAAAGTAGTTAAGTGGAGGTTCATTTTCAAAGAATGTTTATTGAAACATGATAATTAAGGACATAGACCGCTACTGCCCACATCTTTGGGTCAGTATATCGCCAGATGCCAACTGATATTTTGTCAGTCACGGTCGTAGCTTTCATACTGTAATGCTCAACTGTGGCCGTATGTTGAGAGTATCGCTAAACACCGATCATCGATATCTCAATCACTAATACATTCAAGATCCAGTCACTGGGAGTGATGTTGATCAACGAGTAACGGTGAAAAAATCACCGTCAGTGAAATATCGCCCATCTCTAATATACAGTATGTAAACGCGAGTAACATAGAAGAAAGCTTCTACAGTTAATAGTTAACGAATATCAACACTTCTAAACATGGTCATTAGACCTAATAATCAACAAATACAATTAGCATGGACATAAAAAAAATTGTCTTAGAATTATTTCCTTTCAAAGTCATAAGACAATGCGCGTAACTAAAATATGTGATATAGGAGGGGGCGTTAAAATAAAAGTTCGCCCGCGCACAAAATTATGCTTGAAATGGCCTTGACCATAGGAAACGTGTTTTTGGATTAGACATTACTAACGCAAAGATTTTAAAATCATAAGCTTTACAGAAATCCAAAACTAAAGCTGAGAAAATATAATTCAGGAACATAGGGGCTAGGGAAACAAAATATTTTACCAATGCATTTTAAACAAAAAATCACTACTCATTCACCATGAAGTGAGATACTAAGTTATATTACACATTCATTAATTGTATACAATTCTTAGAACTAGTACGTTTAACAAAGGTGTTCTTAACGGTTTAATCTAAGATTTAGTGATCAAAAACATGTCGTGGAGTGTTGCCAGGGTAAACCATTGCTTTTAACTGTATCTGTGATGTTCTCATCAATCAGTATAGCGTTTATTGGCCAGATATTAAAGGAAATATACTTCCATAAGTGGTGTGTAGAGAAGATCCAATGTATGATTTGTAAAATGAAGAACAAAGGTTGTAGAACACATCACAAGTACAGATTTAATAAGCTTTGAGCGTATATCCTGAACAGGTAGTAAAACGGGGTGATAAAAAAATTCTGCTTACCCTGGCAACACTACATGACACGCCATTGATAGGGATGAAGAATGTAGTTTATAATAAGTGCATCAAGATGGAAAAAGAATAAGAAGACTACAGGGATCCATCTCTTGGAATTCTCCCCCCCTCCCCCCACCACAGAACACCCGGCCGGAATTCCAACACCCCATCAAATGTGACTGTGCAATGAAAGATGCGAGTCTAGTACCATAGATCATGTGGCCACCAGTGTGACTCCTTATTAGATGAACTAAAAAAAAAAATCTTACAAAACTCGCATGAGTTCAGTTTTAAATTCATAAATCGAACAAGTGAAACATAATCGTTGATCGACAGATATTATTGTTGCACTCAGTCAATGAATGTATTCTGGTCGCCATTGATTTTGTAGAGTAGCGGCACGAGACAATATGGGATGTGTGTGGGGACCCCCTGCCGCTGGGAGCGCTGAGGTCGCTTACCCGGACACACGACACCGGCTGAATGGGTTGTTGGGTAGGTCAAGCGCCAACAAGCCGGGTTTTACGTCAAGCAAATTGCATGTCCTTCAAGGCGCTGTGGAGGGTTGGGAGGGTGTTTATAGCGTTACTTGAGGGACGTGGAGGTGATTGTAACAGTTCATCTTATTCATCCTATAAGTTATTATTATTATTATTAGCACCGCGTCTTACTACCCGTTCGGGTTATACGCAGTCCTATAAGTGACGTAGATGTAGAGTTAGGTGAGACCCCCCTTGCTAAATACAATATAAGGTACAGTCCAATTTTCATATGAAGAGTTTTAACAGACACTTAGGGTGACCTGGTGGTCTAGGGGTAAGGTGTCAGACTTCTATGCTGGCAGCCGGGGTTCGATCCTCGGTCCCGGCACAGATTTATCTGATATCCAAACCCTTCCTACACCTCTGACAAGACATCTTGTGAATGTGTGGAATGCCAGGTCGCCACCGTGGTTCGGATTCCACGTTAAACTGTAGGTCCTTCATTTCATCTCACAATCACCCTACCATTGCACATTAGCGTAAGGGCGTATAACCCGAACGGGTAGTAAGACGCGGTGCTAATAATAATAATAATAACAGACACTTAGAAAAGCTACTAGATCTACCTTTCAATTATTCACACGTGAAGTAATATCATCTGCAGTTGCAACATTTTATAAATAATATCAATATAGTCAAAAGTTGGCCGCAGCAAAAAATAATGTTTTTTGTTTTCTAAAAGACTCTTCTTATGAAAATTGGATGGTATTATAATGTTTTAGGTCGCTCTTTGGGTTGTCAAATCAAACAGTTCTAGTCTCATACATTGGTGTACACGTAGTGTAGCTTTTGGTTCATGCGACAATTTTATTTGTATAGTTTCACTGGCTTTGGCGATTCCAATTTGAGAAAAGGATGTATCTGATTAGTTGAATAAGTTTGGTACGACGCATAAGGAAACAAAAAGAGTTTTGGAATAGGAAGTGAGGCACAAAAAGTAATGTGCGTTACTCTTCCACTTGGTTGAAATCTTTGAAGAAGACTACACGCTACTTGTGTACGTAGTTTAAATATTTCACATGATCTTGTTTAGACACCGTGCATATAAGTACAAATATAATGTGAGTGGACTATACACAAAGTGCTGGTGTTATCACATTGACCTTAACAATGTGGAAAAGTGAGAGGTCAGGGTTTAAATCCCGGTTAAGTGTACCAAGGGTAATTTAGCCTTAGTTCTTTACCATTCTACTTTCATATGAAAGTGGGCCCCTTTCTTCTATACTACACCTCCTCATCTCTATTCCATTAATATGGCTAAATGCGGATATGCTGGGTGGGTAGTAAGACGCAGTGAATTTAAAAAAAATAAGATTGAGCATAAGAAAATGACCGATGTCTATAGAAAAAACTGTTTTAAAATTGTAACTGGATGAAAATGTAATCTTATTATTACTATTAAGTAGACTAATTATTATTATTATTATTATTATTATTATTATTACTATTATTAGCAACGCATCTTACTACCTATTTGGGTTATACGCACTTACGCTAATGTGTAGTCTAATGGTAGGGTGATTGTGAGAGGAAATGGAGGACCTACAGTTTAACGTGGAATCCGAACCACGGTGGAGGCCTGGCATTCCCCACATTCACAAGTTGTGATTAATATACGTCTTATCAGAGGTGAAGGAAGGGTTTGGTAATCAGATAAATCTGTGCCGGGACCGAGGATAGAACCCCGGACCCCGAGTACAGAAGTCCGACACCTTAACCCTAGACCACCAGGTCACCAAATGTAATCTTCATGTGGAGAGAAAGCAGTTAATGTGTAGTCTCGAGAAAGTTGGAGATCACCCAAAGAGTGGTCTTAAACTCTAATAGTCCAACTTTCATTAAAGCACCTGTAAAAACAATAATAATAATAAACAAAATAAAACAAATAAAACAAATATAATCTGTTATTAGTAGGTGACCTGACGGTCTAGGGGTAAGATGTCAGACCTCTGCCCTAGGGTCCAGGGTTCAATCCTCGATCCCGGCACAGATTTATCTGATTACCAAACCCTTCCTTCACCTCTGACAAGACGTGTATTAATCACAACTTGTGAATGTGGGGAATGCCAGGCCTCCATCGTGATTCGGATCCCACGTTAAACTGTAGGTCCTCCATTTCATCTCACAATCACCCTACCATTACATATTAGCTTAAGTGCGTACAACCCGAACGGGTAGTAAGACGCGCTGCTAATAATAATGTAACTAGTAGTAAAAAAAAATTGCACCTACATCAGCGAGCATCCTAGTTAAGCGTCAAACTAACCTTGTATTATTGGCTGTTTACATTAAGGTATGGGTTCATATCCTGACAAGATGCAGAGAGTGTAATTTTTAATTTGATTTACCACCCTCCATACACGTAAATGGGGGTGCATTTTCTCTATATTATTCATTCCTCGTCCCTCTCCTATTCATGTGTAAATACATGGATAACCCGGACGTGTAGCGAGCTGTGGTGCACCAAGAAATATATCTATAGTTGAAGATGTAAACCATTGCTTGTCGAGTTCCCACATTTCCCTTGTGTTCTATTCGTTCTAAGATGTTCGTGCAGTGCCCGTTGACGACCCATTGATCCCCTCCACCCTACGACCATAGTCACCCTCGCGCGACCCTTCAAGAGGTAGGTGTAATGTGTGTAAAGCTGATCGATGTTTCCATGGGGGAGGAGACACACTATTGTTGTTTCCTATCTTGTGAGAAAACCCTCCCGCTCCCCCCCTCGAAAAATACCATCAAAAAAAGGAAGTAAAAAAATGAAGTCCTCTCCTCTACATCTTCTGAGAACATCTACGCGTGTTTGTCGGCCCGTCACACTTACTTCCCCTTCTTAAAAAAAAAACACATTCCCTTTACCCCTTTACGAGTCGAAAGGGGAGGTAGATTTGGGATTTTCGTCTCCCCGTGACGCAGTATGGGAGCCCTATCCCCCTCCTTTAGCTGCCGTTCTCGCTCTCTGATTGGTCGGCATCGATCCAAAGCTCCGCCTTCGTGTCTCGTGCTGAAAACCCACCCCCTAGTGTTTCTCTCTGGAAGAACACCCAAAACACTGCGACTGCGGCGGTGATCCATCAGAATATATCCATCTACCATCCGAACTTTCACAAGGAGACAAAGGGGACCGCTTTGCCCACGCTTCCGACAAAGGAGGGACAAAAAAAATGTTTCGCGTTGACATTGGGGAGAGATTGTTGGGGTGTAAAGTGTCGTCACGTTGGAAAACTAGTTGAAACTACTAACAGATTGTAATATAAAGATGGCTAGTGAACAGTGATGTATAACGGATAGCATCTGATATTTTGGTGACATGTTATAAGATTCTTAGTTTTACTCCATGTTTTATAAAAATATTTATAAACAAACAACATTCAAGTTGAATTATTCTAGGTAGAAGATCAGTTGTGTTGTGTTGTCTTTTTTCCCCACGTGGGTAGAATCTTTACAATTCACCATGAGCGTTATAGCACCTTCTTCATGAAAAATGCAACACCGTTTCCTTCAATAAGACAGTTTATACCTAAACCGCCAGTTATTTCAGTGCTAAGTGACGGACGAGTTGTGTGAAATGTGTGATCATAAAACTAACTTGATGAGTAATACTTTTCACTTGGCATAATGTTTTCACCTGAATGAGAGATCAAGTCATTGGTCATTATTTATCGAAAAGTCAACTAGTAGCCTGCAGAATCATGCTGGACATAAAACATCAGCTGATTATCTCAGCAGAACTGGCACATTCACAAACTTCTCCATGCTGTTTGCTGGTAAATATATTTTATATATGTCTATATATAACAAAAGGTTCATTGCCTGGTAATTCACTTTTGTGTAATTAGTGACTTAATGTAATTAATTATAAGATACACACACTGACTAGATCCCATACAGTTTATTCACCATTGGGAGACTTAACCTAGTGTAAGGGAAGAAAAAAATATAACTTTTTGCCTTTAATGTTTTATGTATTCTAACTAAACCTGAAGTAGAAGGGTGACTATGTGGTAGATGATACTCACTGTCTAACTTAGATTGAGGGATCGTGTTTAGACCAAGCCAATTTACATTTAATTCACTATAAATATTTTGAACCGAGATGGAAATAATCCTTGCCTGAGGTTGAGACCATTACAGCTTTTGTGGAACACTTTAACTACTGAATAACTGTTGTTCAGTGATAGGTGAATGAACACCTAACGCAGTGTTAAAAAAAATGTAGGTAAAATTGAACTATGGTTATGATAAATCATACATATTAGTAATCATTTTAACGTACTGGCCATGTCATTGAAAAAAATAATTCTGAGTCCAAAATATTTTGACATTCCTCCATGTGTGTCCAAGGAATACTTTCCATGCACTCTTTGCTGACCCTGAAAGGTCTATAGTGTAAAACGTCAAAGTAAGCTTGCTACCTTTCAGGGTAGATGAGGTGTACACTCTGTTTTTTAAAACTATACCACTGTTAACAATAACATACGTTTAAGATGAGTGTTATTAATTAATTAATTAATTTAAAATTTAGGGATTAGAAGGGTTGTTTTTAGGAAATTAACCCGAATATCGCGGAAAGGATGAGAAAGTTATCGTTAAAATTTACGGTGACGCCTGATGCCCCATTTTAGAATCTGAGCCCTAACATCCCCATCAAAAACGACACTTTTTATGTGAGGTTGATGTCTCAGACCACTTGGGCGTTGGTGGGGGCCTCAATACCTGGTTCTCATTTATATACATTTGCTTATTGAAAAGCGTCAAACTGCATGTGTGTCTGATAGTCCACATTCTCAACTAATCTAAATACACAGGATGAAAATTTGCGATTAAGGGGGGAGGGGGAGTATACGGGACGCGAGTTAAGGGCAATGTTTTTGTAGTTTTTTTAAGCAAAACTTTTTTTGGGCAAAATAAGTAAAACATTGCTTCATTAGAAATATAGAGTTTAATTTTTTACACATCGTGATATCAATAGTTGTTGAATATCTGTCATCAACATAAAGGCATTATGCTTCAAACTTTTTAAATTAACAGAAAAGTTGTCATCAAATTCCAGGACACCCTTGACAGATATTTAAGAACTGTTTAAGTTTCCGTGTGAAGAGAATTAAACTCTATGTTAATGCTGAGAATTATTTGATTTATTTTGACCAAATCATTTTTTTTATATAAAAACTACAAAAATACTGCCCTTTTCTTGGGACCCCCACACTCCCAACTTAATGGAAACAACCTCTTCCCCCTGGCTTACACAGTACACCAGGCTGGGATCAAACTCCAACCTTTCGACTCGAATTTGGCCTAATATACCAATATGCATTTTTGTAAAATATTTAAGGCTAGGATGGGTTGAAAACGTGTCATCACTCAAAAACAGGTCTACACAATTTGAACGATAAATGTATTTGTTAATTAAAAAAACTTCAATCAAATTTTATTAATGATTATTTTTACTAAAAGGGACAATTTATTAAACCAGAATAGATATTTTTATTTTAAGTAAAATCAGTACTCTGTCAATTTTATAGGTAGGTATATTTAGATGTAGAAGATTAATTAGGCGTTTTTGAAATATATATAATTTTTGCGCAAGAAGATACATTTTAGAATGTTTTCATCCGAGTTCATCTCTAAGTACAATGAAGCCATCACATATTCCCCTTTGGATAAATAGTGATCCCTATCATTAATTTAATTCCACTGGTAATTATAGAAGATAAGCCAAGTCACTTTCATTTATATTGTAAAAGACAAACTTATATTATTTTTATGTCATTTATTGTACCATACCTAAGAAGTGATTTAGGGGCTAATCCATACCCTCTTAAATTATATCTGTAATAAATAATTAATTATGTGTGTTTGTAGTGTTCCTCAATGCCCAGGTTAGCCTAGGAGCTAATTAGTCATATAAAATCCATTAAAGCTAAGGCCCCAATTATTATGATTAAAAACATTCAAATCACTTAAAGAAGAGTGTTATGTATAAAAAAAATATTTGCATCTCATATGGAGTGGGTTTGACCATGAATCTCCAAAATACATTTCTTGATTTGTCCTTGACCTACTTCAAGATACACCTGGCATGAAACAAAATATGTTTAAGCTGCATATTAATATTTTTCAATTAAATTGTGTTTTTCCCAACTCCAAGCATTTCCAAATTAGAAAAATTCCCAAGTAGCAAAAGAGATTACAAGAAGGGAAATGTTGAGAACGTGTGGAGGGAGGGGGCCAGTAGGAGACTCCCATATTTAAAAAAAACCTGAGGTGATAATCAAGCCTTGAACCGAGCTTTTAGCAACTGTATTTTTAAATTTATTCATTTATTTGCAAATGCCGTAGCCAGTCAATTATTTTAGGGGGGTTTGGTGGGCACATCCCCAATTGCCGAAAGCTAGAAATAATTCTAATTTATAAACAGTTCTAAAAGATATCTGAAGGGTTTTATGTGGCACCATAACCCCCTAACTGCCGATTGCTAGGACATCTTTTAAATATTAAAACACCTCTAGAATCTCTCTGAAGTGTTTTTATAGCACAATAACCGCCTAACTGCTGAATGCTAGGAATAATTCTAATATTTAACACCTCTAGAAGCTCTCTGAAGTACTTTTTATGGTAGCACAGCCCCCTAATTTGTACTTGTATGCTTGTATCTTAATTTTTATTTTGTTTGAACCATAAATAAAGCCATTTTGTTCATAAAATGTTAGGGAATAGTTTGGCCCCCAAACCTTCCCCCCCCCCTACCCCCGACGACAGCCTTGTTTATTTGTTCAACTAGATTTTTAAAGCTACAAGGCTTAACTATCTACAGTTAACTACACCAGTGAGATAGGTAAAATTTAGAGGAAATGTACCCTTATTTGCCTGGAGGGATATTAGGATGAACTACCCCTGGCCAGAATTAAAATCCTTACTTCACCTTCACTTTCAAACCAAACCAAAAGAGCGTGACATTAAAACCGCATGTCCACTAATTGTTTTAATTATTGTAAATCGCTTATAATAATGATTATATGCGACAAATATGTAGTAAAATAGAATCAACTAGCCCGAGGTTGGGGGATGATTTTATATTATGTTAGCAGCATTACAAGACTGCCACAGTAAACAAGTCAGCAAGAATCTATCAGAATGGAATAGCCAAAAGGAACCTAAGCAGTAACTAGGTCGTTTTTAGCACATTAACAAATTAAATTTATATTAAAATTATGCATCTTCCTATAATCATTAAAATCCTTGAAAAAGTAAATATAAAGCTAAAACCTCTATATTGTGACCCCACACAAAACACGATGTGACCTCAAGTTGGAAACCACTGCTTTATTATAACACAGTTGGAAGCAATATTTAACTAGTAAGCTCCCTGAGCTGTAGAACTCACTCTTCACTTTATCAAAAAATTAGCAATTTGGCCATGTTTTTATAAACACATTTTCAACTGTAAAATAAACCAACAAAAAATTGAATGTATCGATATTTCTACAGTATTTTGATACCTATCTACCAATGTCCTGCTTCATAAATTCATGGAAGTTGCGCTAAAATGTTAATACTGGTACGTCAATAAGCTATTCAAACCATATATCAGTTTAGCGCATGAGGGTAAAGGGGCTTTCCCTAACATTATATTAAATAACTTATGGCAAATTCATAATAAATACTCTAAGCAACATGGTTATACGAAATTTCATGCAAATTCAACACTAAATAACGAATTTAAAAATGTATCCCAAATTTGAAAATGTTCAAAGGGGGAAAAAAACCTGATTTTTTTGTTTAACCTAGTTTATTTAATCAAATGAAAAATTATAAGAGCTGTAACAATGTAACAAAATCCTATTACTCCTCTTCCTTCAATGTTGCTTTGAGCCTATTTAAATTGATTTGATGAAAGCCTTTTTTAATACACAATGAAATAAGTTACATTAGTTCAATTTAAACTAGTATGGATACTTGCTAAAAAAATGAGTATGTATTTCAAAAGTCAAAAATTAACACTAATCTCAATGTCCTCATTTCAACAGTAAGAGCTTTCGGTAAGAATACAATAAAATGTTGCATAACATTCACTGCATTTATTCCTTCAAAATTTAATAAAACCGCAATTAAGGCATTGGCTGTACAACATATGATCATTTGAATCATAAAACTGTGACAGTCAAGCAGCCAAGAAAGTTACAACTAAAAACACTAAACCATAAACAAAACATTGTCTGACAATGCTGCCACTTCAAGCATTGCAGGCTGAGTGAAATTTCGCTACTGGGCAGCTCATGTTCCATTACGATACGTTCCCATACTGCATTTGACATACACTCACCGGCCGTTGTCTTTGTCTGCTGCGTCTTACTACCCGTTCGGGTTATACGCACTTAAGCTAATGTATAATGGTAGGGTGATTTTGAGACGAAATGGAGGACCTACAGTTTAATGTGGAATCCGAACCACGGTGGAGGCCTGACATTCTACACATTCACAAGTTGTGATTAATACACGCCTTGTCAGAGGTGAAGGAAGGGTTTTGGTAATCAGATACATCTGTGCCGAGACCGAGGATTGAACCCTGGACCCCCAGCACATAGGTCCGACACCTTACTCCTTGATCAACAGGTCACCTATTTATTACAGAAGGAATCTCCTTTCAATGTTTGATGATTTTTGAAGTTGGGATTTTTTATAGAGCAGGGATCAACAGTTGGGAAATTTTAGATTTGTCTGTACAAATCTGTGGTTAAGGACTTATATACTGTAAAGTAATGGGGTACAGAATAAGCCTAGACTTTCCCAACTCCAGATCTCAAATCTCACCAGATTCCCAACTTCCAAGTTTTTAACCAACATCGGGGGGTGACACCCCTAACCCCTCCCCCCCGGCGTGACGCCCCTGATATTCGATTGCATTTGTTCATTTCTAAAACTAAACATGTTTCCAATGTTAAAATTTACCTATGAGTTAGTAGGATAATTGTATACAATGTTTACAATTTAAAATTTTCACTGGTGGTCGTGCGATGTAAGGCGTCAGGCTCCCAATATACTGATTTCATGGTTATGAGAAGTTAAAAGTTTAAATCTCAGCTGAATGAATTTTAAGGGCTTTTCCACATGTGAGGTATAATTGTGGTTTACCAAAATTCTCTCTTCTTTTATGAAAGGGAACTTCTCATAAAAAACACCCTTCTCATATTTCTTCCATAAATTAAGACGTTCAGAGTGTTTGAGTTTTTGTGATAAATTTTCTAATAGTTGCACAATGGGAAGAGACCGTTGGGTGGATCCATACGCAGATGGGAGGACAACATTAGAATGTACCTGAAAGAGATAGGGTGTAATAAGATGGACTGGATAGAACTAGCTCAAGATAGGGATAGGGTGTAATAAGATGGACTGGATAGAACTAGCTCAAGATAGGGATAGGGTGTAATAAGATGGACTGGATAGAACTAGCTCAAGATAGGGATAGGGTGTAATGATTTGGACTGGATAGGGTGTAATAAGATGGACTGGATATAACTAGTTACAAAGAAGGATAGGGTTTAGTGAGGTGGACTGGATAGAACCAGCTCAAGATAGGGATAAGGTGTAATAAGATGGACTGGATAGAACTAGCTCAAGATAGGGATAGGGTGTAATGAGTGGGACTGGATAGAACTAGCTACAAAGAGGGATAGGGTTTAGTGAGGTGGACTGGATAGAACCAGCTCAAGATAGGGATAAGGTGTAATAAGATGAACTGGATAGAACTAGCTCAAGATAGGGATAGGGTGTAATAAGATGGACTGGATAGATCTAGCTCAAGATAGGGATAGGGTGTAATGATTTGGACTGGATAGAATTAGCTACAAAGAGGGATAGTGATTAGTGAGGTGGACTGGATAGAATTATCTTAAGATAGGGATTGGTGGCGTACCTTAGTAAGTGTAGCAACAACCTTTCAAGCTCCTAATGCCATAGAATAAGTAAGTAAATAATTTTATTAGATATAAGACTGTTGCTATAAATTTATAGAATTTTTGAATTATGTTCATAATTCCTATCATTTTTACCTAAAGGAAATCATTTAAGGAATAAAAAACCCCACTTCACAGCTGTCTCCACGTCACCAGCAATTCAGTATATTGCGAGTGTGACACCTTATACCAAACGGTCACCGATAAGCGTGCTTAATTACTAGTTTCGGGCTAATATATCGGCTTTGATCATTCTCGACAAAGACATACATTAACTAATTTTACATTATTATCATTATGTTAGACATTATTTCATTGCCACAGGTGTTTAAAAATAAAATAATATCATTCCCAAGTATTTAATTTAAATGAAAATGGTTAAATAAAGCATTTAAATAGATTTAGACCAACAAATTATGCCAAACCTCAGCCAATAATAACTTAACCTATAAAATAAAATAAAAGTATAACCAGACATAGTGTGTTGTGGTTCTTAAAATCACACAATATTTTAACACAAAAATTTCCCTATAGTAGCAGAAATGATATATTTTTTAAATTTCCTTTTTAAAGGAGTTTTAGAAGCTTTCAGATACTGTGCTCAGCGGTGAAAACATTGATTCATTGCGTTAACAACATTATAAAATGAAAGAAAGTAAAACACATTTTTAAGAGTGACATGAAATTGAGTTGATCTCCTGCTGAATAAATTAAAATATCATTTAAAAATTAAAAAGTATTATCCAGATCAAAAGTGACCAATTTCAATAAAATGGAATGTGTCATTTATACACTAGGTCTTTAAATAACTCATTTAATACTCGCCGTAAACAAAAGGCTTCAACATTTCTCTCACCATTCTACTTATTAGTTTAATCGTTTGTTTTGTCTTTGATATATTTAACCAATATTTGAAAAATATTATACCATTATTATTCGTGTCAGCACAAATAACTAAAATATTACTGAATTTACATTTGAAAATAGAGAGTAGTAGTCTAACACCACAGTCGTATGTAGTTTTGTTTTTTATGGAATCAATTTAACTGTTTTAAGAAAAAAGTTTTAATTGTATTAGAAAAAAATGAATTGATGTATATTTAAAATAGTTTGTAGGTAAGAGAGCACTTAATTTTAATATCAATCTCCAGGGTTTTGTCTTCAATATGTTTAGTTACTATTTAACATTATACTGGTACAATAATGTATTGCTATGCCAGACCAACGTTAGATATTAATTTTAATGGTATATTTTTTTTGGTATTTGTTCACAGATACGTCTTATAAGGGATCATGGAGCTCACACGCATCATCCCAGGCACAAGGTAAGAGTACACATCCTTGACTAGAGTAGTTAATTACTATAGCCTATTTTGGTTGGAAGAACAGTTTAGAAAATTCAAACATATTTCATATGTTTTTAGCACCGTGTCTTACTACCCGTTCAAATTATACGTTTATGTATTAATTACACTAATGTGTTAGGGATTAGGAAGGCTTATTTAAGAGAAGGTAAACCCGATTTGCGTTGAGGGAGAGTGGAAATTCAATTAGGTTAAAACACCCTCAATGCACCCGACCCGGATCAAACCCCGATCTTCCCTTCTTCATCAGTCTAGTATATTGCAAGAGTAGCGCCTTAAAACATGTGGCACCAAAGTGGGTACATCTATCAAAATTGCTAGCTGCAGATAACAAGCCTTGATGTATGAATATATTAAAATTGTTTTAGAAATTTATTATTGTTTTAGTAGCATATATTGTTTTTCCCACCAAAATTAGTATATATTTTCAATGCTATTCGTCTTTTTAGCCGTTTAAGTTATCAGAAACTTACACTTATTCAAGGACATACAAGGACGTAGAAAAGGGGAGAACAAGGATGTAAAGGATGTACCCCCCCATTTTTTTAATATATATATATATTATATAGTATACTATATATATTATATAGTATTATATATATATATAAGTATACAATACAATCTTTTACTGGCCAAAGGTATAATAAAATTATCTAGAGAGCGACCCCCGCCCCTCCCCCCATCCCACAATTTCTATACAAATTAGCTTTCTACGCCGTTGAGGATCTAGCATGCATGAAAAAAGGTAGATTGTAAATAAATCTATTAGAGGGAGGTTTGGAAACCCGTCCATATTGTACTCGACCGAAGTTAGAAAGGAATTCCAATCTCCAATATCAGTTTAGTTAAATACTTGTGTTTACATTTATTATATCTATGTTTGGATCAGGGACGTGTCGTCGGCTGTTTCCAGACTAGGCAGAGCTTTTTAAAACTGTACATTTAATATGTTCACTCCTGCTTTCTTTTCATTTGAACCATACATAGGCTCTGCTGTACATACCTTTCATGGGGATGTATCTCCTCTGATACCTGGATGATTAACTCGCAACATTAAATGGCCCACCACTGGTATAAAGGCTGTACCTATGAATTGTTTGTTTTTATCGGAATATCAGTCTTCTAATAATATATATATATATATATAATTAAGTGACTAAATACGTTATTGGCTAACTGCTGCCACACAAGAATTTATTCATTAGCTAATGGATTATGAGTAACATTTATTTTGAGGTATTTGGATCCTCGTTGATTATGAGAAATATAAAATAACACTAATTATTTAGAACAAAAACCGTTCAATTTTAGATTAAATTTCTCTAAGGAAAGCTCGTCTAACTCAAAATCCCAACTCTTCATTCAGAGTTAAGTTTAAAATCTTCTTCTTCATTCTACGAAAATATGTTCATTTGTTTAGCTAAATTAAAATGAATTATTTAAATATTAATTTATATAATCTATATACACAATATATTTGGAATGTTGGTTGGACCCCTAAAGTTAACTAATTCAAAATCTTGGTTATAGTTTATTTAAGATATTTATAAACAGACATTTTTAAGGTGTTCGAAAACAAGGTGCTTAGGTATAGATTTGGTCCAAAAAGCTATGAGGCCACAGGAGGGTGGAGGATGAGCCATAATGATGAGTTACATACCCTGTACTCAACACAATATATTGTTAGGATAATCAAATCTCGCAGATTACGGTGGGCAGGTCATACAGCACAGATGGGAAAAAATTAGAACAGTATTTAAAGAATTGACTGGCAGAACCAATGGGAAGAGACCATTGATAAGATCTAGATGCAGATGGGAGGATAACATTAGAATGGGCCTGAAAGAGACAGGGTGTAATGAGCTTAGCCTTTTCTGACAGCTGAAAAGTGAATTAGAAACAGCTCCTTATTCTTTTCGTCACTTTGAGGAGTGGTTTAGTTATATTTTTCTTAAAGGTGTTAAATTAATTACTTTAAGCAAGACTACAGAAATGTTTCAAAGTTTAAATGTTTTCCGATGTTAGAAAGGGTCAAATTCACCGTGAACGAGCAATACTATACTTTAGTCAAATCTTTTTATTCTCTTTATCATACTGCTTGATTATTTATTTTTTAAACTGACAGTTTACATGATACTCTCTAAATCTAAGAAAATATTAATTTATATTTACAGTCTGAAATAACTTCGACACAAAAAGTGGTATCGGATCAAATATTTGGTGTATGAGAAAAACGTAGAAATCTAAAGTTTTATTGGAAGGATTATTTAAAATCCAATATAGTTCTATTCGATATTTAATTTTGAGGATTACGCATTTTTTAATGATCACTCATTCTTAATTTAGAAATGTTTCAGAAGGGATGTTTAACTTATGTACTAGATTATTTTGTCCTATGAAAACATTTGCTACTGTTGTTAAAATGTGATCTCCCTTTTCTTATAGGTCCTTTTCATTGGTGTGTGTGTGTGTGTGTGTGTGTGTGCGTATATATGTTTGTGTGTGTTGGCTGGGGTGGTTCTTTGTACGAGGGTGGAAATGGGCGTGGTAACGAAGTTACGTGTAAAAACACAGAACAGGGAGAAGGGATTGAGGGGTTGCATTCACCCTTCTTGATTGACTACCGGAAATCACCTCGCAATCGAAGCCTCAACTTGGGATAATCCAATACAAATCATAGCTTTTATATCTCATGTGGCTGGCATATGTTGGTGAAATCTATTACTCTGTGAGATTCAACAACGGGTTTGCATCGATAATACTATTGAAGATTTAATTTTTGTTTGATTGATTTGGTATTTTACTAATAGTTTGAATGTTGTTTCATTTAAAGTTTAAAGTGACATCATAATTGCATACACAAATATTCTGTGAGCAAATGGTCTAAGGGTCTCTCTCATTTTGAACTGGCCTGCTTACGATGGACAAAACGGGGTTTGAACCACGTTTGGGCCAACTGAGGGTGGTTTTTCCAAAATAATATCCCACTCTTCTTCCCCGAAAATTCAGATGTATTAACTCTAAAATGCTTCCTTACTCGTCCATATCCCATTAGAGTAATGATCATATATGGGTATAACTTGAACAGGTAGTAAGACGTGCTGATAAATAATAATAGTTTTATTAACTTTTTATGTATACAGCACCAAACATAAGTAATCAAAACATCACTTAGGTTCTTTTATTTCCCATCAATGTTTTTGATAACTTAGTTGTTAAGTGATATAAACAAATGGTACTTTCTCATTTATAGGATCTATTGACGTGTTTTAAAAATGATTTACATTACGAGACCCCAAACCATAAAACACTACATTATTTGGCAAACATTATGTTTAATCAAATCACTTTCCTTTTAACCCTTCCCTGCCGCTAAACATGAGCTTACATAAATGCATCATAAGTGTTTGTGTTACTTAATGTTGTTATTTTCTGTACATTGAGTTTAAAATATTTCTCAATAAAATATTTTGCTTTGTACTTATATCTATTTGTCAATTTGTGATTTAACAGACTATTTATAATGAAGTTCGAATCCGTTCGTTTAAATTAATGGCTTAGGTTTAACCAAATTATTTAAATTAGTTGGAACTATTTCTGTAAATGTTTCTATAGATTGATTTATCAATCTGTCTATCCATCTCTCTCCCTCTTATATATAATATATATATTATATATATATAAAGTATTGGCTATAGGGTGTTGGTGGATTAAACAGTTTCACATTCTTTTAGAGCAAACAACGAAAAATCAAATCTAATCAAAATATAGGTATTAAATAAATATTTTATTAACTATTTTATTTATTTGTTTTGTTCACAATGATGGTCTCCAGCTCGGAGACAAGGATTGCACCTACCAATGACAGAATGAGTTGTTGACCGAAATTGCTCGTCTGTCGATATTTGACTGTGAATAACTACAACAAAATTACTTTCCCATATTTAATTGAATATTTTAACTGGATCCCTTCTAAACTTAGCAAAAGATAGGAACAAATGAAAAGTCATCTTAGTGATAATTTATTATAGCACAACTTTAACACTAAGACCTTATTGCTAAATATAAATTGTTGGTGTTATTTCACTTTTATACAATAAATGTGTTTATTAGTATATTTCTTGTTGGTTTGAAAGGAGAGCAAAAACGAGCTAATCTCTCAAGGTCCTTTTGAATTAGTCTTTCGATTCCCTACTATTTCCCAAAGTTTTATTTTGTATGTGTGTATATAAAATAATATATATATATATTATATTATTGATTTTGAAAATATTATTTAAATATAGCCAATATATCCATCTATCGTTCTATGTATCCATCCATATATTTATAAATATAAACATAGCAAGTGGAACTTGAGTTAATTAAAATAATCTAATTCATCTGATTATTTCTTTATTTTGGAAATATCGCTAGTAGCCTATTTCAGTAAATTATAAGATAGAGAGTTCAAACCCCAAATCTAGGTGACGTTGGTTCAAGTACGAGTATTGTTTATCAATATATTTAATATAATTTATATGTATACTGCTATTAAGTTAAAAGAATACCTATTCATCTGGGATAGCCTAAGTATGTGTGGTATATCAGTCATAATTTCCTAATTTCGGCTAGTTTGTAAGTCAAGTACTGATAGAACCTTTACATAAATAACGGGTACATTAATTCCCTAAACACTCAAGTTAATAGAATGATCGATCTAATCCCTCTCAACCCCTCGTTCAATAAGAACTAAGTTACGGCATCGCTTAGCCCCCCCCCCCTCCACCCCATTCCAAGTTCATATAATATTCGATTTGTAAATTTAACCGTAAGGTCGGCCGTGACGTGATTTCGCTGAACGCTAACCTCGAGTTCAACCTGAATTTCCTTTTATTTTTCCTCCCTCCTCGTTACCCCCTCTCTCTACCCCCCCCCCCTTTCACTCAATATTTCATCTTTCATCCGGAGACTGCCGCGCTGCGCCAGGAAACGCGATTTTCCTCCTCTCACGGAGAGGCTAATGCAAGCGACGGATGAGCAATTACCACCATATTACCGCATTCGATATTGCTCCAGCCCATTCAATCCACTTTCGTTACTTCGCGCGATGTCTATCTACCCGCCCCGATGTCGAGATTAGTTCAGGATGAGAAAGAAAATTGTATTGCCTATAAACTTGACTGCTAAGACCGAGTTACGTCCGTCTGTCTGTCTGTCTGTCTGTCAGTCGATAGATCTACCCGCCTACTTTTTCGGTATATGTGATGGTGTAATAATAAATAAATACGATATGTCCGATTATACTAAAAGTATTCAAATATATAGGATTAATTACTGTTACTTGCGTTGGTGAGCACGCGGAATAAACATCAAGCTCGTTTGAGTTGATTTGCTGGTGAAGGTGAGGGTTGGTCTTAAGTCCCAGGTTGGTGCACTAAGGGTATTTTTTTCACCCTCTAAATTGTTTCCTACTCTCCCTTAGTGGAAATATTTTTTTATGAATTCTACCTTTTATCATCCCTTCCTCATTAGTGTAATTAAATACGGGTAGCCAGAATAAATTGTAAGATGCAAGGCAATATTAAGACAGACAGAGTCTACTAGTTCAACAAGAGAAGCCTAAAACCACACTTTTAAATAAAGTTGACCTCAGGGGTCTTGGGGTAAAGTTATCCCCTCAGAAAATGATTTTTGGGGGTTCAAATCCAGCCAGGGTCAACGGTTATTTCTTGAGCGATAAAACACCGTAGAACAAAGTCCTTATGAGGGGAAGTAAAGCCGTCGGTACCATATCGATAGTGGCATGTAACATAACTCTGGAGGGTGTGTGAGAAAGTACCTATCCCGGAAAAATTGGTAAACCCTTTCGCTCTCGTTCCTACAAATTCTCGTATGCTGATAAAATCATTGGGGGTTCAGAAAGTGCACGTTAAATACATCAAATAATTATTAAAAAAATTTGGTGAACTCCGAATCAGTCTTAATGTGGTACCATAAGATGTGATTTCATTGGAAGTCATATATTTCGGATACGTCATTACCGGCTTAATATATTACCTTAAGGCCTTTGCCCTGTCTAGTGCAAGTCTAAAACATATTTGGTGGGATGGTGAAAGGCGTGGCGTGGCTTCACGACCGACTTAAGTATCCTTCCGCACCAACAAGAAAAGATGGTTCATGGAAACTGTGGATGGCGCACACTACTGGACAGGTCTTGCGGAAAAATCATCGAGAATGAGTGAAATTTTTAAATTAATATTTCCAACACCTCTTATAGGATAATGTTATTATTATTAGCACCACGTCTTACTACCCGTTCGGGTTATACGCACATACGCTAACGTGTAATGGTAGGGTGATTGTGAGATGAAATGGAGGACCTACAGTTTAACGTGAGATCCGAACCACGGTAGAGGCCTGGCATTCCACACATTCACAAGTTGTGATTAATACACGTCTTGTCAGAGGTGAAGGAAGGGTTTGGCAATCAGGTAATCTGTGTTGGGACAAAGGAATAAACTCCGAACCCCCAGCATAGAAGTCCGACACCTTACCCATAGACCATTCTAGGATAATGTATCAATGTTTACTAATCGCAACTTTTTTTATGAAGCTGGCAGTTCTATATTGAAAAATGTCAAAATTATTGATATTTGATCACTTAAAATTAGGCCTATAGAGGAGGTGTGTATATAAAAAGTATAACTTAATCAACATGCTTATATTCTTGAACAAACCGTTTCCAAAAATAAAATTGCAAAACAATAAACAATTGTTGAAGATAGCCGTTTGTTCCCATGGCTGTGCATTTCCGCGCCAAATGAAAAGGGCCAATCGCCTTAATCACTCTTGCTATTCACTCGTCCCTAAGTGGTCGATGCTGAATCATTTTATGTTGTGTTCGAATGCCAGGAGTAAGTTAGCTGATCATAATATAAAAGTAATCATGACAGTCGATATGATTGTTGCATCTCTCTACCCGTTGACAGGTAAAAAACACAAGTAGAGTGTATACTGTCCCTTTATCTTTTTACAGTTTAAAATAAAGGGCTACCTCTGAATTGAACATTGGGGGTGCTTATATCAACCCACGGCCCTCATTGAAGGGGCCACCAAACAGAGTTCAACCTAACACAGTTTATCTTTGGAATACCCCCCACTCCCCCCAAAAAAAATACTGTTCCAAGGCTATATTAGTTTTCTTCTCCTTTAACTTTTCTAGAAACTTGATTTAATACACAAAGTCACTATATATCAAAAGATACTTCTAAAGATCACATGCTTGACGTTTGAATTTATTGTAACAATGTTAGGGTCTGATTGAGGAACTGGTGCACTTGCCATTTGTTTGCCCTCTCTCTTATCTCTCTTTCTCTCTCTCCATCTTTTTTTTTTAGCAGATAGTTAAGCCAGCCTCACTGCCAGGGGGCTTAGAGGGTTTTAAGGGTGAGCTTACTTGAAAGGAAGTGACACATATAGAAGAAGCTTGGCCAATTTTATTCGAACCCAGTATTCTGGAAATAGAGACTTCCAAACGCAGTTAGTGGTCATCAAGTAGCCTAAGTCCAAGTTCAGGCTAGTGTAGTGAGTGGACCAGCGTATCCGGTGAATTTATTTATTTATTTTTTTACACTATTTATCCCATTACAGCATGTAGCTCAGGACCTGGATCTAAATCTTGAATTAACATTACGTCTTTTAGCTACGCTCTTTTTTTTTAAATACAATAATAAATTTAGAATAAACACTTAAATCTAAAAAGTCCTGTTTGTCCTTCTTTCCTCTACCTAGCCTACTAGTTGGTCCGCCCCGGGCATATTACGCCTCCAGTACCTTGCCCCACTGGTTTCCCTTCGCACTCTGGATCTAATAGTCTCCAGATTAGCGAGAGCCCTGGCGGGGGCGGGCGTTCCCTTCCCCGCCACCTGGGGAGGCGCCTTACCAGAGATTTCAATTCACTTACTACCCACAATATCACCTCCTATGGACTTACAACTAACTTAACCTAAAGATTTATAAAACTACTTAATACTAACTTAACCTAAATACAAGTCTTTCTTATAGTTGGCTGCAGGGTCCTTCAGTTGTTATCGCCGATCCATTTTCTGAACTGAGAGCAACCATCCGATGGATCGGTGGACGGACCAGATGCCCGACAGCTTCAGCCTAGCATCAAACACTTGTCAACAAGTGGGCTGGACCCTATGAGTGAGGGTTGATTCTCCCATCTGAAGATGTTGTTACCTTTTACTTCCTAGCTGGTATCAAGGGCCCTCCAGTTTATCAGCAGTTCACACTACTGGAATCCAGAGAGCACTCCTCCTTCAGCTAGGCTCCGGTTTGCCTGGAGATCATCACCACATTCTACCCAGCCAGCCGATAATCCAGTTTGTCTTTGTCATACCTATTGACTTATTCAAGTCGTACTGTTATGTGTCATCCATATCTGTTGAAACGTCACTGTCTACTGTCATGTCACTGTCGTTATCCATCCTGTACCCTTGTCTTAAGTTAACCAGTCTATTTTGTCCTCTATTTTTCATTGCAGTTATGTACTTATCTCTTTTGTATTTGGACACATTATCCCCGATTGTATCCAGGAGACTCATCGGTCCACGTCAGTATGGGATAAACCGTGCTCGCTTGCAACGGTATCTGTAGGGTATTCTATCTTCAACGTCTCAATACACTCCAGCACTACGTGTTCCGGCTTCACCTCCTACCACAATCGCAAATTCCTGTATCTGTCAGTCGTCTAGTGAAGAGAGCAGTCTTATACGGACCATGCCCAGTAATAAAATGTACCAAACCTGGAGAGGGCAGCAGGTACTTCATTCCCAACCGTTCAGAAACGCTTGGAAATATCTTATACGTTCTTCTACCTGTTTGGCTCCACTCCCACTCGTCTTGCCACTCCTCTTCCAGATATTTCCTAGCATGAAGTCCCGTTGTTATCCCTGCTCTTGTGAGATTAGCCACTTTCTCCATACCCCCCTTCCTTATCCAATACCATGCCACTCTCCTCCTCACCTTTAAGTCCAAGGTACAGATACTCAAGGCTACACACAAAGCGTCTGTGGCACAGCCTTGTACGCTCCAGATAGCCTCAAAGGTACACTTCTCTGAAGGCTTCTGATTTTCCTTCTGATTCTTACCTGTCTGAGCCGATGAGCCTACACGCTAACTCCATAACCCACAATGGAGACCAACATAGCCTGGTGATACAATCTGATAAACCTCATAGACAGTTTAAATCTGCCCTGCCCTATGATGATGATCTTATTCATAGCTCTCAAAGCTTTTACACATGCGTTCTCCAAGGTGTCATGAAGTCCGCTTCTCATCCAGCATCATGCCCAGGTATCTGGTATACTTGCTTCGTCTTATCGTCTGTCCGTCAATCGTAACCCTCGGGTTTCCCTTGAGTACCCCTCTGAATAGCATGTAAGTTGTCTTTGCAGGAGCTAAACTCAGTCTTACCTTTTTACACCAAGAGTTCAGTCCAGTGAGAACTGCGTCTATCTTGGGTTCTAATTCTCTTCTAGATGTTGCTTCAACTTATTATGATATATCGTCCGCAAAGACAACACCCCCCGCCACTTCAAGGAGTGACTCAATCTCCACTAAAACAGGTTCGAATGCTACGTCCCAAAAGGTCAGCCAACAGACCAACCCCTGGAGACATCCTTTCATAAGTTTTTTTGCTTACTATCATTCCTGGACATCTCAGGTTTGCGTATCTTCCACTACAGTAGTCCATAAGACTCCTATAGAGGTTCCCCGGACATCTTAATTTCTCTCATCCTCCCGAATAGCGCCTGCCACCACAAGTTGCCAAACGCCCCCGAAATGTCCACGAATATCCCCATTACGTATTTATCTCTAGCCCTATCTACAAGACTCATGGCCTCACATATATCGTCTCAGTAGACCTGCCCTCATGAAACATATTGTTGTTAATTCATCCCCACAGCCTCTATATGTTTTTTACCATTTATTGCACAGGATATTTTTTTGCAAATTTCCACATACATTTAAGAGACATATCGGTTTGTACGATTTCGGGAGTTGAGGATCCTTATCCTCTCCCTTACTCAGGATAACTACCTCACCTTGCTTCCATATATTTGGTACGTGGCCCTGAGCCACGCACTCATTCATAAATCTAACTCAGAAGGGCGCTACCTTCTCGCTAATTTGTTGAAGGACCTCTATCCTGATCCCATCTGGTTCAGGTGCCTTCTTATTTTTAATTTCAGCCACCAGTCTTATTACCTCATCTGGGTTACTGGATCTGTCACCTCATAATTGTCGTAACTACTCGTCATATCCTGTCTAACTATCACTTGTCCTTTGTTGTCTTCTCCGTCTTCGTCTGAAAGTAGGGTGTCTATCAGCAGCCTAGCTGATTCTTCCAAGTTTGATGTAAATGCTCTCCTTAGCGACCTTAGTGTCGAGATAATAGATGGGGGTCTTAACTTTCCTGTATCCGGTGAGTGGATCGGCGTGCCCGTTAGTAGGCCAGCGTGTCCTGTGAGTGATCAGTGTGTCCGAGAGGGGGCTAGCATGTTCTCGGTGAGCGGGCCAGCGTGTCCAAGACTTGTGTAGCGTGGGTCAATTTGTTGTGTCATTCACAGGAACCAGTTAAGGACTTACGTGAATGGTATAGTTGATGTAGATATTGACTGAGTGTTAGCTTGTAAACTGATTTGATAATAAACCTAATTAGTGACTACTTTAAATATTTAAATAGTTATTATTATTATTTCTATAGTTATTAATTTGTTTATTTTATTTTATTCTATTTTAAGTGTATGTTTATTAACTTATTTAATAACGTATTTGTTAATGATCTTCTTAAATACTTCAATTACAGTTATATTGTAACTAAGTCAGTGTATGTATCTTTTAGTATTCAAAACCTTTATTATTCCGTGTATGTTTTCAATCTGTTTAGTCAGCAACCTACCCCAATATCATGAAAAGAGCTCGTGGCTCCCACGGTGAGGCGTGAACAGCACACAACCCCCAAAATCATGTTCTACATTTATTATTATTATTATTATTATATATGAGTAGTTTTAGTAAATTTTGTCACTTTAGGAGATTATTTTGGTTGAAAGGACCCGACTGTGTCTTGTTTATCAGTATAAAACATGTATCTTTAAAGCACCAAGTCTTACTGTCAGTTCAATTAGTAAACTACAATCCTTGTTAATTTGGCTACTAACATATTAAACAAAACAATCAAACCAACCCCTAAATATATTTCCCCCACCAAAACTATATGTATTATTTTAGAAAATAAAGCCTGATATTATGATTAAAAAATAAAATAAAAACTGTTTGGTATTTGCAAATTTAATTATTTCATCATCTTACATAATATGTTAACGTATTTTATACTAAGTTACAAGAGTTTACGCTGAATAATTTATGTGTGGCGTTTCTTCGTATTAAACCTTGTTTAAATGCTTATAACTACCATAAAAAAAAATCAATTTTTTTATCAATTATTATAATCAATAATCTTGATCAAAATTACAATCTAGAAATAAAAAATTTCATTCCCATACCCGTCAAACACCGATGTACTAATTTCTATACTGCGTTAGGGATTAGGAAGGTTTAATTTGGAGAAAGTGTACTTATATTTACGTTAGGTAGAGTGAAAAATCATTTATGGAAAACTACCTTCAGTAGACCCGACCAGTATTGAACCTCAAATTCCTTGTCATAGGCAGTCAAGTCTATTGCGAGAGTGTCGTCTTGGACCAGGCGGCCACCGAAGCGAGTTTGATTTCTGCTCTTAGGTTCCTCTATTCCCCTCATGTGGGAAGTTTTAACCTGTGTAAATCGCACCTGTACTTAGCGCACATCTTGTTTTATTCCTCCGGACAAATTGAGTGATGAGGTCCACATTCCCGAGAGATTGCGCTAGGAGGAGGGCAGAGCGAGACGGCAGCGCTTGGGACTTGTGTAACGACAGGAAATTTGACATGGCGCGCGGTTCCTGTGCTACTCGGGACGATGGTGGTGAGGTTTCCGTTCCAACCCCTGTTCCCTCGTTCCGCTCTCGTCGACCGGTTACCGGTTCCAATACGAGCCTTTAGCCCCCTTCACCCCTTTGCCAACCCTCAATACATCCGTGTTTCTTTGTACCATCTATAACGTCTTCCTTGACATGGAAGAATGTGACTTATATCTGATTGATCCGAACGGATGCTACCTTAGAAAGGGGCTGGATCCATAAATTAATTTAAAACCATTATAAACGTTATATTTCTCTCTATTACAATCAAAACAAATGAGCTAATACTTTTTTTTTATCAATTTAGTGCTGTTTTTCAGATTGTTAGTAATTTTGCTAAACTAATTAGAGATACTGATACTATTAGCACTATAATGTCAACTATTAGGGATATTATTAGTGATATTGTACATACTATCAGTTTATTATTTTTTTGCCTATTAGTGATATATTTCTGGTGGTTAGTGTTATTTTGTTCGGTAGTAATACTGCTCTACAAGCTATAAGCAGTATTGTGCAGAATATTATTGATTGTGCACACTATTTGTGCTGTTGTGTTGTATATTAGTACTATTGTGCCGAATATTATTAGTATTGTGCACATTCTTTGTGCTATTGTGCTGTACCACAGTGCAGGATATTATTCATTTTGTGAACATTATTTGTGCTCTATATTAGCGCTATTGGGAAGGATATTATTAATACTGTGCAAACTATTTATACTATTGTTCTGTATACAGTATATTAGTATTATTGTGCAGGATATTATTAATATTCTGCACAAGGCCATAACTGGAGGAGGGGGGGGGGGGTTGGGGGTTCAAAGCTCCCGCGAAATTTTATGAACAAAATATATATGGCTTTATTTGTGGTTCGAACCATATCAAAATTAAGATACAAATACAAATTAGGGGGTTGTTTTACCATAAAAAGCACTTCAAAGAGTTTCTAGAGGTGTTAAATATTTAGAAATTTTCCTAGCCTTCAGCATTTTGGGGGTTATCTTACCATAAAAAAACACTTCACAGAGCTTCAAAAAGTGTTTAATATTTATAAATTTTCCAAGCCTTCGGCAGCTAGGGGGTTATTTTACCATGAAAAAAAACACACTTTAGAGAGCTTTTAGAACTTTTTATCCTTTATAATTTTTTCTAGCTTCCTCAATTGGGGGATGAACCCCCCTCCCCCCTGAAATTATTGGCTAGTTACGGCCTTGTTCTGCACACTATTTGTGATATCGTTTTGTATATTAGTACTATTTTTCAGGATATTATTAATATTGTGCACACTATTTATGCTATCCTGTGGTATATTAGTACTATTATGCTGAATATTGGCGTTATTTTGTTGGCTATTTTACAGGGTATTAGTAATAATTTTATGACTACAAATGATTTTTGTACGGGATATTTTATTGATGCTGTAAAGCATTTTCTAAGTCCTAAATCCTATTTTTCAGGCTATGGCCTATTTTAATTCAACTTTAGAGCAAAAAATAACAAACGACAAGACCACAAACCATCAATACACACTTTTAATTATGGAAACAACAGCCAGATTCCATGCTGTTAATATACAACATAGTGATAGGAAAATATCCAAATTTCAAAACTATAAATTTTAGACTTTGTTAGGGCTATAATTATTTATTTAATATAAGTATTCATCGGGGACTTTCTGAACCAACTGGCTTTTACAAAGACACGCCTTACAAGCTAGTTTGACTCAAAAAGAGGCACAGAACACATTAGTCCGGCTGCAAGGAATTTAGCTCAATACAAGCAAACGCGTTATATATTGATTTAAGGAGCTGGACTAGTTGTAATAAGAGTTATAGTTTATTTTTAAACAGGAATATTAAAGAAAACTAAAATCTTTGTTTTAATACTCTTCTTCAGTTGTACACGATATCTTTCATAGATCATTAAATTTGTTGCACGCAGCTTAACACTTTCTTAGAAGATGTATATTGATCGTTTAGTCACATGTGTTTTAATATTGAACTCGCCTAAAATTATAGTATCCTAGAAAATGTTGAAAGGGAGGCCAAGGAAATAAATAGTCCAAAATAATAATTACGTTCATGAATTTTTCTCAGTAAAAAATGATTCCTCTTTGGAGTGAAAAAATTAAAATAATACGTTTAAAACAGAAAAAAAAAAATGCAGTTCCATTTCATAACCCAAAAGTTCTGAGAAAATAAAAGTTACTTTATTCTCCATTCCGTTTTGGTTTGTATGGATAACCCTTACTACCTGTTCAGGCTATACGCTTATATACTAATTTCGTTAATGGTTTTAAGGATGAGGAAGGCTATATTTAGAGTAAGTGTACCCACATATGCGTAGAGAAAGAGTGTAAAACAATGTTGGAAACCCCTACCCCCCGCAATACACCAAATCAAGATTATAGCCTTGATATCCCTGTCATCGGTAGTCTAGTAACGTATACTGGGAGATTGACGCCTTAAACCATGCTACCACCAAAGGGGGATTTTATAACCTTTGTAGGTCCATTTAGAACAATCATGTCCTACCTTTCCATGACTGAGAGTTGCATAAAAGTTATTTGGGAATTGGCCGCGGGCCATGCATGACATCTATAAGACCTAATGACCAACTGTAATAAAAACATGAACAAATTAGTGTTTACGTTTAACAAATACATGCATAATACATACAGTCATTACACTAGATTCTAGAAACTTCATGGAAATTAGCTAGCATTTACGTCAGCATCAAGAGACTAGTTTATTGTTTATTTATGCGATTGGAAGTATTTCAGTTTAAGTTGGCAGGTGAAAAGAATGAACTTAGGGGCCGCAAGCAGCCCGTGCCCGTGCAGTATTTATTATGTAAATGGAGATTCAAAACCACTAAAACAACCCTCAGTTTTCTTAGTCTTCTGCTAAGACCCAGTTAGTAATTGACTATTTGTTTTAAGAAGGCTAGATCTATATTTATAACCATTTACTTTGATCTTAGAACTGCAACATCTCTTGTGAAACTTCCTTGTGAACTAACTAATTTCATATTTTAATGATGTTATTAAAATTATAAAATCTTATATTAAGTGTTTTAATTATATAGGAATATGTAGATACCTTTAAACTCTATTTTAGCTTGAACTATATTTTAAAATTAAAGACTACTAATTAAATAACTTGGGAGTAAGTTGTCCCCTTAAGATTAGTCATTAATAGCAAGCTTTTTGTCTATAAAAAAGTCTTAATAAACGAAATATAGCTACATTAATCTATAAAAGACAGTGTTTCGTAAATTTAATCATTTTACCAACAATAAAGGCTTGATGTAGCAGGAATGCAAAACGTTTGCCTTGACGTCACCCGTTCTTTTAAAAATACAAAATAAGTGAGAATTTAAGGGTTTAACTAAACTTAAAACACCAAATGGTAATGGGCTACTTAGTAAGCCTATTTTTAAATTAAAACTTATAATTTGATTATCTCACAGTCATACCAATTATTTTTAGCTAATTTTATGTTCAATACTTGGCTTATTAACGGTTTAATCTAAGGGATAAGGTTGAACAAGCTAGTTTAGAGTGGTAGAACTCTTAGGTATTTAATTTGTAAGCCTTCTAATTAAATAAAAATACGATTTAAAAACCAGCCGAACTCCAGAACTGACACCGCACCCATTCCAACTACCGTTAGTTCGTCACTGTAAAATATGTTGTCCCAATTTCACCAATGATAATATTTTTGACCATATTGAGAATTTAACCTGGCATCCTTAACTCAGTATGAATCCACCCTCAGCAAAATCCAGTATTCGAGATCCAATCTCCCCACCAACGGTGGCCAACTGCAATGTGGGTCTAGCACATTAGACCAAGCAGCCACCGTCGCAGGTCATACCTGTTGCCATTTTCAAAGGCAAAATAAATCAAAATGACATGCAAGGTCATTTACTCTAGCATGACGTCATTTAAGGATTTGGTAATTTATTGAGGTTGACGTGATCCACCGTTCAACTAATCAAGGGAGAGTGTGATTTCAATAAACATACATTTGTGATGTAATAATTAATAGACCATCACATAACATAAGCAATACTTGATTGAGCTTATTGAGTTCTCTATGATAGTAACAGCTCTTCAGTACATTAAATAATAATAATATTTAGCACCGCGTCTTACTACCCGTCTATACCTTGCTCGATTCCCCGTCCTCAGCAGTCGAGCTCAACACGACAAGCGCGTTAGCCAACTACGCCACCGAGGCGGGTTTCAGTACATTAAACATGCATAGCAATTACGCGAATGAGTCAAGGATTAAGAGAGTATAATTTAGAGGAAACTTATTTCCATTTGCTTGGAGAGAGAGCGGCAGACCATTTAGGGAAAACCACTCTTAATACACCCAGCAATGATTTGAGCCCCAACCTCTTTATGACCGGAAAACCAGACTGTTTGAGTTTGAAATTAATACCACGTGCCTGCCGATGCAAGTTAATTTAAGCTATGTAATTAATATGCAAAGTGTCAAACCTTTGCATACTCCATAGCGTAACACGTATTCTGGACAGAATATAATATGCAACAAAGAGCCACATAAACGCATCACTCTCTTATTAGACCTAATTGCCGACGATGGGAGATTATCTCGTATCCCGGTCGGGTCCACTAAGTTTTTTTTTTCCTAAAGGTTTTTCATTCTTTTACCTCATAAATGAAGGTACATTTCCTCTATAATTTTTCCTTACTCGTTCCCTTTCCAATACCGTGGTTAATTTAATTATTAATACAACCCACGTGGGTATGAGTACGTGGTAAAATATTAAATAGTAATCCTAATCATTTTTCGAAAACACTCTTAATTTCATGTTGCATGACATAACTCAACCAGAAAACATTATACAATTAAATGTTTCTGATATTTTTGGATAAAAATAAATCAAACTCAATCCAATCGATAATTAAATTAATCATAATCAAAAAATCATCTATAAACAACACAACTTTATTTTATCTAAAGTAAGTTTAGTAAATAAAATTGTATCTATTTTTTCACCGTATCATTAACATTTAAGCTCAAGCTCCTTCAACCCCCTATTCAACCCACCTATCCCTCAACACGTGATATCCAAGGATATTGTTGGACCTTCACCTCTACTCTATAAAACATGCTAATTATTATCTAACGTCAACCCCCTCCCATTCACTCCAATCTACCCTTTGCCCTCACTTCTCGGATAGTAGTTCCCCTAGGCTCATACAATTGCTAAACTATTGTAACCCTGCCATCTGGTCCATGATTATCGTATCATCACGGCCACTGATTATTTTATATGTGCAGTACTGTAGCCTACTTTATACTTATGAATAGGCAGTTTCATAGTCAAATTTATACGGCTCAAGTGCGCGCTACACTAATACATGACGACACCTACTAAACAAATGGACTGGCCAGTTTCATAATTAACTTAGTAATCCTCAAGTGCGGCGCTACACTAAATACAAGACAACACCTACCTAAACAAATGGACTGAGCCCGTTTCATATAGACTTATACTCCTCAAGTGCGGCGCTACTAAATACAGACAACACCTATAGACCCGAATGGACTGGCCAGTTCATAATTAGACTTAGTACTCCTCAGTGCGGCGCACACTAAATACAAGACAACACTACTAAACCAATGGAATGGCGTTCTCGCATTGGAATGGCCATTCCATTCGAGTTAGGTAGGTGCGTCATGTACTTATGTAGCGCGCCTGAGGCGTACTAAATTTGACTAGAACTGCCCATAGTGTACATTCATGCCGAAACTTCATGAAAAATATTTTGCCAATATCGCCCACTTCAATGGTAGCATGAACTAGCTTGGGGTTTGAATCCAGGTCGGGTTTACTTAGTGGATTTTCCGAAATAGTTGATCACTCTTCCTCCACGCACATGCAAATACACTTTTACTAAAATTAAACCTTCATCATCCTTAATTCATTGGTGTAACTAGTACATAAGCTTATAACCTGAACAGGTAAGTAATACATGGTGCTAAAATAAAATATATATCAAATTTATCTCCTAATTTAACTCATAATAAATGGCAAAACATAGAATTTAAAAAAAGTCTATTAGCTTACTAAAAATCATTTACTTGAATTATTTGTTCATCCTCCTGTGTATTAAAATAAATTTATTTGTGGTTTTATCCAAGCCAAAATATTAAGAAACACGAATTAGTAAATCACACACTATAGTCGTAAGGAAGTAACTATATTTAGAGGCCACATCATTGGTCATACATTTTTTTTTTATCCCTGCGTCATAACCTCTGTTCAGGCTACACGCATTTGTGAAAATTACTCTAGTAGGGTAGGAATAAGGTAGGAAGCATTTTAAAGGCTATCTTTCCACATTTGCATGTAAGGAGAGTGGGGAACTATTTAGGAAAAAAACCACCCTCAGTAGACCTAACTGGGATTCAAGCCCCTATCTCCCGGGCTTCAGTAGAGTGACATCGCAGACTATTCGGACAATAAAGCGGTATCAATTTCAAGTGCATCCCCCCAAAATTAACATAATTAAAATGTATCTGTGTGAAGAGCTGTCATCCTTACCAAATATAAATTCCACCAATCATCTAATCTGCATTGCCAGGATCGAAACCCAGGTGGGTGTATTGAGGGTATTTTTTCTTAAATGAGCTGCCATACTCTCTCCACATGAATTCAGATGCATTTATTATAACATTTAAACCTCCTTATTCTTGCCCAATTAGAATTAATAAATTAAATTATCCAAGGTAGATGGTAAGATGCAGCTGGGAAAAATGGGGCTGGGTGTCAACCATAAATTATTTCTTAAATATTCAGTATAATTTTAAAATATTTCTACGTAAAAGGATTTCAACTTTACACTCTATTCTGTGCAAAATAATTAAATCAATTAATAGATCATTTTTAAAATTGCAAAATGCTACCATTGACAAAACGTTAAACATAATATCATCTTGCATAGTTAACTAGTATTTTATAAATGATTTCTAAAATATTTCATTTAAAATCGGCCGCTGAAACAAAATAATAATTGCATATAAATCTTGGGAAGCTTCAAGAGATCTAAATTTGGCAAACACCTTAAGTTTGAGCTACAATGTAAACTTACATTTTATATTGACCTTTTCAATATAATATATTATTTATTTTTCAAATGCGTTTTTAAAATTCAATTTCATCGTAAATTAAACTGGAAATACAAAATCACTCTTCAACCAGAAAATAATTCGAAGTGCTATTTTATGAATTCATTTGACAATTAAAAAATGGGAATGAGTGAAATGGTTTTTTTAAATCAAATTTTGATTTTATTATATTTTTAAACATGACAAACCCATATAACAGTTCTCAACTACACTATTTATTAAAGTATAATGCATATAAAACAACACCACGGTGTTGGAGATATATTACTTATCAAAGTTAGGTGTCATTGGAGGAATGAGATGGACTTATTTAGTAGCATTGGCACGGCCGCGGAAAGCTAATCTTCCTATGGAGGAGAGAGAGGGGTGTGACCATTAGATTAATATTTAGCACCACGTCTTACTACCCGTTCGGGTTATAACGCTTTAAGTACTAATTACGCTAATGGATTAGGAATTGGGAAGGTTGAATTAGAGGAAGTGAACCCGCATTTGCGTGGAGGGAGAGTGGAAAAACCATTTAGGAAAAACCACCCCCAGTTCACCCGACCGAGATTCGAACCTTGATCTCCCCGTCCTCAGCAGTCGAGCTCAACACGACAAGCGCGTTAGCCAACTACGCCACCGAGGCGGGTGTGTGACCATTAGAAAATGTTACTATACTTTTAGCCAGCATTCATGAACCCCTCTGTCCATTTCTCCCATCCTTTATGTGCCCTTGAGTATTAGCTATGTAAACAAATGTCTAAATTATAAACGAATGTTTTTCGGGTTGATCAAGCAAGTTAAAAAACCCAAGTAACCTTTTTAATTTAAATCAGGAGGATCAAACTTATGGCTCGTTTAACTCTAAATTTAGGGTGAATTGTGATTGTAAGAGTTGCAAAGTCCGTTATCATTTTAATAACTGCTTAAATTACTAAAGTAATGATCGTCAATATCGTGTTTCAGACAAAGTACGTAGGGCGTGTGTAAGTGTGTAAGATTAATAGATCACTTTGAAATTGGAGCAAGGGTGGGAGAATGTTAGGGGTGGAAACACATATCACCCTAAACATCAACTTTACTAGGTCCCGCGTGGTCTAACGCGCTACTCTCGTCTTAAACTATACTGCTGAATACGGATGAGTGCACCGAGGGGGATTTTTTCTAAATGTTTTTTTCACTCTCCCTCCATGCAAAATGTGGGTATAATTCCTCTAAATTATACTTTCCTAATCCCTAACCCATTATTGTAATTAGTAGATAGGCGTATAGCTCGAACAGGTAGTAAGATGCAATGCTAAAGAAAAAAAATTCTTCAAATAGTAACCTCAAAACTTCTTGAATAGCTATAAAGAGTGTCCGGGAATCTAATGAAAACTTTTTTCTCTTCATTTAAAATGTTTGCCATCTAATGCCTCTATGCTCATGGTAGGTACTAAGATTTGTTGATATCACCACCCGAAGAAAATTAAACTCTATGTCTCTACGGAACCAATATTTTATTTATTTTGGCCCAAAAAATAGTTTTGCTATAAAAACTGCAAAAACACTGGCCCTAGCTCGCTTCCCCTACATCCCCACCTTAAGTAGCCGATATTATTATAACAAATTTACTAATTAATTAAAAGGGTAAACACCATTAATACCCGTGCCATTGGACACGCGTGGAGGATGTCAATCTCACCTAGCCTTGTTTGCCAGTGATGTGCTCCTTGGGTGTTTGAAAACTTGGTGCCTTTCCGAAATATTTTGCTACTATCTCTCCACGAAAATATGAGTACACTTCATATACATTTTCTACCTTTCTCCCCCTAATCCCTTATGGTAATTATATGTGTACATCCCACAGGGGTATTAAGAAGACAAAAAAAGACCGATACCAAAATACTACCACTATTACAATGAAGTTTCAACACTACAATTAAGATATTATTAGACCTAAGATATCTAATGTAGTTTGAACTTAGAGGGGTTTATTTAAGTAAACACTCTACTATGCAGAGAAAGGATCACGTACCAAATAGTTGCAAAAACAACATTCTGTGCACCCACATGCCCTGATAAATAAACTTATTTAAAAATAATCTTATTTAAATATTGCATGGGTGACCAGGTGGTCTAGGGGTAAGGTGTTAGACCTCTGTGCTGGGTTCCGGGGTTCAATCCTCGGTCCCAGCACAGATTTATCTGATTACCAAACCCTTCCTTCCCCTCTGACAAGACGTGTATTAATCACAACTTGTGAATGTGAGGAATGCCAGGCCTCCATCGTGGTTCGAATTCCACGTTAAACTGTAGGTACTCCATTTCATCTCGCAATCACCCTATCATTACACATTAGCGTAAGTGCGTATAACCCGAACGAGTAGTAAGACGTGGTGCTAATAATAATAGTAATAGTAATAATAGTAATAATAGTAATAATAAATATTACATAGTCCTAAAAATAACCTTGAACATGAAATACATAAAATGTTGAGTAGGTATATAGTTATATAGGTATTAAGTGAAACGTTGGGGCCCAGAGTAAATTATTTTGTATTAGTTCAGGTAAAATATTTTAAATGTCAAGTTTATTTAGTAATTTGTCAAAATACAGTAAAAGGTCACTGTAGGGGTTTCCAAACTTTACATTGAAGAGACTTGTTGATCTAAATTTATATGATCGCATGCCTGCCCTCCAAAACATATTGCCTGAAAAAATGTACAGTAGGCCTACATCTTGTTTTTATAACCAATAATAAATTCAGTTATTTTTAACTTTAATTCTTAGGATATATCATTTAAATCTCTGGCGTTTTTCATACAAAATATATTAATATGAATAACTATTAAGTAACTAATATTTTCCAACGCTAATTATAAGTAGCCAATATATACATTACATGCATAATTGGCACTAAACCAAAGAAAAAAAATAAAGAAAAAGGTTTTAGCTCTCAGTTTCTAAATAGCTTAAACATTTCAACAAATAGTATAAAGGAAACACATAAAACAAGTTTGTCAATCAGTAGGCTCCCTACCCTGATATTACTGTTATTATTATTATTATTATTATTATTATTATTAGCACCGCGTCTTACTACCCGTTCGGGTTATACGCACTTACGCTAATGTGTAATGGTAGGGTGATTGTGAGATGAAATGAAGGACCTACAGTTTAACGTGGAATCCGAACCACGGTGGAGGCCTGGCATTCCCGATATTACTGTTGAACATAACATAGTTTTATTTACATAAACTCAACATAATTCTTAGTAAACACAATATAACGGTTTTTGTTATAAATTTCACGTGTAATCTTGAACACATAAATATTTATTTGTGAAATTATAGGTTTACCTATTGGAACACCATTAAGAGAAATGGGAAAAATCAAAAATTACTTTATTGAGTTTAATATGGTATTTTAAAAAAATGTAAATATCGATATTAGTATTAGTTTCTTTCTTTCACCCTTATTTATCTATTTATTTACAAGCCTCCAATATTTTTCATATTTCCAGGTCAATTTACTATATTTAAAAAGCAAAGTATATTTTACACACACTAAAGTACAAGCTCTTATTTATTTATTTATTTATATGCATTTGATCATTTTTTTCTTATATAAAACCATATTTTACATGATTTTAGTTTTGAAAACTTCCCCCCCCCCACCCCCCGTTGGAAATGTAAGGGTGTGCGCCAGCAATGTTCAGCGTCACTCAAGTGGAACTATGAAACCTGCCCAAGGGGTGAAACGAAAACAACGAGGGGGGAAGGAGGGAGGCTAGAGGGTGTGTGTATCGTGTCAAGTGTGCACCCTAGCGACACGATTACACCAGAATAATACTCCTTCAAGGATGCACGCGGCACGTTTTATCTTTTAAAAACTTCTCTTTGATTGCAAAGAAAAACTTGTTATTCACTGGTGCAAAGCAGAGGGTTGCCATGCTTTGCTGCCTCCAAATAATGTAAACGTTTTGAGGGTGTGAACATTTTCGAAAATTTTAAAAATTCAGTCAATGCTGTATTAAAATTGTTAATGTTTTAATTTGATAACTTAAATTCACTACTCGTTAGTCTATTTTTGGATTAAATCTTTTCGGAAAACTTGTGGGATCAATTATAGGTAAATAAAATACTTCATCCATCTACCATTAGTTTGTAAGGATCTAAGTTAGAAACAAATTCAACTTTCTTAAATATATAGAAATATAAATATACTGGTAATAGTTTTTGTGGTCTCTTATGTATGTACAGTATATTTTACGGCCTACTTATCATTTCTAACTTATATTGTGAGGTTAATTCGCACTGCGCAGGTATAGATATCTTAGGATTGGTGTGAAGGGATCGAGGTGTAGGAATCAATGTGAAGGGATAGATTTTCATAAACGATGTTCAGGGATTAATATGAAGGGCTCAGTATCTAGGAATCATTGTGAAGGAATATATTTGCAGAAATTATTTACAGGGGTCAATGATAAGAGATGTATTTTTTTTATAAACGATGGTCAGGGATTAATATGAAGTGCTCAATATGTAGGAATCAATGTGAAGGGATAGATTTGCAGAAACTATGTTAAAGAATATATATGAATGGATTGGTATGTAGAACTTGATGCATAGTGATTGATATTAAAATATTTGGAATTCACAGAAATATTATTACTGTATTTTTGTTTTGTTTTCGGGAGCGTCGTTAAAATTATTTTATCCTTGATTAATTTGTTATTATGATGTTTTAACATATTATTAATCTCAGTGAAAGCTGTTAGCGTATGGAGGGAAACTCAAAATCATGATGATAGATTTCTGTCACTTGGGAATACTAAGCCTATTTACCCAAAACAGATTCGATGTCAATTCTGTAAACCTCTCAAATTCTGAAATTAAATTCACCTCTTGAACCGACTGATTACATCAGCACAATACTTACAAACTAGCTTAATTCGAGATCAGACACAGCACCCAGTGCCCTGGCCGAAATTCATCACAGCGAAAGAAGAAGTGTAAATTTCACAAAACCCGACATACGAATTTACGGCGGTTTACTTCTACTCCGGGATATCAGCATGTTTAATCTATTGGGGGAAGAATAAGAAATATAGAATTAATAGGAAAATCTCTGCACATGCATAGAAACCATTTAATAAAAAACAACAAAGTACTCTAAGACAGAATTCCAACTCCAACAACCTCATAATAGGAAAACCAGACCTGAACAAATTTATATATTAGTCCACGACCCACACACAGAAGTTTGTAGTGCCTAACTTATCAATGGTGTATGGGAAAGATAATTTTGAATGCTATCAATTTAAACACCTAATTTATTGAAACAAAGTTCGTACTTTTATAGCCTTTTAGAAGGTCTAAAGGTGACCTGGTGGTCTAGGGGTAAGGTGTCAGACTTCTATGCTGGCGGCCGGGGTTCAATCCTCGGTCCCGGCAAAGATTTATCTGATTACCAAACGCTTCCTTCACCTCTGACAAGACATCTTGTGAATGTGGGGAATGCCAGGCCACCACCGTGGTTCGGATTCCACGTTAAACTGTAGGTCCTTCATTTCATCTCACAATCACCCTACCATACACATTAGCGTAAGTGCGTATAACCCGAACGGGTAGTAAGACGCGGTGCTAATAATAATAATAATAATAATAAATAATAATAATAATAATAATAATAATAATAATAATAAAAGAAAAATGAAAATTTATAAATCTATTTATCTATTTATAGGTTCATGTATGTAAATAAATAAAAACATATCTCATTAGTGGTAGAATTGTTTAAGACAACACTCTTGTAATAAGTTGGACTAAAGCCGCCGAGAACGAGATTAGATTACCGGTTGGGTGTAACTTAATGTGGTTTTACTAGAGATTTCTTCACTTTCCCTCAACGCAAATTTGGGTATTATTCCTCTAAATGCAAACCCTACCTCATCTATAACACATTATAAAAATTATTTTATAAACGTTTAGGCTTAATAAACCTGAAATGCGGTCACCTAATATGTATAAAACTTTGTAAATGAAAAAACATTTCTTGTGTAAGTTAACATACTTGAGATTATTCTGTTTTCAATCACTTGTAACCTTAAGACGTTGTTAATAAGTTAAAAAATATGTATTTTATATACTAGTAATGGGCGTTTTACACATATTATAGACACAATATTTTTCTAAAAATAACTGTTACAGCTCCAAAAATAATAGTTTTACCTATTAAATTTCAAGATCAAAACAAACCTAAAGATTCTCACGCGTTTAGCCTGTTAATAATTGAAATGTCAAGACTGTCGGTTGGTGCAACGTCAACAATGCCGTGAAACCCAGCGAACCTCCCTCCCCTAGACGCAGAAACAAACACAATTCAAATTAGTACCAGACCAAACGAGACAACATTTCCATAACCTGCAAATAAAAACAAAACAAGCAAAGGATCAAAAGCTTCACACAGTAGAGGACGTCCTTCCTTTCAACTATGCCGGCGTTTCTCCGGCGCCCAAACAATTCACGGTAGCTTGCGATTCGTCGTTTGAAACCGAGAGAGTAGATTCGTTTTTTTTGTGATGTCGACCATCGTCTGTTCTGGGGTGACGAGGAGGGTGAGTTTTTGGAAAAGCCACAGGCGTTTCCTTTTCCAACACATCACAAACACTAGTTCAGTGCACACAAAGTGAGAGAAGTTAGCTTATCAGTCTCTTCATAGTTTGCATGGTGGAAGGTCCCTTCTGGCGATTCATACCAACCTCATCCACCTCCCTAAAACTCCCCCGACACAGAATCTACCCTCCTTCTCACTGTTTCTCTCTCACACAAGCTCTTTATATCAAAGCAACGAACTGATGACGCTTCAGGCGTCGTAGCTTGCTGTTAGCTTATAACACAAGGCACCGTCGTCGTCATCCACAAAGTGGCAAAACGCGCACACAGGAGCAGACGACGACGAAAACGACAACAGCGAACAGACAAAAGGGCCACACACACACACACACACACACACACACACACACACACACACACACATACAAAAAAATCCCTTCTCCTGTCATCAGCAGCGAAAGCGAGATTGAATTTACTCAGTGTAACAGAAGGAGGGATATAATAATGTTCTGTTTCTGTAAATGAGGTAAAATCCAGGACGTGCAGATTACAAGAATATGAAAGAGGGCCGTGGTGATGGGAAATTTACTCGGAACTTGTTAAATTTCTTTTTTTTTTAGGAAAGAGTTTGTAAACACAGCATACATGTATTGACTTGCATGTTAACTTTCGAAGCTCTAAGGATACGTTTTTAAAATTTCAAAACACAGATACATTAAAATAAACACATACATTATTTCTAGCTTTATGAACTATTAATTAAAAATAAAATATGATTACAAATTTATTAAAACGCCTGTGTGTGCCTGTGACCAAAAAAACTTGGAAATATTTATAAAAGAATAAACTTCTTTGTATACGCCCTCCTTACTGCCCGTTGAGGCTTTCTTCATATAATATACAATAATGGGGTAGAAATGAAAGTAGAAATGTAAAAGAAATTTGCATGCATTGGTGTAGAGGATGTTATGTTTTAATATTAGACCAATTTGAAATTATGATAAGCTTTCCTATTTTATTTCTGGTTGCATCTAGTACAGTGATAGTTTTATTATTATTATTATTATTATTATTATTATTATTATTATTATTATTATTATTATTATTAGCACCGCGTATTACTACCCCTTCGGGTTATACGCACTAACGCTATTGTGTAATGGTAGGGTGATTGTGAGACGAAATGGAGGACCTACAGTTTAACGTGGAATCCGAACCACGGTGGAGGCCTGGCATTCCCCACATTCACAAGTTGTGATTAATACACGTCTTGTCAAAGGTGAAGGAAGGGTTTGGTAATCAGATAAATCTGTGCCGGGACCGAGGATTGAACCCCTGACCCTCCGGCACAGAAGTCCGTCACCTTACCCGTAGACCACCAGGTCATCGTGATAGTTACTAAAAGGGTATCAAAGTTAATAATGAATACATTGTTTTAAGAATATACCATCTCTATACATGTGTCAGCGATGCATAATGTGACCACCATGGTCACCTGATGACATCTTGCCATCACAACGATACATAATTATCTTACAGAGGAAGAGTGGACAAACATTTATGCAAAAGCGTAATCAGTACTCCTGTCATGGATTCAAAGTCTGACCTCCCAGCAACCAGAAAACCAGACCAGAAAAGTTTGACGCTTGAACTAATGTAAAATCAATGCAATTCTCATTTTATTTTTAAATGTCGAATTCTTCAGTAGTAGCATTCAATGTATTACGTATTTTTTTAATGATAAAAAAATATATATATATATAATGTCCATGTATATAATATATTATATTTTATATAACATTATATTTATATGATGTATAAACATAAAAATGTGTATGTAATATATGTTACATACATAATAAATATCATGTAATTTATAATATATATATAATGTGTATTGGGTATATACAGTAATATATTATTATATACATAGAATGCATTATATATGATCCAAAGTATGTATTATATGTAATATAAATATGTAATTTTTATTTTACATAATATATAATATATAACATATTACATGTGCTATGCATATCATATGTATATCATATATTTAATATACAGTATATAGTAAATAAAATATAATATATATATAGAACGGTCCTAATATATATACTATATATTTTAATAATATGTATACAAAACTGATTCTTATAACTACCTCTATATAATATAATATAATACATAGTAGAGTTGGTGTGTGTGAGGTTTATCTTTATTTGGTGGATAAAACTTTGGAGAAATAAAAAAAACCTTTTCCTCGGCTAACTCTGACGGTGGCACGGTATCCTTTAAAACTTGAGTCCACTAGGTGTCCTCGGAAACACTTTCTGGACGATTATATATGTATATACATATATTTAATGCCAGGCCAGACCATATATATGTATGTATATGTATATATAATGCCAGGCCTCCGCCGTGGTTCGGATTCCACATTAAACTGTTGGTTCTCCATTTCATCTCACAATCACCCTACCATTACACATTAGCATAAGTGCGTATAACCCTAACAGGTAGTAAGACGCAGTGCTAATACTAATATTTTATATATATATTTATTTATTCACTTTACTTAGATTGTTCCTTGTTGTAATCTATGGATTTTCTCCAACTCTAGTAGGGATTTCAATCGTACCTATTATTGTAGATGGTATCACTTATATATATAATAATGATACCACCTACAACAATGGTTACGATTGAAACCCATAATAGAGTTAAAGAAAATCCATAGATTACAACAAGGAACAATCTAAATAAAATGAATCAGTGAATTGAATTGTACTACGTGAAACTACAATAAAAAACATGATTATTGCAACTTTGTGTTGTTATTATTATTATTATGTCAATGTTTTCACATCCCAATCCTACCTATGGACGTCAAGGTGAATACATTATTAACAGTCTAAATGAGATAGGTAATAATAATAATAATAATAATAATAATAATAATAATAATAATAATAAGTGTATACATATATATTTATATATATGTCTTTGATCTATATTTCATAAATTTATAATATGATACTAAACAGTAAAAATAAAGTCAAAGCTACAATTTATTATTTCTGTATGCATTATGGGTCATAAAATTATTTGACCAGTTTAAAATATTTTACAATGTCTATTAGATGATTTAGCTCTTAAAATATGGATTGTCTGGATAATATTAAAATATATAATACATTTAGTAGATGTTCCTTATAAAAGTAATAATAGCTTCTGTTTGATTATAGAGATAAATTTTATATAAAATATAAATTCGTCATATCTCCCCAGGAAAAAATTAATAATGCCCATGGGTGACCTGGTGGTCTAGGGGTAAGGTGTCGGACTTCTGTGCTGGGGTCCGGGGTTCAATCCTCGGTCCCGGCACAGATTTATCTGATTACCAAACCCTTCCTTCACCTCTGACAAGACATCTTGTGAATGTGGGGAATGCCAGGCCTCCACCGTGGTTCGGATTCCACGTTAAACTGTAGGTCCTCCATTTCATCTCACAATCATCCTACCATTACACATTAGCGTAAGTGCGTATAACCCGAACGGGTAGTGAGACGCGGTGCTAATAATAATAATAAATAATAATAATAATAATAATAATAATAATAATAATAATAATAATAATAATAATATAATAATAATAATAATAATAATAATAATAATAATAATAATAATAATAATAATAATAATAATAATAATATAATAATAATGCCCATATTGTTTCCTTCTAAGATGTCTTCTAAGATCTTGAATGAATATTAGTTTCTTCCTTCCAGTCTAAATATTTAATTTCACTCAACAAAAACACACAGTTTTAGTACCAGGCTTCTAGCTCACTTAAGTTATATTTTTAATTCATTTTACCATAAAATTAAATAGTTATTAAAATTTTTGGCGAGGACGAACACATAATTTCCTCCTGAAAGTTTTCAGACTCCAAAAAGAAGAACCTAATTTTATTCAAATAATGTTCCAAGTAACTTCTTATAGAACATTTTATCTGAACACGTTATTTTCTGCAAGTCCATGGAGAATATTAACACATTATTCAAATGTAAAGGGGCTGGCTATAAACTAGGGATACATATAACATTTAGTTTAGTATCAAAGTTGAAAAGATTAAGAAGTTAATATTAAAAATACTAAAGAGAGAGTTAAAATCTTCACTTCCACGTTGAAATCGAAACTCGCACTAGTTAAGAAGTAAATACCCCCCCCCCCCCTCCCCCCCTCCACCAAGAAACTCTGGGCAGGCTTCCTTTGTGTGTGGGGGATCAGCTCTGTTCAAATGAATATCCTCTGATTGGAATCACCTTGTTCAAATAAATATTGCACTTATTTTATCTTCATTCCGAATGAGAGTCGCTTATCCCTTGTTATCAGCTGATTATGCCTTGAGTAACTAAAGCTGAACCGGAAAAGGAACAAGAAGAACTTAATAGACAACACCAAAGGATAAATATGTTTAATAAAGAGGTAGGTGCTCTTCTATATTTGAAAATTCGTTATTAGTGTTATTTTAAACATTGCTGGATGATCTCCTTTCCGAACTCTGAATGAACATAAACAAACCTCGAAACATATTTTAATTCACAAAATAAAAAGTTGTAAAATATGTTTACAAATAATTAGAAAAATAAAAAGAAAAGTATAATAGGGTGGCAAATAACCCCTGAATATAACACTAGCTTGAAGTACCCGGTTTTACCCAGGGGAATAATGTTAATAAAGAAATTGTAATTTTTTTTTATCAAAACTGTTAATAAATAAGGGTAAAATGTGTAAAAAGGATTACAGAATAAAGGATAATATTTTAGTGTAAAAAGTGCCAAAGAGGTAAAAAGTCTCAAAAGTAAATATAATCCAACTTTTTAATTATATTTCTACACTTTTTAATTACCATTTTAAGCCCATTTAACCTTTTTCCATTATTTGCACTTTTGCTCTTTGTGCACGATTACTCCTTATATACGGTTTACCCTTTTTAACAATATTACCCTTTTTCCCCTTTAGGTACCATAAAATTTGCTTTTTTTTATCTTTTTAGCTCTTTTGGCAATTTTTACACTTTTTTTTTATCTCTTTTACCCCTTTTGTTCATGACATTATTGGTTTTACCTGTGAGAAATAATTTAGGTAAAAAACTGTAAAAAATAAAGCATTTTTTTTTCAAAAATGGTAATCAAAAAAATAAAAAGTGTAAAAAAGATTAAAATGGTAAAAATAATAATAAAGGATAAAGGGTATTATTTTAGTGTTAAGAGTGCCAGAGTGGTAAAAGGGTAGAAAGTAAATATAATCAATCTTTTTAAATATATTTTTACCCCTTTTAAGTTACCCCTTCCAGCCCGTCTATCCTTTTCACACTATTTTCCCTTTTTAACCCTTTAACACTTTTTCCCTCTTTGACTTTTTACACCTTTTTTTCTATTTCCACTTTCTGTCCTTACTACCCTTTCCTCCCTTTTCGCACATTGGGCATTTTTTTAACCCTTTTATGGCTTTTGGAACGTTTAACCCTTTTTATCCCTTTTGTCCTTTTGTCACTTTCACCCTTTTACCTTTTTCACTTATAGCCCCTCTAGCCCATTTAACCCTATTAATCTTTTTTTACACTCTTCACCCTTATTTGTAACCCTTTTTTTCTATATTAAAAAATGATTAGATTTATCTTTTATCCTTTTTGAACTTTTACACCTTTATAATATGAAGTACCCAGTTTTTCCTGGATAAATATTTTGAGTTAAGAGATCAAAGAGAAATAAAAAAGGCAAAAATGTAATTTAATTAAAAGTAATGTTTTAAAGGAAAATAAGGAAAAAGAGAATAAATTGTAAAAAGGGTGAAAAGTAGAACTAAAAATTAAAAAGGGTAGAAAGGTTAAAGGGAGCACAAAACGACAAAGAAAATTCATTTTCTATAATACCTATTTCAAATTCAATTTCTTCCATTTCCTGGGCTTAATTTTGGAAATTCGATATGTTCAGACGTCATTCAGTTCTCCGGGATTGACTATTTACTTAAGCGCCGAACTTCTATTTTATATCACACCAAAAAGTGTATTTTATATTAGTTTTAGGAATCTTGAGGGAACCCCTATTTTATGAAACGCCTTTGTTCTTGTGATTTTTTTTAAGAAACAGAAGCTTAACTTTGTAAAATCAAACTAAAAAAAATAATTAGTAATCCTAAACATCACATCACAATATTCAAAATATGATCAAATACATGCATACGATATAATATGCTAAGTTTCAACTTGTAAAATAAGTCTTAACTTAAATAATAACTTAATTTTAAATAGACCAAGTTGTACAGTTACATTGGTGGGTAGGTGGATTAAATGTCAGGCTCATCTAGTCTGGATTCCTGGTAGGGGAGATATTGGGGTTTGAATCCCAAGCGGGTGATTGACGGTAGCTTTTCTTACAACCTATAGTTTTCAAGTTGATTAAACCTCTCTCGTTAAAACAGGCTCATTGGCAGGTGCCAAATATTATTAATTTTTAGCCCTCCCCCATCCCCCCACTTACTACTCGTTCAGGTTATACTCCTATGTACTAATTACAATAATTTGTTAAGGATTAGGAGGGTTGAATTTAGAAGAAGTGCACCCGTATTTGTGTGGAAAACTACTTAGGGAAAACCACCCTCAGTACACCTTACCTGTGTCATTGACCCAGTCATTGGCAGGCTAGTCTCTTGTGAGAATGATGCCTTAGACTATGCGGACACTGGAGCGAACCATTAATTCTTGAAATATTCTAATGGTGAGGCTTGAAAATTATTTTTAGTGTTGATTTTATTATTTTTTTACACTCTGAAAGTGACTCTTCACCTCTTCGTTGATATACAGTAGTCCGAGAGCAACTCTTATTTTCCGTCTGTAACATCTGGATAACCCATTTCGATGGCCACATTGTCTGAGTCATTTGCGCAATAGAATAGACTGCCTATGACGGGGAGATTGGGATTCGATCCTGGCCGGGTGTTCCGAAGGGTTTTTCTAAATGGTTTTTCACTCTCACTCCACTCAAATGTGGACCCACTTTCTCTAAATTCTACCTTTCTAATCCCTAACACATTAGAGTAATTAGTACATAGGGTAGTAAAACGTGGATGGTGTTAAAAATGGGGATATTTTACGCTACTGGGGCATGGATAAGCAAGGTATACTTTTAAAGGAACTATACCTACAGTTTCGTTAAGTCATTAGGGTAAACACATCCTCAATACAACTGGCCAGATTAAAAAAAAAGGAAGACGTGAGATTAACACTTTGATCTGCGTAACCACCAATGTACGTATTTAACATTTGTTTGTAGCTTTAATGGTATAGGCTGCTTAATCCGAGTATAGTATTAACACATCAGAGTACGCCACTTGAAGGTAAATACTCTCACACTGCGATATTACTTATGTGAATGGCAGTTCTGAAGCTCCAAAACCATCAGTTATCTTAGAATACATTCTTCGAATAAATTGAAAAATGACAACTGGACAACCCACAACCCGAGGCCTTTCGCTCAGCGCGTCCATGCTCTAACACAGGGCTATCCCGGTATCGTCCCGTGCTCAGGGTCATTCTTCACTCATAAGGCAGAGTCTGTGGTGGACGTGTGAATATCATCGGCTACTAAGAGCTATCATTGATCATGTTGTCTTTTTTCAATTTATCTGAATACGAATCAGGCATGGCTTATCTAAATAATAACATATTCTGAAAATTGAAAAATGATACCTGGACACGGGAATCGAACCCGGGACATTTGGCTTAGATAATTCCAATCTTAAAAAATTATAATCATTAATTTCTCAAGCCTTAACTTTCATATATACTTAATTGTAGGGGTTGCTTTCTTCCATTTAGAATATTCTGTTGTAATTTTATTATAAATGATTTTATTTAGATGAGGAAGAATAAATACACGCTTCTTACCATTTTGTTCTCAAAACCGTAACATTTCGATTTAACCGTATTATTTTATTTTTGTGAGTTTTTTTTTACTTTCTCTCGACTCCTTGGAGAAAGAAGAAAGAAATTGGAACCGTTATAAAAATCAAAATCAAAATTTCAATAAACGTCAAAGTTTCATGGCCACCTGAAACTTAAAAAGTGGTTTTCGCGACGTTATCTGTCTTTTTGTACCTCGGCCTAGGCCAAAATCATTTTACCTGTCAGGTTAAAACCTTGTATCGGAGGTTTTCGGAAGGTTTCTCTCAGAGGATTTTTTTGGAATTAGTTTTCTAACCCTAAAACTAAGGTTAGTTTGCTGAAGGGTAAAAAGAGGGGGAAAAAATTACTTTCTCAAAATCCAATCTAATGAAGTTTTATTTATAATCTTTGTATCTAGGTACTCTTTGAAAAATTCGAGTTCAAAAGATTATTTAAAATAATTTCACAGAAGGCTAAAAGTAAGAGTGATGTAAAACGTTGTTTTAAGGGGATATAATGGAAACTAGAGAAACGTATTTTTTTTAAATGTATAAATTTTGTATATTACTCTCAATAAAAATCAATGGTGTAAGCTCACAAGCGAGGTTTACCGACCCAGTTGCCACCACCGTTAGCGAAGATAGTGCCAACCTATGTGGATAGAGGGTGTCATAAGGTCAGTACAATGATCTCTCCAGCCATTAAACTCAGTCGTTTTTTTTTTTAAACTGGAGCTGCTACTTCTGTATTCAAGTGACTCCTCATTCGTCCTCTCGAAGATGAGTTTGACTCCGTTCCAGACCTACTGCTTGACAGATAAATTTTAGAAGCGTTGGGGATCGAACACGAGGCCTTTGGATCTGTAGCTAGGAACTCTGACCACTATAAATAATATGAAATATTAAAACATATGTAAAATAAAACTCGGGGATAGCAACACGAATGACACAAATTACTTACACATCCGGTCTGACACCTTAGCTAGGTCGGTAGCGTGGCTGCCTACAGAGCTAAAGGTCCTTTGTTTGATTACCAGCGTGTCCAAAAATGTATCATTCATACAAATATAGGTTCATCCTTTAACATTGATAAATTAACAGCGGGGACTGGGTGTTGTGCCTTTCCTAGTCTTAAGATAGATAATAAGGCGGATGAAGCTACAAATAGCGCGTTAACTAACTACGCCACCAAGGCGAGTGTTGAGGAAGATATAATTGAAATAAAATACACTTACATTTTCATGAAATCATTTGGGAAAGAAATACCCTCTCAATACACACATCTGGAATCCGAACCTCACCCTCATCGGTAAACCATAAGAGAGGAATTTGACACTTATTCAGCGTGTTCACCGATGGGATTTTGAAACATAATAATTATGTATGATTTTAAATGGGCACTTCCATAATTCTGTCTATAGCGTAAATGTATTATTCTTTTAAAAACAGTTTGATAATAAAACAACCGTAGGTGACCTGGTGGTCTAGGGGTAAGGTGTCAAACTTCTGTGCTGGCGGCGGGGTTCAATCCTCGGTCCCGCACGATTTATCTGATTACCAAACCCTTCCTTCACCTTGACAAGATATCTTGTGAATGTGGGGAATGCCAGGCCTCCACCGTGGTTCGGATTCCACGTTAAACTGTAGGTCCTTCATTTCATCTCACAATCACCCTACCATTACACATTAGCGTAAGTGCGTAAACCCGAACGGGTAGTAAGACGCGGTGCTAATAATAATAATAATAAAATATAATAATAATAATAATAATAATAATAAATAACAACCAACATTAAGGTTCCTTTTCCAAGAGAACATCAAAATCTTGTTTACTTTGACCTTTTCCCGTTCTTTCCTTCCGTCCTTCCTTTTTTCCTTTCCCTCTCGGAAGGAGGTATTCGAGGAGAATAAAAATGTGTGGTGTGATTTTGCGTGTTTCCGAGTCACAAGTTCGTTTTTTTTTTTTTCTCTCTTTATTTTCAACACAGTTCAATTCTCACCAACCTTTGAGAGGGAGGGAGGGGGTCGTGAAAAAAAAAAGTAAAGAGGGAGAAAAACAAAAGGGCTATCAAAGTGTAACTCTCTCTTCTTTTTTCTTTTTTTTTTACTTTTTATATTTTACCTCACCCCACGGTAACCGGGCATTTTCTGACAAGAGCCCCCCATTTTACTCCACTCAGAGGCAGCACTTTAAATCCAAGTTGCTCGCCTTTTATCTCTTTCTCTTTTTATTTTCCGTCCTGTTTTCCCCCCAACTCGCTCTGCCCGTCTATTCCTCCCCCCATTTCCCTAGTAAACACAGAGCCACTTCTGGGCGCAAATTTGGCCTTCGCCTTCCATGTGCTGTTTAGCTTGTTCAGTGGAGCGACGGAGGGACAAGGGATTCCTTTCCTCCGGGATAAAATGGGGCACAGAGGTGCGAGGGGAGTTGACAGGCACCACAATTTGGGCGTCGCAAGGTCACTGTCGGAATAAACAACTAGAGGCCTTTCCACCCTTATATTGCAATACTGTTCTCTTGGAGCACCAGTTGCCAGATTTTATCCTCTTGAGAAAGTTTGACATTATTTTCAAATTAGGCCTAAAAACTTGTCATCAAGTTAAACAAAGTGACCCGGTTCAGTGGTTGCATGGTCTAACGCATTACTTTCACTGTAAACTAGACTTCCGATGATGAGGAGATCGAGGTTCGAATCTCGGTCGGGTGTATTGAGGGGTTGGGGAGGGTCTTTACAAAATGGGTTTCCACTCTTCCTCCACGAAAATTCGTGTATACTTTCTATTATATAAGCTTCCTAGTTCCTAAAACCACTAGCGTAATTAGTGCATAAGCGTATGATCCAAATGGGTAGTAAAACACGGTGCTAAAAATAAAACAAAAAATATATTAAATAAATACAATTTAGTGTAATATTTGTTCTCTCTTTGTTTTTTAAGCACCACGTCTTACTACCCCTCAGGGTTGTAAGCATAACTTATTAACTAAGTACGCTAATGCGCTAGGAGTGAAAAAGATTGAATACAGAAGAAGTATACCCGCATTTGTGTGGAGGTAGAGTGAAAAACCATTTAGGAAAAAAAAAAGCTCGGCATACCCAACCGAGATTCGAACTCAGATATCCCCTCCATCAACAGTCTATTGTGTTAGTGACCAGTACAATGTGACACTACTAAATTATACTTAATACACAGAGGTATACAAAGCATAATGCAACATTACTTATTTGGACTTAGATTTATACTAATAATGGAACAAAATGTCAAACAAACAATACCCTACTGTATTTTTAATTTCTACTAGTACCTTCTTTTGTGAATGGATTTAAACTCATCTAAGAATTGCTATTTTGTGCACGTAGTGTAACTTTATTTTATATATACTATTTTACACGGACACTTAAATATATTATGTTGAAAATTTAAAACCACTTGAATAACTTTCCAATTAATGGACGTACATTTTTTCAAGTTTTTGAAAATATAGATTTAACACAACTTTATATGAAAAAAAATAGTAAAATTGGTAACCACAATACTTATAAAAAGTAGATTTTTGTAGCCATTAGTAAAGGTTTGCATAGTTTCTTTATAACAGTTATTAGGTAAAGTTGGGGTTTGAATTCAGGCTGAATGTGCTAGGATGGGTGTTTTTTCCTAAAGTGTTACTCTCTCTCTATCTGCAGAAATGAGGGTAATTCTCCCTTTATATTTTACCTTAACCATCTCCACTTTGTTAGTGTAATTAAATTTGGATATCTCATATATGTAGTGAAATACCACCCAAAAACAAAACAAAAATTATTCCCTTCTTATTTTTAATAATTTTGCCTTGATTTTTATTCAAAATTTATACTGCGTGAAAAACACGAACGGTCTTTAAAAAACGGTGGAAAAAATTCAATGTAAAATAGATTTTAGTAAAACTTGTCCTCACTTTGTGGTTAAGATCGTCAAAGTGGAATTAATTTATATGTAACCCGATCACCTCTTATAGCCTTCTTTTTCAGGTTCATATTACTTTATGATCTAAGGTTATTCCTGTTCATGTAGCTAAAAACCAGATGGAGCACCATTGATTTTAGGTACCGGATCATAGCAACACTTAAATGGTGTTAGGAGCCCAAATTAGCCTCAGTAATTTATTTAACAAAACATTAAGCTCGAACAAGTTGAAAAATGACACCTGAACACGGGAATCAAACCCGAACATTTGGTTTAGTTTGATAATGCTTTACCACTGAGTTATCCAGGGATAACCTCGTGTTCAGGGTCATTCTTCTCACTCATAACATTAGTTATTTACGTGCCGGTAACCTGGTGGTCTAGGGGTAGGTGATAGACTTCTGTGCTGGGGGTCCGGGCTTCAATCCTCGGTCCAACCCCTTCCAACTCTTCCTCCACCTCTGACAAGACGTGTATTAATCACAGCTTGTGAATGTGGGGAATGCCAGGCCTCCACCGTGGTTCGGATTCCACTTTTAACTGTAGGTCCTCCATTTCATCTCACAATCACCCTACCATTACACATTAGCGAAGTGCGTATGGCCCGAACGGGTAGTAAGACGCGTTGCTAATAATAATATTTGCGTGCCCGTGAAATATATCTTTAACTTTCAATCATCTAAAAATACTCGAAATAAGGTTTTACTTGTGTTTTAAAATTAAGTTAGAATTTCCTTCAACAAAGTAATTTATTGTATCGAGGTGTCAATATTTAATTAACATAGATACTGTCTGATAAGAATGTATATGATGGTCAGTTTTCAGTGCTACTAAAATTCTTGTTAGTTAGGTTGGGTGTATTCTCGAAGAATGCTTGGTGTACCTAATAAAATTATATTTTTTCCATCTTCGTTAAAAATATAAGACTACACTTAGGATCATGTTTCAATACGGTACTTATAATAAATATAATAACTATACAGACAATTAATTCTTGGCCATAAGTACAAAATTATACATATACATTTTAGTAAAAAAAGTGTCGAGTTTTTATAAGATCATATTAAATAATAGGATCAAATTATTTATGATGTTTCGTTGATATACTAACGTTTCATGTTATTATCATAATAATAACAATTATGAATAGTCTTCATAGTAAAGGTAAAGGAAAATGTGCTAATTATATAAGATGTACCGTCAGTAGTTTAATTTATATTTTCGTATTTTTATTCTAGGTTATGCCTCCAACACTTTGAGTGGAATGTCCAAGTCATCGTTGGACCCTCACAGCCACTTAAGGCAACCAGGTAAGATATACACATGTTATTCGACATTTTACAGTCTTACCGTGGTCGTAAGTGGGTATTTAAAATAAAATATATTTCCATTTATTCATTTATTTGAGATATTTAACGTGTAATTTCTAAACCGACTGAGAATGTATATGAGCGAGAGTGAAAAAGGCCTATCAATTTTCGCAAGAAGGGTATTTTGACAAACCTTCCAGGGTTCTTTAACATGCCACAATTGGCATGGAACAGATGGCTTTACTTTATTTCCGAAGGAAGTTGTGCTACGGATTTTTATTGCAAAAGAAAAATCCGTCAATCTCAGTTGGGTTTGAACCCACTAACACCGGGTCTTAAGAATAAAACACTTTACCCCAAGAACACCAAGGTCGATTAAAGCCATCTAATATCATGTGAATGTTCGTGAAGCGTTATTAAGGAATCCTCAGAGTTAACTAATGATATAAAGCTTTATTGAAACGTTCGTTTAGGAATTCCACCAGCAAAAATGTATGTTGACCTATTAATACTATCAATGAAAACTTAAAACAGATTGTTATCAATATATATATATCTTTATTTTTCTAGTGAATATAGAGATCCTTTAGGCTATTTTATCAAAATGGATGTTTTCTAATTTATTGTGTTATGTAGTAAAAACAAATCAATACAGAACGAGAACGACACAAACATTTTTCATTTAAAAAGATGTAGTGATCTGGTTGTATTGAGTCGTTTTATTTTTAGTTATTTTATTGGATCTTCCAAGCAGATTTTATGGAGACGTGCGGATAGAGCTGAGAATATTTCTACTCGTGCAGTGTGAACAACGCAGTTCGTGCTGATTTCTTGTGACCACATTTAAGCTCCGATCTTGTTCTTCGGCAAACGTGTAAATCCAGATTAAGGCATTCAACTCACATTGCGTTTGGTATTAATTGACGTATAAATTAGAGTTTGAATCCCGTCCGGACACATTTAGGATGGCTTGACGCATACGATTTTTGATATAATTTCACCCAAACTTTCTCAACTTTCTCAAAAAAAGTTGTCATTAAATTCCAGGATACCCTTGACGTGTATTCAAGACATTTTGAGGTCATCATGTGAAGAAAATTAAATTCTATGTTTGTACTGGGGCAAAATTTTATTTATTTTGCCCAACAAATGTTTTTCCATAAAAAAAACTGTGCAAAAACACTGGCTATTTTTCAAATAACCTTTATCCCACCTTAGTTATGTCCTCGTGCTCCTAACAAATATATTTCATTTCCTCCAGGGTACGCGACCTTCTAGGTTTAAAACCATTGATTTTGATAGAAACGTTAATAACTTGTGTGTTAGTATTAATATGGTGCGTTTGGGCTACATCATTCGTAAGTCAGTAGCGGAAAGACCAGCCAGTACTAATGTTCCGTTGCTCAGGGGACGCCCAAATGTACTAAACGTACATCCTTTCTGTAAAGGCTCTTTCCATGTCCCGATGTGATAATGAGTACGAAGGTATGGAACCAATTGAACGACTTAAACCTAACCAACCAAACCCTGGTGAACGTTGGCAAAAAAATACCCAACATACCAGTCAGGAGTCGAGCCCAGGACCCCTAGACTCGTAGCCAGGTGCATTGACCACTACATCACGGCACCGGTTACCTGTGTGTTCAATGTCACACTAATGTATTTATTATAATAATTTAAGAATAGTTTTATATTGCTATTTTAAAGTTCTCTAGTATAGGTGGGTTACTGGTACCTTGAAACTGTTAGTAACAGTACATTTTGATCTCCGCCCCCCCTCCCTTTTAAAGTCTCCAGTCGGAACTCGAACCTAATACTCTCCAAGGTGTCAAGCCCCTGGCCAGACTTGTTGCCCCCCGGGTCAGTATGCCTGCCTGAATGTTGGTACGCCTGTGGAAGGTGGGGACACTACTACCCCGATTATTTGATCAGAAGGCGGCTGATGTTTGCTCATCAGACAGCTTGTCCCTTCCACCCCACACTAATGCGCCCCCTGCCCCACCCCAGTGATAGATGTGAGTGCGAGTGTGTGTTCAAGGATCCGCTACTGTAAATACAATAACAGTGCGGGAGGGTCAGAGTTGTCGACTTCTTGAGAGAAAGTGTCACTGCCCTTCTTACACTGCTTTACATGGCGGCCTTTGTCTTCTAAGAAGGCTCAAAATAAGGTCTCAATATTTTGGGCCTCTATATTTCGAGTCTTAACATCTTGATTCTCGATATTCTGAGTTTCATTCTATATAGTCTCGATATGTCGTGTCTCAACATCTTGATTCTCGATATTCTGAGTCTCATCCTACAGATTTCGATATCGAGTCTCATCCTATGATTCTCGATATGTCGTGTCTCAACATCTTGATTTCGATATTCTGAGTCTCATCCTACAGATTCTCAATATGTCGTGTCTCAACATCTTGATCTCGATATTCTGAGTCTCATCCTACAGATCCTCGATATGTCGTGTCTCAACATCTTGATTTCGATATTCTAATTTCCTACAGATTTCGATATGTCGTGTCTAAATTTGAGTCTCGATATTCTGAGTCTCATCCTACAGATTTCAATATGTCGTGTCTCACATCTGATTCTCGATTTATGAGTCTCATCCTACAGATTCTCAATATGTCGTGTCTCAACATCTTGATTCTTGATATTCTGAATCTCATCCTACAGATTCTCAATATGTCGTGTCTCAATATTTTGAGTCTCGATATTCTGAGTCTCATCCTACAGATTCTCAATATGTCGTGTCTCAACATCTTGATTCTCGATATTATGAGTCTCATCCTACAGATCCTCGATATGTCGTGTCTCAACATCTTGATTCTCGATATTCTAACTCTCATCCTACAGATTCTCGATATGTCGTGTCTCAACATTTTGAGTCTCGATATTCTGAGTCTCATCCTACAGATTCTCAATATGTCGTGTCTCAACATCTTGATTCTCGATATTATGAGTCTCATCCTACAGATTCTCAATATGTCGTGTCTCAACATCTTGATTCTTGATATTCTGAATCTCATCCTACAGATTCTCAATATGTCGTGTCTCAATATTTTGAGTCTCGATATTCTGAGTCTCATCCTACAGATTCTCGATATGTCGTGTCTCAACATTTTGAGTCTTGATATTCCAAGTCTTAATAGTTTGAGTTATAATAGTTCAGTTTTCGATATTTTAAATCTTTGAGGACATCGTTGGAGCCCAGGGTCCTGATATCGAGCTCTGTAGAGGCACCGCGTGGTAACAGTCAACTTGGTCGGTCAAAGTATTCACAAGTTAAGTCAGTTCTTACACGATAGTGGGTGACCATTCTTCTTATCCTTCATCTTACGACCAACATCACATTTTGTATCATCCTTCAGTATCCTATCTACTATTAAAGCAAAGTTCACAAACCTGCATATTATTCCGAACCCACACAGCTACCTTGCCTGAAACCTTTCCCCTCCCTCAATCTATCCTGACAGAACGAGCCCACGGGGGGCAAGAGGGGGTGGGGTCGCGACACAGTAATTCATTAAAATGTATTAATGGAAGTTTTGATAAATCTTTAGATTAACTTATAATTAATAGGGTGACCTGGTGGTCTAGGGGTAAGAAGTCGAACTTCTGTGCTGGGCGGGTTTCAATCCTCGGTCCGGCACAGATTTATCTGATTGCCAAACCCTTCCTTCACCTCTGACAAGACGTGTATTAATCACAACTTTTGAATGTGTGGAATGACAGGCCTCCAAGTGGTTCGGATCCCACGTTAAGCTGTAGGTCCTCCATTTAATCTCATAATCACCCTACCATTACCCATTAGTGTAAGTGCGTTTAATTCTAACGGGTAGTAAAACGTGGTGCTAATAATAATATAATTAATAGATCAAATAAGACAAATTGATAGAATGCCAAATCTTAGTAGTTTTCAATCAAATGTCGATGGTCAAAATTGGTATTCTTATAAAAATCAGGGTTTACCTTTTCGAGATCCCCTCAGTGATTTTAGAATGTCTGTCCCCGATAATGACAAGAAATAAAATCGTCACATTACCATATGGGCGATGTCGTATAGGACTACTTTAACGTACATATCGGCTTATTGCTCGTCCGGGCGAGTAAGGAGATAAACTTTAGAGAGAAAGTACCCACCTTTACATGGAGGGAGGGGGGGGAAATTAGTTAGGAACTGCACCCTGCCTGGACTTGAACCCCAACCCTCACATTACTAGCTGATCAAAGCTGTATACGGTCCACCTTCCCACGGTGTGGATGTACAACGTTTAATGCTCTGTGCTAGATCAAGGGATAGCACGCTGGACTCTTGCCCAGTATATCAGATATCTATGTAATAAAAAGTTAAACTGCTTGACGATAGTAGCAAGATAAGCTATTTTTAAGATATAAAAAGAGAAACCGATTGAATATAATAGCAATATAAATCACCTGAAGATACTAATAAAATGAACTATTATAAGATGGTAGCAAGATAAATTACTATATATAGTAACAATATAAACTACTTGTAGATAATAGGAAATAAAAAAATATTTTCATACAGTAGCCAGTGAAGCTGCTGAAAAACTACCTAAAAATTAGAGGAGAACCCGCATTGAATGTCACATGGCTAAAGGCGTAAGAATCGCAGTACACTAGATCACTGATGTTTAGCAAATCAATGCTTGAATCTCGTTCGAATGCACTGGTAGCTGTTGCCCACACTTGGCTTACAGCTGTGGTTTTCCAATTCCATCTCCACGCTATTGCGGCTTACACATCGGTAGGCACGTGGATTAAATATCAGGCTCGTATAGTCCGGTTCGCTGGTGATGTGGAGGTCAAGATCTAATCCCGGATAAATATATTGATAGTGTTATTTTCCTAAATAATTTCACTTTTTGCATCCACGCAAATGCGAATATAATTTCATAATTTCTATCTTTATAATATATACCCAATTATCATAATAGATATGCGTATACAGTCCGTTTGAGTGGCTGAACGGTCTAAGGCGTAACGATCATGTTTGACTGACCTGTTGATGATGGGGAGATTGAGGTTTGAATCCCAATCGGGTCTACTGAGTGTGATTTTTAGTAAGACATGGTGATTAAAAAAAACATGTGTGTAGCCTCGATGGCTAGTGGAATTTGGAGGAAAAATGAATAAATGTGGGTGCATTACATCTAAATAATTTTCCTCATACTTAACCCTTAAGATGAGAGAATGGGGGACGTGGGAAGAGGTAAGTGTTTTTGCAGTTTTTATAGAAAAAAATTTTTTGGCCAATTAAAATAAAATATTATTTGAGTATAAACAAAGAATTTAAATGAAGAAAATAAGTTGTAATCAAATTCCAGGACAACCTTGAGAGTTATTCAATAACTGTTAATACCACCATTTGTATAAAATTAAGCCGTATGTTTCTACTGGAGAAGTATTTAATTTATTTTGATCAAACAAATATTTGTATATAAAAACTGCAAAAAAAAACTGAACTTTATTGACACGGCTTCTTCACCCCCACCTTAAATTAATACATTGATAATCATGGCGTTAGACTTAAAAACTAAAAATAAGCGTTGATTTGAAGTAAAGTGAAGTGAAGTGTAATGAAGTAAAGTCCACTAAACGTCATCGAACGGGACACTGAATACCCGAACTCAATTAAACGATATCCCACTCCCCCAAAGCCACCCTCCCCACCCAAGAGTTTTGAGACTGTTGTACCGTAGCGTCTTTTCCATAAAGAAAGGTTCACATGTTGCTTGGTATGATCCCCTTTGGTTATATCTGTGTTCGGGATCAGATCACGTGACACGGGGTCTCGTCTTCCCGCCATTATTATTCCCACTCTCCTCGCGATAAAATATGGCTACCTCACATCGCGTGACCTAGGGCCCCTCCAAGTGCACGTCGGGTATTGTAATGATGTGTCCCGACAACCTCCACAACATCATTTCTATAATCCTGTCCACCCTCACTCTGCGGAACATACATTTCACTTTCACAAGATATGAAATTATAAGCTATAAGGCATTAAATAAAATAATTAGTAGTGGTGTTGAGGCAAAGAATATATCGGAGAACGCCATTTTATGATATATCATTGTGTTTAAGTTAGGCCGTTGTGGCTAAGATATATCCGCCGCAAAAACGAAACACGCATGAAAATTATGTTCTAAAAAAAAAGAGTAGGCCTATATATTTACCAATTATTATTTTTTACTTTTTGTAGATAAAACAAACCTCTGTAGCGTAAGCCCGCCATAAAGCTATACCGATCAAGCGGTCACCGTTGTTAGTGATGATAGAACCAACATTTGCGGACAGAGGGTGTAATGTTGTCAGCCTTAAAAACAGCCAGCTTCAGAAATATGTCAACACAACAGTACATACATTTATAAAATAGTAGGCATATATTATAGTTAGTAATTAAATTTAAAAAAAGTTATCTGCAAATTTTTAGAAAAATGAACATGGTTTCTTATTAAGACTGTAAAACCGTCTGGGATACCATTTTAAGCAAAAAAATTAATACATTTCCTAAAATTTTTAAATGTTCCTTAATTATTCACAATGGAACTATAAACACGTTTTTACCCTAAAGACACTAGTTATATAGTGTGTTATTTGTAAGCTCAAACACTCCTTAGATTTGAATATTAAACAAAATTGTTTGAATCATTTTTGAAAAATTTCAGACTTACAAACATCAATCAATATAAAGCTACCCTAATTTGAGGGCTAGAATATAAATTATAAAAAAAAACCTTAGGTATGACTAAACACCTAAACATTATATTTGAACCGTTTAAGCTGTTTCCCCAAGGGAATTAGACAGACAGACAGATTTACATGGGGACATACTGAATTTGCAAGACATACCATTTTGGGTTCGGGGGCATATATAACGTCAAGTTCTGTCGTAATACTGAAGTAGAAATTTGTCTCAATTACAATTATTTATCTATACGAGAAAGTAAAAGAACGGTAAAGTTTTCATATTAAATTGTATTATTATCAAAACTTTTTGTTTTTACTGTTTGGCAGTTTTTCTTGAAGTGCAAGTAATATTTTGTGTTTATAAGCTCCAACCTATATTTATTTGATTAACAAGCGATAGCGTTACTGAAATACTTTTCTTTATATTGATCATATTAATTTATCAAATTTTTACAACACACTTAACAGGGCCTTTGATAAGAATGTTTTTGAGAATCAATATTATAGTATAAAATAGAAACATAAAAATTTTACACTTAAATCGATCGGAAAAAGAAAAATTTCAATATATAAATAAATTCTTACTTGAAGATTAGACGAATAAATGTGTCTAATTTATTTCAATATTATTATAATAAAATTATTAACTTATATTGATCATTAGACGCTCAAATTATCAATATCATAGATTAGTATAACTTTTATAGTTAATATCATATTTAATTTTGCAAACTAAACTATACTACAATTACGAGATTTTTTCGACTTGGTATGAAAACTTTAATTTATTAACTGATTTGAACCAAATGTGGTTTGATTGTAATATACATTATTGGGAAAGGTTTCCACCATTAAAAATTCACCAGTGCAAGGAATTGAAATAAAAGATAAAATTAATGAAATTATATAAATATATTTTAATTGCAAGCAGCGCCGAAACTTCCAACGTATCGTTCTAATTTCTAGGAAATTAATAATTAAAATTTAACTTAGAATATTATCTTAGCCATAAGCTGCTGGTCTATTTTTTCCCCTTTATTTGAATGTGTAAATTATTCTTGAAATATAATTAATATGAATTTTACTTCTCTATAATTTTATATTTGCTGCGACTATTTCAAAACTAAACTTTGAGGTAGTTGTACATATTTATAATGCAAACAAATTATTCATCAAAACAGTTCCCAAATTGACAATCTGTTAAAACTTGATTTTGGTAGACTTGCTTGCCTTCTAATTAATTCAGATGAAATCAGATTTTTCATTTTCATTTATTTGAGGTATTTAATGTGCACTTTCTGAACCAACAGATTTTATCAGCACTTATAAACTACCTTGAATTTATAACAAACACAACATCCAGCCCCACCCACCGTTAATTCATCACTGTGAAAGGGGAAACTTACATTTCACCAATGATCAATGCTGCAGCCATGACGGTAATCGTACCCGGGACCTTTACATCAATAGACAGACATGCTACCGACTGAGCTAAGGTGTTGAGCAATGAAATTAAGCAACCTAAGACCCACATCAGTTATCACGCGATATAATAACTTCAAACTCCTATTATAATGAATTTCCTCTACACTGATGGTGGATTTACAATATGTTATGTACAATAGTGTTTTCCCTATTTACTTTCCAGGCTCGTGTGAAAACATGTTCATAATATTCTCTCATAATTCCTACCCATTATATAAAGTCGTTAAGGCAGGACTATAGGGGATGCAAGAAAATATAAGTTTTTTTTTTCAGTTTTAATAGCAAAACTTTTTTTGGCATAAATAAATAAAATACTGCTCCAAATTTTATTCACGTGGTGATATCAACCATTATTGATTATTAGTCGTTAGCATAGTAATCTTTGATGAGAAACTTTATAAATTAATAGAAAAAGTCATCACTAGATTTCAGGGCACCATTGATAGATATTCAATAATTACAATAACTAATTCATGTGAAAAAATAATTGAAACATTTGTCTACTGGAAAAATATATTATTTATTTTAACTAAACAAAATGTTTTACTATAAAAACTGCAAAAATGATGACCTTTTCTCCCATTTCCTACACTCCCAACTTAATAAACATTGTGTTTAACAATTATTAATTGAGTTAAAAATAATTATTCTAAATCTAAAGTTGAGAGTCAGTGCATATACAAAAACGTAGATTAAGCCTCTAGAGTGAAGCTAAGAGTCTATAATTTGTTTTTATCTTAACTGAAAAATAAAGGACTTTTGAATTTTAATTTTTGAAAAAGTAATTAATTGAATTGGTGCGTGCAGAAAGGAAATAGGTCAAAACATTATGTTTATTTTATGCCAACATATATTTTTGATGGTGATACATTGATTGATGATAAAATGATATTGGTCACGCTTTACCTTATGGTAACAATGTTGATTGAATTTGTTTTGGCAGATTGTATTTGAATTAATTTTAGTGGTGATTGAGTTATGAACAAATTGTACAGAAATGCAACGGGCCTAATTACTTATTTCCTATCACCATCACTTTGTCCATAGCTTATTGGCCTGGCCTACAACAATGCTATTGATGATGAAAAGTCTAAAATATAGTAAAATTGTTGTAATGAAAATATTTAGTTTTATAAATTTTGATAATTTTTTTCCAAGTACACAAATGATTGTACGTATAATATTTATCCGAATTGGTATAAAAAGGATACAATTTTTTAAAATAATCATAATTATGTTTAAAAAACAAGGATTCAAGAAATTAAATTATTACTTCATTAGATCAATGATTTAATCCTAACACCTCTTTAAATATTAGGGAATACAAGCACATTATGGAGCATTAAAATTGTGTTTTTTTTTCTTTCTCCAGTTACTAAAATTCACTTAGTTCCTTCTTGAACGCATTGTTTCAATTTTATGAATGCAAGAAAAAAATAATATGACATGTACAGAATTTACAGTTCTGTTGAACCAGTTCCATTCCTTGATCCGGTAAGAAACAGAAGAATCCTCATCAGTTGAACCAGAGTTCTCGACTATAGCCCTTGACCCCCTTAACCCTCAATCGCCTTCCTCCAGGGCACATCAGGCTCCATCTGATCGATCCCTGCCGAACTCGTTATCCTCCATTTCACCGCAATTTTCCCAATCAGAGCCCGCCGGTCGAACAAATAGAATCCCGGACAATCAGGTCTTCTGCTATCCCCTTGTCCCCTGAGGAGATAGGAGACCCGACGACCAAGTGGATGTTGCCGAAAAATTGAAACCTTTCTTCAGATGTCCTTCCCGTCTTCTTTTGTGAAAACCTTTGTTATGTTTCGTGCTCAAAATATGTAAACAGAGAGCGACAAACTAAAAGAATGAGACGTTATATCCCTCTATGCTATAAATAAGTGGTTCTCTTTTTCTTTCTTTTTTTATTACGGATCAGTCGCGTACCATTGAACTATTAGAAAATTTCATTTTGATAGAGCTATGTCTCAGAATGATAAAGCAATAAAAAATGTCAACTCTTTTTAAAAGTTTCTGTTATTTATTTATAAAAAAAATACAATATTCTAGTTTAAAAAATCAGTGAGAAGGATGGTGCTGCATACTTGAAACAAGCGAGTTGATGTCGGGTTCAGTTATATTTAATTTTAAGCGCAAATTTAGTTCAAGATTCAGTTTATTACGACATTTAGTTTGTACTGTCACCACAACAATGGTATAAGGACTACATATGGTTAGTTTGTTATTTGAGATAATTATTTTAACGCAGTGCCATCATGATTGGATGTCTGGCATATTTATTATTTTATTCAGTGGTTAATCTGTCTTAATTCCTATTGATTGAAATTACGTCTTACGATTGTTGATACAAATTACAATTAATGAAAGATTAATCAGATATTATGTAATAAACATTACATAACAATATATTGCATAATAAACTGAAACGATATCAACATTTCTCGTGTAAAAGTAAAACTTTGAACATAATAATCATAAAAGATTTATAAAACTATGTTAATAGGTTTTTATTTGTTTTGGAGCCACGTCTTACTACCCGTTCAGGTTCTACACTAAGTAATAACTACGTTGATGGTTTTAGTGATCAAGGATGTTATATTTATAGGAAGTGTACCCACATTTGCATATAGGAAGAGTGTAAAACCATTTTGGAAAAACCACCCTCAGTACACCCAACCGAGATTCTAATATCGATCTCCCCGCCAGGCCGCCACCGTGGTTCGGATTCCACGTTAAACTGTAGGTCCTTCATTTCATCTCACAATCACCCTACCATTACACATTAGCGTAAGTGTGTATAACCCGAACGGGTAGTAAGACGCGGTGCTTAATAATAATAATAATGATAATAATAATAATAATAATAATAATAATAATATATGCCCGTCTTCGGCAGACTAGTCTACTGCACGAGTAGCAGTACAAACAGTACATTACAAACAAAATAGATGTTTTCATTTCACCATGGGAATGACTTTGAGGTTCTTAACTTTACACTAACGTAAATTTCCCATTTTGATCATATCTCCGCAGATAATATTTGAGACACAAAGTAACTTAACTTGTAAAGTTTTAGTAATATTAAAAATAAACAAGTTTTCGTTTGAAATATGTTTGTATAAAACCAATAGTTTCCTAGCTATTGGCAAATATATTTTTAAACTGAAGCCTCGGAAATTAGAAGTTAATTGTTATGCTCTTTGGTGAAGACTGAAGAGCTATGTTACTTTTTTTCTCCATACGTTTCAAATACTCTTTGATGGAATGTTTCTGCAACAACATATATTATTTCTTTTCACAAACCTCAATAGTTTAAAGTAAATTGTGCATTCTTAAATAACGGAAGTAAAAATCGGTTTGGTGTACTGTACCACGTATTTTAATTCGTCTTGGTGTCATTGTTGTGGCTATTACTTTTTAATATTAACACCACGTCTTACTACCCGTTCGGGTTGTACGCACTTACGCTAATGTGTAATAGTAGGGTGATTGTGATATGAAATGGAGACCTACAGTTTAAAGTGGGATCCGAACCACGGCGGAGGCCTGGCATTCCATACATTCACAAGTTGTGATTAATACACTTCTTATCAGAGGTGAAGGAAAGGTTTGGCAATCAGATAAATCTGTGCCGGGACCGAGGATTAAATACCGGCCACCAGCACAGAAGTCTGACACCTTACCCCTAGACCACCAGGTCACCGGCTATTACTTGACTCAGTATATATGGTCTCGGAGAAAACGGTGAGGAGATGGAAGTTGAAAGTGATTCACCAAAAATTTAACTGTACGTTAACATTGAGAGAGAAAATCCTACCTGTCTGTATTTTAGACCAAATCAAGCATTCTAGTGACGAGTTGATTGTTTTAATAAAATATATTTAAGCTATAACCCAACTTTCATATGAATGGACATATACTAACACCTGAAATACGTTACGAGATCTATTTTTACGTATTCATACGTCAGTTCATGTTAGCTGAAGCTGTTGCTTTTTATATACCTATATTATCAATACATACACTAATAATATATAGTAAAATATTATATATGTTGGCCCCCAAAAATATGTGATTTATAAAAAAAAATCCAAATGTCCAAACGTAAGAAAATTTGGGTTTTAAATGGTAAAATTGTGTTTTCATTGTGAAAAGTAATTAGGTAAGCAAATTAAGCGTCAGGATCGTTTCTGGTAGCTGGAAGTTTGGATTAGAGTCCCTGATATTTTTTTTTAATCCCACTCTACCTAAAGGCCAATAGGGTACATTTCCTCCATATTTTTCCCTCCGCATCCTTACTTGATTAGTGTAACTAAACTCGCTTTGGTGGTTGCATTGTAAAAGACATAACTCTACATTAGGCTTGATTGCCGAAGCTGGGAGAATGGGGTTCAAATCCAGTCGGGAGTACTGAATACTGGTATTTCTTAAATATTTTCTCACTCTCCCTCCACGAATATGCCTCTACCTAATTAATCTCTACAACGTTAACGTTATTAATGTTTGTATATATCACACTTCAGTGGCCGAATATTATAAGGCGTGACCCTTGTGCTGTACTAGCCTGCTAATGATGGGGAGATCGGGGCTCAAACCCGGTCGGGTCTATTGACGGTGGTTTTCCCAAATGGTTTTCCCTCTCTTTCCACAAAAATGCTAGTAAATTACCTCTAAAATGATTCTTTCCTCATCCCTACCCATTAGATTAGTTATAATAATATGCGTATAACCTGATCAGGCAGTAAAATGCGGCGATAAAAGTGTGCGGTCAAATGCGAATAGCTGAGACTAAACTCCATTCAAATATGTATTGTAAGATAATGGTATAACCCGCCTAGGTGGCGTAGTTGGCTAACGCGCTTGTCGTGTTGAGCTCGACCGCCGAGGACGGGGAGATCGAGGTTCGAATCTCGGTCGGGTGAACTGGGGGTGGTTTTTCCTAAATGGTTTTCCACTCTCCCTCCACGCAAATGTGGGTTCACTTCCTCTAATTCAACCTTCCCAATTCCCAATCAAATAGCGTAATTAGTACTTAAAGCGTATAACCCGAACGGGTATTAAGACGCAGTGCTAAATAATAATTATGGTATTATAACAGTAAATGACAGTCACAAACTTTAGTAAAACTACTTTCATATAGGCCTACTCCATACCTCAAGTAATGTTATTTAAATCCTTAATTTTTGATAGATATTATTAATAAATATAAAATAACATTAAATACATTAAGTCAAATGCGATCATTGCTGAACCCCCGCCAAAAATATGTTTCTATTTTCTTAAACAGTTCTTCATACCATAATCCTACTATATGTAGGCTATATAACTATTTTTAGGAACACAATAAGCTTCATTTTCACTCCACAGTGCACATTGCGTACAATCCAAATCAAAACCATCCAAACGATGGAGACAAAGTTTGTGATTACACATTCGTAAATGATTGAACCTGCCACCGAGGCGTGCACAGCCATATCCCTGGGGATCAATTTAAAACTTACCCTGCCATCAACACACATATTAAGTGGCATTTGTTTATACTGTGCGATGCACGCGCGCACGACCCCACACACACACACACACACACAGTTGCGGTGTTGACAGATTGTGCCCGCAGTGTTGCTAATAAGGGCGGGAGGCTCCGAGGTCACCCTAAAGCCTCGAGGGGGCTGTCCTACTCATTAAAACTCGTTTTAGCGCCACGGTTTACACATACAGGTCAGGGACCTACTAGTGCACGCGTCTGTTATACGGGGACGACGGATGTACAGAAAGCCTTAACTCCGACAGGATTTACATAATGTATAAAAAATATTTCATCACGTTTCTTTCTATATATAATAAATATCTATTTCCATTATAAATCTAACTATAAATAATATATCTATATTTATAATAAAAATTATATATATATATAAATAATTGTATAAATATTTATACATATAAATACATTTATTAATATATTTATATATAAATTAACATTTATTTATACGTATATATGTGTGTAATAAATTAATATTTATCTATACACATAAAATATATATTTATTTATATATAAATAAATGTATTTAGAAATGTTTAGGAAATATAATCGAAAACTGGAGAGTATAATAATTATATAAAATATTAATAGAAATTAAGTAAATGTGTTAGTAAATTGAAAACGCCTGTAATATATTATATGTTATATATATATATATATATATATATATATATATATATATATATATAAACAATCAACTTTACCCACTATAATCGCCTTAGAGCAATAATTATTATTTTCACTATTTTCACGTGCCCCATACTAAGGTGTCAATCTAATATTGTTAGTTGTGTCCATTGATGCGGGTTATATAATCATACAATATTTATAGTATTTATTTTACACAGTATCTTAATACATTATAGATTTGTTATTTAACGTTTTTAAAAACGGGTATTAAGTTGCTATTTTATCCAAAGATAGGAACTACTTTTAAATTGTACTTAGTTTAAATTAATTAGACATACATAAAGAAACCAACGTTGTTAAAATGTATTTAAAATAGTTTCAAAATAACTTAAAGATGGAGATTATCTTAATTTACGGATACAGCCGTAATTGGATACATTTTTCTATTAAACTATATTTGATTTAATCGAAAGAAAAAAAATCAATACTTTCTAAACTCTATTCCAATGGGAAAAAAAGGAATACTATTTAATACTTTTCAATGCCCTTTTAAAATATAATAAACTTACCCTTACTAAATTTAAAATACGGGCGAGGAGAACATTTTTTAGATAGACCCAACCGGTTACATTTGAAGATATAATAAAAAAACAATTTCATCAAAAACTCAAATATACTCTCTAGCCTCACTTTCTGGAGCGAGAGCTATTAATACGAGCCACTCTTTCAACTTTTCTGATATATAATATCTTAAATTCACTGAAAAACTTAAACTTCTGATTATTCTTAGAGTTAAATTTTTGTTTTAACTGATATTTTTATCGGCTTTAATATAAACAAACGTCTCCAAGAATCACTTTTATAATATCATTTTAAATTGTGGACTATAAAATATTAGTTGAATAAATACCTTGTAACGTAAACCAAATTGCCATATCCTTCGCTTGTTGAATCAAGAGTTTTTTTTAAATAAAAAATATAATTTGACTCAAGAGAAGATAAGGTGTTTTTAGTATTGAGATTATATAGTGTGGTGTAAGTCAATCTGAGGGTGAATCAGGGGGTTGGGGGAAGTGAAAGGGAGGATTATAGTCATCAATGCTCATGATTCTCGGGTTTTGCTTTTACTGTCCTCCCCTTTCTTCGCTCGAAGGGTTGGGGAAACTAGATGGATGGGGGCAATTATATACACTTCTACCCTCAAACATAAGGGAGGAAGGTCTTCACCGAGTCCATGTTGCACGGACCCCGAGGAACTAGCCTCAAGAGACCCATAACAAAGTGAGCATTCGCTAGCGATTCATTGAGAGGGAAGGTGATGCAGTGATTGTAAGAAATCTGTCAGCGATACTATTGTCAAGACCTTCTTAAGTACGGTATCAGACTGGGTGCCCAGAGAACCAATGTTTTATTGTAAGAAATCTGTCAGCGATACTATTGTCAAGGCCTTCTCAAGTATGGTATCAGACTGGATGCCCGAAGAACCAATGTTTTACTATAAGAAATCTGCCAGTGATACTATTGTCAAGGCCTTTTTAAGTATGATATCAGGCTGGGTGCCCAAAGAACCAATGTTTTATTGTAAGAAATCTATCAGTGATACTATTGTCAAGGCCTCCTCAAGTATGGTATCAGACTGGATGCCCGAAGAACCAATGGTTTACTGTAAGAAATCTGTCAGCGATACTATTGTCAAGGCCTTTTTAAGTATGATATCAGGCTGGGTGCCCAAAGAACCAATGTTTTATTGTAAGAAATCTGCCAGCCATACTATTGTCAAGGCCTTTTTAAGTATGATATCAGGCTGGGTGACCAAAGAACCCATGTTTTATTGTAAGAAATCTGTCAGTGATACTATTGTCAAGGCCTTTTTAAGTATGATATCAGGTTGGGTGCCCAAAGAACCAATGTTTTATTGTAAGAAATCTATCAGTGATACTATTGTCAAGGCCTCCTCAAGTATGGTATCAGACTGGATGCCCGAAGAACCAATGTTTTACTGTAAGAAATCTGCCAGTGATACTATTGTCAAGGCCTTTTTAAGTATGATATCAGGCTGGGTGCCCAAAGAACCCATGTTTTATTGTAAGAAATCTGCCAGCGATACTATTGTCAAGGCCTTTTTAAGTATGATATCAGGCTGGGTGACCAAAGAACCCATGTTTTATTGTAAGAAATCTGCCAGTGATACTATTGTCAAGGCCTTTTTAAGTATGATATCAGGCTGGGTGCCCAAAGAACCAATGTTTTATTGTAAGAAATCTGCCAGCGATACTATTGTCAAGGCCTTTTTAAGTATGATATCAGGCTGGGTGACCAAAGAACCCATGTTTTATTGTAAGAAATCTGTCAGTGATACTATTGTCAAGGCCTTTTTAAGTATGATATCAGGCTGGGTGCCCAAAGAACCAATGTTTTATTGTAAGAAATCTATCAGTGATATTATTGTCAAGGCCTCCTCAAGTATGGTATCAGACTGGATGCCCGAAGAACCAATGTTTTACTGTAAGAAATCTGCCAGTGATACTATTGTCAAGGCCTTCTCAAGTATGGTTTCAGGCTACATTCCCAAAAAGACCCATGTTTTAATTGTAATAAATCGACCAGCGATACTGTACTGTTGAATTTTTTCAAACAAGATATTGGGCGCAGATGCTAGGGTTGTACACATAAATTGATTAGTTTTTTAATTATTGGGGGCTAGACAATGGCTATTAATGGCTTAATTATTAATAAATAGCAATGAAGAAGGTTGTTTAGATAAATTACAACGGCAATAGGGTAACGAAAGAAATTGGAAAGCACAGTAAAAAAATCATGTGTAAAATTGTTTTCAATGGTCACTCCATTTACCCTGAAAGGTATCAGTCTTACCTTTATATGTTATAGTTTTGCTCTATATTAGAAGCTATACCATAGTTTAATCCATCAAAAAGCTTGCTGCTTTCCCCGTGAATGGAATGTACAGGATCAAGTTTGGAACTTTTTTTATCACAGCGTCTTTCTCTTCGTTTGGGCTATACACATATTTGAATCTTGATATCCTTGTAATTATAATACGTTTCGAAACCAGTGGTCAGTATGCTATTACTATCATAACAACATAGCATGCTCAATTATTTCTGTTCGATGCTTTTTAATAGATTATTTAATCCACACGGATCGTAAATTATTTAAAATAGAGAGATGTTTCCTAAAAAAATGTATATAGAATATAGGTCTGTAGCAATATTTTGTTAGATACGTACAAATATATGATACCTTAAATGTATATATCTTAAAAACATTACAACTTTAAATAATAATAATATTAGATTATGTAAAACCTATTATCACCTTTATAAAATTGACTAATTTGAAATACGCAGGCACCTTATTAGTAGATAAAATATGATTTGTGAAACGGATTATGTTAAAATTTTCATATAAGTATATATATCGTACATGTTTAAAATTAAATTTTAAGTATAGAGGAATAATATTAATTTCTGCTTCACAATGTGAACATAAAAAATATGTTTATTTGAAAACAAATGCAGACACGCAGACCTGTTTGCAGACTATTTTTTCAGAGTCACAAATCAATTCAAGTATCCACCAAGCATAACACACAAACAGTCGTAGACTGCATAAAAAACAACAACAGACAAATGAGAATTTGCGTGCGCACACAGTTGATTTTACGATGGTGTTAACTGAACTGTTGTAACGCACATATATCGATCGTATATAAAGTGTTCGTTTCACGTCATATTGACATCCGAACACAGAGGTCGTTTGAAATTATTTGGTAACATCAACTTTGTAGACTAGTGATTAGAACGGAATATCACAGTTTCACAGATGGTTTGGGTTTGAGCTGGGGCGATTTCTAAAGAATATTAGAGTATTACTTTTACCTAACTACTATTTCCTGGGCGTTATTATTCTATTTTGGTTGATTTGACCTGTATTTAAGAAAGCCTGTAAAATATAAGGATAAATAAATATGTTTGTTTGGAAAATGAACGTTAAATTTCCCAAATAGAATTTTTTAAATATATATTTATAATTTTGTACTAACCAGTTTATTAATTTATCAATGATACAAATTTATCATTTACGAGTATGTAGACCTATAGTTATTACAAGGTCCTCCTTTGCTCACTCACTCACTCCCTCTCATATGAAAAATAAATAAATTGATTGACCACTTCCTAAAGTATTGAATTATTTGAAACCCACTTTGGTGGCCACGTGGTCTAAGGCACTACTCTCACAGTAAATTAGACTGCCGATGATGGGGAGATCAAGGTTTGAATCTCGGTTGGGTGTACCGAGGATTTTTTTCCCCCCAAATGGTTTTCCACTCTCCCTCCACTCAAATGCACATCCGACCAAGATTTGAACGTAGATCTCCCCGTCATTGACAGTCCAGCCTACCACGCAGCCACCGAAGCGGGTAACTTTATTAAGGACTGTAGTTATGGAAGTTTAAGGAGATCCAATCATAGGTAGACAAATAAATTAACATCGATATGAGAATCAATATAAAAACATATATGTTGGTAAAAGAAATGGTCACCATTTTCTGAAAGATATAGTAATTTCATTTATCTATCTTTAATAGAAAAATAAAACATTAATATGAGATGTTGATTGTGTCTATAGCATTTTCTAAAGTTGGTTTAATTCGATTAGTTTTATACGACAAAGTATTAAACTTTTCCATTAGTTGACACGATACCACATGATTAAGAAACGTGGTACGTGCACAAAATTAAAAAATTATAAGAATTATAAGGATACAAATCTTACGAAGTGTAGAGACGAAGTTTAATTAGTACAAGTGGTTTTTAGTACTCGTGGCCACGAACTCTTTTAATTATAGTTCATTCACTGGCTATTGGAGAATTAAAACAATTATTCAAAGGAAACTGAGTGTAAGGTATGGGTTTTTAAGGAAATACATTAGATATTTATTTAGAGAGATGATAGATAATTGAAAAAGGCATGCCTATAAAAGTAAACTCAGAAAGGAATGAACTTGAACTTAGACAGTAACAAAAATTCCAATAAATTTTCAATTGTGAAAGTTTATACTAAACATTTCAAATAATTGAATCGCATGGGAATTTGATGTATTCGTAAAGGCTTTAATTATAGTAGGGCCTGTTGAAGAGCGTATAGTCATTAATTGGAATCGCTATTATTGCTCTATTGTAAAAAATTTGCTAATAATTCCGGTGTTAATGTTTTTAGGGTAAATCAAACTAAATTGTAGAATTTAAAATCTGGATATCTCTAGTGCAGTCGTTCTATTTAATAAGTTTGAAAATTTATATTTTTAGTGGTATTTTATAGGTATTAATAATATATAACAAAAATCACAGCTGCAAGTCACATTACCTGACTTATGAATACAGTAGGATTCCGATAGGAAGGACAATATTTGACAGTTACATAACAATTTTAATATAATCATATGTCAAAACATGTGAGCTGCAGTTGTCGCTTTGAAATATTCTGAAGAACAGTAGCTTTTCTAGATGTTAGATAATGAATGCTCTTTCTATGAAAAGTGAACTGTAGCCAGAATCACTGAAGGCTGGTTGTAAAACGTATGACAATACTTGTTGATGACTACTTGACTAGTTCTTTTACAAGGCCGTGGTTGCTGACTGTAGCACAGATAACTGCTAGGTGATGTATGAGCCATCCTGTCTTACAAGTTGCCATTATGTGCAGCTAATAACTGCATGAACCATGACGATATGTGAGGGGAGACCGAACAGAGGGGTTGCTGGGTCATATGGCTAGTGGGGAGAGGGAGAGACGTGACTGGGTGATGGGAGGGACGGGTGACGTCTACAATCTTGTTGGAACGGGTACAGATATAGGATTACACATCATATAACAGAGAAGTCTTCAAGTATGATTGATTTTTAGCATTTTTATTCTGAAATAGGAAACATTCTTTTGGGATGTATGTTTCTGTGTTTGTATGTGTGTATAGTGGTCACTTCTTACAGCTTTTGAACTAATTGGATTATTTTAATTGAACTTGGTGATTATATAAGCCCCCAAAGGGACATAATCGCTTTGTATTATTTTTATCAACGGTTAATATTACTGAATCAAGGTTAAACCAATTCAAAAGTGAGCAATTTAGAGAATATTTGGGCCTCATTAACATGCTTTTGCTATACGCATAAAACTTGATATGCCTTTGTTAGATAATTATTTTTATTATTGAACCTAAAGGTTCTTAAACAACTAGGCTGACAAAACTAAAAATATTCTTTTAAAACTAGGCTTGTAAGTTTCAAAGTATGTGGAAAATTAGTTCAAATCCTTCCAACAATCTAAAAAATATATTTAAGAAGACTTTGACCAAAACTAGAATACAGCTAGTGCTTACTTAAGATATAATTTGCATACGCTTGTTTTGTTTCATATTCCTTCAGGCCAACCAGTGACGGCTTGTAGCTAGAATTAGTGGGGGTGCTGCTCTAGAAAATGTTTAGCCTTTGTTTTAAAATTGTGTAAAAGAAAAAAAATATGTATAAAAAGAAAATTTATTCGGGAACTTGATAAAATCTTAACATTAAAAATCAACCTTTTTTACTTACTTTAACTTAAATTGTTACAATTAAAACTTGATCTATTCATTTAAAAATCAAATCCATTCTTCTTGTTTTAATTTGCGCAAAAAGTTTAATAATTTTCTCCTTGATCCCTGGATGACAATTGAAGAAATTTTTCTCCATTGAAAATACTGCAAGCGCATTTAGTCTTTCTGTTAAATAAAAGAACCGGAAAAAAAAATGAATCAAATAGAATAGCTGGAAGCAGAATAATAACCTAACTCTACACTTTAACACATTCAATAATATGTTACACAATTTTTAAGCACAACACACGCCTGAGTAAAAAAAAAACTTCCTTTCACCATCACGCCAGAGTCGGAACTGCGAGAGCAACAGTTCTCTCTCTACCTGGCAGTCCCACCTTCCTTTACACCCCCTCCTATGTGAGCATGCGCAAAACAGTCAAACACCACATCGCTGGCACTGTGAAACGCACAGTTCCATACAAAGATTTTTGAATCTTTTTCATAAACTGGGGGATGGCTACTGAAGTAGTGACACTAAGCTTAAGGAATATATATATTGTACTACAAAAATAAAGAAAGAATTAAAGAAAAAAGGACTCATTATATTAAATGTTATCGATAATATCAAGTGGAAATAGGGGGTGCTGCAGTTCCGCGGTGCCTATACACGAGCCGCCACATAGGCCGATATTAGATAATATTTCAGGAATGATAACTAAGGCATTCATGTTTGAAGAGCAAAAAGGTAGCATGAAACATTGAATCACAATCAGCACTAGCGATACCAGCCCCGTGCTATAGTGGTCAGTGCACCTGGCTACGGACCTAAGTGTGCTGGGTTCATTTTTCGATTGGTACCTGGGTATTTGCCCGAAAGGGAAATTATCCCAACGGTCACCAGGTTTTGATTGGTTCGACTAAAATAAAGTTATATTTAAGATCACTCCTGACCGCACCTTCATAATCACCATTATCACAGCATCTCATTGCGGGCATGACGTGTAGACCACCTCCAAGGTGTGCCCTGGGTAACGTTCTGTGCCACCAGAGCGACTATTAGTTTACACCAGTGGTTCTCAAACTTTTCTCTCTCACGGCACAGTATTTTATCTCCTCGACATAAAGCGCGGCACACCGATAGTTTAAGGTGGAGTGCTAGTGAGCGTGAGTTTAGGGCAGTATTTTTGCAATTTTTAAAGCACAAACATCTTTTGGACAAAATAAATAAAATATTTTTCTATAGAAACATAGAGTTTTGTTTTATGCACATGCTAACCTCAACAGTTTTTGAATATCTGTCACGAGCATGGCGGCATTTGGTGACAAAATTCCTCTTTATTTAAAAAGTTTGTCACCAAATGCTGCCATGCTCATGACAAATATTCAACAACTTTTGAAATTAGCATGTGCAGAAAACTAAACTCTATGTTTCTATAGAAGAAATATTTGATTTATTTTGGCCAAAAAATGTTTGTGATATAAAAACTGCAAAATTAATGCTCTAAACTCGCGCTCACTAGCACCCCGCCGTCAGACTTGCATGCGCTGTTAGCCCGATAAAATAACCATTCTCTTCGAGTGTATTGTGAGAATTATCTACTGGATGTTTGATGGGTTTTGAAATTAGTGAATATGTGTTGTAATTAAATTTTGTGTTTATTTCTGGTAGGGTTTTAATGTTAAAATAAATAAGTTTTTTAGTAAAACCGAAAAAAATACCACACACTAATGCATCTGTGGAATATCAAAGTGTAAATGAACGTCAATACGAACACGTTGCAAGTACGAGTTCCACGCAATTCTCTCCGTAGGTAGCGCCGTTACTTGGTACAACTCGCAAGTACAACGACTGTTACCTGAACTTTAGGTTCACGTATGTTGACCCTGAAAACTGTCCGATTCCTGAATGTGTAGTGTGTGGGGGGAAACTTAGTAATGGAAGCATGGTTCCGAGTAAATTAAAAATACATTTAAATACAAAACACAGTCATTTGACTGGAAAATACAATAACTATTTTAGCCGTTTATTATCATCTGGTGTAAAACAAACCATTTCTATGTAAAAAAAACTATAGCTGAAAAAGCCCAAATAGCCAGCTATAAAGCGTTTGAGATAGTAGCAATGAAGATGCAGTCTCACACCGTTGCTGAGGACTTGATTTTACCTGAATGCAAACAAATTATTAAACATATTTTAGGAGACGCGGCTGAGAAAGAAGTATCTTTAGTACCATTGTCAATTGATACAATTTCTCGTTGTATTGATGACATGTCTTCAGATATTGTGAAAAATAAAGCTGAAAAATTGAGCAACGGGAGAATATTTCTCTGCAGCTGGATGAATCAACGGACATCAACCGAGAATTTCTTGTATAGAGCTACATCAGACTTATTGACAATAATGAAATAATCGAACAATTTTTCTCGTGCACAAAATACTTAACACGTCAACAATATATTCAACTCCACATTTAATACCTTAGAAAACAATAGACTATGTTGGAAAAAATATGTTTCTTTCCACACAGATGATGCACCCAGCAATGACTATAAGATTCAAAGGTTTCATTGCAAGACTAAAACATGAATTTCCGAACGAAGATTCCATTCATTGCTTCATACATCGTGAGACTCTGGTGGAAAAAACTCTCACAGCCAATTTTAAAGGTGTTTTTAACTCAGTTATTAAGATGGTTAACAAAGTTATGTTAAATCACGCGCTTTAAAAACACGACTTCTCAAACAAATGTGTCTTGAAGCTGGCTCTCACCACGATACATTAGTTCTACACACCGATAATCGTTGGCTGTCAAGAGGAAAAGTTCTCACAAGATTTAATGAACTTAAAAACGAGTTACTTAACTCTTTACTCATTAAAACCCTGAATTTATTTCCCAATTAAATGACAAGAAGTGGTGTGCCAAGTTAGCTTACTTCGCTGATATTTTCAGCCATTTAAATATCCTGTATGCAAGGCAAAGAAGAAAATATGTTGCCCTCAAGTGACAAACTTAATAGTTTCTTAAATACGCTTATACCGTGAAAACTACAAATGAAAAAGAAGCAGATTAAAATGTTTTCTTCTACGCCTGAAGTAGATCCTCAAGGAGAAATTACAGTGAAATTGATCTTGCAACATCTGTCAGTTCTTGAAGATAAAATGAAGCAGTACTTCCTCTATCACCGTCAACGAATATGACTGGGTAAGCAATCCGTATGCAGTATCGCTTGAAGCAAAAACCCAAATAACCTTGAAAAAGTCGAAGAACTCGCTGAACTGCAGGCAGATCGCACCCTACAGCTGAAATATGGAGAACTACCACTTGCTAAGTTTTGGATTTTGGCAAATAAGGAGTACCCAGAAGTATCTGAATGTGCTGTATAAACGATATTGTCATTTTCTACTACATACCTATGTGAACTGGGGTTTTCGTCACTTACAAACATAAAGAATAAGACACGAAAATGACTTATTTCCATTGAACAGGAAATGCGGGTCTGTTTATCATATATACGTCCAATAAAGGTTTTGTGCAAGAAAAGACAAGTCCATGTGTCACATTAACTCGAGCTATTAGTGTTTATTGTTTCAACTATTTTAAATGTTTAAATAGATTTCGAATGCTCATATTTTTTCCTCTTTTATTTTCCTACTAATATATTTTTATTTAATATATAGTTTTTTTTAATTTTCAGCAAAATAATGATCAAAATTTTGCTGCACACCTAGCCAATCTCACGGTACACCCTTTGAGAACACACACAGGGAATTTAACTAAATACTATAATATATATATATATATATATATATATATAATATATAATGTTATTCACTTAGGAAATAAAAAGTGGGCATGTGGTCCGAGATATTAGTCTCATATAATCCTTTTATTTCGAACCGTTTGTTAGTACCCATTCGGTTATACGAATGGATACATTAAGCTAATGAGGCGGAGATTAGTAAGGTAGCATTTAAAAATGGAAATATACATGCATCTGCTTGAAGAGAGAGTGGCAAACCATTTAGGTAAAAAGATTAAAACCTTGGAACACCAAACGGGGGACGCTAACCCCGATATTCCCGTCACCGGCAATTCAGAGTGACTATGCGAATACTGGTGAGGGTCACGAATTAATGGACTGCTAGTGGCGGGAAGTTCAAGTTTATGATTTCTGTCAGTCTTTTCATATGGTCTTCCCAAATCATTAAAACCCAGAAGTTAAACGTAATATATAATTTTTGACTACTTACATTCCTATCCCTCGTTCTTAGACTAGGTGCTTAGCGTTAAAACCTCACTCTCTTTAAGCATGGAGTTTGTGTTTAAATTAGACAAAACAGCACATGGAATAGGGATGGAAACACATAGAAAGACAAACACATTTTTATTTTGTAGCATGTCACTCAAGTAAAATGACATCTACAAACCGTAATCTGCAATAATATTAAACTGAAATAAATGAATCCAAAAAAGAGAATTAAAACGATTATATTCTGCAATAATATCATTTATTTTCTACTTACATTAAGTGGATATTCCCAGATACAAACACCATGCTTCGACAAACTATTCTGCAAGTATGGCGGTAGTGAAGGTGTGGCATGTTAACAGACGTCTGAACCCTTGAACACTCGACGTTGAAGAAGGACCTGACTGTCATTGGTTCAATGCCTCGAGCTATGAGCACTGTTCCCTAGCGGACTTCTTTGGAAACTCTTCTCCACTATTCCCACCTCCCCCCATTCCTTCCTTTTACCTTACATGCCCATATTTGGTCCTGTTTAGAATCAGAAAAAAGAGTATATAACGGGTGACTCCTAGGTTGATTTTACTGTAGTTCATCTTTGAAAAAGGAATCTCTGCTTCAACACCTGAAGAATAAACTGGTGGTTTTGATTTTTGGGTCGTGGGTCTCACCACCTCGATGCCGAGGGAATCTCGTTTGATGTTCCACGTATTCAACAAATATCCAAGTCCTTCAGACTTGTTGTAGTAGTCAAGGAGATTAATTTTGTTTCTGTCAGTCGAAGCGGCAAATATGTTTTGCAAGTCCTTCAGACTTGTTGTTTTAGTCAGAGTGACTAAATTTTGTTTCTGTGTCCTTCTGTCCTTAGTTGAAGCGGCTAAAATGTTTTCTAAGTCCTTCAGACTTGTTAATTTAGTCAGAATGACTAAATTTTGTTTTGTGTCAATCTGACTTAATTTCTTTAGTCAGAGAGTCTGACTATATATTTTCCCAATGTCCATATGACATAGCTTAAATACTGTGGCTTTGAGCTCTATTTGTAATAAGGACCTTGCTTTAAGGTTCCTCTTCTCCATAAGTTCATTATACCGTTTTAAGTCCTTATGACTCCACAATGTGCCATGACGCCGTGGACGTCATACTCACTTGTTCGAATTATTGTATGGCTACAAGCAGGTTGTCTAACGCCTTTATTTGAGGACCTAGTTAGGTCAGTATCTCTCAACATTCTTGTTGAAACCCCTCTTTCTGTGTTACTATTTTGGGTGCTCAAAATGCGGAACACGGCTAGTGTTGTGTAGTGGCCCGCACAGATAGTATTTTCATTCGCTCCTTGTTGGCACCTCATTTGTCCAAGTAATTAAATTTAGTGTGTACTAGATTTGATGTATACTCCAGGGAATTGGTAATGGTATAAATGTACTATTGAGTGCTCTGGCAGTACCCACTGGGACAGGACCAGCCATGGTACAGTTTTGTGTTGAAACCTGATTGTTAGCCATCTGCTAATGTAATTGACAGACCGTCCTCTTACCATTTATTATTTAGTGTGTCTATGGGACCTTTCTTAATTTCAAATTAAGCTAGCTAGCTTGGCTGACATTAAGCTTAGTGACTCTAAAACTATAGGATTAGCAGTTATATTTTTATTAGTAATTAAGTTACCGTGTTTTCTGTTTAGACACTTTTGGTGGTAGTCTGGCGCTGGCCCGGCTGTTTTAGAATCCAATACGCTCTATCAACTTAACTTACCTGTTACCGTGCCGTCTTAGACACGTATTCTCCCGTGCTACGAGAAGCTCCTATATTTTTGGAGTTGTTAAATCCTATCATATTTGTCAGCTTAAAACTTAATGTTTTCCTTTATACTTCTAAGAGCTACATGTTTTCCTTAACCAATTTAACGGACATTTATTACTGTTTATTAATCTTTGGTCCTGCATTTAATCTTGTTTATCAATTGTAACCCTATATCATCTTTTTATGTTTTTTATAATAAATCTATTATTGTTATCTATTAATTTCTCTTATTCTTTTGAAATATTTCCCAGTCTCTACTTTGTTATACATTTACTTTGTAATAGTTATCGTTACCTCCTCTACATATTAGAATGAAGGGGAAGTGTCGATAAAATTTCACGATATAAAGAGGAATGCAGTTCACACTTATCCCCACAATCATTGGAAAAAGAAGTAAGAGTTGTCTATTAAAGTTTTAATATATCTAGCAACCATTATGTCTATCTGAAAAATATTTAGACTTACTCAAACTAGCAGCCTAATATTATAAAATATAACCTATCTTTATTTAACTTAAACGTTTTAGTCTACTTAAAACCATAATAATTCCTTAAGAATATATAGTTTATATCCTTGTTGAAAAGTGCTTCTCCTAAGCCATGCACATTAAACCCATTCAGTGATAAAAATAAAGACAAAGTAAAAGAGAAATATTTGATATCTCGTTTTAAACTATTTCGTGTAAACTTACATAAAACATGATTGTGTATTTTGAGTATCGTTAAGTGTTTAATTTTGCTTTTTTATATATTTACAGATCCTTACCAGATGTTTGGACCAACCAGCAGTCGTCTGGCGAGTTCAGGTAAGAACTAATTATACATTTGTTAACAATAAAGTTGCAACATTATTTTAGGAATATTAGTTTATTTTAAATACAAAAATATTTCCCCTATTACGAAGCCATGAAAATCAAGTTAGAATTTTCTTTTAATATTTATGTAAGTAGCCTTAGTTGATAAACCAGTGGTCTGTTTTGTTACAGGTTAAAGATTTAAATTTCTGGTAAAGACACATTTATTTTTTAAACATAAAAATAAATAATTTGTTAAATATTTTGCCTTAACATTTCGTTTGTTATTTATACTTTTTACAGAATCAATATTAACGACTTAATGTGAAGGGCCGGATTTAGGGTGGTTTAGTGGAGATTCATCCCCTACTGGCGTGGAGAAAGGACGGGAAAACTACAGGGGAGATCCCTTGTGATTAAATCCTCCCCAATGAACCTCAATGGGACTCGAACATCTACCTCCTCATTAACGATGATTTAGTGTAATGATAGTCTGAAAATGTATTTGAATTTAACAAAGTAATATGATATTTTAGATCAAATTTAGATTGTAGTTTTTAAATAACGCATGCGTAAACCATAAACCAGTGAAACCATAAATAGCAATTAATGTTAAAAGAACCATTGTTATAACGAGACCATCTTTAGTGAATGTATGATAATGTTTTGTTGGGTATTTGAACAATTAGCGTATTATTCATTACTGTAGATTATAATGCTACTCCGAGAGATGGTCTAAGGCGTCACTCTCACAATAGACTGGCCTGCCGATGACGGGGAGATCGGGACTCGATCCCGGTTGGGTGTACTAAGGGTAGTTTTTTTTCCTAAAGTTATTCCACTCTTCTTCCATGCAAATATGGGTACCAACGAGCACCTTCTACAAAACTCAGCCCATAGGTAAAATACTTTATAAGTGCCATTTTAATGGATATTTTTACAAAATTAGTCAATTTTACTGCAATGATATGTTTCTTTATAACTGAGTTGGAGTAAGTTGTTAGCAGCAAGAAAGCTATCCTTATTACTGGTCACGCGGTATAAGGCGCCACTCTCTCAATAGATGGGACTGTCAGTAAAAGGGAGGTTTGGGTTCAAACCCCGGTCAAGAGTACTGAGGGTGTTTTTACTCAAATGGTTTATCACTATCCAATGCAGGTACATTTTCTCTAAATGATGCCTTACTCATTTAAACTTCATTAGTGCAAATATGTGGATAGTCGTGGAGTATAAATTATAACACTAAATCCACTATTGCAGATTTTTTTTTAAAAGTTAATGGTTACAAAATTAAAATACTTTTTTCTTAAATAAATTCTATCGCATCATCTGTGTATTCATAACTAGGTCTACTTACTTTTGAAGGGAAATTAGTCACGTACATGAGCGTGACTTTTGGTGACGCAGTATGTCACGTGTCACCACCGCGACACATAGTGGGCAATTAACCTTTAGCCCGCCTGTTAAATTACTGTTAGCCCTTTGCGCACCTAAACCCCATAACCCCCTCTTTCCTTTCCCAGGCGCACACACGACCCTCATACTCCTACCTACCAGAACCGTCACGTGGGAACAAAACAATCTACCCACGCTTTTTTTTTACACACTCATTACCTGCCGACCCACCCACCACCCATTAACAAATCTCAGCTCTGCAAACACACACACACACACACACCATGGGGGAATATTGCCTGCATGCTTTAGGGGAGCACGATACGGCCTTTTTCAAATTATCGAACTTGCGCTTTTAGTCAAATATTCAGATATATATTTTTTATAATTGTTTTTTCACATTGCTAGTTTTTTTTCCAACGAACATCAATATCTGTCCGGTCTATACACATATTTATTAACCATGCTAATGTGTTAGGGCTGAGGAGTGTATAAATTAGAGGAAATATACCCACATTTGCATGTATGTTTTATTTAGCACCACGTCTTACTACCCTTTTTGGTTATACGCCTACGTACTAAATACGCTAATGGGCTAGGGATGGAGAGTGTTAAATTAGAGGGAGTAAACTCACATTTTAGGGGGGAGGAAAATAGAGTGGAAAATCATTTAGGGCAAACCACCCTCAGCACATCAGAATGGGATCAAGCTACGATCATCGGTGGTCTGGTCTATTGCGAGTGTGACGCCTTAGTCTCTGCACCCACGGATGTGGGTATTTGCATGTAGGTAGACCGGGAAACCATTTAGGAAAAACCGCAACCGCTATACATCCGGCCGTGGTTCATAGCATCACCGGTAAGCAAAACTAAAAGAGCTTTACAATTTATACCACGTTCCCAACGATGTGGGTCCCATTGCAAATGTGTGTTTTTATACGCTGTGTCTTAATACTGTCAGCATAGTTGCGCTAAAGGGTATAGAAATGAACCAGCATTTTCTGGAGGTATAGTCAAATAACTTAGGAAGGAAAACACTCGATACACCCGAATTGTATTCGAACCCACCCTCACCCTCACCAGCAAACTTGACCCAGACACCGCTTTGGTGGTCGCATGGTCTGAGGCGCTACTCTTTCAGTAGACTAGACTACCTATGATGGGGAGATCGAGGTTCGAATCTTGGTTGGCTTTACTGAGGGTAGTTTTCCAAAAAGTTTTTCCACTCTCCTTACACGCAAATGCAGGTACACTGCATATAAATATAACCTTCCTAATCCCTAGTATGATTAATATATTGGCGTATAGCCCGAATGGGTTCTAAGATATGGTGCTAAAAAAATTTGACCAAATGAAGTCGATGCTTTAAATTGCTTACCCAAATTTGAGTGTCATTTTACTACCTAGTGTTATAATTTTATTATTATCACTATTATTATTGTTTTCACCCACACAGGGGAGCATATACGCTAATTAAACACGTTAACCACTGGTTAGTAAATGTATTGTCTGCAAGTTCTTGCATATCATCTTTCTAGAGTTAGTTGAAGCACTAATAATATGCAACGAATCCAAAACTAGGAGCCTTGCAAACATCACATATATATCCTCGGTGAGATTTGTTTTCATTTAATCAGGTTATTTTGTGTGAACCGCGTATAGATTCCCGTCAGCTTTATCCGCAGATACACACTATTGAGGTAGAGATGAGTAAGGTAGATTTTAGAGTTATATTATTATTATTATTATTATTATTACTATTATTAGCACCACGTCCTACTACCCGTTCGGTTTATACACACTTACGCTAATGTGTAATGGTAGGGTGATTGTGAGATGAAATAGAGGACCTACAGTTTAACGTGGGATCTGAACCACGGTGGAGGCCTGGCATTCCCCACATTCACAAGTAGTGATTAATACACGTCTTGTCAGAGGTGAAAGAAGGGTTTGGCAATCAGATAACTGTGTGCTGGGACCGAGGATTGAAACCCGGACCACCAACATAGAGGTCTGACACCTTACCCCTAAACCAGATTTTAGAGTAAATGTATCCACATTTGCATAGAGGGAGCATGTAAAGCCATTTAAGGGAGCCCAACACCCTCAGTACACCTAACCGGGATCCAAACGTTGATCTCCACTTTATCGACAGTCCAATATATTACTAGAGTAACACTTAGACCACGTGATCAATGAAGAGTGTTGTACACTTTAGTGTAGTGTAATTTTTTTAAATTTAAAAATAGTATTTCTTTTTCGATTCATTGTTCCCTATAAGCCACGGCACAGCGCATCCTCAGGTTGTGGATAGAAGATACGACCTTCATATATGAAGGCTAACTGCGATTATATTGAATAAGGAGTCACGGACAGGCGATAAGGATGGTCCTCCAGCTTAGGGGCTGGGCGTTAGTCAAAAATAATAATCAAGAAACACTCAAAAATTCATTGGTTGTTCCTGGAATAACATATTCTGCAGATAAAATAGTCCCCTGTGTTGGATCTCCAGGTGGGATGATAAGGTTGATACGTAAAATGCTGTAGCTTATATGGCCAAGGGAACTACAATCATATGGATGAATAAGTAGGTTTGGTTAGATATAGTCCTACAAGAGGTAGGTGGTCAGGATATTGTAAGGTAGAATCGGGTATTACTTTATTCTTATGAAGAAACGGACAACAATAGTTTAGGCACAAGCTTTCTAGTTCCTAGAAAGAGTATGTCGCAGAAGGAGATAAATTAACTAACAAAAGGATATCAAATATATCAGGGATATGGCCTAGTACGGTCATCTTCAATATTATTTGTCCTACAGAAGATGAAGATGACCTAGTAAAGGTTAGTTTGTATGAGGAGCTAGAACACCTGTATGGCCAGTTCACAGCCTATCACATGAAGATTGAATAGGTGACTTTAATGCAAAGATAGAGAAGGAAGAATTCTTTAGACCTACAATAGGTAACGAGATCTTGCATAGTGCCAATAACGATAATGGAATAAGGTTGAAAAATGTTGCCACATGAAAGAACCTTATTGTGAAAAGTACAAGTTTAAATCATAAGGATCTTAATTTAATATACTTTGACCTCCCCAGACGGGAATACACATAGTCAAAGAGATAACTTTCTATTAGGTAAAATACATCATACAAGCTTACTGGATGGCAGGTCATATAGGAGTGCAGATTTTTATCCAGAACACTAAAAAACGTTTGTCGGTAACAGTACCAGTTAAAATTATATGATGTAGAAGAACTGACAGATGGAGCATGTAGGAATATTTTATATCAAATTAAAATTTTAAATAGGTTTGCTGCCTCGAGTACTCACAGGATAGGTAGAAGAACGTACTTCAGAGGAACGGTGGGATATTATCAGGAATAATATTAGAAATTCACCTAAGATTAGTGCCTCTGTAAAAATAGTAGAAAGAGTCCATGGTTTGATAACGAATGTTTAAAATTAATAGAGTAAAGAATTAAATGAAAATTACACTGGTTAAAAAGACCTAGGGAATTGAGATTAATTGTATTTAGCTCATCAAGAAGGAAGGCCAGTTCCATGTTCAGAAACAAAAAGAGAGATTATTTTAAGTGTAAAGTTAGCGGGTTTGAACAAGATATCAAAAGAAGAAATCTCAGGGAATTTTATTTAGGTATTAATGGATGTATAAAAGTTATCAAGTTAGTGCCAATTTAGTGAAAGATTAGAATGGTAATATGATGGTAGATACAAGTGATTTTTTTTTGTAGATGGAACAACCAATTCAGGCATAATTTGAATGTTTATGAAGGATCCTAATTTGGCGAGGGCTTCTAAATACACACTTCTGAACCACAACTTCCAGAGTCAAGTATTAGTAAAGTCAAAAAGGCTATTAAGATGTTAAAGAAACATAAAGTTTCAAGTATAGATTCAATTAGAGCAAAGTTAATAAAGGGAGGCGGTGAAATGTTAGTAATAGAAATTCAATGGGAACCGTGATATAAGTTTATTACCATAAGAATAGAAATAAACCAGATTGTAATAACTATAGAGGTATCTCACTACTACCAACATGCTACAAAATGTTATCTAACATAATTGTAATGAGATTAACGCCAAATGCAGAGGAAATAATTTAACATAATCAATGTGGATTTCGACGAAATAGATCAACAATGGATTCTCTTTCTACTGCTAGGTATATATTAGGAAAAAAAGTGGGAATATAATATGACAGTACATTACTAGACATACATTATTAAAAGGTCTATGATTAGGATGAAAAAAATAGATTATGAAATTTTAGTTAAGTTTGAGATACCTGAAAATCTTGTCAGCTAGTTGAGTTATGTTTTACAGATACTCATGGCAGGGTACGGGTTGGATGTCACTCACATCACGTAACACCAACAAACATGCCCATCACTGTCACTGGATCGATTCACCAGTATTACTACACAGAAATAAGTTTGGTAGAAAAGTCTTAGATAAACCTACCGACTTTGTGGTCTAGTGTTCAGAGTCTCTGGCTACCGATCCAGAGGTACTAGGTTCAATACACGGCACGTCCAGAATATTTCTGTAAGGTAGTGTGTCTGTAACGAGATCAAACTAAGCCTCGTGAGGACAAGTGAGGAGCTACTTGAATAAAGAAGTATGATTTGTGGTCTAGAAAACTGAGATTAACAGCTGGATGGTTTGTTGTGCTAACAACATAACACCCTCTATCCGCAAATATTAGCACTGTCTTCACTAACGGTGGTGGCCGCTTGGTCGGTATACCTCACTTGTGGGCTCACACCATTGAGTTTAAAAAATAAAATAAAATAAAATAAAATATACAATTTTCGACAAATGGCGTTCAAAGTCAGTTATAAGTTTAGAGCAATCAATACCTTTCAATATTTTTTGTCATCACACTATTTTGTAATTGATCTTGTGTCATTCGATAGCTGATTGGCTGTTGATCAAATGCTCATAATATGTATCCCCTCACGTTCTCCCACATATTTTAGCTGTCATATAAAATTAATATAGACCTACGAATTTTGACAAAACTTTGTACATTTATTGTATTGGAAAATCTATTTAGGTGTAGCCTCGGTCGCGTAGTTAGCTAATGCTCTAGTTTCGTGTTGTGCCAGATTGCCGAGGACGGTGTGTTCGAGGTTCAAATATCACTCGGGTAAACTAGGGAGGGAGGGTTTCTGAATGGTTTTCCACTCTCCCTCCAAGAATATGTGGGTTCACTTCATATATATTCAACCTTCCCAATTCCTAGTCCATAGCGTAATTAATACTTAAGCGTATAACCCAAACGCGGACGCGGTGCCAAGTATAGGTTAATATTTAGGGGTAAGGCCAGCTCTGTGTTTTATATTCGAGAATATCAGAGGGGGTTGGAATTTAAAAAAAAAGGGCAAATCTACTCCGGGGGTAGAAGGGACGCATCCCCAAGAGTTCGACCACCACCACTTCATGAAATATAAACCTACAAATCAACGAATGACTTGCGTGTTCGCTCGACGTTGATACCGCCACTGGTGTCACCTTTTGTTGCGCACACACCTGGCCAATCAGAGCCCACCTGTTTCCCTCCCCACCGCGCGGCGTCATGTTGGCATGCCTGTGGTTATTTCCGCCCCGGTATCTCTCTCTAACACCCTCTCGCGCACCCTGGTGGCGCTGCAAGCTGCATTCAGAAATGCAAATGAGCCGTGTAACGGCCCTTTTACCTCCACTGTTTGACTTCTGGCTTGTCTGCATTCCCACCCCCGGCCCGCGCCATGACCCTTTCTCTCGATAAGCACCACGTACATCCCCTCAACCCTCCCACCACTCATACTCGTGTGTGTATATCACGGCAAGCTGCGTGCGTGCCTGCCAGCGTGTGTGTGTGTGTGTGTGTGTGTGTGGGAAAGTTGTGAAAACACGGGATATATTGTGGGTGGGTTGAATAGGTTCACTGATACGTACAGGTTAGTTGAAAAATAGAGGCTCCATAATTTATCGGGGTTAGAATCTTCCCGTGAGATAGATTTCATATAGTACAGCAAACATTCAATAAATTGTGAGCTTTAATAATTATTTTACTACCCGTTTCGGTGACTGCATGGTCTAACGCGCTACTCTTGCAGTAGACTAGACTGCTGATGACGGGGAGATCATGGTTCGAATCTCGGTCGGGTGTAATGAGGGTGGTTTTTCTAACATGGTTTTATATTCTTATACCAAGCAAATGGCGGAACACTTTCTATCAAATATAGCCTTCCACATCCCTAAAACCACTAGCGTAATTATGACATAAGCGTATGATTCGAATGGGTAGTGAGACGCAGTGCTAAAAAATAATTCTTTTTACCCATTTCGGTGGCCATACGGGCTAAAGTTTTGCTATTGCAATAGACTAGACCGCCGATTACGGGGATAACGGCTATTAAATCCCGGCCGGGTGTACAAAAGTGTTTTTTTTTCAAAATGATGCTACACTCTCCTTCCAAGCAAATGCGGGTGTACTTACAATAAATTCAACTTGCTCATCCTGAACCCATTAGTGTAGTTAGTATATAGGCGTAAAAACCGAACGGGTATTAAAGACGCGGTGCTGAATGAATTATTAAAATAAAAGATTAATTGTCTATCAAAATTATTATAGTTTCTTAAATAATGACGGGCACACGATACCCCTACAATTTTAACCTAAAAGACATTGAAACGAATATATGAAAAGTGTATTCATAGAAACCGTATATTTAATACTTACAATATGTGGAGGTAAATTTAATACAAATATTACACATCAATATTTTTTTTTGCGACGTTAAGAATTTTTTAAAATCAAGTATGTGATAAAAACCTAATGTTTATTGCAAAAATTAGCATGGTATTAAATATTATTGTGTGAAAAGAAATACGTTTTAGTTTTTATATTTATTATGTAAATAGCTAATCAGTTGAACTCACTCTTTTGTTTACTGATTGAATTAAGTCAATGTATTAAAGTCATTAGGAAAGTGCCTTTTTTTTAAAGATTCTCGGTCGAACCATCATCAAAGAAAATAATCTTAGATCCCAATATGTCTTATCTTTCATAGACCTTCAAATTCAAAATTCAAGAAGAAAAGTTAATTTAGCATCAAGACTGTTTCTATCATTTTAATGATAAGCGTAGGCCACTAAAAAAAATTTCAATATAATTCATATAAATCAATAGTTTTCAAATAACTGTTAGTTTACCTACATTTTTATCCTCCAAATTTAAAACGGATTTATTTAATAGGTAGGTCAAGTCTCGATAATTTAATCCAGAATTCTGATTAAATCAATAAAATTTGGAAAAATAAAGCAATTGTGTTATTTATTTATAGTGCTACCCGTTTGGATAGGAATAGTCCAACAGAAAATGTCTAACTCATTCAATGCTGACTATGTAACTATCGGCAAGACTCGCGCCAGTGGACTCATGAACAAAGGCTACAGTCTCGTATCATTTGATTTACCTTTTACGAGAAGGTCGGGGCTTGAATCTCGAAACAGGTATAACGAGGTAGGTTTTCTCTAAACGATTTTAGAATACATTTTGATATTTTACCAAAGCACTTAAAATTCTTGATGTTGGACAATAAATGGAATTAAAAAACACAAACGTTATAAAAAAATTAATGGAGTCAATTAAAATATATATTTTGAAACAATTGAATAATTTACAGTTAAAATCGTAAGACAAATTTGTCGTATATAGGTTTTTTATTATCACCGCGTCTTACTAGCTGTTCAGGTTGAACGCATGCATGATAATTACTCCAATGGGTTGGGATGAGGAAGGAAGCATTTAAGAGGTAACCTACTCACCATTTTGGGATAAACAACCCTCAGTAGACTCGACAGGGATTTGAACCTCGAACTCCACGTCATCAGCGGGACAGTATAACATGAGAGTGACAGCTAAGACCATCTGCCCATAGAAGTGGGCGTCAATAGTCAAAATTGGTAACTGTTCAAAACTTGATTTAAAATGTTCCCCCCTTTTTAATGCTTTGGGCGACAAATAGTGTTTACGATTTTAAATGTAAATTATTCTATTGTTTCAAAATAATTATATGTATTAATCAACTCTACTCATTTTTACTCTAACATTTGTTTTTAAGGTGACCTATGGTCTAGGGGTAAGGTGTCAAACTTCTGTGCTAGGGCTCGGGGCTCAATCCTCGGTTCCGGCACAGATTTATCTGATTACTAAACCTTCCTTCACCTCTGACAAGATGTGTATTAATCACAACTTGTGAATGTGTGGAGTGCCAGGCCTCCACCGTGGTTCGGATTCCACGTTAAACTGTTGCTCCTCCATTTCATCTCACAATAACACTACCATTTTACATTAGCGTAAGTATGTATAAGCCGAACGGGTAGTAAGACGTGGTGATAATAATAATAATAAATTTGTTTTTAAATTCCACTTATTGTCAACCATCAAGAATTTGTCTAAATTGTTTCCCATTCTCCCTCCACGCAGATACTAGTGCATTTCCTCTAAATTCTACCTTGGTAATTCCTACCCAATTAAAACAAATAAATAGTCCGGACAGATAGAATTACACAGAACAAGCAAACATTAAAAAAAAGGCAGGACATGTTTTTATTTCAATCTTAGGGATATAATAGGAAACTGGTTGCAAAGCTCATTTAGAAAGTAACCCGCATCGGTGGCGTAGTTGGCTAATGCGCTTGTCGTGTTAAGCTCTACTGCTGAGGACGGGGAGATCGAGGTTCGAATCTCGGTCGGGTGAACTGGGGGTGGTTTTTCCTAAATGGTTTTCCACTCTTCCTCCACGCAAATGCGGGTTCACTTCCCATAATTCAACCTTCCCAATTCACAATCCATTAGCGTAATTAGTACTTAAAGCGTATAACCCAAACGGGTAGTAAGACGCGGTGCTAAATATTATTATACTATTATTATTATTTTAGAAAGTATAAGCATATATCATTTTTGGGCAACCGCGATAAAAATTTATTTTATAATGATCATATTCACTTAATTACTGTAGGACATTATGAACTCGAAAGTTCATTGCTACCCTCACAAAAGTACCCACCTATCCCTATCTTGAGCTATCTATCCAGTTTCCCTCTCTTCTAGGTTCATTCTAATGTTATCCGCGTTTATTAGGTCTTCACATTGGGTTTACCAGTCAATTCTCCAAACACAGTTCTACATTTCTCCGTTCACACTGTGCGTTACAACCACCGTAATGTTCTAGATATGATTAGCATAAGAATGTCTGATGACGAGTACAGTCTATTATTATTATTATTATTATTTATTATATTATTATTATTTCGTGGGTATGTATATTATTGATTTAATGTGATATTTTCAGATCACATAACTTTACGCAAACATATATTGAAAACGTTTAAATAACTTTTGTAAATGTCAACCAAATTTCTTGCTATTTAAATCGGGCTACTAAGCTTCTGTGTCCTATAATTAGTCAACACCAGCAATGTGCGATAAGTTTTATAAGTTGTAGGAGCTGACACCACTGTTGCCAACGATCATATAAGTGTTGTAGCTAGATTAGTAACAGAAAATCACTAGATTGTCGCCAAGCGAAAAACTAAAAGTCGTCAGATTTATCTCCAAGCCAAAAGTGCTTACATTAATCTGAACTGAATATAAGATACATCAGTGGACTTAGGTGATCCCCGGATCCGGAACAATGTCATTGTGATTTGTGATTGGCAGATAGATTAGAGCTCTTCTGTAGGCCGAAGCGATGCATTATGCGTTCTTGCAGTACGGTAGCTCAAAAATCAAAATTCTACAGCATTGAAATTTAAAATTATGAACATGAACTTGACAGAAAATTAAGGAAAGTTGCCAGTATCCAGATTAGTCAATAGGTGCTAAAAATGAAAATTAGTCGTTTCAGACCCGTAAAAGTCGCTACATTGGCAACACTGTCTGACATGGCTAGCAGGAGTGGACTCAACTATAATACAAAAAATGGGTGTGTGTACTTATGTACGCGCGTGAGAAGTTATACTTCTTTGGCATCATTAAATAATTTTATTTCTTTATTTTGTGAATATTAAATAACCAATAATAAATATTTAACAATAATAATTTAGTAATATTTAGTATTAATTATGTTAAATAATAATATTTTAATTTATATCAATAAATAATACATACGGATAGTTAACCTCAATTATATTGGAGCACTTGAAAAAGTCTATAAGCACATTTTTTTTCGCTAATATTCACGAATAGTAAATAATATTAATCAAAATATTCAGTTTAAATCACTACTGAATATAAATTATTAGCACATATATAATTCGCACTTGTATGAAACTAAAACACGTGTTGTGAATGTAGAAACTAGAAACATGTGGATAATATTATATATATGAAAACAGTGATCAGAGGCGACGAGCGTACCAACATGCGCGACTAACAGAGGTTCTATTTATATTTTGTTGGTAGCTTTTTTTTTTCGAGACTTAATGAGCGGTTTAGCTTCAACCTGTTACTTTTGTGTTACAGTGATGCGCGCGCATCTTAAAATTTCACTCTCAACATTTTTTCATAACGCGCCTAAAGAAGTATAACTTCAAAAAAACTAGTAACTTGTTAGATTACGAATGTGCTCTTCTTTTCTTCTCGCAGGTTCAGGTCAAATCCAACTATGGCAATTCCTCCTGGAACTACTGTCAGACTCATCTAACGCCAACTGCATCACGTGGGAAGGAACTAACGGCGAGTTCAAGTTGACGGATCCGGATGAGGTGGCGCGAAGGTGGGGAGAGAGGAAATCCAAGCCCAACATGAACTACGATAAACTGAGCAGAGCACTCAGGTAAGTGTTTGCATCGTGGTGTGATTTCCTGTACTCTACCTTCAATAAATGGTTTGCTGCACTGCACAGACTTTCTCTTTCTTTTATCCCAAAATAAAGACATTAAATAATAACTAGTCAGATTTGTGAAAAGAAACAATAATGTAATATATTACCCACCTCGGTGGTGTAGTTAGCTAAGGTGCTAGTTTAGTGTTGAGCTAGACTGTCGAGGACGGGGATATAGAGGTTTGAATCTCGCCCGTGTTGTGAACTGGGGGTGATTTTCCCCTAAATGGTTCTACCTCCATGCAAATGAGGGTTCACTTCCACTTTATTCGACCTTAACAATTCCAATACCATTAGAGTAATCAGTACTTCAGCGTATAACCTGAACGGGTAGTAAGACGCGGTGCTAAGTAGTATTATTGTAATACACTGATGCAGGAACACTGCAAAAAAGAGCATAAATGCAATAAGAACGTTGAGAAAAGAGGAGAATCTCTCTCCACCAAATAGCATTTTAATCGATTTAATTTGATAAAGGGCTCCATAAAAATACATATTGGTTTGATTATAGCTAAGAAACAATTGGTTTTATAAAAATACATTACAAATTAAAATATTCTTATTTTTAATAATACTACAACTTTACAATTATAAGCTACCTCAATTAGTTGCGGAGATATGAACAAAATAGGACATTTCCGCCTCCCTAAAGTAACTTTAAAGTCATTCTCATAGTAAAACATTAATTTTGTTTGTAATGTTAGTCAATTCCAGATACAAAATTTAATAAAAAATCTTTTGAGTGTATTTCGAGATAAATTATAATTTTTCTTTTTGTTCTTCTGTAAGCTACCATTAATTTTAGGGTTGGATATATAGTTCCAAAATTTTATCAGGGTAGACTTATGAAAACCCTATGCATACAGTACCAAATTTTAGCCCTATTAGTAAAATGGTATCAACTCTAGGCCGAGATACAAACAGATAGACGGTATCACTAAAACAAGTTCTTAGGTTTCGGGCGGAAATGAAACTATCATATTCCCACTACAAACCCAGGTACACGGTCACACTATCATATTCCCCACTACAAACACAGGTACACGGTCACACTTTCATATTACCCACTACAAACACAAATACACGGTCACACTATCATATTCCCCGCTACAAACACAAATACACGGTCACACTATCATATTCCCCACTACAAACACAGATACACGGTCACACTATCATATTCCCCACTACAAAACACAGATACACGGTCACACTTTCATATTACCCACTACAAACACAGATACACGGTAACACTTTCATATTCCCCACTACAAAACACAGATACACGGTCACACTTTCATATTCCCCACTACAAACACAGGCGCACTATCGCACTATCATATTCCCCACTACAAACACAGGTACACTGTCACACTATTATATTCTCCACTACAAACACAAATACACGGTCACACTATCATATTCCCCACTACAAACACAAATACACGGTCACACTATCATATTCCCCACTACAAAACACAGATACACGGTCACACTATCATATTCCCCACTACAAAACGCAGATACACTGTCCCACTATCATATTCCCCACTACAAACACAAATACACGGTCACACTTTCATATTACCCACTACAAACACAGATACACGGTCACACTATCATATTCCCCACTACACACACAGATACACGGTCACACTATCATATTCCCCACAACAAAACACAGATACACGGTCACACTTTCATATTACCCACTACAAACACAGATACACGGTCACACTATCATATTCCCCACTACAAAACACAGATACACGGTCACACTTTCATATTACCCACTACAAACACAGATACACGGTAACACTTTCATATTCCCCACTACAAACACAGGCGCACTATCGCACTATCATATTCCCCACTACAAACACAGGTAAACTGTCACTATCATATTCCCCACTACAAACACAGGCGCACTATCGCACTATCATATTCCCCACTACAAACCCAGGTACACTGTCGCACTATCATATTCCCCACTACAAACACAGGTACACTGTCCCACTATCATATTCCCCACTACAAACACAGGTAAACTGTCACTATCATATTCCCCACTACAAACACAGGCGCACTATCGCACTATCATATTCCCCACTACAAACACAGGTACACTGTCCCACTATCATATTCCCCACTACAAACACAGGTACACTGTCGCACTATCATATTCCCCACTACAAACACAGATACACGGTCACACTTTCATATTACCCACTACAAAACACAGATACACTGTCGCACTATCATATTCCCCACTACAAACACAGGTACACTGTCGCACTATCATATTCCCCACTACAAACACAGATACACGGTCACACTTTCATATTACCCACTACAAAACACAGATACACTGTCGCACTATCATATTCCCCACTACAAACACAGGTACACTGTCCCACTATCATATTCTTCACTACAAACACAGGTAAACTGTCACTATCATATTCCCCACTACAAACACAGGCGCACTATCGCACTATCATATTCCCCACTACAAACACAGGTAAACTGTCACTATCATATTCCCCACTACAAACACAGGCGCACTATCGCACTATCATATTCCCACTACAAACACAGGTACACTGTCCCACTATCATATTCCCCACTACAAACACAGGTACACTGTCCCACTATCATATTCCCCACTACAAACACAGGTACACTGTCCCACTATCATATTCCCCACTACAAACCTTGTGTTATAATCATCACAACCCTCTAAATAAGGAAAGCAGGTAGGCTCCAGTGAGACGAGTGCAGTCTAAATGGCTCGCTGAACATGTTAGGGAAGTGGATGTTGGCGGCTTGTGAGGGCGGACGGACGGGTCGATAACCGGCGCGGCGGGCGGAATCTATTAGGGCAGCGGCCAGGAAAGGCGCTGTCTCCGGACTGCAAACCGCCACATGCAGGAAATACACATTTCCAAACACTTGAAGAGCACATACATTGTTTTATTTTATACGGGTTAGCACCAACTGAAAATGTTTTATTTATTTGCATGCTCTAGTGCCAGCACTGACTATCAGAAATATAAATGCCTACTACTAGCGATTCTAAGGCCAGCGTTGGCTTTCATAAACCCTTAAGCCTGCTATAAGCGACTTTAATATAGTCCAGGCACTGGATTTTCAGAAATAGTAGGGCCTATTATAAGTGACTCTAATGCTAACACTAGTTATATGATACAAGTGCCTGACATATATGTGACTTTTTGTTAAGACATAAATAAAAGAATTCTCGCTTTAATAATGTTATGAAAACACAACATAATATTTAACATGGATACACAACATTGTGATTTTGTAGTCAGAGTTCCTGGATACAGATCCAGAGGTCCTGGGTTCGATCTCGAGCACTTCCAGAATTTATCTGTTATGGAGTGTGTCTGGAATGGGGTCGAACTCAACCTCATGAGGACAAGTGAGGAACTACTTGAATAAAGAAGTAGCAGCTCCAATCTGTAAAACTAAGATTAATGGCCAAAGGGTTCGTTGTGCTGACCAGATGACACCCTCAATCCGCAAATGTTGGCCCTATCGTCATTAACAGTATGCGGCCGCTAGGTTGGTATAGCTCGATTACTAGCTCATGCTATGGAGTTTTAAACACCACTATCATTAAATGCTTATTTTTATTTAATTGTAATACCATTTAACTTTCTAAACAAATAATAAGTTATTTGAGTATCAAATACCTTCCCATATTATGTTATATAAGTCCGCGAATCGATGGCCCCGTGGGCTGAGTCGTCTCATCTGGTCTGATTTGCCGGTGATGGAGATATTGGAGGCTTACTTCCTGTCGGGTACACTAAGGTTTTTTCCTAAATGCTCTCGCACTATCCTACACGCAAATGTGGGGTTATTTCCTTTAAATATTACTTTTCTCAGCCCTATTTTATCAGTAAATATGTTATGATCTCCCAGAAGAGTATTAAGACGTAGATCAAATAAATATGCTAGTCCTACGAATGGACACAGGCTATCTAAAAGCTAAATCGAGATACTTGATTTACTTTCATATAAACTAACGTCAAGTCATGTGATCTTCACCTTCCACTTTAGACATTATCAATACCTATAAAACAACACTAATAGCACAGTAAAATGTTATCAATGGTTGGCCACACAAAATATATTTATGTTTTCTAAAATGTGTTTCAAATGTCCATTCGTAAGAAAATCAAGGTATATCTATCAGGCCATACCTGCACTGCAAAAAACTAGATATTTGTCCACACTCTAAATCCACAATGTATTTTGTTCGTAGTTCGTAATAGATCATCTCCACACCAACATGTTGTTCTGCTCACATAGCCTCTATCCGTAAGGACAGTAATCCATAGAAGTTAGATAATATTTTGCTTATGGACTATTGCTTCGGATGAATAAGGAAAATCAACCACAGATAGACGAACATCGATACCAGAATGTGAATGAACAGTCGCCATTTTTCAAATTTATCGTATTTTCCTGTATCTACCTTTAAAAGCATTTACCTACTCTATGGCATTGGGAGCTTGAAAGTCCATTGCCGCACTTACAAAAGTACGCCACCTATCCCCATCTTGAGCTAGTTTTCTCCAGTCTACCTCGTTACTCTGTATCTCTTTCAGGTTCATTCTAATTCTATTCTCCCATTTCCGTCTAGTATCCATAGTCTCTCCCATTGGGTTAGCCGGTCAAAATCCTGAACATGGTTCTAGATTCTTCCATTCTCACCGCATGAAAGCAATTCTAGAAAATTCAATTATATAAATCTATCGTTATTTTAAATAAAAAAATTTAGACAAAAAATTAAATTACGAAACTGTCAGTTGTGTTTTTTTGAATTTGCTGATATTGTTTTGTTTTGATGAGTTTGTTTGTACATACTATTATATTTTCTCATTAGAAAACATGATATCACGAGATTATGAATACGGCGTGTGTGTCTATGTGTTTAAAAACTCATGAGTGCTATAGATTTATTAAGGTATCTTAAGTATACGGAGTATGTAGAGGAAGCTTAGGGCGCGTTCTCCTCGTCTAACCTCTAAGAGTCAGTGCGGTCGAAGCAAGTACCGAGAAGCGTGTTCAGAAAGAGAAGCACGCTATGGTGCAATCAGCCAAGCTCGAGATTATTTCAAGCTGGCACTAGAGTGCGATACACTTGGAGTGTAAGAATAAGGCTGATTGGAGGGGCAAGGCATAAAGCAGATCAATATTTGCTTGTCACTTTCCACGATCATGGCCAAACGACTGGAACAAAAAGTAAATACAAGCTTGATTTATTTTTCCATTTGTGAAAGATCAAAAGTATTTGTTTGTTTTTTGTTTGGCAATCGGGGGGGGGGGGGGGGGGGGGGGCAGAATCTATTGTTATTATCTTTTCACAGTAAGTAAATCTTCTTTGATAGCTCTTAAAGTAAATAACAGTTAAATCCTAAGATATATTTTGTATATTATATATTCTGTTATTTTAAACACATTCTCAAAAATTGCTATTATTTTTTCAATTTTTTTTCAATAACTATTATTTAAACAAAATCAAAAACTACTGATTTTATAGCTAATTATCATACCAATTAAAGATTCAAACTCCTTCAAGACACAATCCTTACTAATCACATTTCCTTATTAAGTTGAGAGTAAGGGGGACGTGAGAATAAGAGAGTGTTTTTTCAGTTTTTATAGAAAAACATGATTTGGACCAAAATAAGTAAAATATTATGCAGTAGAAAGATAAAGTTTAATAATGTATTCACAAGGTTATATCAACAGTTTTTAAATATCTGTCATGAGTATAACGGTATTAGTAGACAAACTTTTTAAGTGAAGAGAAAAAGTTGTAATTAAATCCCAAGACAGCCTTGACAGATATTCACAATCTGCGGAGGTATCGCATGTGTAAACTACCCTTTAAGTCATTTTACCGGAAAAATTAGATGTGCCATTTTGTTTTTACTGATAAACAGTCTCTAGATACGAATTTAAATCAACATCTTTAGAGAAGATTTCAATAAAATAGCTTTATATCAAAAATGTTTTCGCCCTTAAGTATACTACTTCTATTTTTAAGAAAATAATCCTTCTGGGGATCCTTATCAAACCTTAGGTACCGAGTTTTAGCCCTATCAACAAAATAGTTTCAACTTTACAAACACAGACGGCATCGCAAAAAAAAAAAAAAAAACTTTTTCGGCATCTCAAATTCAATTTTTGGTGATCACAATATTTGACTTTCTCTTTCTCGAGGGATGATGAGAAAGTAAAAACAGATTAATTTTTATTAGGGTCAAAACAGAAACCAGTAAGATAACTGAGGATTGTTTTCCTAGTTTTGAAGCTTCAGAACTGTGATGTCCATAAGAAATTCAACATTGTGCGGATGTTTCACTTCAAGTCAGCGCTACTCTAAATAATACATTTCTTCTTTCTCCTTTAAAAGCCTCTGTCTGGTCTGTTCCATTCCAGGGGCTGTCCTTCCATCTTTGCCTCGATCTTCTAGGTCTTCTCTTCCCTGGAGGTCTTTCGTCTCTTAATATGTTGACACCCGCCTCGGTGGCGTAGTTGGCTAACGCGCTTGTCGTGTTGAGCTGCTCGACTGATGAGGACGGGGAGATCGAAGTTCGAATCTCGGTCGGGTGAACTGGGGGTGGTTTTTCCTAAATGGTTTTCCACGCAAATGTGGGTTCACTTCCTCTAATTCAACCTTCCTAATTCCTAATCCATTAGCGTAATTAATACTTAAAGCTATAACCCGAACGGGTAGTAAGACACGGTGCTAAAAAAATGACAATTTTTGTCAGCAAACGCCCCGAGAGTTCTTAGCAAATGTAATCATTAAATTATGACGGAAATGATTATTTGCATCAATAGTAGTGATACTAGTATATTTCCGTGCTGTATGACAGCATTTGTTTGTTGTTATTGTTAGTTTTAAGGCGAGGCAGTGTGCAGCACAAACAAGGCTCGCCACAAGCAATTAGTGATGCAGCGCGAGTCTGTCTAGACTATTAGTACACAGAGGAAGTGAAGGTAGCCGAGCTCCGAGGCATGTTAGACCCCGTTGATTGGCGCCTCAGTAGATTGTCTATTAGCACTGATGAACACCCCTTCCTCTTTTTCTCACCACCCTCTTGCTGATCTAATTCACGGCACAATCGGTATTACCTACCAATCAGCACACAAAACACAATGGGTCGCGAGACAATAGTTTGTGCCAGAAAGGCAAGCAGGGTTAACACTGTTTGTGAGGAGTTTGGGTTATATAAAGATATAGTTAAAACTATTATTTCTGTGAGCAGTATATTTTGCTCCCTCCCTCCAAAAAAAGGTTAGTTACATCATCTTATGTCATGTTTGTTTCATTGCTACAGAGTGCTCTTTGGATTTCAAATTGAAATATCTCCTATAATTTCTTCTTAGATTTGAAGTTGATATTTGTCCTTTGTGATAAAGCTAGACAGTAAACAAGTGAATATTATTTTAACTATATTCATATAGATTAACCGTTGTTCACGTGTTTTACGATGTCAATTTCATTATACTTGTAGATGCCAACATTAGAAATACATATATAAGCCCACCCTAGGTCAGGGGCTTCCAAACTGCATCGCAATGCCCTGGGGAGTCCCCGATCTTGATCCGGGGCGTCTCATCTACAAGGAAAAACTAAAACTTACAATATATAGGGAAATTCAACATGCGTATTTTCAAAACTGGGACTTATATGTACTGTATATATTTTAAATAATGGAATAATTCATACAAGAAAACAGATACATTTTTTCTTGTATGAATTTGTTGATATTTGTATGAAGAGTCACATAACAAGTCCAATGTGTTTGTTCTCCCAAAACAGGTTTCATCTAAGAATGTTTCTTTTTTAAAGGTTTGTGAGAAAGTGAAAGTGAAATCATAAAATCATGCGATGTTTCACCATATGAGCAAACTCTACACATGAGATCATGTACAGTATAAAAAAAAATCTTCTCTAATTCATAGTTCAGAAGCCAGGGTATTTGACCACTACACACGAGATTGGTGTAATATAGTAGAGTGCTATCAATATCGACAAAAAAAAAGTATAATTTTTAAACATTTATTCTTACCAGAATCTGACCATATCTTTGCTGGCCAGTGGCAAGTACTTTTTTACCCACTGAGTCTTAGTACCCGTTTGGGCTATAGGCATACATTATTTAAGCTAATGGATTAAGGATGAGGAAGGTAGAATTTCAGAGGAAATATACCCGCATTTACGTGGAGGGATAAAGAGAAACAATTTATGGAAAAAAAAACCACCCTCAGTACATCCGACTGGGATTCAAATCCCTATCTCCCCGTCACCGCCAATCCAATGACGCTCTAGACCATGTGACCATCGATGGGAGTTGCAGCTACCTTGTTTTTAAATTACATTTCGAACTATTTTGCTCTTGGACTTAGTTCTTGTTATATTTGTGACCATCACAAAATGTGACATTGACATTTCTGATATCTGACCACTCCTAAACAGGAACAACAATCAAGGAAAAAAAAAAAAAAAAAAAAAAATTAGCTCCCGAGCAAGTAGGTAGTGTACCCACCCCCGGGTCCCATGTAATTTCCATCACGTGAAAAAAATAAAATCGTGTATTTCGTTTGCTTGATTGTGTTTCCCCATCCTAGCATCATCATTAGAAACACCCCACCCCTTCCCCACCCTGGTGCTATCTCAGCCCTACATCGCTCTGGAGTGGGTGTCGGTGACGAAATCGCTGAAAACTCCCCTTGTCAATTGATTTGTGCTATTTAGCTCTTGATTTGACATCATTCCCCCTTCCTCTCATTCTCTATCTTTTTTTTTTTCCTCCTCCCCATCTGTGGGTCTACGCCGCATACTTCACAGACGAACACAAACAAAAATCGATTATTGTATGCCCTACGGAGGAAGAAGGAGAGGGAGGGAGAGAAAAATATAGCTAATGGAATTTCAATGCGTATTGATTCGAAAGCTATCAACGATATCAAACGACGGATACTGTTTTCAAAATTTGATAATGAGTGAGAGAAGAAAAAAAAAGTTATTTTCCTATAGTAATGGAATGTACGCTTTGGTTTTCCGCGCAATGACGAACAACAACGGATGTTGCATTTATCACATGCACATATTTTCGACACATCACATATTGGTTTGAACAATTTTTTATTTAAAAAAAACACGAAAATTAATGGTTATTTTGCTTTCGCTACTGGAATTTAATTACCTTGTTTTTATTACATTACGGGAGATAGTGACACTCCCATTAATTACATGACGTCAAATCATAGCGATATCTAGAAATTCAAACTAAAGGCGTTATCTGGCTATTTATATATACAACTCACATGTTATTGTTATTTAATAATATATTATGGTATTATCAATCATTTTACTTTTCTAAGAAACTTGTAATACAGTTTGGAGTCATCACTTTGATACTGAGGGCTAGGGTTAATCTCTGCTTAACTAAAATGGGTTTCTGTTCCATAAAGTAGTAATTTCTTCCTCACTCCATATTGAAGCTTGCCAATTTCCGTAAAAAAAATGCCTCCTCTTGTTCAATAAGATTAGATAGTTTAAGTGATTTATTGGCTAAAGGCCGATTCACACAGAACGCTAAGTTATGCTTTGATAAGCCGCGCTATGTTTTTTTCCGATTGGTGGCCGGGCAATTTTTCCATTTCCCATCTTGAGCTATCTTACGTTGCGCATGCGCATAACGCAACTTGGGCTCCATCTTGATCATACGGAGTGCCGGTTTGTTGAAAATAACTAAAGAAGTGTGTATTTAAGTAATATTTAATTTAGGTTTTATATTTAATAAATGTTTTTATATTAAAATGGAAGCGTTAATTGAACAAGTCAAACCACCACATCCTAAATCTTCTTCACATTTCAAAACAGCTGCCAACAGCAGCATCTTCTCTTCCTCAGTACTATAACCTAAACTCAAACAAGACAAAACCAAATTGACAAAGTCTTACCAGAGGTCAGTGCAGCTTAGCTTAGCTTAGCAATATGTGTGTATCGGCCTTAATACCCCAATAATGACAGAAGTATTTGAAGAGGAGTTGGGAATGCTTGCTATTAAATTATATAATTATGTATAAAATATGTGTAGCATCAAACAGTATTCGTGTCACAGAAATCTGCACATACGCAGTGAGCTATGTTTAATAAAAAGCACATAAATAAAAGCCTAATATAAATGTATCTCAAATTGACGTAATAAGTAGAATTTAAAGCTATGTTTACATTACTAAGACAATATACTACAGGTATTTAATGAAAATTAGTATTGAAATTTAATTTATCTATTTATATTATATATTAAATCAACATATTTTAAAATTACCACTGTACATTGGAGTCGAACCCAGTTTCCTAGGTTTGACATTCATATCCAAAGGTATTGGGTTTGATTGCCGTTTTCAGGAGTCATTTACCGACTATTTAATATATAGATTATGAAATGTACTCCTGTGAACAAATGACAAATATTATCCCAACCAATTATAAGTATTTTAGTTATGTATCGTGATTTAATATCTACTATCCAAGGCATAAGTATGTTTTGCTTATTTAATTTTATTTTCACACTTACTATGGCAAATATGAAATCAAATACTTTGTGTGACAGCTGCGGTATGAATGTTCTTATCTTTCCTCCGACAGCAGTAACAACCCGGATACACAACTGATGGCATGAGGGTGCAATAATTGATTACCTGTGACCAATTGTTTTTATCGCAGGTACTACTACGATAAGAACATTATGACCAAGGTCCACGGTAAGAGGTATGCCTACAAGTTCGACTTCCAAGGTCTAGCCGCGGCAACTCAACCGGCCACAGCTGATCCAGCGGCCTACAAGTACCAGTCCGACCTCTTCATGTCCAGTTATCATCACTCCACCAAACTCAACTTCATGAGTCCACACGCTGGCATTCCTTCCTCTTCAGGTCAGTCCAAATATACGACATTATATTACAAGTTATCATCCCTCCACTTCATGAGCCTTCACCCAGTATTCCTTCCTCTTCAGGTCAGTCCAAATATACGACATTATATTACAAGTTATTATCCCTCCACTTCATGAGCCTTCACCCCAGTATTCCTTCCTCTTCAGGTCAGTATGTTCACAAATTAAAAAAAAAAATACCAGCCAAGTTTTCAAATTTCTTCTATTAAAACTAAACACACAATTGAAATATATTAGTTGGTAAAATCGTCACTTATTATAATACTAAAAGAGTTTGACGTAAACGTTTTTAAATAGAGTCATTTCAGCATTCCATACAAATTAAGTTAACTAAGAACCCAACACCCATTGCAACATAGTCGATCATAGCTCCAGTACTTGAACTATTTATGTACAGAACGAAGTGATATATATGAATAGCTCATTATATTAAGTAGCTTAGCCTGGTATCCACTCATGAACCCTTTACATATCTACGTGGCCTCACAAATATCTCTGTCACGGAGAAGGCTAGTGTATACCATGATGTCCTTGCGAATAGACATTTGGAGCACCTTTTAAAAAGTACAAACAAATTATATGCTGTCAACATCGATAATATTGTCAATATATTTTGTGTTACTATATAGGTATTTGATAGTATCTAACAAAAGTGATAACTGCATACCATATGAATTAACGTATGCATACTTGAAATTAGCTCTAGTAACTTTTATTACTGTCAGATACGTCAATTTGTATGACAATTAGGGTATAGCTAAACTCTCGTTGTGCCGCCTCTTAGCATAATCATTTGTATGACAATTAGGGTATAGATAAACTCTCGTTGTGCCGCCTCTTAGCATAATAATTTGTATGACAATTAGGGTATTGATAAACTCTCGTTGTGCCGCCTCTTAGCATAATCATTTGTATGACAATTAGGGTATAGCTAAACTCTCGTTGTGCCGCCTCTTAGCATAATAATTTGTATGACAATTAGGGTATAGCTAGACTCTCGTTGTGCCGCCTCTTAGCATAATCATTTGTATGACAATTAGGGTATAGCTAAACTCTCGTTGTGCCGCCTCTTAGCATAATCATTTGTATGACAATTAGGGTATAGATAAACTCTCGTTGTGCCGCCTCTTAGCATAATAATTTGTATGACAATTAGGGTATAGCTAGACTCTCGTTGTGCCGCCTCTTAGCATAATCATTTGTATGACAATTAGGGTATAGATAAACTCTCGTTGTGCCGCCTCTTAGCATAATCATTTGTATGACAATTAGGGTATAGCTAGACTCTCGTTGTGCCGCCTCTTAGCATAATCATTTGTATGACAATTAGGGTATAGATAAACTCTCGTTGTGCCCCTCTTAGCATAATCATTTGTATGACAATTAGGGTATAGATAACTCTCGTTGTGCCGCCTCTTAGCATAATCATTTGTATGACAATTAGGGTATAGCTAGACTCTCGTTGTGCCGCCTTCATTAGCATAATCATTCTTTAATTTTCCTCAATCTGTTTATCTAATTGACTGCATTTTTTCTCCATTCTTATGTATGTTTCAGTGCATATTTTTTCCTTGTCTTTATCGTTTGTTTTGTGACTTACCTGAAGCCACATTTAGTATCCACCACTGCATTTAGGCTTTGGTTTGGCTAGTGAGGGCAAACAATTTTACAAGGCTCGCTGAATATTAACCTAAAATATAAACATCCACCTATAAAATCTACCTTTTTTTTTGCAGTCGATTTCAATTTTACAATAGCCAATCCCAGCTATGAATTTACTACATGTTAAAGGTAATGAGAGACAAGTAACCAAAAGTAATCGTTATTAATTTCTAGTTTAGGTATTTAAAGGTAGTTTTCACACAAATTTTTAAATAAGATGTGTTAGTTGGTTTATAAATTCTAAATAAAAAAAATCACATTTATAATGAAAAAGATGTTAAGTTGGAGTCTAAGCTATTTGTTTGTTTGTGAAGAGATTAAATCGTAAATTGTATTACATATAATAATTGTATAGTATTACATATTGTATTATTTATAAATACTTCTAATATTATTTATATTATAAAATAAAACAGTCAGTTAATACAATACTAGAGATGTAATATAAACTGTTATTGTACACGTAGATAACTGACGTAAATGTAAGCCTGAATGCATACACATATATTCAATTTATTTTGCATCACCATTTTACAATAAAGGAATTAAAAACTTTGATAGAGAATTATCAGTCCCGATTGACCAGGCCAGAGATCAGAAGCCAACTCTTTAAAGCTGAGCTAAACTCTGCCTGTTATATACATGTCCAAATTATCTCGATTTGTTAACTAGTTTACTTACTAAGCATATTGCCAAAACACGAGAAAATTGGTTATAGTGGTCGAAAATAAAGATAGGGAACACATATTCGATTGCAAGAAGATATTTACTTGTATTATACGGGATCCCCCTTCTAGAAAGTTGTGTATGTAAAATTAAGCGTGATATCCTTGAGTGAAATTAATTTAAAAGTCCTATGTTTTTATGTATGTTTAAAATGTGAATGGTAGTAGACTAATAGAAAAAAATGTGTTTCTAACATCACAATAATAATTTAAGACTTAAATACAAAATAATCCATGTCACCTTAGCTTCGCGCAGAGCTCAACATGTGTAACCTTATAAATCGGTAGACATATGAACTACATATCAGTCTCGTATAGTATAGTTTGCTGGGAAGGTGAAATTAGGGGTTCGAATCCCATCCAGGTGTACTGTTTTATTCTTAAATATTTTCCTAATTTTCCTTTCAATGCAGGTACACATCTTATCTAAATTCTGCCTTCCTCTATACTACCCCTCTCCCGTAATTAAAATGTGGAGAAAGAGCCCGTCTGGCTAGAGTTCAATGTTCATAGGAAGGGCCTTATCTGACAGCTAGAAAAGTGTTTTATTTCTTAGCACCGCCATTTATTACCCGTTGGGGTTATGCACTTATTTACTAATCCATCCAATACTGTTTCCCGCCTGTGTCCTGGGAAAGTTTATTATTCAAGCCACTGTCTTGCTAGGCCTGCCGTATCATATGCCTTATAAATTATAATCTGCCTTAAGACTAGCACAGGCACAACATACAGTTCCCGGGCGTTAAGTTATCAATGTGAAAAAATAAATCCATATTTTCATCAATGTTAAATTTTCGGCCATGCCGGGAATCGAAACCGTGACCCTTAGCTAAGTAGGCAGACACGCTACCGACTAAGCTAAGATGTCGGACACGCTTATTTACTAATAATGCTAATGGGTTTAAGGATTAGGAAGGTTAGGTTAGAGGAAGTGTACCCATATTTGCGTGGAGGGAGAGCGAAAATTATTTTGGAAAACCATACTTGTCACACCCACCCAAGATTCGAACATAGCTCTACCTGTTATCGGTAGTCTAGTCAACTGTGAGAGTAGCGCGTTAGACCACGTGGCCACCAAAGTGTGTCTAAGAAATGTAATAGATATTATTTCCCGTGTTCATACGTCAAGTCATGTTATCTGAAATGGTAACTTTTGATTTATATATTATTAGTATAAAATAAAATAGTAGAATTTCATACATTTTGGGCGCTAGAACATATGTTTGTATTTTTTTTAAAGTCCCTTCGTATGAAAATTGGTCTGAAGAAATTTAATGTTGGATGTTTAGCTAATCTAGCCAAATCACATCTCGAGCAATTCGATACAGCTCACAGCATTATATATATATTCGAAGCTAAACCTTCTAACACTCGAGTTCTCGAGAAAACATCGCTTCAAGAAAAGAAGACTTCGTGATACGGCTCCCCAACCTCAAACGACCTTCTGCTTCTTATCTTGCGAAACACTCTTTAGCATATTTTCTTTTTTTATACCTATCTCTTTATAATCTCTCTCTCTTTCTAACCCTCATGCTAGAGTATATTTCTCTCCTTCTCGAATGTTATGTGTCTGAGCGTCTTTCGAACACACACACAACGAGGAGAGCTGAGTTGAAACCGTATCGCCCCCCCCCCCCCCCGGTACCGCGGTGCAGAACGAGGGTGTTTTGAGGGAGGGGGGTAAGAGGAGAGGTTTTCTAAACAGGCAGGAAATTGTCTCTTGGATGGTATCATGGCAAGACTGTGTTGCGATATTCGAAACATGGAAGCAGTACTTCTTTCACATCTTTTTTTTTTTTTAAACACGATAGAGGATTTTAAGCAGGGTTCTTTCCTATTTTCATGAACACTTTTATGAATTTTGTTGTTTATTTTTAAGTATAAAATATCACTTTAATACTGTAGGTCTATACATATAAAAATATACTGAATCTTTTCAAAGTATCTTACTACCCGTCCGGACTATTAATATTTAACTATGCTACTGCTAGAAGCGATGAGTAAGGTAGCATTTTAGAGTGATTTTATTAGCATTTGCTTATAAAGAGAGTGGGGGAAATTTTTTTAAATAAAAAACACCCTCAACAAACACGGCCGGGATTCGAGCCCTTACCTCCGCAACACTGGCCTAAAGACTAAATAGTACGCGTGCCCAATGATGTAAGCTTTTGTATGTCCATTTAATATTATAGAACAAACATAGTAATCAAAATAAATTAAAATGTTTATTTTTATGATGAGAAATTAAGTATTTCCGATCCACCTCTATGTTTAATGATACACCACTACAAAGTATTATATTTAATTGTTCTATTAATTAATGTTAAAGTGTGTCACAAAGATTAACCAAACTGTCCTCAACCAATTAAGGTATGATCCGCTGTACTTTCCATCCTAGAAATCTAACTGTCCGTTCACGACGCCATGTTTTGCCCCGTAAACAAGTACGAAATCAATCCCAAACAAGAGATAGGCAGTGAAGGAGTGATTTATATCATCATATATTCTCCGGCAAGCTTTTGTTTATCGTCCTAATCTTGTGTATGACCAATAGTTTTACAAAGAGTTATTGGAGTACATACACGCACTTCTTTCCCTTGGAATTGAAAGACCTAAACAGAATATCAGTATCTTCGCTGTGATAAATATCTTTAACAAAACTACCCCTTCATCCTCCCACTCCCCCCTCAAAAAAAATCCCAACACAATAGCCCAGAGAGGCGTATCGGAGCGAAACTTAATGGGTGTACGCGTTTACACAATACTAAGATATAAATCCAAACAATTGCACTTTTAGTGTTGTTATCGTCATTTCTACGCGGAGGCTGGAAGCTTTGTATAGGACCCGACGAGTTTAGTTGCTGGAAAATACGAGGAGCATTCCCAGAGACCATATTTCGAAGGGGGATGGCAAAACAATGGGGCCCTGCGGCCGCTATTCCATTAAACGTGACCACATAACTCAGCCTTAGTGGTGCACTCTGGTGGTGTTATGGTTGTCAAACAAGAGGGCACTGTGTTGTGAATTGACGGCGAGAGTTCGAGAGTGGCCGGTTTTACAGTTCTCGAATGTCCCAACGTGAACTAGCTTTAGAAAGTCGTAACTCAGCTCATAAAGTCATTGGTAGAACTGCGACGATACGCGGCCACAAATTGCCTCAGCTATGGAGCAAATGTTAGCTTTTTTATTTGTTTGTTTGTTTGGCTACTTTTTAAAATTACTTTCGTTTGAGACAGTAGATGTTTGGGTGCAATTTAAATAATGAGTTACGAAGTATCACTATTTTCCTACGATAAAATTACCTGGATCTTCAAGTTTAGCAGAAAGCATTTCCATTTTTTTCAAGCAAATTAGATTGAAGAAGAGTAATAAAATTTCATTCTTTATCAAACTTGCTAGTGTGAAGTCATGTAACTTATGTTTAAAATCGGTTAGTTTAAGATTGATAGTGGGTCCGGGGTTCAATCCTCGGTCCCGCACAGATTTATCTGATTGCCAAACCCTTCCTTCACCTCTGACAAGACGTGTATTAATCAAACTTGTGAATGTGTGGAATGTCAAACCTCCACCATGGTTCGGATTCCACGTTAAACTGTAGGCCTCCATTTCATCTTACACTCACCCTACCATTACACGTTAGCATAAGTGCGTATAACCCGAACGGATAGTAAGACACGGTGTTAAGAATAATAGACAGGATTAAAAAGAACAATTTTTGCATAACCAAGCAAATTTGAATGTTTTAAAAATTATGAGCATTCAATTATTATAGTTGATATGTGTTTTACTGATAAGCTTCTTCTTTGGTCATCTTTATTCCTCCACATAAATTCAGGTATGTCGCATTTAAATTCTACCTCCACCCCAACACTAATAATACAATTAAAATGCGTACAGCCTGAATGGATGGCATTATCATAATATTATTATAATCTATATTCCATTTAACATAAGTGTTCATCTTAGTCGTATAGCCATCCAACATACTGTATGTCGGCTATAGCTGGCTTTTTTCATGGCCTATAGGCTCCTACAAATCATACGAAATATTTTGGTTTATTTAAGAACCAACCCACTTAGGTGATAGTTATAACGCACTACTTTTGTAGTAGGCTGGACTGCCGATGACGGGGAGATGGAGGTTAGAATCTAGGTCGGGTGTACTAAGGGTGGATTTTCCCAAACGGTTTTTCCCTTTTCCCTCGTCGCAAATACGGATACATTTACTATTAATTTAACCTTAATATTCTCTAAAACCATTAGCGTAATTAGTACATTAAGCGTATAACCCGAACGGGTAGTAAGACGCGGTGATAAAGAAAAGAATAAATAAAATTAAGAACTTCAAACCTACGTTTCATACCACATTGCTGGTGACCTGGTGGTCTAGGGTTAAGGTGTCGGACTTCTATGCTGGGGTCCGGGGTTCAATCCTCGGTCACGGCACGGATTTATCTTATTTCCAAACCCTTCCTTCACCTCTGACAAGACATCTTGTGAATGTGTGGAATGCCAGGCCGCCACCGTGGTTCGGATTCCACGTTAAACTGTAGGTCCTCTATTTCATCTCACAATCACCCTACCATTACACATTAGTGTAAGTGCGTACAACCCGAACGGGTAGTAAGACGCGTTGCTAATAATAATAATAATAATAATAACATACCACATTGTTAAAAGTATTAGTGAGATTATATGACGTACAGTTCCTGTTGTGATGTAGGTTTATAACTGGTTGTGTCATATGTTTAGGACATTTGTTTCATTATTTTATTTTGTAAGCTTATCGTCCCTCATATTATCCTTTATATTTTATCTAATTTGAATGTGAATTCTTTATAACCAGCTAGGCCTACATTCTGAATTCATCACGAATTTGTGGCATGCCAATCCGAAATTAAAATAAAAGGAATTGAGAATAACATTTTTTTCTTTCCTTTAAGGCTCAAAGAATATTTATTCGTTTCAAGATGCATTAGTTTGGCAAATGTTTGCTAAATACATTATAAGAAAGGAACACACTTTGTTTGGTGACATGTAAAGGGTGGCAGAGTTTTGGTATTGACAGAAAGGTCTTCAAAACATCAAAAAAATGTCCTTTCCGTTTCTACAAGCGTAAGGGTGTCTTCTATTATGAATGGCAAAGAAGTTGAAGAGTAGGGAGGGTGTCAAAGTGTATTTGAAGGGATGTTACCCCTTACAATGAGCTTTGAGTTCACGTACACAAGTTAGTGATCGATAATTTTGAAATCGATGGAGGGAATAGATTGAGAAATGGGTTGGACTGGGGGGGACGGGGATATTAGGGTCATCAAAAGGTCACTAGCCACCCTCTTTTGTGCTGGGTCAACAGACAGGTCAGATAAAAAAAACGCAACATTAAGGGAGGAAAAACATTTTTTTTTTTGTTCAATTTATATCTAGGGATTACGTTTTAAATTTCTATCAAATTCAAGTTGTTTTTATTTTAACCACTTTACTGATATGAAAAAATATTAAATTGTAAGTATTATATACAGTTAATTCTGTGTTATAGTTTATGATGCACACACACACAACATATATTAAGACCAAATAAATAAAATATTATCAACTATATGTAATTTTAATTGGGCACAAAGTAACATAAAACTCACAAAAAAATAATGTTAAAGCTATAATATTATATAGAATCATATATAATATTTATCCATCGTAACATAATATTATAGATGAGTCGAATTAGATATTTCTCTAAACCAAATCTTAATTTTTTTCTTTCGAATCTCGAACCCGAATTAGAATCCTCTAATCATAAAAAAAAAATGTTCAATTTTAGTTGAAGTGATAATATTTCAAATTTATATATATTTTTTAAAGTTATTTTAGGCTTAATACTACTGACAAATAATATTTTATTTGTCATGTACACTACGTCATAAAAAAAAGAGAATACTTTTGATGTAATTTAATTATATTAATAGTGTATTCGAAATACTTTATTGAGATTTTTACGAATCTTTAATTTCTCGAATGTCTTGAGATTCCATGGTTTCCAAGAATCAAGTATTCAAGCGTATAATCTCTGATACATATAACCGTAGGTAAAAATATTATATAGACATAAAACAATTCTTTGGTGAATTTGTTATATTAATTGATGGCCCAAATATGAGATTATTTTATATACTGATAACACTTTATTTATTTTATCATAATTTAATGCCCAAATGTTTTCCTTCAACTACCAGAACATTGGAGGGATATTCTTACTAAAGCTTGGAGAAAATATCAAGAACTAAGACCATACAAAATTAGTATCAAATCTTGTCTCAATATTGCAGAGTAGATGTAATTATTTGATGGTAGTTCTCAAAATTAGGAAAAACCTTAAAAAAGTGAGTTCAAACAAAAAGTAACTACTGCTGTCAACTATTTTAAAGGACTATTCTGTGATTAATAAAATTACCATATAGGTTTTGTAACAACTTTTCAAAACAAACTTTGACTCGTCAATTATAATTTATATAATTTAACCGTACCAAGCGGTATGTGCCAGAAAATAAAGCCAACTTTGGACAGAACTAATATTAGACTTGACTAAGAATTATATATATATTTTTTCCCCGTCTCTTTTTTTTTAATATAAAATAAAGTTTGAGAGAAGTAACTTTCTGATTGATTCTCTCCGCAAATGACAGCAGGAAACTTGAAACTCCAACTTGAGGAATTAACTCAATTCTCGGTCTCGGAACTTGATTATTCTCCGGTCGGGGAAGGGATTGTGGCTGGGCAAGGGAGAAGCGGGGTATTAAGAGGGTTGGCAGGAGCTACGAACATCACGCTAAGAGGGTGAGGCGTCCCGACGCGGCAGACAGACTTCGTTTCCGGTTGTATTTTGGAATTTAAAATAAAGTTTGATTCAGGTTTTTTTTTCCTATTTCTTATGACTTTTAAAATATGACTGAACTGCTGTACATTCGATTTAAAACGAGTATAATCTAAATATAAATTATAATTTGTTAAAATTACATTAAGATACAAAAATATATAATTTTACTTTGTAAAATATTTTTTAATATATTATATATATATTTTGCCATAGTAGCATTAATTAAGGAGATTCTGTATTATTTTACCACCACATAGGCCTAGATATTATAGTATTTATGCATTTAATTAGTTAATTAATGATTACAAAGTAAACTATGTCTGTCTATTATACATACAAATATCTTATGTAGCCATCGTGACTTAATGTATTTTGTATCCGTGCTATTTGGAATGCATATTAAAATCCACAAACCTTAACAAATCATACAACAATCATAACAAAGTCACATTTACAGAAAAATATAATTTTAATGTGAACCATTCTATTCATAATTATAATTTAACCCACATTTGTGGTCGTAAGTTTTAAGGCGTTGATCTAGCAATATATTTGAATGCCGAATTTGGGTGATTTTCAAAACTGCTGTTTTACCGTCACTTTTTGAAACTAATACACATGCATTTCCTCTAAAGATTTCTTCCTCCTCACTACCATTTAAATTAAGCCATTAATAAACTTTGATATTAAACTTTTTTTTTACTATGATGTACAGTACACTCCGTTTACCCTGAAAGATATCAGCCTAACCTTGACTAGATAAATATGGACCTATCTTATAGTCTACAATTGGAGTCAGAAACCTATTCAGCCAATCGACTTGTAAGCATCTTTAGGGTGAGCTGGTGGTCTAGGGGTAAGGTGTCGGAATTCTGTCCTGGGGTCCGGAGTTCAATCCCCGGTCCCGGCACAGATTTATCTGATTACCAAACTCTTCCTTCACCTCTGACAAGACGTGTATTAATCACAACTTGTGAATGTGGGGAATGCCAGGCCTCCACCATGGTTCGGATTCCACATTAAACTGTAGGTCCTCCATTTCATCTCACAATCACCCTACCATTACACATTAGCGTAAGTGCGTACAACCCGAACGGGTAGTAAGACGCGGTGCTATTAATAATAATAATAATAATAATAATAATAATAATAATAATAATAATAATAATAATAATAATATAATAATAATAATAATAAACATATCTAAGGACCTGCGATCAGTCATCGATTCTCCGTTTCACTTTAGATATATTTTTTGTCTATTAATATTATAATTATTCGTTAAATTCAATCGTTCCTCCAATACTTATTTCCTTCTTTTCTAGAAGGCTAAAAGAATGAATTAAATCCACATTTTCATTTTAAAACATCTCATGTTCTTATAACATTAAAAATTATAACTCGAGAGATCGGGGCTCAAATCCTGGTTGGGCCTACTCAGGGTAGTTTTTCCTAAATGGTTCCATACTCTCCTTCCACGTTAATGTTGGCATATTACCCCTAAATTGCTTGCTTTCTAATCCCTACCCTATTATAGTAATTATCATGTATAGGTATATACAACCTGTACAAGTACCAAGTCACAGTGATATAATAAACTGATCAAGATTATTTTGACTCCACTCAAATATATTTTGAAAGTATTTAGTAAATTTGCGAGCCTAGAAAATATCTACTTATAATTACGATGTAGTTTTATTACGTGATCGATTGAAAATTGCCGCTAGATTGACCAGCTGATCACGATCGACTAGTTACCGATCTCTGTCATATACTAATCGCGGTAAAGAGCCAGGGATGAATAAGGTTGAACTTATAAGAAGTGTACTCACATTTGCGTCAAGGGAGAATGGATAAACCACCCTCAATACACCTGACCAGGATTCGAATCACAATCTTCCTTTTTATCGACAGTCCAGTCTATTAAAAAGGTAATACCTTAGACTATTTGATCACCAAACTGGGCTAAAAAGGTTATTAAAACTATTTTCATATATTTATACGTAACATATTCAACTGTTACTTTTTATGGATAGTTTCATTGTTTATAAAATAACACTAATAAAAAAATATCATCAATATTGAAGGTCAAAAAGTATTTTTTTTTCTAGAATTTCCTTTTTACCATATTGGTGACCTGGTGGTCTAGGGGTAAGGTGTCAGACTTCTGTGCTGGCGGCCGGGGTTCAATCCTCGGTCCCGGCACAGATTTATCTGATTACCAAACCCTTCCTTCACCTCTGACAAGACATCTTGTGAATGTGGGGCATGCCAGGCCTCCACCGTGGTTCGGATTCCACGTTAAACTGTAGGTCCTCCATTTCATCTCACATTCACCCTACCATTACACATTAGCTTAAGTGCGTATAACCCGAATGGGTAGTAAGACGCGGTGCTATAATAATAATAATAATAATAATAATAATAATAAAAATAATAACCTTTTTACCATAGTTCTATTTGAGCCCCGACTCACGCCTCTTTGTCATTTTAAATCTTGATCTATAGCCCGGACGGTAATCGACTGTTCCTGTTTGTGTTCCAGCGAGCATCTTCCCTTCTCCGACCTCTTACTGGACCAACCCCAGCGCCAACCTGTACTCCAACATCGCCGCTGCGTCCAGTCACTCGATGACGCATCACCCGAGTCACGTGACGTCACACCTGGGGACCTACCCTCATTATGCATGACCCACAGCGGACAGCACTTGGAGCCGCGAGTATCGCCGCCTCGCCATGTAAACGAACCGTCGTCATCCGGGGAGGAAAACATCGTTACTGCTTCGGGGGTTGTTATCGTTGTGTGGGGTGGGGTGTGACGAACGACTACAGATAGATAATTTAGCCGTGGCCGGTCCTAAAAGAGTCGGTGTTGTAACTCTGCAAGCAATGGTGTACTGGATACACGCTGGCCAACGTATTATACTCGAATATCTAAGGGTGACGGGAAAAAAAAGAACATTGATAAAAAATACTTGAATTTACAGCAGGAAGATTTTTTAAATTACTATTTTAATGTGAAAAAAATTAATTCTTACACATTTTAATGATGGTTTTAAGCCTAAAAATATAACAGGCTATACACCCGGTGGCTAATGTGATTTTTCCATATATTTTTTTTATTTGAATGATTTTTTTTGCCTACCCTTACTATGTATACATATATAAATATTGATATATATGTATACATACTTTGTATGCTATATATTGATATATATATATACATAGTAGGGGTAGGCAAAAAAAACTCAAGTAAAAATAAATATATATATACCTTGATAGATCGACATATATATAGTAGCGGTGTGCAAGGAACTAGACTCAACCATCGAGACGAGATTGGGAATGTAAATATTATAATCCCTTAATTTGAGACGAGAATGGGAATTAAAAATGTAAAACTAATTATTTTTGGATTTGATAATATTACGTACCTTAAAACACTGACAATATTTAATTTGTTAAATAGGCCCTAATAGAGGAAATTTAAACAAATAAATATATATATATATATATAATATATATATATATATATATATATATTATATATATATATATATATATATATAAAGTTGAAAATTTAAGCAAGTTGTAATACTTTTTCTATAACTTGGGCTGATTAAATTAGAAACATTAATGAAACACATATTCAATCTAAATTTACATATAGAATAGTTTGACATACATATTTATATTTAAATAATAAAGAAAACATGAAAAGAAAGTTTAAAAGTAAATTAAATATGGAATAAAAGAAATTCCCAAAATTTTTAGGATTACAGAATATATTTTTGACAATCCGGTCGGGAACGGGAAATATTATTTTCCCATGGGAATCCCGCACACCCCTAATATATAGTTCAATTTTTTACCACAAATAAAGGAACGATTGGTCATAACTTTAACTCTATACAACCAACTTAGTTTGCATTGTAATGAATAATTCTCAAGTAAAGTGAAAATAAAACTATTCCAAATAAAATAATATCAAAACCGGAATCAAAATTTGGAGATGTTGAACTACATTATAAAGAAATCCATGCCTCATCCCTAAAATAACATTTTTTTTTTTTTAAACCATATTTAATAATTTGGTTTGCACCGCCTTGTGAAATAGAAAATGGGTAGGCCTAAGTGAATCTATAAGGTAAGATATCGTGAATTTTGTTTATAAAATTTATTTTGTAACTAATTTAAAATATATTCAGGTAAAATTATTAAGGCTCATAAGATATTTTTTTTAATGCAGGAATTACAATATTTAAAGCTTACCTCATTTTATAATTTCGCTTTAACGTATAAAATACTTAAGTAAAGTAACCTGTTAAATTATTATTCATGGAATTTGTATTTAATCCTATTTTTTATTTATTTTTCAAACGTGTATTATTTATAAGGTGTTTTTAAGGTTTTAATGAATGACGTAACAATACTGTAATGGTAAATTAACATTATTTCTGGGATCTCATTCCATTCTGGAGCTTTCAACAATACTAATGGCGTAGTGGAGTGTTACAGATTAGCGTTAAAGAAATCCACGATAAAGTTGATTTTAAGTAATAAGTTCAATTTCAAATATTATTTATTATTAGCTACTATATTACTTTAAATTTTAGGTTACCTTAAACTTGGAGTTTATAAAATTAGTGTTTCGATAACAAACCCAACAATATAAATGTTTGACTAGTTTTTATTCCACACGTATATGACCAACTATTTGAGTTTTACATTATTTTAGAATATTTGTTAATTATTCAAATACATATTTTTATTTTTTAGAAGATATTATAAAAAACTTATTATCTAATTTCATTCAAATAACTGACATACGAAACAGGTTTAGTTTATTTTTGGTGGCAAAATAAAAGATAAACCATACTCATTATTAGAACAGTAACACTTGACTACAAAAAGTGACAAACCTTAAATTCTCAAAAACCTGGATGTAAATTGTTGATATTTAGAATTTTGTTCAGGTTTGGATAGATCTAAAATGTACTTGATCATAATATATTAATATTAAAATATTATTATGCTATCATAATTGCAAAGTGGAAATGGTATACATCGTGGATCATATATGACTAATAATTTCACTATGAATTCTACATAAGAAATACAAATTATGGTAACATATGTTTCATGTAACCACAACCATAAACATTGTTACAATATTTTAATAAATTCCTGGAATATGTGGGGAAGAAAAGATCAAGGTATTTTATCGATTGAATGTGTTACTTATAATTAAATATCGACATAATAAAAAAAACTTGATATAAAATAGTGCCATCCTCAACCTAAGAAAATGTGAAGAGTTTGACTTTACCGTTCTAGCTATTTAAAAAAAAGTACAAATTGCTAATTGCAATTTATTTTTTCCCAGAACGTCCACATTAAACATGCATAATACCTTTGAAATAAACTGTACAGAACATCAGCTGAACTATTCTAGTCACCATAGAAAAAGTGTAAATGCCAAAGTGTTGTAAAAATATATATATATATGTGCTATGTAAACATTATTGTCTTTTTGTGCAACAACAAAGACTAAACCATTTGTAATAAATACGCACTATTCTAGTCAAGACTATGAACTGTGATGTACCTTGGCCGCGGTAGAAGATACATATTTAATTAATGAAGGCAACTAATTCACGATGTTTATAATTAAACTATTCATTTCAAAGTCCAGATAAGAAATATTGACGATTAATTTAAACAAACTATTTAATGTCCCATCTCAGTTGAGATGTAAAGTAAACAAGAAATATGAAACAAAGATTACCTATCTGTCTTAGTGGCTGGTTTACTGCTACTAGCAACTTAAGGATTATTTTCCTCTTGTTAGAGTTGTTGCTATTTTAAACTGTGTGTTTAATCTTAAATTGAAATGTTATTATTTATACTATTACGCTTGTTTCTATTCAACTCAAAAATCTAAATTTAAAAAATACCAGTTAAAATAAAAGAGGATGTTATTTAGAACATACAGTACCATTAAAATCAGTTGAATTCGACAGCTATATTTACTGAAAGAGGTTGAAATTTACTTTGAGTCTAAACTAAAATGGGACATCCTATAAATTTGACTTGTATAATCTGTTAATTGTTTCTAGGTACAAGTGTAAAGGAGATGGACAAATGAATAACAAAAAGTGATCAATTAAGTTGACAAAGCGTGAAGATTCGTACAAATCGTTGAGAGTGAGGGCCTGCTTGTTTACACCTACCCTCAATTTAACTTGAATGTATTATATAGTGTAATTTTCCTAGACAGATGCATAGAGTTGTTGTAAGCCATATTCGATGTTGTATTAATTTATTATTTTGTTGTTTGAAACATTAACACTAAAAAATGGGTCCTAAGAAATATTTTTAAAACAAACGTATAAAGTGAAATAAGTATCAGAAATTGAGGTTGCTTTATGAGGTTGACAGAATGATTTCCCTTCAGAAATGTATCCCTTCGCTCAAAAATAGATATAAAATTATAAATAAGCATTGGAATTACTGGAATTACGTTCACTCTTAATTAGGATTAATGATCAATTTTAAAAAAACTTACAAGAATTAGCTTATGGTTGATTTTTTGGGAGAATAATATTATCACCCACTATGGTGGTCACATGGAATAAATAGTCACTCTTGCACTATACTGAATTGCCGGTGATGGAGAGGTTGAGGTTCGAATCTCGGTTGGGTACACCTGGGGGATGAGAGTTGAGGGAATGCCCCTGTGTTTTTTCCGATCCCCTCCAATTGTGGGTGCATTTAATCTAGACTACCATCCTTATTCCTACCATTAAAATTAAGCCCCAACTAACCATTGAATTGGACGTTATAACCTTTAAAAAATCTTATACAACACCGGCCTCGGTGGCAACATGGTCTATGGCGTCACTCTCGTGTTAGACTAGATTGCCGATTCAGGGAGATTAGGGTTCAAATCCCGGTTGGGTGTACTGGAGGTTGTTTTTACAAAATGGTATTCTACTCTTCCTTAACGTAAATTCGGGTACACTTACTCTGAATTCAACTTTCCTTATCCCTAACTCTTAATCGTAATTAGTTAATATGTGTATAAACTGAAAAGGTGGTAAGACACGGTGCTAAAAATAACTACCCAACGACTAAAAAAAAAAGTACTAAATCTGTTTTCATCTATTCATACAGCAAATCGTCTGTTCTTAAAGTCTACCACATGGCAGGTGTTGTCTGTGGCTAAATTACTTTTTTTTTTACATCTTTGTAAAAGTTTCTCCTTTAACAATCCAACTATAGATATGATCGTTAAAAATAAATTTTCCTGTGATATAGAAGTAATTATGGCAAAATGCAATAAATATAAACATAAACTTAGTTTATAATCTGAATTTCTTTTTTTGGGATAAGGAAACTCTTTTCTGAGGGGAAGCATTTCCTTTCTTCTTCAGCGATTATTTTATTTTTATAGAGTTATAATTATATCAAGGAGGAGACTATTAAGTTCCCGGTGATTCTTTTGGCACACCTGTATTTTGCGTAGGAGTGGTTATCTGTCCTTCTCCATCATCAGTATGGTTTGATACTAGCACAGGTCTTGGCTTGTAAGTTTTCTAATATGCTCTCAGAACGCACACACATATAAGGTACTAGATAGCTGTTGCCCGCGGCTTTGCTCGCGTGGAAGTTGATTATATACAAATACGAAAATATACATATGTATTTACAGATTAATTTAAAATATTACGTTATGTTGATGACCATAACTTGACCTCAGATCAAAAATAATGCAAGTCCGATACAAACTTTCACCCCCTTTTTCATCCCTTATTAAATAAAATTTCCAAAATTCCTGAAACACGTATTTATTTGTTGTACGTCAATAACATAAATACAACATTTTGTTTATGTAACTTTCAAAATGACGGACTTTCATACATATTATCATACATATTATCATCCCCTATTTTGACCCCTTTGGGGTGGAATTTTCTAAAATCCTTTCTTAGTGGGTGCCTACATAACAAAATGAATATACAGTCCGAATTTCATGCTTGTAGCCTTGATAGTTTGCGCTCGGCGATGATGAATCAGTCAGTCAGTCAGTCAGTCAGGACATGTTATTTTATAAGTATAGATTGGTACTTGACCTAAAATAAAATAAATTTAATTGGTTTGAGACAGAAACTAAATAAACACGCTCCTTTAGTATATATGTTTTTCACAGGTGCTCTCATGTTACTTGATAAAATTAATATTTTCAAAAATATCAACGAACGTGATTGTAACGCATATAACTTTTTTTTATATCTCCTAAGGTTTAATAATTTAATTCAAATTGTTTTAATTTAATACCTTAACATTTTTAACTCATATTTTTATTTGAATATGCCTCAAAAAGTTTCACCCTAATTATTCTCCAAATATTCGCCATATTTAGTAAATTTGCTTTAACTTTATTAAAAATGTTATGCTATGTTATTGTTATTTGTATATTTGCACAATTTATATCGCTACCTGACAAGAATTAAAATACGGATAAGTAAATAAACAGCCCATAGTGCTAATAGAAGTCTCAAAAATATGTTTTATATAATGTTATGTCAAAATGTATGTATAAGTACTAAAAAGATTTAAATAAACCATAATCTTTGAAATCCTTTACATACTTACAAACTTTATATAAGTATAGTTTACTCCGCATATTTATAATGATTTATGCAATTTATTTTTTAAAGTGTACACAACAATATAAAACAAATGATGAACAATAATGTATAATTTTTTTACTGGATTATATATACAGACATTCAGAAATCATTTGTGGAACCAAAATATTTCAGTGATTAAAATTTTTGTTTTCTATTATTATTAGGGTTGTCATTGTATAAAAAGTTATTATTTTGGGTCTTCAAAAAATTCAATAAGAACATTATAGTGTTGAAAATATACGATTTTTCTATCAAATTGGTAACTAAATACTCACAATACCGTTTATCAAGTGCATTTATTGGGCATTTTATTTTAATATTATTCAAAGAAAAAAATATCAAGCGTCTTAGGATTGATAGCCAATAATTATTATGATACGATTTTAAGGATTAATTGAAGCCATTGCTAAATAAGGCCAAACACAAAATTTAACGATAATCTATTTAACCTCATTCGGTTTTATAGTAATAAAATTAAATTTAAATTATTGTGCAAGAACATTTAATTTACAATTGTAAAACTGTATTATTCTTACAACAAACATTGCCTGAGTTAAAATTCAAAATAAATATATAGCATATAATAACATTTATTATTTTGTTTCAATAAAAATTATCTTTGGATTATATTGAAAATATCATGAACTTCCGAGCCATTCTAGTTATGTGTTAACGAACTAGTTATTAATTATACTGATATATTACTACAATCCCAGAACAATCGTTGTTCATAATTGTTTTAAAACAAACCAATTTGTGTTACTTGATGTATTGTTAAAAAAAATAACCAAAAAGAAAGCAAAAGTGTTTTTTTGCATAAATTTGTACTCGTAAAAATTGAATTGTATGCTTTTTAGGCCCTATTTCCTGGGAAAACTATAGCAATTAAGTACTGCAATGTTACCCTCATGCAATTTTATTAATAGAACACCAACTTACCAGAATATAAGTCTATGTAAATTAAAATGTCAGAAACTTTATAAGTAATAAGAAAACGTCTTGAAGATAACTTTATATTTCCCATAAGAATATTTAAACTTTAAATTAATTACAGTGAAACGCTTTGTTGTAGCCTGACATAGTGTTTAATTTTATTTCGAAAGTAGTTGACAATAGTTTTTAACTTATGGAAAATTCATATTATATTTGTACTGTGAATAATGTAACCAATCAAAAAGCTGAAGAAGAACCTCGGAGTTTATGTATTATAATCATAATTTTGTGTAAGAATTTGTAGGGGGGAAAGTAAAAAACTTTGTGTGTACGCTGTCAGCAAAAAATAATAAAAAAATGTTCGTGGATTTTAATGTATAAATGTTAAGTATTATGTTATTTACCAAAGATACCGCCATAGAAGATTATTATAAACCAAATTATCTTGGTTTTGTAACAACTCTAATGTGTTTATTTTACTAAAAGCTTTTGTGGAATGAAGAGGTATATTGAAGCCGTGCAGATTTATACTAACAAGTTACCAAATATCTTGTAAATGAACATAAAATTCAAGAATTTTAAGAAAAGTTTGATAATAATTACTTATAGCATCACGCTAAAACCAATTAATTCTAAAACTAGAAAATAAAATCATTCCACAAACGTTTAATTACCTAATTTACCTTATAAGCTAAGAAAATCACTTCATAACGTTATAGTTGAAGACATTAATTTAGAGTAGTTGTAGAGCTATTTTATTAAATATTTATGTAATTTTGGAACACTTAATAATCAAGAGGGAATATCTAGTGAGCAGGTTTGTTCACCTCAAACATCATTTCCTGCCAGCAAATGTCAACATTGACATTTTTAGACGGAGTTCAAACACAAATAATTCACATAGCTATTTTTTTTTACACACAAAGGGTCGATATTATTTTCTTAATGCAAAATGTATTTAGTTTGGAAGGGACCCAATAATAATCAAAATCGTTAATATTATAATAAAGAGCTTAAAGAGCTCTTCTACACGGTTAAAAAAGCACCATTGTGACTTCAGACTAAACAAAGGAATTTGACTTCCCGACATAACTCAAACTTCTGTGGACTATATACACAATTGAGTAATTATATTTTGACTTTTAATATTCACATTATAATAGAAAACAGATCAATATTACATTAGTATGCTGATAATGTCTCACTAAACGAATCGGTAATTTTTAAAGTTATTCCTTATAACCATTATACCTTGTAATTTCTCCAAACAAAATACGTCTACAAAATTTTATCTATAATTTAAACATTATCAAATTTTAAAGTTAAACAATTATTGGAAGCTACAACTGCAATAAAATTTATAGTTAAACTAAATATTCTAAGCAAGAAAAAGAATCAAAAAGTGGCTATCTACTAATAAGTCTAAATATTACAAAGACACTAGCACCCAAGCCACAAAAGGAAACATTAAGTGTTCCATAAAACAATTTTACTTTCCAAAATAAATCTTATATTGAGAAATTACTGACGCCTACACTGAACGATTTTAATCACATAATTAACTAAGTGTTCAAACACCCAAACCCATTATAGGTCGATTATATTTAAATATTTAATAAAATATGAAGAGTTTATATTTTGTCATCCTGAATAGATTATGTCCAAGTCCAAACCAGGACCTCTCGTGGTTGTGTCGGAATTAATAGTCAACCATGTTAGCTGAGCATCAGCTTTATATAGGTCTAGTTGTTGGATATAAGGGGAAAGGGGGTGGGGTGGGGGGAATCTTCATATTAACAGTATAATACTACGTTGCGAACACGTGCTAGCAGCACGATTCTCTTGATAACAACCGTCATCATCATCCTGACACGTCATTCCGGAAATCTGGTGAGTTGGCAATTAAGATATTGCAAGGTTGTCTGTCGGTTGCTAGGCCAATCAGCGTAGGCCTGAATCACCTCATACCAATGTCTCGTTGATCCTCTTTTCCAAGGAGTGTCATTCTTCTTTTTAGAATTATTTTATGTGCACCAGTCATGTGATGCTTGTTGACAGAGACTATGGGTGGGTAAAGAACATATTTTAGACATATCAAGGTGTTGTAAATGTTTGATATTGCAGGATGTCTATATGTATTGCTTTTATTCGGGGTGGGTAGTATTACTGTAACAAGCTAGCATTTCTAATGTTACACTAACCTGACAAAAGGTGGTCAAAACTGTGAACTACTAACTAACGAAAGGCAACTAAAGTAGGGGACTTAGTTGGGCGAGCCTTTCAAATATGCACTGTACCTTACTTATATTTTAATGATTTGAAATAATATTTTACTGTTGAAGATATTTAGGTTTACAGTGTTTTATGTGAGCATAGCTGCTGCATGATGCTTTTTTGAATATCCTGTTTAAATACGCATGCGCTAAGGACGCCTGTTTTTAGTTGTACAGCGCAGTTCAAGTCTCGTTAGTCAGTCGCTTCAGGTTATTCACAAAAGTAGTTCTATGTATAAGAATTTGTCGTCTAAAATATGTTAGTTTTAGTTAATCAATAAAACCATCTTTATTATCGCATTTAACATTCTGAATATCTATTTATATATTCAATATTTACAATCAGTATATAATAATTAATGTCTTTGGGATTTCAATAGTTTTTAATAATGTTTTTCAATTTTTAATCTTCCTTTATTGAAAACTAATTATAGTAATTTTTTTTACTATGCAATAACAACACAGACTGGATAATATAATAACTGCAGAAGCAACAGCAACGATGCTATCACTTGCGTTGTCCATCATACATTGCCCGCCGACCACCGCTGAAGTGAATGTTTTGGTCGAATATTCAAGGTAGACGTTTGCGAGAAGTGTGTGAGTTCCATAGAAGGCGAATATTCGTGTAAGTTTCATGACACTAATGTAGGCGTATATTCAGCCGAAACATTCGTCCATATTCGTGAATAGTGTGGTACCTGCTTAAATGGGTTTTCACTTTAGCTCCACGCAGATGCAAGTACATTCCTCCAATGCATACCTTATTCGTGCTCAAATTAAACAAGCAGCTTGGGATAGTTATACTGAGTCCACATTTTTTAAAAAATATTATGTATATGTGGATTTTAGGTACTGTTAGTGTTTTCAAAACACACATCACGGGGAAGTTTAGGAAAAGTAAAGTCACTTTTAATCAGAACTTAAGTTCAGTCAATGAATGGGCTTAGCACAGAGGGACTGTGCGATGTTTCTAAATTTTGAATCCGAATATGAACTTATTAGAATTCGTACTAGATTCGGATTCGATGTAATTTAAATCTATAAACTTAATCCTAAGAATCAAACATTTGAATAATTTAACGTTTTTACGAAGTTCACAATATGTAGCGTCTTAACATAGCTACAACGTTTAATTTAAAAGAAAGACACTAAATTACTTCAAATAATATTCTACCAAACTTAAATAATATGATGTTGTTCTAAACTCACCGTGCTCCATTTCAATATGTACATCCCAAGCTGACTATCTCCCGCGCCACACAACCGGCTACGCAAACATGTGGTCATGGCTGAATGCGCGAGGGAACTAACCGGGCCAACATCGAGTGTTCACTAACGCCGCCGGAAAGTATGAAGTATGAAATTTCCAGCGCTATATGGTTCCATATTGCCTAGATGACTGTTCTCGGGCTTTCTACGGCCTTCTCGTCACATATTCCCCTTTCACCATACCCCCCCCCCTTTTTCTTTCTTTGTGTGTGTCTTGTGTGTAGCCTCACCTTCCCCCTTTCTGAGTAAAATATATCAAATAAATTCTGCCAGGAGATCGGAGGACACTTCACTCTTGGCAGGATATTGGTCTTGGACACGTCTAAGTGTTCTAAAATGTAAGAACAAAATTAAGTTTCGATTTTTTGTATGTCAAAATTCTTTGTTGGGCTTAGTATTTTATATATTTGATAATATATACAAAGTCCTTCTGACGAGGGGAAATATATAATAATATATTTAAAGTCCTTCTGACTAGGGGAAATATGTTGTTATATATTCAGAGTCCTTCTGACTGTATGAAATTTAACATAAATATTTGACTGGTAAGGAGTCTATGATATGCGAGTTTATATTGATTATAAATACAACTTTTGTTCATCTATTTAACTTCCGATATGTTGACTTCGACTTTATTTCTATTTAACTAAGTGGTATACATCTTCCTGGTAATGTTGTTTAATTATTTTCTGATTTATCCTTCTTTTTATCCGTGTTGGTTTAGTGCAATAATGCAGAATGGGTTGCTTGGAAATATGAGCGAATATATTATTTAATAATATATTCGTTTTTAATGTCCTATCTACTCACTCTTTATTTATTCTCACCTTATTTTATAACCTTTTATGCCTGCCTGTCTTTGTCCTGGAAGACGAAAAAAGGCTACAAATATATGTATTATTCAACCTGATTATATAAATTTGAGAATATTGTGATATTTAAAATCTATTCCATGTGTGTACACGGCTTGGTGGCCTTATTTTGCCATTGGACTCAATTAAAAACATGTATAATTTAGCCTAGTATCCTATTTTTATTTAACAACTATTTATTATAAAATATTCGAATTGAATTCGATTCAAATCACATTAATTATAAAAAATATTCGATTCTGATTTAAATCGATACATTTTCATTGTGAGGTATGCGGTTTGGATTTATTTCGAACCATTTTCATTTTAAAATATTCTTTTCGGATTATATTTGAGCCAATTTGCCAATATTCGTATTTGTTTCAAATCAGTAAGTAAAGACTCGGATTGGATTCGAAATTAAATTGCTTGTATTCGCACAGGCTTAGTTTTTGGGTAGTGTAAGTAAGCATTATTTACCACCAGACTTTAAAGGCCTGAATTTAGTCTAAAGTGGATACACTGTTCTATTTTTGTTAGGACATTAAACACAAGTGTTATTGATGATATATTAAGCCGTGTCCAGACTACAACAGAACACCAAACAGAACATTCTCGCGAAAATGTCCATTATTTAAGTTGTTCTGTTCGCTGTGGCAGGAGTGTCCAAACTTGAAAAGAACATGTTTGTAAAGATACTTACAACGTGTTCCCCGTGTTCCAGTTGTTTGTAACTTCATCATTTTTCCCGTTTAGCTCAATTGTGCTTTAACATCGGTTGTGTTGGGGGTGATGTGCAAGTATCAGCAGCTGCAATATATATTAATCACACATACAAATATAAATACATTCACCAAAAGATATATTTAATAAAAAAAAAGTGTTACTCTACTACTATCCCGCCAATCACTGGATGTTTGGGGTAAAGTTCGACGAAACGTCTCAACTACTCCTGGCCCGAACACGAACTCCTCTGAAATGACGGGGAAAAGCCGACAACTGGTTGATCGGTGCCGAACAGAACAAAGAAGAAGAAAAATTACAGATAAACTTTTGGAAAACTGTCCAAACTGTTTTGTTCTAGTCTGGACACGTCTTTAAGTCGTCTCTCCTACTAATGAGGAGTACAGTTTAGTTAAATAGTTGATCTTACGGTGGACACGAGGACTAAACGTCAATCTTGATTAGTCTAGTTTGCCAGCGGGTAGATCAGGGTTCACATCCCGGGCGGGAGTACTTGGATGGTTTCATTCCTAAATTGTTTTCCACTCCACTGCCACTCAAATAAAGGTGCATTTTATGTAAATTCTACTTTCTTCTTTGATTATTGTAAATATGCGACAGGACCAAATGGAGATAGTAAGATGTGCTGTAAACAAGTATTAATATAATACTAGTGATTTTATTAATTTTTATTTGCGGCATTTAACGTTCACTTTCCAAACTGACAGATAATATAAACATGACTTATAAAATAGCTTAAATCTAGAACAAACACAACACCCAGTCCCACAGCCGTCAATATCTCACTTTGAAAGAAGAAGCCCTAATTTCACTACTGATATTTTTTCTGCAATGCTGGGAATTTAACTCGGAACCCTTCACTAAGTAATATTCATGTGCAAGTCTATATTATTATTATTATTATTATTATTATTATTATTATTATTATTATTATTATTATTATTAATAATATTTTAACACCACGTCTCATTACTTGTTCAGGCTATATGCATATGTATTATTCACGCTAAAGTGAATGGTATGAATTATTTAGAGTAAGTGTAGCCGCATTTGCAGGGAAGAAGAGTGGATATTTTTTTAGGGAAAACCACTCTTAGTTCACCCGAACGGGATACAATCCCGATCTCACTGTCATCGGTCATCTAGTATATTGCGAGAGTGGCGTCTTAGACCATGTAGCCACTGAAGCTGGTGTATATGATATTGATTTTATTTTATTTGGGCAAATTGTATTTTTTGTGGTAGCTACCATTAGTGTAGTATTATTATTTTGGCGAAAGTAAGTATGTTTAACATATTATTTAAAGGTATTTTCTCATTTGAATTTCAGTTCTAGTACAAATAGTTCCGATATTACTATAGTGAAAGGGTAGTTATTAGTGAAGACATTAAAGTAGTCCTATTTAAATTTATTTTACATGGTAAGCAGTGCCTTACTGCCCATCCAGGCTATCTGGTTTTGTAGACATTTAGAAATATCGGATTATTTATGAAGAAGTTTGATATTTTTAAAATATTATTTTTACCAAAATTATAGGCTTAAGCTCTGACCAGATAAAAATGTAAATTATAAGTTTAAATTATTTTAAATAAATGTGTAAATGTGTAGTACACCAAATCCTACAAAACAAAACAACATTGTCTTAGAATGGGGACGCGGCAGTTGACCTAAAGTTATTTGACCTCAAACTCATTAATCTCAAAAGTACACATTTTCGTGTAAAGCTTTGTGGATTTTTTATAAACTTTTAACTCAAATTTTAAACTTTTTAACTGGTCATAAACCTGCTGATAATTCTCGTCTAAATTTGGTTGAGAACGATATTAAAAAATATCAAACCACTCATTAAATAATCCGGAATTTCTAAACGTCTGCACTGCAACGTGTCTCAATGTTCTAACGTATAGCAATCCTAATGAAATTGGGATGTTGAAATTAGGATTCAAAGAAGAACAATTGGGGAAAAATTACCTCAGTACATCCAGCTGGGATTCGAACTCTAACCTTTCTTTCACTGACCAACCAGGCCAGTTGATATTTGTCTACAATATTCATAAGCTCCGTATTCTTAATCACGTGACGACATGACAACCAATGGTAAAAAACAATACTTTGACCAATCAATATCATTTAAATAAAATAATTTCAAATAATTTGATAAATTTAATCAACATCTTATATACAAAAGTTTAAGGCCTAATGATTTAGTTAAAATAACGATAACCTTAACTTTTTTTTTGCAGCGCGTCTTACTACCTGTTCAGATTATACGCATAAGTAGTAATTACTATATGACATTTTAGAAAACATTCCGCTTCCTAAGTTCGATCTCATCGTGTCCTACCACCCTTCGGACTCCATGATTATGGTGCGTCCAATTGTTAGCACCGAAACATGTCGGTAAAATAGAACTTCTGTAGACATCATCAGTACAGGAATATCAATAACAAAGGAGTAAGGGAAGTCAATCCCAACAACAAGACTGTGATAATTTTTACATTTATTTATATTCATTTCATGTTATTAATGTTTTTATGAACTTATATTTAGATATTTTAAATTAAATGAGTTTAAAGTTTCTAATTCAATTAAACTAATTTTAAGTGTATTTTAATTAGTCAACACTTATATGTATTTCCTATTAACTATATTTATTTATACTATTTTAAACTTTTAATCTGACCTGCATTTCATTTAAATATGCCAACTATGTTTGTACACAGTATTTTTAGTCCACTTTCTATCCCATATCATTGTTTACTTTAGTATATTGCTCAATCTCTGTTATTAAACTGATTACACATTTACATCATTTTCGTCTATTCAACTTTTAATATTCATTTCAATTCTTATTGTAGTCTTTGTTATTATAAATTACTATATGTGTTAAGGATGGGAAAGGTTGAATTTAAAGAAAGTATAGCCTCATTTGCATGGAAGAAGAGTGGAAAGACATTTAGGACCCCCCCCCTCCCTCTCAGTTCTTTCGAACAGGGATTCGACCTTGATCTCCATGTCATCTTAACTTATTGAAGTAAAGAGATAAAAATATCACATGTTCTAAGAATGGGGACAGCTAACTTTTTCTATCATTAATATTTTAATCTAGATTCATATAAGCTTTTTATATTTATTTATTGGTCAACCTGTAATTAGTTTCTCCGTGACTGTGTGTAATGCCAGCCTTTATTTTCATTTTCATTTTTCACCACGCCTTAATACCTTTTTTTTATGTATATGCATATACTTATTCCGCCAATGTAATATAAAGGAGTGAGGTAGAATATCTAGAATAAGTGTACCCGCATTGACGTGGAGGGAGAATGGGAACTTATTTAGGAAATAACACCCTCAGTACACCCAACAGAGATTTGAACCGGACCTCCCCGTCACCAGCAATATAATTACTCCAATTAGATCATGCGGCCAACTATTTGGATGACAGCATTTAAGAAAGTTAAAGTTGATCAAACTTCCATGAAGTGCTGCGGGCTACGAACTTTACAGGCTGGAACTTTGTGTGCTAAACAAACTGTTCCTCTGGAGTCTATTTCATGTTTCGGACAACGAACGCCACATATACTGAGTATATAAACAGGGCTTAACGTCCGAGCAACCACTGCATGTTGGTGAAGATAGTGCAACATTTGCAGATAAAGAATTTCATGTGGTCAGTACAACAAAACCTTATGCTGTTAATCTCGGTTTTATAGACCGGAGCTGCTACTTCTTTATTTAAGTAGCTCTTCATTTGTCCTCCCATGGTTGAATTTGACTCCGTTCTAGGTCCATTACTTCACATAAATATATTGAAGCGCCGGGGATTGAACCCGGGACCTCTGCATCTGTATCCAGGAGATCTGACCACTAGACCACAGAGGTCGTTGATCTAAGATTATTAAAATTAATTTTTAAAAAATAATTTAAATTATTCCTTTACAAAACAAAATAATTATCTTAACTAATGTTTGGATAATACATCACTACCTTTAAAGTGTACCATGAAATCTTTTATACTAATTTATCTGGAAACCTACTATGATGGTTACTTGAGTAATTGATTGTGTGACGTGATTTGTCCGAATGGATAAAATTCATCTCCCCCGATCAGCTTCATGATTTCTATAATCATCATCACCAACAGCGAATAAACGTCACTTTGTTTTGTAACACGATCAACTTCATGATTCCCTTTCATCACTAACACTTATAAACATCACTTTGTTTTGTAACACGGTCAATTTCATGATTCCCTTTCATCATCAACATGATAAACTTTGTAATTCCTAGTCATAAACACCAACACTGAATAAACATCACTTTGTTTTGTAACACGGTCAACTTAATGATTCCCTCTCACCATCAACATGATAAACTTTGTAATTCCTAGTCATAAACACCAACACTGAATAAACATCACTTTGTTTTGTAACACAATCAACTTCATGATTCCCTCTTCATCACTAACAACTTAATAAACATCACTTTGTTTTGTAGCACTATCAAGCATCAACTTCATGGTTCCTATAAACATCAGCAATTACAATCGAGTATCATTTCTCTTCATCAAATGACCTTACTCTGTATGTCCTAGTCAATATGATAAACACTGACTTACTTCATCATAAAATACTTCAATAACCCTTTTGGTTTGTTCAGAAAAATACTTTAATTCGGTTTCTGGCACTTATCCTGTTATGAGGGTCACGGGTGATGCATAGTAATCTGCTACGTTTTACTGATAGAGTTTGTTTCATTTATTAAAAAAGGAAGGCTCCAATTGATAATGGAGTACGGTTGTTATGTTTGTACTGAAATCTAAGATACACTAAGATCCTGGTATTTTGTACAACAGCTGATTGTTTGAACACCAACAAAAAAACGAACAGATAGATCTATTAAATTACATATTCAACCGCTTTTACCCTTGATGATATATCAATTTTTTTTGTCGAAATGCTTATTTTAGCACGAAGCACAGTTCTATATGAAAAAATATGCAATTGTGAAATCAGGATAATTTTAGATGAATAACCGGGAAAAAAAAATAAATATAGAAGCTGTTTTGGGTGCTCTTCAATATAGAACTGGATTCCACCCACGTCTTGCATTACGCATTATTGTAGGCTATACTCTAACAAATTAGCTTATCCAATGACCAAATGAGTTAAGACGCCAGGCTTTAAATACTATAAACTGTCCATGATAATGGAATTAAAGTTCGAATATCGACTGGTTGTACTGAACTGTTTATATTCTGAAAAGGCTAATCGTTCTTCCTTCACGTAAATGAGGGTACATTTATTCTCGATTCTACTTTCCCCAACCCCACCCTATTGGTGTAAATATGTAACTAACCCGGATGAGTAGATAGACGCAGTGCATATAGTTTTCTTTAAAACAGAAATTGGTCACATTAATTCTTGATTTCATGCGTTTGAAATGAAATGAATTGATTTTATTTAGCATCGCGTCTTACTAACTTTTAGAGTGATATACTTATGTGATAATTACGATAATGTGGAAGGGTTGAGGAAGGTTTAATATAGAGGAAGTGTACTCACATCTGCGTGGAGGTAGAGTGAAAACTAATAAAAAAATAAACACTCTCAAAACATCTAACCGGTATTCGAGCCCTTATCTTCCCATCATCGGCAGTCCAGTCTATTGTAAGAACGATACCTTCTTTAGACCATGAAGCCACCGGAGCGGGTATTTGGTGTGTCATCCTCATGCCGGTTCCGTTCTTTAATAAGGCGGTACCAACCTTCATTGAATAAATGTAACTCTAAATGTGTTAGCATGTCAACGATTCCCTTAACTTTGCTCCTTGAGTCTCTTGACAATGCGATTCCCTGCTCTTTAATGGTTTATTCCCTACGTGTCTCCAGAACGTTAATCACCATGAACACAAGGGCCGCTCAGACATAATGGCTAGGGAGGTTTGCTAGGAAAACAAAAGAAGGTGCACTGGACCTCGACAAAACATTCTTTTTTTTTCTTCAGAGAATACTATCGTTAACTAAGTGTGACGCTATTATTTTATGACACAAGCAATTTAAAAATGTCTTCTTACATATTCATAAGTTGGTTTAATAATTCTTGTGAAGTACACTCTGTTGTTTCTATTGCTTATATATGTTAAGTATTGAATTTTGTGGTAATAGTCGTGTAAATGTTGCATTTTAACAAATAAGAACTCAAAACACATTTCATTTAGAGGAATTAAAACTTATACATAATAAATTATAACAATTGATCAAATTCATAAAAAAATAGTTATAAAAGGTAAGGATCGAAAGGGAAATGTAGACCATATTATGTTAATTTTATTTTATTTTTAGTTAATGTCTTATTAGATAGGTAATTAATTGCATTTTATCGAATTATTTTAAACCTAATGTTAGCTATATTAAATTCTGAGTAAATCTCAGATATCTATTTGATTATCTTAAATTTAATAAAGTTGTTTACATGCAATATCGTTCGTGTAGGCACAAGTAAGCAGGCGCAGTAATCTACTAGATTGAAATGTTAATATAAATGCAGTTGACCTTGGTAAACCTCAGTGACCTTGGTGTGAAGGGCTCGCCTCCGGAAAAGGGGTCAGCTGTATTTTTCTTGAGGAATAAAAATCCGTACCACAAATTCTTTCGGAAGGAAAGTAAAGCCGTCCGGAGGTCCCATATCAATTGTGGCATGTAAAAGAACCTGAAAAGTACGGTATGTGAAAATTAGCAGGGACTTTCGTTCTCACTCATAGAAATTCTTATGTATTGATATAATCAGTCGGTTCATAAAGTGCACGTTAAATACCTCAAATAAAATAAAAATAAATTTAAATGACCCATGGATATGGGTATAACTCGAGACATTTGATTCCAGTGTCAAGGGGTCTTATTTTAATTATAGTTAAACTCTTATGTCTGTGAACGGCTGTCATTTGTAATAATGATTATTTGCATCAATTGTGTAAAATATAATTCTAAACCGATTCTAGCAATTATAAAATTAGTTTTGGATTGCTTATTGAATTAATAAAATCTATGGATTATCTATACTAATATTATAAAGAGGTAAGATTTGATTTTTTGTTTTTTTGTTTGTAATGGATAAACTCAAAAACTACTGGACCGATTTTAAAAATTCTTTCACCAATATAAAGCTACATTATCAGCGAGTAACATAGGCTATATTTTATTTTGAAAATTTAATATATCCTCATAAAAATGTCGATAGTATATTATATAGTCGTTGAGAAAAAAAATTGTTGAAGGGAAAGTGGGGTTGGTGAAGGGGGTGGGGGGTAGGGGCGAGGAAAGAGGAATGAGATGAAAATAGGAGGGAGGATAAAAAGAGGGAGGGGGCTATACAGTGATGGTAGGACTGTATTTAAAAAAACAATAAGTAAAAAAGTTTTGTTTTTATATTGACATGATGGATGATTGAAGCTTTGTTTTACAGGATTCTTTACAATATTTTTTTTTACGGGGAAGGGGCTAGTTTTAAAATATGGTTGAATATACCTTGGCCTGTATGTCTAAAACTCGGCTAAGCCTTGTAACACAAAATAAAATAATCATACGGTGCTCCCTTTACTTCAAAGTTTCGACACCGACGGTACAGATCAAATGAATGTGAGCATGTAAACATTAAGTTGGAAAGTTCCTCACATTTCTCCTACATTATCTCGCCTTCCCTCATTTCCCTTTCTGGACCATTATTATAACCCTCCAGTAACATTAGTATCCTCCCCAACCACCTATTATTTCGGAGACTTTAAAAAAAAACACTTTAAATACTCTCCCTTGCTCGTGAACCATTAATGCGAACTGAATAATTAAAAATTTGGTGATGAAGACTTATCAAGATTTTTTTTAAAGTTACTACTTTTATTTTTCAAGTTACGAAAAGTTGGTTACTAACCAGACTAGAATTATTATATTTAGAGTGCATATTTTTTTAATATACCTGGCCCAAAAATGATGGACCTATGGAATTTTAAAAGGAGGGTACAGGTCCGAAGCGTGTACCAAGTTTGGAGAAGTTATTCAATTAGATTAAACATTATAAGGAGTGGCATACATATATTATGGTCGATTTTTTTTACCATAGTACCCGCCTCGGTGGCGTAGTTGGCTAACATGCTTGTCGTGTTGAGCTCGATCACCGAGGACAGGGAGATCGAGGTTCGAATCTCGGTCTGGTGAACTAGGGGTGGTTTTTCCTCAATGGTTTTACAATCTCTCTCCACGCAAATGCGGGTTCACTTCCTCTAATTCGTCATTTCCAATTCCATTCCATTAGCGTAATTAGTACTTAAAGCGTATAACCCGAACGGGTAGTAAGACGCGGTGCTAAATAATAATAATAATAAAATAGTTTACCATAGTAGGTAAAAAGCTATAAAAAATAGAGAAAACTATTTTTCTGAGAATCATTTAACAAGCAGAATAATCTCAAGAAAAAATATGTTGTAATACCTTTTAATATTTCGAAAGAGGGTGGGGTGTGAACGCCCTCCTCATGTTTTGGGGCTCTATTCTACAGTTTAATAAACAGTTATTTTTTTAATTACAAATAACATAAAAACCCATTTAATTCACTTACAGGACGCTACCTACTAAACTAAGAGTCCCGGGTTCAATTCCCAGCTTGACCGAACTATTTATTATTAGTGAAATGTGGGTTCTTCCTTACACACCGACGAATTAACGAATGGGGGCTGGATGTTGTGTCTGTTCTAGATTCATCTAAGTTAATAAGTCATGCGCTAATGTAATCAGTTGGTTAAGAAAGTGCATGCAAAATACGTCAAATAAAATCCATCTATAGATGTATTATATATTTAATGGCCATCCAGTTTTATCCCACGACATTTTATAATCGTATCTTAAACTAACCTTTCGAAGCCTCTCAGAACGCCTTTATTATGTAAACTGGTATGCACCAGTAGTAATATTTAAAGAACTGATCTGATTGTCTTGGTTCTTAGCTCAACTAATTATTTTACTAAAAATTATTCCTCATTCCTCAACTCTTTCCAAGCTATAAATAAATTCTTGCGAAGAGCTGCAAACAAAATTGTGGTCAAAAAGAGAGAAGGGAATTGATTTAGTCCGAACTACTAACTTATAAGTGAATTATATTGATTTATCAATACTTTTTAATAAATTATACATTTCCTCAACATGTACCATTGATTATAAAAAGTTAAGAGCCCTAGTACTAATATAAAAAGTAGCAAATGTAACATGTCTCAGTGGAGAAACAAAATAAACAACAATCTCTTCTGTCGTTCCGGTGGTCTAATGGACTACTCTCGCTGTAGAATAGACTGCTAATGACGGGGAAATCAAGGTTCGAATCTCGGTTGGGTTTACTGAGGGTGGTTTCTACAAAATTGTTTTCTACTCTCTCTCCACGCAAATACGGGTATACTTCCTATAAAAATAGCCTTCATCATCCCTAAAATCATTAGCGTAGTTAGTACATAAGTGTATAACCCAAACGGGTAGTAAGACGCGGTGCTAAAAAAAAAAGTTCTGCTGGTCTGATTTTTCCATGACAAAGAGGTCGGGGCTCGAAGACCGGGCTATGTACAGAAAGCATACAGGCCGTATTTGTGTACCTCCGTTGTATATCAAAAGCGCACCATTGTGTGTAGTCTCTGAACCTCATATGGCGACACGCGAGAAATGTACATTTTTAAGAAATTACAAGTATCGTTAGTTTCGTGAATTACCTAACCTAGACTAACCCAGGAACGTACTGGTAGGTTTCAAACGGCTCGGGACTACAAAAATGTCAGTACCTAACGTACAGGTACAATTTATAAACACTGCTGAAAATAGGTTTCAGTGTAAACCAAAGTGGTGAAGAGAAATATTTTTATTTTTAATATTAGTAAATTTAATCCCGAGGTTATTTAAGATACATTATCTATGATTACATGCATAATAATAATATGGCACGTCTGGGCTATACCATTCGTAGCCCAGTAGCAGAAAGATAAGTCAGTACTAATGTACCGGTACCCGGGGGATGCCCAAATGTACCAATCGTACATCCTTTCCATGGAGGCTCTTTCCACGTCCCGATGAGAAAAGATGATGGTGATAGTGAATACATACATTTCTTTATGGGGAATTTAAGGGTGTGAGACCAATGGAAACACTTTAATCTAAATTGAGCTCAACTAACCAAACCCTGGTGACCGTTGGAGTAATTCCCCTATCGGGAAAAATACCCAGGGTAACAGCTGGGAATCGAATCAGGGGTCAATAGGTTTGTAGCCAGATGCACTGACCACTACACCACGGGGCAGATTATTACGTCACTATTCAGTCCACTTAGAACATAAAACTTCTACTTTCTACTGATACTAGCAAAATTGCTTCTAAATGTTTATACAATATCTATAAGTTTATTTTTGAATGTTTTAAGTTTGCAAAATGATCCTTCATTCAATACTTATTTATATTACAAAGCTAGTAACAGGCTGTTTTAATTAGACAAATCTTTCAGGTTTGGCTTAAGAAATTGTTTATAAACAACTAGAAACATAAAACGGGATTGTTTTACAATTAATTACTATTATTGTTATTATTAGCACCGCGTCTTACTAACCGTTCGTGTCATACGAACTTACGCTAATGTGTAATGGTAGGGTGATTGTGAGATGAAATGGAGGAACTACAGTTTAACGTGAGATCCGAACCACGGTGGAGGCCTGGCACTCCACACATTCACAAGTTGTGATTAATCACACGTATTGACAAAGGTGAAGGAAGGGTCTGGCAATCAGTTAAATCTGTACCGGGACCGAGGATTGAACCTCCGACTCCCATCACAGACCGCCAGGTACCCCATTTACATTTAATTATATCGTATATATATTCACAAATGGTTTATTGTGTGCAGCCTCAGATTTACTCACTGGAACTTTTTACTAATATTTAATAAAAACAATCGTTTATTAAGAAGGGATATCTTTATTTGGTTTAATTTATTTGCAGCAGCCCAACGAGATATCTCCCAGTGTTCCGCTGGTCCAGTCCATTCCTAACCTAACTTATTTTATCTATTTGAGTTAATTAACTTGCACTTTCTAAAGCGACTTATTATATCAGCACACGAGAATTCCCATTATTGAGAGTGAAATGGCCTAAAAATTTAACCGGAAGAGGTATTTTCACATACCTTCCAGGGTTTTATTACATGCCACAATCGACATTGGACCGACTATACTTCCCTCAAGGAAGTTGTATTAGGAATTTTTATCTCTAAAGAGAAATACGTTGACCCCAGTTGGGTTTGAACCCATCGGGCTCTGAGGTGAGCACTTTACCCCAAGACCACCGAGGCCAACTGTATTTATTATTATTATTTAGCACCGCGTCTTACTACCCGTTCGGGTTATACGCTTTAAGTACTAATTACGCTAATGGATTAGGAATTGGGAGGGTTGAATTAGAGGAAGTGAACCCGCATTTGCGTGGAGGGAGAGTGTAAAACAATTTAGGAAAAAACATTCCCAGTTAACCTGACCGAGATTCAAACCTCGATCTACCCGTCCTCAGCAGTCGAGCTCAGCATGACTAGCGCGTTAGCCAACTACGCCACCGAGGCGGGTAAGGTTAACAGTAGCCTACTGTAAAGAGTAAGGGACTTTTAACCTGTAGTTTTATTATTGTATTGTAATTATTGTAAAGAGTAATGGGTTGTTTACAATACATGTTTGCCATGTTACCACGTTGTGCAGTTGTTTTTTTCACTGTACACTTTTGATACAAGGTCTAGATGCACTTTTGATAAATACTATTCTCGTGTGCTTTCGATGTTCTCCGCGATGACCAGCCAAGAATACTGAGGGTGATTTTTACTCTATTATACTTTCCTCATTAGTGTCATTATTAAATACAATTAGCCAAGACCATGCATAGAAACTTTTTTTTAATTAGTTATATTACAGAGATTAATCCGACACCTTAGTTCCGTTGGTGGCTTGTACGTCTACTGAGATAAGGATCCTGGGTTCAATTTACAGCATGGCTGAAAATTTTGTCATTGGTGAAATATGAGTTTACCCTTTCACAGTGATGAATTAACGGCCGGGGGCTGGATGTTGTGTCTGTTCTAGTCTTAAGATATATTATAAGGCAAATGAAGCTACAACAGGACTAGCAAGCCAATACCAGTAATGGGAAATATTTGGCTTGAATAAAAAAGATGATGACCCGGACCACAGGCGGGAAACAGTTATGGATGTAAATATTACAGAGGCTACATCAAACCACTCAGCATCGCCACAAGTTGTCATGCAAACACGTCACCGGAAAATTTGCTGTCGGAAACTTCTCAACGCAGTGTTGGCGACGAGAGGAAGAACCTTTTCCTGGCGTGTGGGGTGGGTTTTTTTTTTTTTTTTTTTCCAGGAAGTTGCTCGTGGTCGAAGACACTCCCCGTCACCCGGCCGTTATTGGCGCGATCAACACAGCCAGGGCCCGTAAGAGGTGATCGATACGTTACGGTCAGAACACCAATCACACACGCCCCTTACCTGTAGGGACTTAGCTCATGCCGCGGATAGCAGACCCCCCCCCCCTCCATCAACTTCGGCCAAGGTGGGTTTCAACCGCAATGTGCTCGTTACAGACGAGTTACAATGTTGTGACGCCCAAGCAGGGGTACACCAAAAAACTTGAACTTTTAAGAGGGCAAACATTGTATCGAAGCTATCATTTCTGAACTTTTTTAACTGAAAATTTAGGGACACTTTGATTTATATTATCAAGGCCGTAGTTAGAGTGATTTGGGGGTCCAAACCCCCTAAAAAAATTCAATAAAAATTTATATATATGAATTTATTTATGGTTCAAACAATATCAAAATTAAGGCACAAGTCCAAATAAGGGGGCTGTGTTACCATAAAAAGCACTTCATAGGGCTTTTAGAGGTGTTTAATATTAATAGTTTTGTTTAGCCTTTGGCAGTTATGATAGTGTTCTATTGCTATAAAAAAATCACATATCTTCTAGAGGTGTTTAATATTTAGAATTTTTCCTTGCGTTCAGCAGTTAGGGTGTTATGTTACTATAAAACACTTTTTTAGAATTTCTATAGGTGTTTAAATATATTGATTTGTCCTAGCCTCCGGCAGTTAGGGGCTTATGTTGCCATAAAAAAAACTTCAGATAACTTCTAGAACTGTTTATCATTTATAATTTTTTTTCTAGCCTCTGGCAATTGGGGGATGTGCCCACCAAATCCCCCCCTGAAATTATTGGCTGGCTACAGCCTTGTATATTATAACTGTGCTTACTATGCCTAAGGTGGTAGTAGTGTAAGGAACGTGAGTTACGGGCAATAGTTTTGCAAACTTTATTCCAAAATATTCTTCTTGTTAAAAGAAATCAAATAATTATTTAATAGAAAAAAAGAGCTTAATTTTATTTAAATGGTGATATCAAAATTGTTGAATATCTATCAAGTGTGTCCTAGAATTTATTGACAACTTTAATCTACTAGTTTAAAAAGGTTTCTAATGTAAGGCCTTTACGTTTGTGACAAATATTCAACAACTGTTGATATAACTACATGAAGAAGATTAAATTTTATGTATTACTGGAGCATTTTATTTTTTATTTTAGCAAATAAAAAAGTTTGGATGTGAAAAATGCAAAAATACCGCCCTTAACACGTGTTTCCTACACTCCCATTTTAAAGCTTACGGGCGTTTGTTTCTTATTGATTTTAAGAATTAATATTGAATGAAAATACTTTCAATTAGTTTAGATAAACAATAGCATAGCGTTGAAAATGTTGCGGCACACCTTAACAAATTTCATACCACACCTTTGAGAACCACAGTTAAAACCTATAGCTTACCCTGTTTCAGAAAAATAAGGCGTACAACAGCAGAAGTCCAGTCTAGAACCAAACACAGAAACAATTTAGAGATTACTTTAAGCAACATATTATTATACATGTTCAATGAGTTTAAATATTTAGGAAAAATTTTAACTAGAAATAATGATATCAAATTGGAAATTAGGAAAATAATAAAGTCGAGAAATGTATACTATTACTCGGTCAGTAAGTTGTTAAGCTCTCGCCTACTGTCAAGGAATATAAAAATAGAATTATACAAAACAATAATTTTACCGGTTGTTCTCCTTGGGTGTGAAACACCGTCTCTTACCTGATGGAGTATAACAATAGAATGTACCTGAAAGAGATAGGGTGTAAAGAGGTGGACTAGATATAACTATCTCATGATAGGGATAGGGTGTAAAGAGGTGGACTGGATATAACTATCTCATGATAGGGATAGGGTGTAAAGAGATGGACTGGATATAACTGGCTCAAGATAGGGATAGGGTGTAAAGAGGTGGACTGGATATAACTATCTCATGATAGGGATACGGTGTAATGAGGTGGACTGGATATAACTAGCTCAAGATAGGGATAGGGTGTAATGAGGTGGACTGGATATAACTAGCTCAATATAGGGATAGGGTGTAATTAGTTGGACTGGATATAACTAGTTAAAGATAGGGATAGGGTTTAATGCGGTGGACTGGATATAACTAGCTCATGATAGGGATAGGGTGTAATAAGTTGGACTGGATATAACTAGCTCAAGATAGGGATAGGGTGTAATGAGGTGGACTGGATATAACTAGCTCAAGATAGGGATAGGGTGTAATGAGGTGGACTGGATATAACTAGTTCAAGATAGGGATAGGGTTTAATGCGGTGGACTGGATATAACTAGCTCAAGATAGGGATAAAGTGAAATTAGGTGGATTGGATATAACTAGCTCAAGATAGGGATAGGGTGTAATGAGTTGGACTGGATATAACTAGCTCAAGATAGGGATAAAGTGAAATTAGGTGGACTGGATATAACTAGCTCAATATAGGGATAGGGTGTAATGAGTTGGACTGGATATAACTAGCTCAAGATAGGGATAGGGTGTAATGAGGTGGAATGGATATAATTAGCTCAATATAGGGATAGGGTGTAATTAGTTGGACTGGATATAACTAGTTAAAGATAGGGATAGGGTTTAATGCGGTGGACTGGATATAACTAGCTCATGATAGGGATAGGGTGTAATAAGTTGGACTGGATATAACTAGCTCAAGATAGGGATAGGGTGTAATGAGGTGGACTGGATATAACTAGCTCAAGATAGGGATAGGGTGTAATGAGGTGGACTGGATATAACTAGTTCAAGATAGGGATAGGGTTTAATGCGGTGGACTGGATATAACTAGCTCAAGAGAGGGATAGGGTGTAATGAGTTGGACTGGATATAGCTTGCTCAATATAGGGATAGGGTGTAATAAGTTGGACTGGATATAACTAGCTCAAGATAGGGATAGGGTGTAATTAGTTGGACTGGATATAACTAGCTCAAGATAGGGATAGGGTGTAATTAGTTGGGCTGGATATAACTAGCTCAAGATAGGGATAGGGTGTAATGAGGTGGACTGGATATAACTAGTTCAAGATAGGGATAGGGTTTAATGCGGTGGACTGGATATAACTAGCTCAAGATAGGGATAGGGTGTAGTGAGGTGGACTGGATATAACTAGCTCAAGATAGGGATAGGGTGTAATGAGGTGGACTGGATATAGCTATCTCAAGATAGGGATAGGGTGTAATGAGATGGACTGGATATAACTAGCTCATGATAGGGATAGGGCGTAATGAGGTAGACTGAATATAGCTATCTCAAGATAGGGATAGGGTGTAATGAGAGGGACAGGATATAACTAGCTCACGATAGGGATAGGTGGCCTACATTTTCGTAAGTGTGGCAATGAACTTTCGAGTTCCTAGTGCCATAGAGTAAGTAAGTGACAAGGAGGTCAGTATTCGAATCCCATCCGGATGAGCTAAAGGTGGTTTTTCCTACATAGTTTTAACACTTTCCTTCTATTAAATTACGGGTATATTTACCCTAAATTCTACCTTCCTCACATTTCCCTCATTAGTTTAGTCATTTACGGATTACTCGAATGGGTGTTAGGATAGGTATAAGTGCATAATTCACGCTATAAACTGGCGTCATGAAGTAACTATGGAATCAATCTTATTTCCCGGATGGATATCTTCCATCTGACTGTCAAGATCTAATTCAGTTTCCCCATAGTTCAAGATGTCAAATATTGTAACTGTCGCGATTAGAAACTATTCGTTTATAAATATTATAACAATTATTCTCCTCACCTAATAGCAATGTATTGTAATAACGTAAGAGAACCAGATTTCACGGTTACCGCACAGATAGAGGTACCGTGCTAAGGATATTGGAGGGGGTAAATTGGTTACTCAGTGGTCACGTGGCCCAGATGAAGATCTGTGAACTCCCTCCCCCCTTTAACTCTAGTCACCCCCCTGGCGAGCGAAAATTAAGTCCACGTGACCTCCCGGTAGGGAACTTTGACTGGTTTCATTCCACACGTGCTTGCTTGATAATATGAGTCAAGTGATCGTGATTAGTCGAAACAGATATGATAGCATAATTTTTTTTTACTTTTACTGTTACTAATTAACATAAGAATCTAAAAAAAAAAACACTTCAATAGACTCTTAGTCACCGGAAACACAAAGTGTAGGTTTACAACCAGTTGATCAATTGATATGTTTGAGTATATTTTATTTTATTAGTCTTGTCATGAAAAGTGATAACGTCTGATTAATATATTAAAAATGTGATGTGGAACTTTATGAACAAAATTTGATAAACCATTTCAACATTAGGAAGGTCTAAATATAACTTATGTTGAGAATCTTACCTTGACTGATTACGCCATGACAACATATGTTAAGCCACGACAAGGCGGAAGAACACTAGGTACCATTGGCGTAGGAATGGAAGGACGTGGGTTGTGGGGTTATGGATCCTTCTGGAAGATATTGAACACTCTCCTCCCTCATGAGGGGGTTAACAAACACATATAAAAACTTATTTAATGTATGGTGTTTTATTTGAAAATAATAAAGTAATATCGAAAGAGGCAAATATGGCAGTACAGACCTATAAAATTGTGTTGACGCCAAAATTGTTGTGCATGAGTGTATGTGTTGTGTGTGTGTGTGTGTGTGTGTGTGTGTGTGTGTGTGTGTGTGTGAAGCGTAGGTTTGTCAGAAGAAACACAAGAGCAAGGTGGATGCGATTGGAATGCGATATCTAATAACTGTATGTGGATAAACTCGTATGGACAGGATCAGTAATGGGATGGGTGCTGAAGGAGTGTGGTTTGAAAGGGAATCCAATAGGTTAATGTGAAAGAAGCGTGCTACGTTGGCTTTGGCTTGTTGAGATGATGAGTGTGGATCGAGTGACGAAGCAAATATAATATGAAGGTAGAGTGTGTGGTTCTAAAGGAAAGGGAAAGCCATGTAGGAAATGGCTAATGGTCGTAGAATTATGTGTTAAAAAGTTAAACATTAATTGTTTTAAGAATAAAAGAGCATGTATGATGTTGTTGAAGTGAAGGGAGTATTCAAGGATAGGGAAGTGTGGAGAAAGTTAGTGAGGATGGATTAAGTACAGCGTTGTCTTTTGAGCTATAGTAGCCCCATGGCTTCTTTGGTGCTGACTAACAGCTTACAGCTGACTTCTGACAGTCAACATTTAGGTATATACCTAAATTTTGACTGTCAGAAATGACAGCTGCTAAACACATGGTTTTTCAGATCACATGGTTCGGCGTAGGGATACATAATTTGGTCTGGTAACGTTTAAAAGCCGTTAGCTCTCAGCTGTGAGCTGTCAGCCAGCACCAAAGAAGTCATAGGGAATACTGTATATTCACAGTCTCTTGCGTACCCCGTACGGAGATTAGATATGTATGTATTAATTTCATGTGCCACCGGCAAAATATTAATTAATCAGTATTTAAATATTAACCTACAAATGAATTCCTTATAATCTTATATTTTAGCACTATTCATATCAAAATTTCAAGTAACATATTGGTTTTGGTACATTCATGGTATTGTGTTGGAAATAAAGGTAATTTCTTTGAATGAAACAAGCTAATGAGTGTTACAAAAAGGAGTCAAATATTCTCGTTTTCAAATGTAAGATTGTACTTAAGAAATACACACACCCGATGCCTTTCCCCCCTCCTCTTTCCTTTCCCTTATACAGATTGCTATATAAAACTATATCGACATAGTACCCAAATTTTGTTGGCCCCCTCTAACTCCTCTCATTAGAAAAATCATCTTTCTACGACCTTGCAAAGTACAATAAACAAAAAAATTTTCACCTATATTTCGCAAAATGCGAAAACCCGAACTAATTATTGTCAACCGTTATTATTGTGACCATATGAGTAGGTATATAATTGAGACGGGATACAATGAAAACCGCGAGTTAGGGTAAGTATTTTTGCAATTATTTTACAAAAACATTTTTGGCCAAAATAATTATTTCAGTATAAATGTGTAGCTTAATTTTCTGGACATTTTAATTTCAACGATTCTTGAATATTTTCATGAACATCGTAGAATTTTTTTAGCACCTCATTTTATCACCCGTTTGGGTTATATGCATATCTATTAATTATGTCAATGATTTAGGATGAAGAAGGATGAATTTAGAGCAATTGTACCCGCATATGCTTGGAGAGAAAGATTGGAAACCAGCATGAGAAAACCACCCTTATTACACCCGGCCATTATTCGAACCCCAATCGGCAGTCCAGTATATTGCGAGAGTGAAGCCTTAGTCCATGCGGCCACCAAAGAGAGTCAATTGGTTATTGTGTACTTCATCAGAGAATGTGGTGAGAAGAGACGAGTTTCAACTTTGTGGAAAAGTTTTACATCCAAGAAGTTGACAAGTCATAACCGAGTCATATTTATGTGATTCGTACTACTAGCACAAACAAGACAGGATGAAAATGATTTTTCAACTTACTTTTCAGAATAAAAAAGAAAATAAAGATAGTATTAAAAAACTAAGCTTAACTTCCAAAGTTGCTGTAGAGAGAAAGAGAGAGAGAGAGATAAAGTTCTCACCAGCAATTCCAAGACATCGAGACACTTCCACGCCCCGACGATCACCTCCGAAAGGGAGACAAAAGAGCAACCCAGAGTGGAGTGGAAGACTACCAAAAGTCTAGATTGAGAAGTTTCGCGAGGGATGAAGCTAACAAAGGGCGGTAATGGGAGTCGATTCAACAGGACACCCACCCCGCCACCCACCAACGCCCACGCCTAAGTACTAAAACTGACAAACTTGAACGTGAGCACCGTAGCTTTTCTTTGGACGACACACCATCATCAACCCTCTGGCACTGCCGTTCGCCCGTCGTCACATGAATAAACTTAAATTGAAATTTGTCAAAAGAATACGAGAGAGATCGTTTTCAAGGAATTAATGTCCTACCTCCCCTATTTCTTAGGCAAAAATTACTCTTTCATCAAAACACTGAAATATAAAAGAAGACCAAATTTTCAGAAAATTGTCACACAACAGTTCTACTAGTAATTTTAATAAAGTTTCTGAGACATTTTCCTAATAGTTTCTAGAGGTTTTTATTAAAGCTACAGGCAAATACTTTTATGGACGAAATATATTGGTCAAAACAATTTGAATTATGGAAGTAAATTTATAAATAAATAAATAAATATAAATACTTAGCACCGCGTCTTACTAACTGTTTGGGTTATACGCTTAAGTACTAATTACACCGATGGGTTAGAAATTGTAAAGGATAAATCTAGAGGAGGTGAACCCGTATTTTCGTGGAGGTAGAGTGGAAAACCATTTAGGAAAAATCACCCCCGTTCACCTGAGTGAGATTCGAACCTCGATCATCCACTCCTAGCAGTCTAAATCAACACGAAACTTGCGTGTTAGCCTCAGCTAACTACGCCACCGAGGCGGGTAGTGAAAAAAAAAATTAAAGCTATTAAAAATTGTTTTAACATCATAATGTGCACCTTGAATTTCCAAAAGTTTTTTTATCGATAGCTTTATTGATGCTTAATATGGTTTTAACATAATAATGTGTATGTTATCTTGAGTATTTTGAAGTTTTTTATTGATCGCTTTATTAATACCTAATATTTGACTAAATTATAAATCCAAACCATTATAAAAAGAAATAACACCTTTAGTCTAAATTAAGTATTTGACTTCCTCCTCCCCTGAAAATTATTGACGTTAATGTACAGTACCTACACATTAAAAATAATAATTATGCCACCCAATAAAATTATGTCAACCAAGAAACGACACCTAAACATGAAAGACAAACCCAGGAGCTTTGACTAAGAGTGATAAGGCTTTACCACTATATTTTATATGATAAAATAATTTGGTATACTACTTTCTGTTGTCGGTGACCTGGTGGTCTAGGGGTAAGGTGTCAGACTTCTATGCTGGCGGCCGGGGTTCAATCCTCGGTCCCGGCACAGATATCTGATTACCAAACCCTTCCTTCACCTCTGACAAGACATCTTGTGAATGTGGGGAATGCCAGGCCTCCACCGTGGTTCGGATTCCACGTTAAACTGTAGGTCCTTCATTTCATCTCACAATCACCCTACCATTACACATTAGCGTAAGTGCGTATAACCCGAACGGTTAGTAAGACACGGTGCTAATAATAATACTTTCTGTTAATTTTTAAAACAAAAATAGCCAATAAAGATGTTTATAACCTATCTCAATTTATAAATAAAGGAAGTATACCAACTTGTTTTATATATTTAAGAATCAAGAAAAAAACACGGTAATTATTTAAAGCTCAATCTGTTGTGTTGAAAGAATAAGAAAAGTATAAAAAAACACCACGATAGCTGAGTAGAGTATGAGAAGAAAAGCAAAATGTCGGCGACGCCTTGGCGTGGCCGGTCACGTGACCCGGAACTATGACGTGTACAGCTTTTCCTGTACTTCCTGTCTGAGGATGGCGTTAGAGATCACGAAGGAGGCAATAATTACAGGGGTTTGAGAAATACTAGATATAGACTGTGCGAGGGGTGTGTGGAAGGAATCGTTCCACAGAAGTAGGAAGAAAGGACTATACATCGCAAACAACAAACCATTTGCATGTTTCTAACGTGCACTTTCTGTGTAGAACTTATTATATTAACACATGACTCACAAACTAACTTAATTCTAGAGCAAACACAATATCTATTATTCCGGTCGATACGTTATCACCTTAAAATAGGAATCTCCAACCTCGTTCATGATGAATTTTTCAACTACGACGGGAATCGAACCAGTGAACCCTATTTTAATAGACAGGAGCGCATCCGAGTTGACTGATATAAGGTTTCAAACTACATTTGCTTCGACAAACACCTAGCTTGAAAAATTATTTTGGCATCATTTACAAACAAATATATTGCCCCTCAATTTCCTTTTAGGATCACAAAAATACTGAATTTTGACCTAGATTAAAACCAGTGACTAAGCGCCTTTACATTCCCTTTATTCAAAATAATTTTTACAAAAAAAAAAAAAAAAAACGTGAGGTGGTGGCAACGACGGGCTGTATGAACATTAGCATATAACCCGAACGGGTAGTAAGACGTGGTGCTAAATATTATTTGTATGAACATTGAATATAGTGCTCAACTCTTATCGGGAGCAAGGAGAAATATTTGAGCCTAAAATTATAAACTAGGACTTAAAGCTATTACAATTATTATCACCTCTCATTGAGGTAATATATATATATATGTACCCCTCTGCCAAAGTTGAGTAAGTTTTACTGTCATTGCTAAGTTCAGAAAGGTGCACATGTTGGTAGTGGGGAAACGGGTTTAATCTAGTAAATAAGAAGGGCCATTAGTTTAAAAAAAAAGTTACTAGGTTCACCTTCACGTATCTATTCATAAAGTCCGCAGAACAGTTATAGCATGTAGATAAAGGTAAGAAGAGTAACTCCTAGACACAGAAGATAAGCTAAAGCTGAACCAAGACCAATCTTTACAGGAATGGAAGAATCAAGCCAAACTATCATAGTAAATGGAATTCTGTACAAGGATACAATCCAAGGACCATGAAAAGTAGTACCTAACATAGAAGATATTCAACGGGAAAAACATCATTCATTATTTGCAGGCCACTTATGACAAAGAGCGGCAAGCCTTCGAGTCGCTGAGCGTTACTGGCGACCTACTCGTCAGAAGGACGTAGATATATATATATTCATTTAAGTTGCTATAGTTGTAATCGAAGATCTAAGAGTAGACTTACACTGGCCGTGGGCCAGTTTCATTGTAGTAAGACTTAGTAACAGTTTCATACTTAAACCTAGTACGCCTAAAGTGCGGCGCTATCTATACTAAATACAAGACGACAACTACCTAGACTCCAATGGAATGAGCCAGCTTAGCACATGAAACTACCCCATTCCATTCTGGGCTAGATAGGAGTCGTCTTGTATTTAGTATATCACCACACTTGAGGCGTACTAGGTCTGACTATGAAACTACCCCATTCCATTCTGGGCTAGATAGGAGTCGTCTTGTATTTAGTATATCACCACACTTGAGGCGTACTAGGTCTGACTATGAAACTACCCCATTCCATTCTGGTCTAGGTAGGAGTCGTCTTGTATTTAGTATATCACCACACTTGAGGCGTACTAGGTCTGACTATGAAACTACCCCATTCCATTCTGGTCTAGGTAGGAGTCGTCTTGTATTTAGTATATCACCACACTTGAGGCGTACTAGGTCTGACTATGAAACTACCCCATTCCATTCTGGTCTAGATAGGAGTCGTCTTGTATTTAGTATATCACCACACTTGAGGCGTACTAGGTCTGACTATGAAACTACCCCATTCCATTCTGGTCTAGGTAGGAGTCGTCTTGTATTTAGTATATCACCACACTTGAGGCGTACTAGGTCTGACTATGAAACTACCCCATTCCATTCTGGTTTAGATAGGAGTCGTCTTGTATTTAGTATATCACCACACTTGAGGCGTACTAGGTCTGACTATGAAACTACCCCATTCCATTCTGGTCTAGATAGGAGTCGTCTTGTATTTAGTATATCACCACACTTGAGGCGTACTAGGTCTGACTATGAAACTACCCCATTCCATTCTGGTTTAGATAGGAGTCGTCTTGTATTTAGTATATCACCACACTTGAGGCGTACTAGGTCTGACTATGAAACTACCCCATTCCATTCTGTGCTAGATAGGAGTCGTCTTGTATTTAGTATATCACCACACTTGAGGCGTACTAGGTCTGACTATGAAACTACCCCATTCCATTCTGGGCTAAATAGGAGTCGTCTTGTATTTAGTATATCACCACACTTGAGGTGTACTAGGTCTGACTATGAAACTACCCCATTCCATTCTGGGCTAGATAGGAGTCGTCTTGTATTTAGTATATCACCACACTTGAGGCGTACTAGGTCTGACTATGAAACTACCCCATTCCATTCTGGTTTAGATAGGAGTCGTCTTGTATTTAGTATATCACCACACTTGAGGCGTACTAGGTCTGACTATGAAACTACCCCATTCCATTCTGGTCTAGATAGGAGTCATCTTATATTTAGTATATCACCACACTTGAGGCGTACTAGGTCTGACTATGAAACTACCCCATTCCATTCTGGTCTAGATAGGAGTCGTCTTGTATTTAGTATATCACCACACTTGAGGCGTACTAGGTCTGACTATGAAACTACCCCATTCCATTCTGGTCTAGATAGGAGTCATCTTGTATTTAGTATATCACCACACTTGAGGCGTACTAGGTCTGACTATGAAACTACCCCATTCCATTCTGGGCTAGATAGGAGTCGTCTTGTATTTAGTATATCACCACACTTGAGGCGTACTAGGTCTGACTATGAAACTACCCCATTCCATTCTGGGCTAGATAGGAGTCGTCTTGTATTTAGTATATCACCACACTTGAGGCGTACTAGGTCTGACTATGAAACTACCCCATTCCATTCTGGTCTATGTAGGAGTCGTCTTGTATTTAGTATATCACCACACTTGAGGCGTACTAGGTCTGACTATGAAACTACCCCATTCCATTCTGGTCTAGGTAGGAGTCATCTTGTATTTAGTATATCACCACACTTGAGGCGTACTAGGTCTGACTATGAAACTACCCCATTCCATTCTGGGCTAGATAGGAGTCGTCTTGTATTTAGTATATCACCACACTTGAGGTGTACTAGGTCTGACTATGAAACTACCCCATTCCATTCTGGGCTAGATAGGATCGTCTTGTATTTAGTATATCACCACACTTGACACGTGCTAAATCTGACTATGAAACTGGTCCCAAAGTCATTAGAATTTCCAGACGTATACCATAACAGCCATCACTTTTGATAGGTTTCAATACCTATAAAATAATAGTAATAATACGATATTAAAAAAAATCGCCTGCTTTGGTGGCCACATGGTATAAGGAATCACTCTCGTAATAGATTAGACTGCCGATGACAGGGAGATTTGGGTTCAAATCCCATTTGGGTGTACTTAGGATGGTTTTCCTAAACGGTTTCCAACTATCTTTCCAGGCAAATGTGGACACACTTTCTCTAAAGTAATTCTTTCTTATCCCAAATACATTAGCGTAATTGGTACATATGCGTATAACCTGAGCAGGTAGGAAGAATAGTTGCTAAAAAGATGGTAAAAATGTTTAAATTTTGTCCACAATAAAATATTTTTGTATTTTATTAAAGGCTCTTCCAATTAAAACTAGACTACCACGATTCTTTTGTAACTATAGGAGTTGTGCGCATACACTAAATTGTTAAGCCCACTTATTAAATAAAAATATATTTTTATTTTTATTTTAAGGTTAGGTTAAATAAGTTGATGTTTTATTCTTTTGATGAATACAAATATTGCTGCATACGTGGTCATAAACACTCCACGTTCATAAAATATCTACATTTACGATGGCTATTTATGACACTGAAAAATATATTATGACTCAACACTGAGTATTAATATTCATTTCAATCACTGATGAAAGTATAAATGGTGTTCAACTTATACTTTTATCCTTTGTTTCTAATATGCCTAATTTAAACAATATCTAAATCTATGGTTTCTCTAGAAAATTTTATCTACCTTACTGACAAACATTTAAAGATATCAGTTGATAAATATTAATTGATTGCAATTAAAGAAAGCAGCGTTTTCTGACTATAGTATACTAAGTGCTGCCAGGTTTTGCAGAAATTAGTTTAAACACTATATGTGAATTGTTCTCATCACTCAAAACATTTATGTTCCAGGTACCAACATGTCAAAGCCTATGTATGATTGGTCAAATGGGAAAGAAGCCGTGGAAAACATATCACAGATACCCTCTGAAATGCCTGTAAGGTAGAAGGCTTACCTTGAATTATTCCATTATTGTGTAGCTTATAAGATTGATTTGTGGTTTAATCCGTCAAGATAAGATTGCTACAGTAGCCCCATGGCTTCTTTGGTGCTGACTGACAGTTCACAGTTGACTTCTGACAGTCAACATTTAGGTATATACCTAAATGTTGACTGTCAGAAGTGAAATATGCTAAACACATGTGTTTGCAGATCACATAGTTCGGCGTAGGGATACATAATTTTGTCTAGTAACTTTTCAAAGCCGTCAGAAGTCAGCTGTGAGTTGTCAGTCAGCACAAAAGAAGCCATGGGGCTACTGTACCTTTCAGGGTAACCGGAGTGTACAGTTTTTTGTAACAAGCTTTTCTTACCCTGCCTGACAACACTTCACAATACGTCATTTCTAAATAGTGGAGTAGTATTTGGCTCCATCACAAAACAACCTAAGTTAAGATGTTAAATATCAAACAGAATCATGTTCCTCTTCATCCAAGAAAACCGACAATGTTACTTCCCCGGGAAGGAAGTAGAGGGTGCATAAAAACTTGAATATTCATGTGTGAGTGAAAAAAAAAATGAGTGGAAATGAAGAAATGAGGGCGTAAAACATAGAATAACAATTCCGCGTGATCCTAATCTCTGTCAGAAATAGTTAAATTGGCTAAGCCTCAACAAGACGAAGTAGTCACTCTATTTTGTGTGTTCAATCGGTGCATTTTTCCTAGCGTGGGGAAATGTAACGAGTTCGTTTACGTCGTCGAAAAAAAAAAAACGTAAAAAAACCTCATGAAAAAAAGGTCAAGAAAATATATTATATTTTACAAGTTTTTGGGTATAAATTAATAATTATATTTTCTGGAGTGTCTACCACATTAGTTAAGTAGGTAGGACTTATGTTTACTGAGATAAGGGTGCCGGGCTCGACTAACGATACAGACGATATAAATATAAGTACTACCTAATTGATGAAATTGGGTATTTTCCTTACCCAGTGATAAATTAATGGAAGGGATACTCAGTTTTGTGCCTTTTAATGAGATAATTTTGTTTGTAAGCTATGTGCTTCAGTTTTTTTTTATAAGTGTATGTGAAATATCCCTAAAATATTTTTAATATGATTCGGGGTTTTAGTCTTACTTGTTATCCATTTGGCCCGCTATAAATTTAAAATGTGAAGTGATTTTATTCAACATTGATTCCTATAGCTCTACATGACGGATTTTCATTTTTTTTAAATATAAATTAAAGATTCTACACAAAGGATGTGCCTAAAAATTTAAAACTTCAAAAATATTCGAGGAGGAAGCCTCAATTTTGAGAAAACTATAATTTATTTCGAGAAATTTCTAGAGTTCAACCAACTTTTTGCTGATTTTCTTCCTTTTTTTAATTAAATAATTTAATCCGATTTATTTATGTTAAAGTTTTCATATTCTCAATGGTGAAGCCACAAAGTATAAATATTATTGACGTACTTGGTGAATGTATAAATTCTATTAAGACAAGGTTACCAATGTCCTAATGGCTATTTAAAAAATATCTTGAACTCTAGATTTGCACATAAATCACAAAATGTCTGAATATAACGCTGGACTTTACTACAAACTATGTGACCTGGATAAGTAAGAATGTTTTTTAAGTGATATTCCATCTGTGTACGATTTGTACAGCATAAATACTCTCCAGTGAGGGAAATGACTGACAGAAAATATGTGTGACATAATCGTTTAGGGGAGGCTATCAGATAACTAGCCTATTTAACTCGACATAGTGCTACTTTAAGAAACATCACCAACAATATTCTCGATAGTGAATCTGTAACGACATTATGAAAATCCATTCTCCCTCCATCCAGCCTTCCCTAATGCCCTCATTGTGTCGACGGGCCTATAAACCCTAATAATAATAATAATAAAAATAATAATAATAAATAAATATAATAATAATAATAAAATATAATAATAAACAACAATAATAACACATCCAGCCGATGTCTAACAAATGTTGATGAACATGTTTATATTGTACGTCATATCAATAGTCTTAGTTAAAATATGTTTAAATCTAAATCAATAGATTTATATTAAATTTACAGTCAATAAAACACTTTGCGCTCGTGCCAAGTTAGTATGTTGGTTTTTTTGGTGACGTTTAAGATTAATACAGCTCTTATAAAAGATTAAAGACAATTTTGAGTTGAACTTCAATGTGAAAACACGTTCAGTGCGTTCGTTAATGAAAGTATCCCCCTTTCATTTAGTTTTTCCTATAGCAGTCTCTTTTTTAAAAAAATACAGCCCCTCACCCACTGTCCCGACATTTCAGTGAACAGAAAGAAAGGAATTGCAACTTTCTACAAACAAAAATAACAAAAACAACTCATAAAATTGAAATTAAAAAATAAAATAAAAGAACAGTCAAATAGCAAAGATCATCAAACAATTTTTCGTTCGCATTTTTTTTATTATTATTATTTGGCCATTCATTTCGTTGTTTGAAAAGAAACAACAAAAGAAGAACGGGAAACGTACACACAGAAAAAAAAAATTGTTTAACGACAGACGTCATAATTTTTATTCCGCGTGCCATTGAAAGAGACAGAGGGGGATGGGGTGGCCGATATGTCTGCGTGGAGGGATGAGAAACTCGTCCTAACTTTTTTTTTCACACCACTTTAGTAGTTCATCACGCCGCAGGCTATCTATCACCCGGGTGAGAATTGGAAGTCACCGAAAAGGGGGGGAAGGGTTCCTTCTTTTTTAAGGGGGTATGGAAAGGGGGAGGGCGGAGGGGGCTTGGTACCCCTGTCTGGCCGGCCGTTAGAGTATGGGCCATAACTGGATCCAGCGTAGTTAGCCATTTCCGCACGAATCAACCCGTCATTGTATTGTCCCACACTCCTCTGGTTCTTCGCTTTAAACGACCTATCGCTTCGGTATCGATCTTTGTCCATACATCATCAGTCAAAGAGAAGAGAAACAGAGAGCGCGTCAGAAGAGAAAGCGAGAGAGAGCGTTTATATTCGCTTAAAAGCCAACACCCTAATACACACCCTCTCTTCCTCACTACGAATGGACGTCCTCTCTCGTCACTTATTGTTTTGAAAACCGTATTTTGGGGGGTACATCCTGAAAATCTGAATAAGCCTCAAAAAAAAACACACTGGCAAACGCGTTACAAAATATAACACACAACACACACACGTACACAAACTTCCGCAATAACTGATACAACAATGGAAAACTGCGTATCTCGATTGAAACTCGACAAACATAAAAATGTGACGAAAAAAGTTAAAACAATATACAAGATAGATAATATAATCGGTGTCAAGATCATCTAAATGACATGTCATAATTTTAACTCGTATGTGAGTGTGTGTGTGTTGTGTCTGTGTATTCGTTGTATGGATTATATATATATATATTTTTTTTTTACCTCCGAACGTACCGGTAGTTGACAGGTTTGGAAGTGGTTGAATAATGTATTTCTCCTGTCCTGGCTATAAAGCATAGCAGACTACATCAATGCACGGGAAATCGTACGCTGGGAGTTCTTTCTGTGCGGGTTGGCTTCGCAAACAAACAAACAAAAATTCCCCGCTATCCCCTCCTTCCACCCACTGAAAAACAAGCCCTTCCAACGCTACTGGTTAGATCGTGCATCACGATCTATCTTCCTTCCATAATGCAACTGGTGCTCTTGCTTTTCCTTTCTAAATATAAATGTGTTTTTTTTTTCTGACACACACACAAAAAAAAAAAAAGTTTCGGAAATGAAATATATTTTGTGCACGTATAATAGGCGGTAGATACATCGCAACTGAAACAAAACCCTTCCTATGGCTCACCGTGAAGTGGTTCGGTATTTCAAAAGGAATGTCATTTGTTTTTGAAAAGGTATTCTGTCGTTCCTTGTCACATGAAATATCTGTCCGCCTTACCAAACACGTTTGTTAATATTGTGTTTAGGTGTACCTGTTTCTCTTCTTCTTGAGAACTAATTAGTTTGAACATGAACAATGCAATGTGATCACCAAGCTTAGTCCAGAACTTAACTATAGCTACCCTTACAATGTTATAATCTGCACCTCAGGGTAGCAATTATATAATTCACAATTTTTCCAATTGACTTGTCTTGAAATTCATCCAACCACAAACAATTATGTAAAGTATCCATGCGGTTAAATATGGTGTGCAATGTATCGATATTGGAAATTTAAGGTGGGATGGAAGGGGATATGAGAAAAGATAAGTGGTTTTGAAGTTTTTATGGTAAAACTTTTTTTTTTGACAAAGTAAATAAAATATTGCTCCAGTAAAAATATAGAATTAAATTTTCTTTGCGTGTTCAACAGTTGCTGAATTAATGTCATGGGCATGGTGGCGTTAGATGAGCATTTTTTAAATGGAGATAAAATGTTACCATTAAATCTAAGAAAACACCCTTTGTCGAGTGTATTAAAAAGTTTTTTTTTTTAATTTCCACACTTCCTCCCCGCAAATACAAGTATAATTTCTATAAATATAGCCTCTCTAATCCCCAAAACCACTAGCGTACGTAATTAGAACATAAGCGTATAACCCAAGAGGGTAGTAATATGCGGTGATAAAAAACTAATAGATAAAATATTAAAATCGGCACAAAATCTAGTCCCCAGGTGACAATTATCCAATAACAAACTTTTGGCCATCCGAGAGTTGAATCCAGAACTACTAGTTCAGGATCAACTCACAAAAAACCGTTCTGTTAAAACGTGCTAGTAGATAAAAACTACACCCGCCTCGGTGGCTTAGTTGGCTAACACGCTATACGTGTAGAGCTGAGGACGGGGAGATCGAGGTTCGAATCTCGGTTGGGTGAACTGGGTGTAGTTTTTCCTAAATGGTTTTCCACTCTCCCTACACGCAAATGCGGGTTCACTTTTGTATTTGACCTTCCCAATTCCTAATCCATTAGCGTAATTAGTACTTAAAGCGTATAACCCGAACGGGTAGTAAGACGCAGTGCTATTATTATTATTATTATTTAAAAACTACAAAGTTCGACTTTGATCAAAAGTTTTTGCAATATCTCGCTTCTGTGATGAAGCTGATTTCTGAACGTATCAAAATCCTGAGTCCGTCTCTCTCTTGGGAAGGCATTTGAACACCGCAATGCATTTATTCTGTCTACACATTTTCTAAACCAAATTAACAGTTACTGTGGTTTCGTTTCCTTTTATTTTTTTTAACTTCTGTATTAACATGTTAGTAAAATTAAGAAGACTTTGGAACATACAAACATATTTTTATACAGTTACAATGATAACATTTAAAAATACAAGGATTCCACTAAAAATGTGTCTGGGATGCCATGAATAAATATCTTCAGAAATATTTGACTAATTTGTAAGATTCTACTACCTTACTTACCTTGTTACTTACTTTGCTCAGTTATTTCAATTATTATTTTTATATATCATTCAATTATGTCCATAAATATTTGATTATTAAATACAGGACATCTTTTAGGGCGGCCCTATTAAATTAGTTCTTCTTTGGTTCATTATTTAAAAAAAATCCACAGTATATTTAAACTTTATCGATGGTTATAACCTCGCTATCTAATAAACAAAATATAATAGCGAGATCAAATTAATTATTTACTATATAAAATGTAATTTAAATAAATTTCTTGTTATTAAAAAGTAATTATTTTAGTTAATTTTATTCTACTATGAACTAGCACAATTAATTTAAAGTTTCCTTATTAGTGATTATAAATACATCTATAACAAAGGAAAGGGAGATAAATTAATAATCGGGCTTCTCCCCAAAAATGCTTCAGTCAAGTTTTATTGATTTTGTTTTGAAATGAATATAATTTGAAAAAGTTTAAATAATATTGTGGTATTTATACTCAAACTTTTCTTTATTTTAACATTTTACAAACTGAGATAGATAAGTTTCATTGTTTAACCTCAGTAACTAAGAATTTTATTTGTTTCACCATTTAATTTATAGATGGTTTTTGCTTGGAGAACGTAAAATTTATTTATATAAATCAAATTTTCTAGCTTGAATGTATTATTAATTGCACTGGTGACGTCAAAACTTAACATAAAGTGCCAACTACCATTTAATTTTCACTGAGTGGTTGTAAGGAAGAAATAGCGTAGAGTAAAGGCAAATAAAAAATGTCAGTTATGTTTTTATTAATTATTTAATTTACACACTCTAAAGAAATTAATATTACATTGTTCGTGGACTAGACTATGCTTTTTTTATCTAGATTTTAATTTCATTATTATTTATTTTTTTTTCTTTGCAAGTTTAAAAAAATTGTATCCTACACAAAAATCCTTAATTTAGCTTAACACTATGAATAAGACGCTAGACGTAAGCTTCAAGATTGATTTCAATCTCCTTTCTAAGATTATTTTCACTGAGTGGTTGTAAGGAAGAAATGGCGTAGACTAAAGGCAAATATAAAGTGTCAGATATGTTTTTATTAATTATTTAATTTATACACTCTAAAGAAACTAATATTACATTGTTCGTGGACTAGACATAATAATAATAATTCTAGTTATAATAATAATAATAATGTGACTGAGCTACATCAATCTCTATCTCAGTTTGTGGACAGATTAGCCAATACTAATGCACCGTTGTCCAGGGGACTCCCGAATGTTCTAATCGTACATCCTTCCCGTGGAAGCTCTTTCCATGTCCTGATGAGATGAGGGAGGGGATATTACGTGGTAAATTCAATTAAGATCTTAACCTAACTTAAACCTAACTATCCAAACCTTGGTGACCATGGGAATTGTTTTCCTTTCGAGAAAAATCCCCCGGTACCAGACGGGAATCGATCCCGGGATCTTTAAGTCAGCATCCAGGGGCACTAACAAATATACCACAAGGCCGGTTGATGGTAATTTTAATAATAACAAGAATAATAGTGTCAATAGAGAAGGGATCTACAAAACATAAGATAATAAAGTTAAAACAGGAAGCTGTGAACAATATAAATAGGGTGTATTCAGCAGTCCGGTCTCTCAATGTATTATTATTATTAGCACCGCGTCTTACTACCCGTTCGGGTTATACGCACTTACTTTAATGTGTAATGGTAGGGTGATTGTGAGATGAAATGAAGGACCTACAGTTTAACGTGGAATCCAAACCACGGTGGCGGCCTGGCATTCCCCACATTCACAAGATGTCTTGTCAGAGGTGAAGGAAGGGTTTGGTAATCAGATAAATCTGTGCCGGGACCAAGGATTGAACCCCGGACCCCAGCACAGAAGTCCGACACCTTACCCCTAGACCACCAGGTCACCCTCTCAATGTAAAATCTGGATTAAACTGGCTAAAATATGACCCTTCAAGGGCATGAAATTCAAGCCCCAGTCAGGGTGTTTTCTTTTCGCCCTTATCTGACACGGGTAGCCCAGTAGACCATGATAACGGGCGAACAGGCAAACATAGTCACATTTTGTTTAGTTCGTTGCGCCCTTTCAAAGTAGGCAACCCTCTTTTACACCCACAGGATATTGATGCTATAGAATATCGATTGAGTTCTAATTTTTGTGATCTGATTATATATAGTCTTCGGTTAGAGTTCAAGTTATATCAAATTAAATGCGAGTATTCACCTTTTTCAATGTGTGGTCACCTTCCAGATAATAAAGGATTTTGTTTTTGTTTTTTAGGACCGTGTCTTACTAACAGTTTGGGTTATACACCTATGTAATAATTACGCAAATGTTTTTAGGGATTAGGAAGGTTTTATTTATAAGAAGTGTACCCATATTTGCGTGGAGGGAGAGTGAAAATCACCCTCAGTACACCTGACCGAGATTTGAACCTCAATCTACCAGTCATCGTCAGTATAGTCTACTGCAATAGTAACGCCTTAGACCATGCAGCCACCAAAGTGGGTAATAAGCTTTTGGCATAGATACAAAGTCATAGATCAAGTTTTTGATTCATGAGTTCAAATTGTAACTCTTACAAAATTAATACGCTGGTATCGCACAAAGTTTCATAATTAATAATAAGAAATGTTTTCATATAAATAATTTAAAATGTATTATAAATGCACTGACATCTTAATAAAAGTAAATTTAATGATACCTTTAAAAAAATTCAACCGGTTCACTTTAATTAGATGTGACAATTTGCATTAGCTCTCGTAAATATTAATTTATCAGCTTTAGATGGGTATTCTTTTAAAAAAAAATTACTTTTAGCAACAAATAAGTACAAAGTAAAATATCATTAATATGACTACTTCACTTTTTTAGATTAAATTTTTGTTTTAAAAAATGACACCTGTACACGTGAATCAAACCCATAAGCTTTGTCTTAGTGCTCCAATCTTCTTACCATTGAGTTATTTTAAAAATCTTCCCAAGGTTGTTAGGCATACCTCTAGTCTAGATGACTAGATTTAAATATGTAGAAATATGTACACAATCATATAGATATGAAACTACCTTTTTGACAGTTTTAAAAGTTATTAAAAACTATTTTCATACATTTATAGTTTTATACGTAAAATCATGGGATTTCCCTGTTTTACTTTCCATTGAAACCTATGAAATAATTCTAATAATAAAGTAAAATTTTATCAATGTTGGACTCAAATAATTAAGTTTTTATTTTCAAAAATTTCCTCTCTACCAGAATCCTATCGAGGATATCAAAAGTTGGCTAAGAATTAAAATTTAGTTAATTATGAAAAATCTTGTGCCAAACTTTGGCAGATATAACATACAAAATATATTAATGTAATTTGATTATTTAATTCCGGTCTCTCATATTACTTGGGTATTAATAATGAGAATATAATAATATATTGTTTTAAGTGATTCTGTCAGCAAAATTATCAAATATTTGAACTTACACACCCCACTTAGCTTATTTACTTATTGTGAGAGTATTTATAATAAACATTGTAAAGTAAATTATCGCTATTTTATGCAGACATTAAATAAAATGAGAAAAACAAATTCTTCCTGTAGTTCAAAAGTATATTTTAGACGTGTCTTCAAAATTGAAGGGTTTTGGCGACTTGGTGGTGTTAGTAGGTTGATTATAAACCAGGAAGAACTAATAATAATTAAGAAATCATAAGACTTTAAAAAAGAGTATATTAATATTGTTTTTATGTAAATGACCTAGATAAGAAATGGTATAAAAAACATAATTTTGGAGCTTAGCTTCAGCTAATAAATAATATTTAGTAAATGTTTTAGTTTGTAAACTATGACGAAGATTAAAGTCAAATTAACTGAAAAAAAGTGCCCGAGTATTTTTCTAAGATAATTAGAGCTATTAACTATAATATATCACACATTAAATTAGTTTTATATTAGTTTAATCATGAAAAGCAATCAATTTGTCCGGTACTGTTTTTGGTTTTTCTATCAATATACAATAGTAAATAATTAATGGTGTCACACAAACCCTTGAGGGTTTGTTTACTTCAAATGTGAACCTTCTTTATAACGAAAATAGGTAGCTAGCTCAAAAACAATGGCCCCATAATCAGCTTACGCCTGAACCTTTCATTTGGGATATACTTACCGTTCGGTATAACTGTGTATCAAGTTGCCTATTCTAGCGTAGGATACAAAATTTACCATTGCGTTCATAGGTGTCACGTGATGTTAATGACAGACACTGCCATCTACTAGCAAAAGAAGGTACTTCAATTAGTTGCACTATTCACCACTTAAGGCGTTGCCTATGACATAATTTATATTAATAGTGATTGCGTCTTGCGTTAGTTTGCTTACTTCTTTTTCTAGATTTCTCTTGCCAAGTGGTAACGGTTTTACTTTCACACTTGAGCCGCTCTCGTCAATCAGCTGTTAGTGTATTTAGCCGGCTCTGTGTTTAATCTAAGGTGCAATTAGTGATTAAAGGTGTTAAATATGAGTAGGTCACATTTAACTCAAGGTAATATAACAAAAATATCAATTAATTTGTATTTTGTTTGCTTATGTGTTTCATAATCTATTTTTGAGTTTGATGTCAAAATTATTATAAATTTGTGTGTTTCATGATAATACATAATTTTTTTCAGGTTCGAAGGTGCCACCCTTACAAAAAGGAAAATTAAGACTATATAGCATGAGGTTTTGTCCTTACGCACAAAGGGTTCTTTTGGTCTTGGATGCTAAAAAGATACCGTAAGTAGGCCTAAAAGGAGAACTAGAATTTGCACAATGATGTTACAACTTTAGTGGTTTGATCCAGTGATGCACCTAGGGGAGAAGAAAGAGACTCTGGCTTAAGGCGGCTGGGCGACATTTATTCTCCCCCAAAATCACATATGGGGGGCAGGGCCGTTTTAAGAAAATGTAGGCGCGGGGGAGGGGGGAATCATAGCCCCCCCCCCCTCCCCTGTTTTGTACAGCAATTTATCAGTTTTTAGCATTAAGATGTTATAATTATTGATAAGTACACTGTATTTATGTTATTTAATAATTTTTCATGTTTTATAGGATGTTGGTCAACCTGTTATATGACTACTTTTTAAATGCAAACAAATTAAGTTTACAAAAGTGAATTCTTATATGTACCATTTAACCGTTAGTTTTCTGTGGACTGACAGTGGTAGCACAATGGTGGCGTATTCTACTGTACCTCAGCACATTACTTGAATAACGTAAATCTTAAATTACATAAAGTTAGGGTTTTTGGGAATCTGGAATGGAATCTTATCACTAAGCAAATACTTATTGCTGTTAATTATCTGTACACTATGATACAAAATTTAGAATAATAACTATAATTTAATTTAATAATCTTTGGGAGAATTGTGGCCCCCTGGAATGTGAGGCCCAGGGCAATTTCCCCCTTTGACTCCCCCCCTTCTAGTCGTGGCCCTGTAAAAATGGGGGTATTAGCCTAGTAGGCATACAGTTTTTCTCTCAATTAATAGGTAACTAAATAAAAACTATTCTGTTATCTGTAGAGTATACAAATTTTAAAAACGTTTATAATTTAATCAATTCTCCACCTTCTTTAGTATGTAATAATAATAAAGTTGGTATATTTTAATAGAACAAATAAAATAGGATACCTTTTAGGCCTCTATGCTATAACAGTGGTATTCAACTGAATGCCAGGCCTCCACCGTGGTTCGGATTCCACGTTAAACTGTAGGTCCTTCATTTCATCTCACAATCACCCTACCATTACACATTAGCGTAAGTGCGTATAACCCGAACGGATAGTAAGACGCGGTGCTAATAATAATAATATTTTATTTGTGTATCCCCATATAATTTTGACTTGGTACCCCCAAAGTTGTTGGTGTTTAATGCAAGAGGTGTGGAAAGGGGTAGTAAGATCAAGGGCTGGGGGGGCCAAACTCCCCTGGAATTTGATGGAACCCCCTCCCCTCCTCATCGAGAGGTTCTTATATACATATAAAAAATTATTAGCAAAAGGTATTGTTAAAATCTTCTAGTGGACACCCTCAAGAAAAATTAATCTCAAGTTAGCTTGCAAATTATGTATGTATATTTAAAATTTTATATATCCCCTAAGATGTCTTCGCGCACCTCAGGTCGAATACCACTAGTCTATATGAAGCCAAAAAATGAAACTTCATCCAGTATAGCACTTACAATAGAATTTTCTTTTTCTTTGTTTGATTTCTAGGGTTTTACAGTTCTGTATTTGTGTGTCCTATTTTCAAATATATAAAGTAACATAGGCAATATATTGCTAACAATCATTCAGATCTTGAAAATTAGCTAAGCACCAAGTGGAGAGCCATTGTTTAAATTTTAAAAGATTTTGTTTTAAGATTGATATTTTAAAATCAAAATTAGTCTACTAAACATATGACCAGGTAACAGTGTGAGATGCGAAGTTAATGCCTTTTCCTATTACTTATTCATGTTTGTCATTATAATTTAAAACTAATTATTAAATTGCTGGTTTATGTTGGGCTATAATGTAATTTCTCTGCTAACGCTTAGATTTTATTTTTGATTTGGTTAAAATAATGGTTTTGACTTGTGTGCTCACACCCTTACTTTACGCCTATGTTTTAATTACTCTAATGAGTTAGGGATTAGAACGGTTGAATTTAGGAGGAAGTGTGATTGCATTTGTGTGTTAAAGAGTGGAAACCCATTTAGGAAATACATTCTCACAACACCTAACTGGGATCAAATCCTGTTCTCTCCATTATCGGCAGTCTAGTCTTTTGGGAAAGTGACGCCTTAAAGCCATGCAGCCACCGAAGTGGGTCTAAATTGAAATTACTAGCTTACTTCTTTATAAAGTGTCAGAGTGACCATGTTGGGAGACTGCTATTTCCTACTGATCTTTGGTTAGCTTCAAACATGCCCTACTCTTTACAGATCAGGTCAATTTCAAACATGCTCTAATAACCTTTTTGTAACATTAAGATCATACTTATAGGTTATTTAACCTAACTAGGCCTATTACAAGAATTTTTTTTTAAAGTTATTCAGCTCTAGTTTGGAAGATCAAATTTCAGCACAACTCAGGCCAAGTGTACTGGAGGGGCGCATCTCATTTGACATAAATCATTTGTACAAAAGCTTATTTTAGATAAACATGTTCATACCAAAGATAGAACACAGTTTTTGTTGTTCAAAACAAACTCAAAATAAGATAATTTCAAACTAGACCAAGACTAACAATTAATATTTGGGTGTTGAATTAACTATCTAAATAAAGGCTGGTTCTTCTATTACTAGTAGGTATTGAAATAAACTTTAAAACCATTTGTTTCAAACCCAGCTGGCCCTGATTCTTTTATGAGAGAATGCACACCGAATTGCTTTATTCTATAACTGGTTTTCCATTTTCTCTTTAGGCTAATGGATTTCCGGAGTAATTTCAGTTAGTCCTGTTCATCTAGATTCTAGAGCATTGTTATTAATGGCTAATAACCCATTTTGGTGGCTGGCTGGTTTACTGCGCTATTCTTGCAGTAGACAAGACTGCTGTTGATAGGTAGCTCAGGTTTGAATTTGTCGAGTATACTGAGGTTGCTTTTCCCAAAATGTTTTTCACTCTTCCTCCTGACAAGTGTGGTTACATTTTCTCTAAACATAACCTTCCTAATCATTAGTTTAAATAATACATAAGCATATAGCCCAAACAAGTAGTAAGACGCAGTGCTAAAAAAATCAATAGGCTTACATAAGTGTATAACCTGAACAGGTAGTAAGACGGAGTGATAGAAAAAATTGCTAGTAGCTCTAAGATTCAGTGTCACATAGCACACATTGGTATATAACACTAGCATTGAAACAAAGTAACATTGTTTTATTTCACTGTTATAGATATGATGTGGTGAACGTTAACATGTCTGAAAAACCAGACTGGCTGTTTGATAAGAATCCTAACGGTAAAGTACCTGTGCTAGAGATTGACGGAGGAGATACACTCCATGACAGTTTTGTTATTGCCGAGTATCTGGATGAAAAGTACTCATACAGGCCTCTGCATTCAAGGGACCCGTGGAAAAAAGCCAAGGATAAGCTATTGATTCAACTTTTTAATAAGGTTAGATATTTTTACTCTACCTATTTGATATTATTTACAGCATAGCATTGAATCAACCTTTTAATGAATCCAAGAAAAATTTGTATCTTAGAAGGTGTAGAATATTGTGTGGAAGCCAAGTGCAAATATATATTTGCATTTGTTTCAAATAAATATTTAAAAATATAAAACATATTTTCATATTGATACAGTATATGCAAGGTTGTAGAATGCTAATTTTTCTAAGTTGACCTTGTTTTATGTATTTCTATATAACTATTTAAGTATGGGTGGGTGATAGTTTAAGATGTTCAGAAGTATTAAATTAAATGTAGCCATTAAATATTTAAAAATAAGACGGTTTTGTATGGTTTGACATTCTTGATATATTGCTGTTACATTATGGTATGAGTGTGACCTAGTTTTAATAACGCATATATTAGACTATATATACTAGCAGAATGTCACTACTACAATCCATAACAAACATAACCATTGATTTAACTTCTCTAAAACAAAATACACCTAAACATTTTGCCGCAATCTTTTACAACCTTGCAACAACTAGTACTAGTAATGATAGTGTACGATTTAAAATCTTTCATAGTTGGTCAAGTAGTTTGGTTTTAAAGTTACTAGATGGATGTTAATAAGGCAGGCTTACCATACGTCCCGGTTGGTTGTTAAAAATATGAAAAATAAACAAAACAATATTGACTATAGAGAAAACAAAGCACTACTACTGAAATTGTTATTGAAGTTAAAAAATGATAGGCCTAACAAATCTTGAAGAAAGGCAGGATAAAAGATTTATACCACAAGTAGCAATAAAAAAAAGTTAAAGGCACTAGAGTAGCCTGGAAGCATTAATGTTGAGATAGTTATGAAAGAATTTACAAATTTTTATAATCAATGTTTTTCCGACACTGATCTTTGGGAAAATAGTTTTGGTGAACCAGAATCTTTTGTCTGGATAAACAACGATGAGATTATATGACCAAAGATTAAAAATTCAGCAGAAAAGATTAATGAAACACTTGGAAATGGTGCAATAAACTTAGATGAACTGTTTGATAAAGTGGTAGTTGCCAAGGCATTTTGGTCTTCAGACTGACACTTTCAAAACTACGAACTTAAATTGTGAAGAAAAGTGGGTTCAACTATTCAATCACTTCAAAGATCAGAACATTTTTGTATCTAACCTTGGCCAAGTTGTGGATTCCATTTTCTTCCTACAAGGTATTTGAATGGGTGTTCTCACTGATGAAGAATGTATGGTCTGAAGAAATTGGAATATTGGCAGAATAAACAGTTTAATACGTACCTAATGCACTGCAAAATAAACATTGAAATAAGTTGCATTGAGTTTTATGAAAAGATAAAGAATAACAAAGCATTTCTAAAAGACATTTTAGAAAACATTTTAAAAAATAGTTGAGAGAAAGGAATGGTTATAATTAAAAGCTAAGACTTAAATAGATTGCTCTAGTTTTTTATATATATATATATTTAGTGGAATATACATATAAATTACAAGAATTACAAGTCAAAATGTATAATTAGAATTTACTTCTGGTGAAAAAACATATTGTCAGATAGTATGAAAATTTATATACAATTAATAATTCTTCATCAACTAGACCATACACGAGTCTGACAAGTCTAAAATATAATATGTTGACACATAAAAATATTGTTATAAAAAGATATTCAATATAGTATGGTACAAAGCAATTTTTTAAGTTCAAATCTGTTGTAAAATAAAAGAATACAATTTTAAGGTTAACATCTGCCAAACAAAATTAATTAAGTGATGTGGAATAATCTAAGTCTTATCTGTTTCCTTGTCCCATTACTTCTTTATAATATCCAGCATTGGAAAGATGCTGGATTGCTTCATTCCGACATGTTTCGGTACCATACTCATGGATATTGAGTCGTTGGGAAAAACATGTGTTATTACAACGGCTAAATATTAACAAAGAAACGAATAAGACTTAGAACTTAAAACATTGCTTTGTACCATACTATATTGTATTTGTTTTTGTAACAACATTTTAATGTATCAACATATATTTTAGACTTGTCATAGATTTGTGTATGGTCTAGTTGATGATGCATTATTAAGTGTACCTATATACATTTTCTTATCTGACAATATGTTTTTTTCACCAGAAGTTAATTCTAACTACTGGTATACATTTTGACTTGTAATTTCACTTAATCATCCACCATTCAGCAACTGTTTAATCTATAAAGTTTAATTTTTAGTCTTAACTTTTAATTTCTAAAAAAGGTTCACGCAATTAACAAATACGATTGGTTTAGACCAGATAATAATTAGTGCTTTTAGCTGTAGACTGCCTATAATAAATTATGCTTTATAACTTTATCTTTTTATTCACACTTTTCTCTGTAATACTTTTAAGTATAGTTGTATCAGTGAGTTTGGCTTCAGTTTTCATCTAAATGAATTATCAAAATAACTTTTAAATAGGAATAAATTTTCAAAAATGTATATTGCCAATGACATCATAAACATCCTTTGGATTGGTAAGGAATAAGGGAGGGGGGAGGGGGAGGGGGGAACTTGTAGAAGTGTGTTAATGCTAATTTCCCTTTTTAGGCCAATGGGGTTCTGCATCATGATTCTCTTCCAGTAAAACCCTAAAAGTGTCTCGGTTTGAGAGGAAAATATTATAGTAAGCCTATAATAAGGCTTAAGCTAACAACTAGCTTATGACAGCTATTTTATTTAAGCTGGTCATCTCTCCTTATGATACCTCAAAAATAATATTTCAGTTGAAGGAAAAATAAATGCTTTCCTTTTTCTGATCCACGAATTCATTTTGTTCTTAGAAACATCCTTTGTTTTCCAAAAACATGTATTTACCAAAACCCATCTGTTACAAGAAATGTTGGCACAGTTTGTTTCACAATAAGAAATTTTAAAAGTTTATCTTGAAAGTGAATATAATAATGTATAATAAGTCAGTGTAGAAACATTGTGCCATAATGCAAAGTAATTGATAGTGAAGCAAGCCAACCTGAAGAAAGAATAGTTAGGTTAGGTCTGGATAGAAAAACAATTCTCTTCCTTTCTTCTCTTCCCAAACTATTGCTTTGACCTACCCTAACTATCCTTTAGGTTGGCAGTTTTCACTATCAATTATTTTACATTATTGTACAGTGTTTCTACACTGTATTATTAATTATATTATTATTATTATTATTATTATATTAGCACCGCGTCTTAATTACTACCCGTTCAGGTTACACAAACTTACTCTAATGTGTAATGGTAGGGTGATTGTGAGATGAAATGGAGGACCTACAGTTTAACGTGAGATCCGAACCATGGTGTAGGCCTGGCATTCCACACATTCACAAGTTGTGATTAATACACGTCTTGTCAGAGGTGAAGGAAGGGTTTGATAATCAGATAAATCTGTGCCAAGATTTACAAGCCATTAGGCACTAATTCATTTTACTATAATAATAATAAATTATTAGTTTTTGGCTAGGGAATATAAAAATGTATAACTCCAAAAAAACAAAAACAAAAAAAACTACCCCTCCTTTGGAGGGTCTAAACATTTTCAGGGTGATCTGGCACTTTCCAACCCTAATCTTGCTACTCCAGTGTTGACATGAGCCTAGAAGTAAATATTATTTTGTGAAATTAGTAGTCATTCAACAGATATCCAGTGTTCTCCCCGGACATTGTTTTTTCCCCTGGGCGGTTGCAGTGGAATACTTTGCAATATTTGATGATGTGTGTAAAAACATTGATTTTAGCTTGGGATTCAGTAAAATCAGCCAGGCGGCGCACCCGGTCAAAAGCCCTCAGTGGACAGAGTACTATCTATTCTTTTTTATCACTAAATACTATTCAATCAATAACAATCTGGGTGACCTGGTGGTCTAGGGGTAAGGTGTCAGACTTCTGTGCTGGCGGCCGGAGTTCAATCCTCGGTCCCGGCACAGATTTATCTGATTACCAAACCCTTCCTTCACCTCTAACAAGATATCTTGTGAATGTGGGGAATGCCAGGCCTCCACCGTGGTTCGGATTCCACGTTAAACTGTAGGTCCTTCATTTCATCTCACAATCACCCTACCATTACACATTAGCGTAAGTGCGTACAACCCGAACGGGTAGTAAGACGCGGTGCTAATAATAATAATAATAATAATAACAATCTGACCCAGCCAATCAAAGGGAAAATAATAGAATAAGTAACTTTAATAAATGCACCAACATTTACATTTAAAGGAATACGAAACCCTCATGAATGTAATATTTATTAAAAATACCTGTCCAGCGATCAAACTCCAGCCCCCCCTCCCAAGTTGGAACGGCACCTAAATATGTAGGTACCTAATATTTATTATTTTGGTATTCTAATGCTTGCATTGCAGGTGATCAATGCGTTGTACAAACTCTTTCTTGACCCCAATAACCTGGACAAACAAAGTGTGGATAACATCATAGGGGAGCTGATAGTATTCGAGGAGGAACTTGACGCAAGAGGAAAACCCTTCTTTGGAGGTATTTCGACTAAACTTTAGCTTCATTACAATCTGTTAGGGCCTGGACAATATTTTTAACCATGTTTGCTGTGTAAATATTCCGTAATACCTATTGAATTGTTTGTTTTAAAACATAAAATATAGTAAAATGAATGTAAAAAAATATTGATTAGAGTTTGAAAATGTTCTTTCTTTGCTCGGATCTTATTAAATAACACTAAAAATATAGTAAAACGTTATCAAGTAAATATTTACCACAAAAAAAGTTTGTATTATTAAACTGTTCTTCCTACGAAAATTGGACTATAGTTATTGTTTAAGCACTCTAAGTTTAATCTCAGGCACAGTAATATAAATTATCAGGCTTATTTGTTCTACTAGATTTAAAAATAACCTTTATAATTATGTAGGGACTTCTTGCATTTAATTGGCAGGCCTTAGTAGGGTTGAGAAAAAAATAAAATCATGAATTTAAAACGCCTATATGTGTAAAAGTTGCCTATTACAAAGCCTATTTATAATACAAAATCTGAGCTAAATCAAATTAATTTTTGGCTGCCAAAATAACTTTAATATTCCGCAATTTCACCTATTTTTCCACAAAACTAACAAAAACAGATTCATAAAATATAATTGCTCTGAGTTGAAACCATGAGTGGTTAAAATCAAACCATCAGAGAAATAAAAGGTTTGACACCTAACGTGACACTGAGAATCGAGGGACTCGCCCTTCAAGTATGCATGCTCCTGCATAGACCCTCCCTCTCTCTTTTATGCTGGCTGCATTCTCTCTTGCTGGCGTCAGTATAACTGTGTTCTCAGTTCGAGTTTGTTGTCTCTCTCTTATTAGTGCGTAAGTGCGTATTTAATTTATTTTGCGTTATGTGTTTCACATTTTATTTTGTGTTATTTTTGTTCTCATATTTCATTTTATTATCATTTCGTGTTACATAGGGCATACAGAAATGCCTTGGGCGCAATCAGATGACTTATGCCCAGTGTTTGGTGCGCCTGAAATCTTTAAAGATAATATGCTACCAACATATGATCTTTAAAGATAATATGCTACCAACATATGTTGACGTTATAAGATATTATTTATATATACAACAAGAATTTTTAAGAGAAAACAAACATGAACATGGTTTGGCTGATATGTGTTCGCCATTAATAAAAGATCTCAAACACTTTTGGGAAAAAAGTTCAATTCCTATTGTAACGGAATAGCAAGTATTACATAAGATAAGAGGATACCATAAAATATATATTGTAATATCTTTGAAAAGAGAATGTAGACTAAATTCTTTGAAAGAAGTTGTATCATTTAGAGAAAAATCTGGTCAATATTTCATTATGTAAATGCAAGGACTTTTTAATTTGTACTTGCAAAATTAAAGTACCTGTAGCTGAAAGAGGTTTTTTAACTGATTAAAGGACATTTCTTCGAAGAATGGTAACTGGAAATATTGACATTAAAGCAAGCAAAAGGCTTGAAAAAATATTTCAACGCAAAGAAAGGCAGCAGAAAGAAGTCAAAACATTCATTTGCAATACAGTGAAGTAAAAACAGCTAATAGACTTTTTCTTTCTGTTATGGAACATATTTTGAATTCTTAAAGTTCATCTGATGATTCTGAAGATGCTGAATATAAACACTGTGAAACGAAAAAGACAATTATAAGTCAAGATTCTCCTTCAACTTCCAAATGAGAACTAAACTTCCAAATGTAGCACAGGCTTGTGACAGAACTGGTGTTTCTGATAGATCAGCAACAATTCTTAAAAATGCAGCTTGAAAAGATATGGGATTAATTACCAAAGACAATTCTTCTAAAGTAATTGATTGTAGCAAAATCAGAAGCGAAAGAATAAAAACCTGTAGTGACTTGAAAAGGAAAAATTAGGGAAAACACTAATCGGAATATAGGATATACTTTGACAGCCGAATAAGACAAGACTTTAACAGCTCATATTTTTGTCATCCATAAATATTCTGTTGGCAATGTTGACCGACAGCAGAAAACACGTGAGAGAGTTGGGACTTCAAATAATTTTAAGATTTAGACAAATAGCTAAAGTAGAACAAAATATTCGTGAATTTAAGATTCCTACGTTAAATTTCAAAGCAGACGACTATATAGATCTAATTTACTGGCATTCAGTTACACTTACTGAACCACCACTTGTATCTATTTCTGATAATGAACTTAAGACAATGACTTGGGACGTTCCAGCTGAAATTGATATAATAAGATTTCCATGCCATTTACAAGCAGTAGAGCACAGCGTCAAATTAGTTACTGAAGCATCAGCTGTGGTGTGTGCAACGATGCACGAGATGGATTCATAAGATCAAGAATAGCATCTAGAATTGCATTACCCAAATTTGAAACCAAAAGTCAATGTCTCAAAGTTCTATGAGTCAATTAACTTAAATCTTTTAAAAACAAGGGTTTAAATGTGGTGAAAATCGATATAAAGCCACCTCCACGTGGTGAATTCTGGGTGTTTTCACACAGAAAACAAGTGAAGAGCTGCATGAAATATTCATAAGACTTAAAATGTTATAGAGATTTCTGTGGCAATTTGGCAGCAAAAGATTACGTTGTAGGAAGCTCAACAACTTTCACATAGATGATTACACTTATAGGTAGCAATTTTTCCACACACAGGCTAATAAATTGAGCTAAACTTATTTTTGGCAATATTTTTCATTCCACCTCACTGTCTATGCTATGTGCCAAAGACAATTCCCCTGATTTCTGCATTAGTTTTACCATAATTATTATCATAATTTTTTGCTAATAAAGAATTGTTTCTAGAAGTATTCAATTTTCAAAGAATTTTGGCAGGTATTTTCCTAAACCTCTCTTAATCCCAGTAAATAGTTTATTGGTCCTGGTACCTTTGAGGACAAGCTCATATTAAATACTTTTTTAAGCATCGCGTCTTACTACCCATTTATGTTGTACGCTTATGATTTTAGGGACTAGGAAGGTTATGTTTAAAGAAAATGTACCCGCATTTGCTTGGAGGGAAAATGGAAAAACATTTTGGAAAAGCCACCCTCAATACACCCAACTTAGATTCAAACCTCGATCTCCCCGTCATTGGTAGTCTAGTCTACTGTGAGTGTTGCGCCTTAGACCATGTGGCCACCGAAATGGGCTACATACCTGTTTTTGGTTGAATTTTTCAAGACCATCGATTGGTAATTTCCTGTAATAGAGCTACATAAAATTATTCTCATAATATATATTGCCCAATGATAAGTAAGCTTTTAGGAGAGGTTATAATATTTTAATATTCTTTTTCCTAGTTTTTGATTGAATTAAAACCCGATCTTTACCTGAGAAATGCCTCATATATTGTTTGAAATGTAATTTCAGGTGAGAGACCAGGTATGGTTGACTACATGATGTGGCCTTGGTGTGAGAGGTCAGACCTGCTTCGAATTATGGGAGGGGACCGCTGGTGCTTGTCCAAGCATAAATTCCAAAAATTGGTAAACATACACCATCTAGCCCAGTGATATATTCCAGACATCTTGTCATTTGTCAAAACATTAAGGACTCGGGACTGTTTTTTTATATATATTTACACACACATACATCTAAAATAAAATAATATTTTAATTTTATATTGATATATGAGTCCGAGGGAATGCTGAAAGTTTTGTATCCAATCTTTTTTTTAAATTACAAGAGATACCTTTACCCCTTATTTTTAAATATACATTCTAATGCACTGGCTAATCTCATAATGGTTGTATGAATGGGTATAAATTTATGGCAACAATCATTTTGAATATCTTGTGTCCCGATTTTTGTTTGTGTCTTAATAATCCCCCAAGCCATGTGTACTCTCCACATTATTAAAATATAAACTAATCTAAACGAGACGTGGTTTTCACTTAAATTATTTATTGATACTTAAAAAAGCAATACTTGAATGGTAAATTTTTGTAATATTATGATAATATAACGTAATTACAAAACTTTGGAGGGAAATTGTCAAACTATGTCGGAGCTTTTTCCGATACCAGAGGAGAATATCGCTGACTTTTCCTTTGTGTGGTTTACCTTCCACCTCACAAAGGAAAACCCGGGGATACAAATTAGAAAGAGAATCGAACTTCACTGTCGATTCAGTGAAAATCTTTGTTCTAGTATCATTAATCTCAATATTCCGTCCCTTTAAATATTTGGGTCTTGGATATATCACCACAAAACATGACAAAAAAAATTAAATATGAGATGAATACAAATAGTATTTAGAAAGAGAGCGAAGGGTCAAGGGTGGACAAATAAATAAACATAAAATATATTTTACTATATTAAATAAAAATATCAAGGTAGATAGAAAAAAATTCCAAAAATAAAATAAATACTCAAATTTGGAAAGAGTATTAAATATAAATAGGAGGATCATTCTAACATAATCACTACCCATTTACACCTCTTTCAACACTACACTCTTTATAATAATAAAAACTCCATGGCGTGAGCCTGTAGGCGGGCTATACCGACCGAGCAGCCGCTACTGTCAGCGATGATAGTGTCAACATTTGTGGACCGAGAGTATTATGTGATCAGCACAACGAACCCTCCTGTTGTTAATCTCAGTTTTATAAACAGGAGCTGCTACTTTCTTAATCAAGTAGCTCTTTATTTGTCCCCACGAGGCTGAATTTGGCTTTGTTCCAGACCCACTGCTTCACAGATCAATTTTATTAATGTCGAGGATTAAACCCGGGATCTCTGACCAATAGATCACAAAGGCAATCTATGAAATTTGTCTTTGGAAACATCGGTTGTGTGTTCAAATCCACATACTCCAGACTTCACCTCTTCATCACAGATGAATTACAGGCTTTTCAAATGTTTCTTTAGTTTTAGGAACAGGTGGAAATCATTAGGAGCAAGGTCAAGGGTGTATGATGGATATGACAGGACAAAAAAAAATCTAGCTGCTAAATTGCTTCTGGTACTGCACTGGTATGAGGCCTGTGTGATTAAATTTTAGAATTGTTCCATAGTTTATTCCCCTTGTTTGATTATTATTTTTATTCTTGTTAAGGTGTGTACACATCATATGCGAATTTGAAGTGAGGCAAGTCAGGGCTGAATGAATATACAACTGTAAATGCGACTCCAGACTCACTCATTCCAGAAAACCCAATAATACAGACTGTTACTTTTTTCTGGCTGTATACAGGCCATGATTGCTTGGCTTCCCACCTATAAAGACTTAAATTATATCCATCTCCTTACTGTGTACAGTAGGTCCCTGCTCATACAGCAGTTTAGGTTCTAGAGCCTTGCTATAAAGTGGAAATCGCCGTAAAGTGTAACATAGCCTTTTTAAACTTTAAAATGTATATAAAATAATAACACTATCATACCATATAAAGTTCGCAATAGAGCTAGGCCTAAAAATCACTTCCTCTATTTACTCTGATAATTAGTCAACCTTATGGTTTTGTATTAAGCCAATTGCTTTTCTAAGCATAAGATATGTTATGTATGTACACGTTGCTAAAATAATAAATTAATTAAATAAATGGAAAACTAAAACACTTTTTAAATCAAGAAATCATCGTTCACAAAACCAACCATCTTTCTGCTATACTATCCTCCCTCTTTTGATGCATCTTTTTAAATACTAACTACGTTTACAATAAATAATATAAAATGTACCACTTTTCAACGCCATACCGGCATGTATTTATTTTTTTACCCATGAACAAACAAAAAATGTAAGTTACATTAAGTAACTATATTCAGCTTGATAGTACCTTTCATGCGAGTTTTTCAGAAGGTAAAATTATTGTAGTTAAATAATTATCTTGAGTGTATTCTGAATAATTTTCTGCACTCTTCACGAATCTTTGTATGTTACAAATATAATACAAAGCTAACATAATCAACAAAGTGCTTATACTTGCCTATTCTCATTCATCCAAATTAACCCTTTAAAAATGCAGTAGGCCTACATCAATGTATTATATTTCTATCACTTTCAGCATATAGACTAGTGAACCCATTAATAAAGTATAATATTAACAACATCCATTTATATTTTGTAAAAGATGAAAATAAAAAAAATAAAAGTAATTATGTTAACACATTAAAAGTTTTATTTGTTTACAATATTATCATAATAAGTAGGCTGTCTAATTTTTATATTACTTTTCTTTTTGCACTGCACTTTACTGCTATTCTCGCATATCCACATTTAATTATGCTAACAAGGTATAAATTCTAGAGGTAAAATTTAGAAGAAATATACTTGCATTTGCATAGAGGTATAGAGAGAAATCATTGATTAAAAACATGCTGAAGTACATATAGTTTATTATTTTAGCAGTTGAGGTAAAATTTATTATTATTATATTGTTATATCTTATGACAGATCCATTCCTTTTATCATTGAACTTAGATCGTCAATGTGCTCTGCCTCTTTGAGCTACCAGAATTTTCTTTTCTTTAAGTCATCTAATATTCGAATTATCCTTCCTCCTTAGGATGTGTTTGATCCACTTTGCTTTGTACTGAAGAATCACATCCAAAATGGTTATCTTCTCACTCACTCATCTTAAGACTTCTTCATTTGTCACTCTCTCTGTCCAACGGTTTTAAGTCTTCTCCAGAACATTTCAAAGCGCTCCATGTTTTTTTAATGTTACTGAGATTTCGAATTTCTGTTCCAACAAGTTGAGTTTGGAACTGAGTAAGAAACTGATACATTGCTACATTTTAAGCAACTGATACATTGCTACATTTTAAGCAACTTGGCTTCTCAGGAATATGGAAAATAAATAGTTAAATAGCTTTCAAATAAAGTGCTGGAGAAGACTAGGGGAAGATCATGTGGACAGACAGGGTGACAAATTAACAAGTCCTAAGAAGAGTGGGTGAGAAGAAAAGGACTATATCGGATGTGATTCTTTGGTAAAATACAAACTGCATCAAACATATCCTTAGGAGGGACTGTCTTCTACATGACGTCATAGAAGGAAAGTTTGAGAGGAAAAGGAGCTTAGGAAGGAGGAGGATTCAAATATTAAATTACTGGAAGGAAAAAATAAAATTCTGGGAGCTGAAGGAAACAGAAGACAGGGCAGAGCGCATTGCTTGTTTAAGCTCACTGATAAAAGAATGGACCAAAAGACAGAACAACCAATAATAATGCAAAGGTTTAAAATGCTACTCGATTAAAAGTATTTCACATTTTGTTAAAAAAAAATTGTTCCTCTAAAAATATTTACAATGATTCAAATAAAAAAGGCATGTGCTAAAACTTGAAATGAATTGGTATTGCTCTTTGATTTTTCAAAGCTTTTTATACTCGTGATTAAAGTTTGTGTGAAATAAATTTATACTTTAGCAATGACATAATGTTTCAGATGGAATGGAGGAATTCTATGAAAGAAGATGATGCAGTCAAAGAAAGCTACTTGGAACCAAACCTGCATGCCAAGTATTTCAAAAGTCGTCTAGGAGGCTACCCAGACTATGATATACTTGTATAATAAATGTAAGGGTGTGTGAAAACCACTTTTTCAATCCAAAGTGAAGCTGAATTGATTAACAGAAATATTCCTGAAGATAAATCAAAGTTTGAATATTTAAAAAAAAAAGTCTGTGTTTGGGAAAAAATTAAATTATTAAAGGTTACTTGTATGGGCCTATAACTTTATATAATAAGTATAATATACAAAATATTATATTGCAAAGATGATTAAAATATTTTGCCTTGAAATGATAAATTAAGCTACCATTACAGCAGGTAATTTCATTGTTTTAGATTTTTTTCCTATAAATATTAATTTATGATGTAAATAACAGCACAAAATGATACAAAAATTCAATATAAATGGGTATTTTTATTGGCGAAGTTTTGTAATTGTTGAACCCATAGTTTCACTTACGAATCCAAGTTGAAGCTGACAAATATTCAAAGTTTTTGAATTTTCTCATGTCCCTAAATAAATGTATTGACTTGTAAGACACAGCATTCAAGGCATCAAAACAAAAATACAAGGAAACAAATTCACCAGATTTATTTCTCAGATTTTTAGTGTTCATATGTTTAGTAGAGGGATTCTACTAATTTAATGAAAATTCTGGGGTAATGGAAAATTTCTTATTGTACTTTTCTTAGTTTCATCCTAGAAAACTACTTATTTTATGATTAATTGATATTTATGTGGATCTGGTACTATTATTATTGACTTTCATCAATTTTTTAAGTTAGCGCCTACATTTAGCTTATTCATCATATCTAATAACTTATGTTTCATTCCAAAAGCATTTCTTGCTTGATTTTTACTATTTAACCATTATTCATAGGAGCTGTATGTTATATTTATAGTCTTTTTTTGATGTTGAGTATTCAATATTTATTTACATTAATAATTTTATTGTTTATTTACAAATTATGGTTTCGTATTCACCAATACTAATGTGCTTCAAATATTTTGTTAATATTACTCATATCTCGAATTATACACTGATATTAAATGGATAGTCAAATTTTTAAGGCAATCTCTTATATAACAATTCCTTTTTTATGAATGAAACTTGCAATAATACAAATTCAAATTTTGAGAAGAATTATATTCCATATTATAATATATTTATGTTGCATTAGTACTTAGAGAAAAGTTAGTTTAAAGGATTGTCACTGGTATTTCAGTGTCATTTAAATACTTGGCTAATGGCACTTGACTATAGCATTTTGAACTATGTGGGCCCTGCTGACCTTATACTCTGCTTTAGTAGGATTCAAACTGCACATCATCAAACGTTAAAGACAGCTATTGTTTGCTAGTTCTTTGTTTATTGATTTGTATAGTTTATTATTATTATTATTATTATTAGCACCGCGTCTTACTACCCGTTCGGGTTATATGCACTTACGCTAATGTGTAATGGTAGGGTGATTGTGAGATGAAATGAAGGACCTACAATTTAACGTGGAATCCGAACCACGGTGGCGACCTGGCATTCCACACATTCACAAGATGTCTTGTCAGAGGTGTAGGAAGGGTTTGGAAATCAGATAAATCTGTGCCGGGACCAAGGATTGAACCCCGGCCGCCAGCACAAAAGTCTGACACCTTACCCCTAGACCACCAGGTCACCTTTTGTATAGTTCAATAATGTCTAGTTTACTTATAGACAAGGTACATTTTCTTGCTACCTATTCATAAATGGAACTAATGTGTACAGAAATAATGTTTTTATAGGCATATATCATCACTTTTAATAGAAAGAACCTTTTAGAAATTACAAGTTTTTTGTTTTTCTTGCCAAATTTGAGAATATTTTATTAGTGTTATTTTACAGGTTTTGATAATATCTATTAAAAAGGACAGATAGATCACAGGCTTAACATATGAATATGTGAAAATATAGCTAATTTTTCCTAGACTCGCTTTGGTGGTTAAATGATCTAAGGCAGAAGTTTCAAACCCTAATTAGTTTCATATTTAGGACATGCTGCAGGCCACAGCCTATAGAAACATGTTTTCTTAAATATTTTGTCTAATTTGGTTTTTGAAGCGTGTCTTATTGCTGGTCTGGGCTACGCTCATTTTATTCATGCTAGTGGTAAAGGGATGAGGATGATGTAATTTAGTGTAAATGTAATCACATTTCAGGGACGGAAATTTGGGAAAAGGGTAAAACCACCCTCTTTACATCTGAATTTGAGGCTTTGTGTATAAAATCAAAGAAAATTAAAATATAATTAATGTTAAAGGGTTAATTTTAGATCTAAAAAGTGTTGGAAAAACTATTATCATTTCAGTGTACTTAGGGTGGTTTTTTCACTCTCCTTTGGCAAATGAGGGTATACCTCTTCCAAATCCAACCTTCTTCTTTCCTTACACATTGGTATAAATTAATACCCCAAATAAAAGTTTAGCAAAACATGGTGCTAAATAAAATCTTTTCCCGCTCTTAGATAATGCCCTTCTGATGAAAATTTGACTGTAGTAGGAAAGCGCATTCTGTTCACAACTTCCGTAAGACAAGCTATTAAATTATTCAACGTTAAACATGGAAAGAGGTACATTAAAGAGACATAGTCGAGAACAAACATACTGCTAGCATTGTGCAGAGGCAGTGTTAGTGGAAATAGTTTCTTTTTTGTAAAAGCTTTATTGTGTTCATTCCTTTAATTTGTTCCTAATATTCTTTTCTGTACCTTTTATCAATTATATAAGACAATTCTTAGGAATGAGATTTTGCTGTTCTTAAAATAATTTTGTTTAACTTATTTTTTTATAATGTGTGTATGCTTTAAATGTTCGTGTTTACCCAACATATAATAGATTTATTCTGTTAAACTGTACAACCAATATTTCAAGTTTCATTTAAACATTTTAAGAATAATATTTATGGTGCAGACTTTTAAAATAATATAAAAACAATATTGTGTTACTAATAATTATATCATCTTAGCTATAAAGCAATGTTAGTAAATTATGGTTAAATTTATTTAATATTATGAGCTGTATTCACAACAATATTTTTATTTTATACATTATATCAAAGTAAAACAATTAATTATTGATTTAATAACTTCCATACAAAACAATTAGGGTGACTATGACTAATACTTAGACTAAATTTTAGTGAGTTTATTTTGATCTAGTCACAACTTTTGAGTTAAACTAATCAAAAGTATATATAGCATAAAAATACAGTGAAAGCTTTACCTAGAATTATATAAGCATTATAAGAAATATATTAGGCAGCTGTGTTATCATGTTACTTGAAATACAGTAATGAGTTACTCTCCTTGAATAGATATAAGATTATACGCAGAACTTTTTATTGAAGAGTGTAGTTTGTAGAATCGAACACACATAAACATTTAGTTGAAGGTGGCTGGGTTATCTGATAGCTCGTGATCATAATTGATAGGACATATTATGTAGCTGACATTTCCGCACGTCCATCACAGACTGCCTTAAAATATGAGTGAAGAATGACCCTGAGCATAGAACGATTCCTGGACAGCTCAGTGGTTAAAGCATTGGTGTACTAAGCCTAAGGTCCTGGGTTTAATCCTGTGTCCAGGTGTCATTTTTCAATCTAAATAATATATTTAGATGCGGCTATAATGGTAACTATCAAATGTAGCCAAAAGTCCCGGGTTTGATTCTCGTGTCCAGGTCTCATTTTTCAATATAGAGAATATTATATTAAGATGCAGCTATAATTGTAGTTATCAAATTTAATAGCTTCACTAATTATTCCATTATAAACATTTATATAACTTGAATCATATATAGTTCCTTGTTTTTATATATATGATATAAAACATGTTCTTACTAACCCTTAAGTCTTTTACGATCAGTAATATTTTGCCTTAATGAAGTTTGAATATTATCAGGAGTTGTACTATAAACCAGGGTCAGCAAACATTTTCTTTATAAGGTCCAACCCGGATAGTAAACATTTCTGGTTTTGTGGGCCTAGAGGTAAAATCAAGATATTCTGTTCATATTATATACAGGGTGATTCGAAATGTTTTGTACAAACTTTAATGGGAGATAGGGAACACCAAAGTAAACTTTTCATTAATGAATGTATTCCTACAGACTTTGGTGCTAGGGCGCTGGTGACCGGCGCATACAGTGACTACTTTTCTTTGTTAAGTGTAATATAGACTTTATACATGTAGCACCAAGCATTATACATATTCTAAGATGGCTGACATACATCATATATTATAGAGCTGGGGAATCTTTGAAAATGTATGGAAATCATTGGACCGATGCTGTCAGGCACACATTGTTGTTCACCCTATCTGCCTTTCATTTATGTACAAACAGTGCTCCCTAGCATCTAAGAATAATGTTAGCAGATAAAACATTATTAACGAAAAAGGTTGGTTTTATTGTTCCCTATATCCCAAGTTTTAACAGTTTGGATCGTCCTATGTATATTTTACTTTTCGCTGGGTTCACACATCTACAGATCAAATCAAAGATACTATTTACTCTATATTATATAAAATGTAAATTTTATTTTTGATCCTTTTATATATATAAAAATATTTATATAATATATATTAATAATAATATTGATGGTATGTGTGACTAAGTAATACGTGGTGTCATATTAAAGGTGGGGACACACTGCTGTGTGAGTCTGTACAGAACATCACATATCTTTACTATGCGCAATACCAGGAGCTCACCTAAAATGGCGGCAGTGTATTCCCACCGTAACACTACTCTATACTAAAACAGTTTTATTCTGTAATGAAATTCATTTAGAAAACATCCTTAGCTTGCGGACCGTACAATAAACGCTGACTGTCAATGTCAGACCTGTGGGCTGTAGTTTGCAGACCCTTGCTATAGATAGTCTTGATTCTGTACACTTTTGTTTAAATCTTTTGGTGTTTCATTGTTCAATGCTATTTCCATTAATGTCTCACAGAAACTGCTACGAGGAATAGACAGAGTAGCGAAGCAATGTTGGTCCACATAGTCGGTTAAAGGAATTATTAATAAACAAATGTTATTTCCATCTAAAACTGATTAATTTTTCTCTCACTAACATGTAATTTTAAACTGTTAATATAGTTTTAAGCTATCACTTATTGCACTTGTATGTTATAGTTTTATTTAATTCACATGTGTCACTTGAATAATCTGCCTTTGATTTGTTTGCAAACATTATACATTTGCTACATTCATTAACTAAAAGTGAAATTATATTTATCTATGTTTTGTGCAATGTATTTTTATTAATTAATTAATATATTATTAATTTTTGTGATGTTATTGCAGTCATTCAGTCACCTAATACATATTAATTATTGTTGTGCTATTACAGATTCTTGTGTTTATATATTCTATTTATTAATGTTGCTGAGCTATTAAATTTACTCAGATATTAATTTGTATAACCATTGTTTGGAACTGAAACAAATAACAAAATAAAAATGTTAATGATTTGTGGTTTTATATTTATTAATATTTTGGTAGATTTCAAATATTTATTTTCTTTACATCCATGACTGTTACCAGCCTGTGACCTGGGTCAGTCTTTTATTCAAGCCATATATTTTTACACTACCGCTGGCTAGGCCTGTCATATGCCTTATAATCTAACTTGAGACTAAGACAGGCACAGCATCCAGTCCCCAGCCGTTAAATCATCACTGAAAGAGTAAACCCACATTTCATCAATGATAATTTTTCGGTTATACCAGGCATTGAACTTGGGACCCTTAGTTCAGTAGACAAACACTACGAACTGAGCTAAGGCTGATTTCAAATACAATCAATTTTAATTTTATTTTTATTCTTGATTTGTATTAAAACAAATAATTACAACATCAGTGCCAAACAAGATTTCATGATTTCCTCAGAAATCATGACAGGGAAATCTCTTGATAGCAGACACATTCTGGGATTATAAACATGTCCATTATTTGGGGAATTTTTATTTGAGATGATAGGCCTACTTCTTGAACACAGTTTAATCTATTTTAACTATATGCTGCAAATACTAACTACAACATTCTAATTACTGTACTGTAAAATTTGCATAATATATAGAACAATACACAAATTCAATGTGAACAGTAGACCTGTAGTGAATATATGTGCGCACAAGCATAGACAACTGTTGAAACATCCCCCATATTGTCCAGAAGGGATGAATGGTAACTATGAAGTACAGAAATTAATACTAGAGGCTATTTTAGGAACTTTAATTGGAGGAGGAAGGCGGCACTGCTCACACATTAGGCAAGACGAGGGCATTCATGACATTTCTACATTTAAATACTATAAATGGATTGATGTTTTAAATTTTTGTCCGATGTTTAGATGTATGTGTATATGCATCTCTAGAAGGGTCAAATTCATTTATTGAGAAGTTGTTTCACTTTAGGAGCTAATGTTTTGCCAGAGAAATTTAAACTGTTCATTATAAAGAAAACTTCACTATTCAAAGGTGTTTATTAAGGGATTTCACTGTACCAGGTACCTTTTATTATAAAAATATGCACACCTGTCAATGTCAGAATCATGATCAACTTGCACATAATGTAACTTAATGTAAGCCATCACAATGCAGTTAACTTACATTCACATAGCTTAAAAGTATTCCAGGGGAGAGCTTTTATGTTAAGTGAAGGTACCACATGTTTTAGATAGACAATCATGTTGCAAGTGACATCAACAGGGCTATTTAATACTTCATTTGTTTGTTTATGGTATGAAAATGAATTGGTTAAATTATTTCCCGAGTTTCGCAAACTCTGAAATTAACTTCATGTTACACTTTATTTTATATATCCAGTAAGCTATTGTAAGTAATTGTAGCCCATTCAGCCTTATATGCTTGGGCTTCATTTTAGTGAACAATTTGTTTTCAAATTGTTCAATCCACTGTCTGTGTTTTGCTTAAGTTTTTAGGTTATGTTATGTGAATCCTAATCACTCACTTGTTTCTATAAGTTAAGTGAAAGTGAACCTTAATTGAATAAGTTAATCGTGATCCCAGCATTAAATATGCATACTTAAGTTCTTTAATAGTTTCAATTTTTTAGTATTGCCTAAGCTTATATATTTAGTTTCTCATACAGCATGTTTCATATAAATGTGAGATAGTTTTTAATTACTAATTAACTTAGGGCTAGCTTAATTTGCACTAACTATTTAGTGATGGTATTAAAATGTGTTATGTTTATGTAGCTCAAAATGGTGGTTGTAATTATGTCCAATCAGTACGTACTGAAAACTACAAATAAAAGTTTGAATACTAATAAAAAAGATCACAAAAGCATTCAAATACACTTTAAAATATCATACCTTTAATAAAAAATATCACATTAAAAAATTAAGCTTTAATGAAACTGGAGGCCTTTTAAAGTTTTGAAAAGAGTGTATTGGTATAAAGCAGTTAGATCAAAATCTTTTCACAAGGGTTATAACGTATCTTATCATAAACTTTTGGATCTGAATTCACTGAAGGGTGTAAATTTGCTTTGGTGTAAGTATATAAATGGCACAACTTTATACCATTACTCGATTTACTAAACAAGGAGCAAACTGCCACAAGAACTATGGTTACCTCAACATAATCTCATCATTTGCGCTTTAATGACCAATCCATGTGAAGGATAGACTTCCAAAGTCAAGGAATTTCATTTGAAATTCTAATTAAAATGGCAGAAAATACAATTATCACTAAAAATAATTCTTAAAAGCTAGCAATTAAATTAAAGTTGCCAAATTCTGTTTGCTTTTCAAACAATGTATTCATTATGAAGTACTTGTGCATAAAATTAGTTTTAAAGCTTTTGTTGCACTAATAAAACATAGTAGAAACTTTAAAACATGTTTTAAAACCTACTTTCATGCCATATTTAGTGATGCGATATCTTTGGATTTAGTGGCATACAAAATCTCTTTTGCTCAAGAAAAATATTCAACAGTTCGTGGTTTTTTCTTTTAGTGATGAAAGTTATGCCATTGCTTTATATTAATATAAAATGCAAAAGTACCAGGTAATAGCTTAGATTCAATCGAGCTGTGTGCTCTTAAAGTCATGTGTTTATATATAATATGATATTTTAATCTATAATTAATTGGAGTTCAACTAACTACTGTAAGTTTATTCTCAGGCATTATAGTAATTTGACAAGGCCGTAGCCAGCCAATAATTACAGGAGAGGCTTGTGGGCATATCCCCCAATTGCCAGAAGCTAGGAAATATTCTAAAAGATAAACAGTTCTAGAAGCTATCTAAAGAGTTTTTTTTATGGTATACCCCCTAACTGCCGAAGGCTAGGAAAATTTCTAGATCATAAACACTTTTAGAAGCTCTCTGAAGTGCTTTTTATGGTAACAAAGCCCCCTAATTTGTACTTAACTTGTATCTTAATTTTGATACTTGATACTGTTCTGTTTGAACCATAAAGCCATATATATTTTGTTCATAAAATTCCGAGGGGGGGGGGGGTTGAACCCCCAAACCTTGCTCCCCCCCCCCTCCCCGGCTACGGCCTTGTAATTTGGTAATTTGACAGCATTTTAATTTATCAGAGTCATATTATTTAAAAGCCTACTCTTGAATGGGTGCTAACTAATATATGGTGGATATTTGCTTTTAAAATGTACCTGTTGTTTCAATGCAATGGCTTCCAATGTGGGGTATGTTTACCCCCAGAGGTATGAGCCAGGAAGTATGGGGGTACGCAAAAATATTTGAATAATGGCGCATAGCTATACATGCCAGCAGTGTAAGACAAAGATCAGTCAAAAGCTATGAAATTAACTCATCAGTATGGCGAGGGGCTTTTTTTTTTTAAATATATTTGACATTGAAAAAATAATTTAAATTTAATAAAACTGTTTTATAATTATTAACAAATAAATTAAATGTGTTAGTCTTTAATATAACTGTTGGTTTTAGATATAAAAATATATTTCACATCATTACATTGTTTTTTAATCCCATTATTAGCCCATTTATTCTCAGTTGCAACAAATAAGTTATAAATAACTACTATAGTAATTAGATATTTTGCTAAAATTAAGGGCACAAGTTATGGAAATGGGCTGCCAAGGGGTACACAAGTGAAAAAAGGTTGGGAATTGCTGTTCTAGTGGATACGAATTTAGGTGTAGTTAGGCTCTTTTAAGCATCTGATTGATATGATTTTAAATTGTCATTACATGTTGGAAAGATCAATTGAATGCATTGTTGATCATCACTATTTAAATTATTTGAGGTCAAATTTTAAGTACAGATGACAAAAATGTTTATTTGAATCACATGATTTATAATAGTCTATAGAATCGTGATTTTCTCAGAACCTATACACCATGTAGCTTGCTTGTGTCATTCCCCAATTGAGCAGTTTTGCTGAAAACAAACTAGATTTTGGTCGAATCAATCATTTATATGAATCAAAATCTTTATTTTACCTAGGAATCTCGAATTTGAATCTGTATATTGGAAAAAACAATGAAAATAAAAGGAATTTATGACAATGCTATGCAATATTTTTTTATAATGTATTATTTATAACATTTATACACTCAGTTAAGTATAAACTTAATTGTCTGGTTAAGATTGTACTATAATTTCAGGCTGAACCCCCAACATTAAGGGCCACTCCCACCTAGACAAATTGAATTGTGGCAACCAGAAAAGTATATTTTCCACGTATTTAAATGGACCTACTCACACATATATAAACCGAAGTGAATTTTCTATGGATAATACCTTTTTTTTTTATTTGATAGTGTCACCAGGTGTTATTTCCAGGAAAGTTCAAGAACATTTGGCAGATCAGCGGGGTGTTATCGCTAAGGGAGGCGGTCAGAATATTTGTTAGCTCATGTGCAGGTATACAAGATTGTGTTTTAAAGTGAAGCTCCAATGGAACTAATTACTGATTACTTTTGTCCAAGACTGCAGATTTATTGATGATAAAAATGGCAAAAACTATAGCAATGGTATCATGAGAGAAAATGTATTGATAGAATCAATAATGAATTAGAAAATAGCTTATAAGTTTATTTGTATTTATTTGAATCTTACAATTTATAGGTACAAACATTTATTTATATTTTGTTAGGTACATTTTATCTACTATGTCATGTGGTTATGATTGTGAAAGAAATACAGAACTTATACATACATTATAATTATATAGTAAAATGTTATCAATTTTGCGTAAAATGGGGTGAATGGCGTCCTAGGGGTGAAAAGGGACACAAACAAGAAAAAATCATCAATTTACTCAATTTCAACAAAGAGAAATGTCTTCTTGTAAAAGGTATTATGTTTCCTTAAAACATCCCTTCATCTAATAAGCTATAAAGTGAGCAATGACATTTTGATTTGTTGGCTTGGTAGACCTGTCAATCGGCTGGTGTTTTTGCGCCATTTTAGGTTACCTTTAAAACTTTGTTTCGTGAACAAATCACAATGGTTGAAATTGTGTTGTTTTTGCATCATATAACTTTCTAATGTATATTAAGCTATTATACAAGTTGCTGATAATATTGTTTAATTGAATTGTAAGTTATTTATTTTTTAAGAGGAGTGTTAATCTTTAAGCTAAAATCTGGGTCATTAGGGACAATGGGGAGAAACTACATAAGAGATCCTCATTCAAAAATCAATTTACCAGTGGACCCTAATGTTGTGTAAAAGGCAGCTCAGGCTGTTAAACATGGAATGTTAATATGTGCAGCTGCCAAAGAATTTAAAATATCTATGTCCGCCTTGCAAAGGTATGTAGTTAGCACAACTAGAGGTGTTAAGGCTATAAAGAAAAAAGGTGGGCAAATATGTTTATATTATGATTTTGAAGATGAAATGGTACAGTGCATGTTGACGTGTTGTGATTGGGGTTATCCAATGAGTACACTCGATATCCGATGCTTTGTGAAATATCACTTGTATAGAGAGGACACGAGAATTGCTAAGTTCAAAGATAAATTTGCCAGGTATAAATTGGGCTCTTTCATTTCTTTCTAGACACAAAGCTCGCCTCTCCCAGAGATTTTGTCAGAATGTGAAACGTAGCAGAGCAAAGGTGTCCCCAACAATCATTAAGGAGTATTTAGTGAAGTGGAAAAGTCTTTTGAAGGTGTTCCTCCTGAAGCGATCATAAATTTCAGTGTAATGTGTCTTGCTGATGATCCAGCTCGACGCAAGCTGTTCTTCAAGAGGGGCTGCAAATACCTTGAAAGAGTCATGAATGAAACCAAGTCAAATACATCAGTGATGTTTGCAGAAACTGCTGATGTGACTCTTTTACCACCCTATGTCATCTATAAGGCTTATCATCTGTATGACTTGTGGACCGAAGGCGGACCTTGTGGAGCTTGATACAATCGAAGCAATCAGGTTGGATGGATGGCTGCTGCTTTCTTGATTAATTTGAGAAAATAATCATACCTTATTGTAAATGTTTAGTGGGCAAAAAGGTGGTTATAGGATACAACCTGAGCTCCCACTTGTCTCCTGCTGTTGTCAAATTGTGCGAAGATAATGTGATTGTTCTAGTCTTTTTGCCAGCTAATTCAACGCATTTGACCCAACTGCTTGAACTGACGCTCTTCAGACTCATGAAAAGTGCCTGGCGCCAAGTGATGGAATTGTGTAAAATGAAGAAAGGAGATGACAAACCTTTCGAGAAAAAGAGTTTTCAAGGCTGTTGAAACGAGCCCTGGACCCAATGGAGGAGGACATGGAAAAGAATACTATGTCAGGGTTCAACAAAGGAGGGATACATACACTAAATAAAGATAGAGTTTTGGAGATACTACCACACAACGAAGAATAGCCTGGAAGAAATGTGGATGTAAATGTAAGTCTAACAAACTACCTCAAAGAAATACGTTGCGGCAATGAACATACCGGTAGTGAAGTACGATGCCACAAGAAAAGGCTGAAAGTACCAGCTGGGAGAAGTGTTTGTGGCAGACTTCATCATTTCGACAGAAGAAAGCAGTTCATCATCTGTCGATGAAGAAATAGATCAGGCAGCCAGTCACAAAGAACAAGCAATAGAAGAAAGGACCTGGGTGTAAGTGAAATTCTTATACGATCGAGGCGTGGAAAAAAAATTCTCAGTAAAAGTACTTAGAGTGATAAATCCGGGACAGAAATACCTTGGAACTTTTCTCTGACAATCTCCAAATATGGCAAACATTTACATGTTTCCCAATGTAGCTGATGAGTTTGAGTTTCAGCAGGCACAAGTGATGGCAGTTCTGAACCCACCAGAAATAAGAAGGGGAAGACATCAATTTAGTGACTCGTGATAAGTCTTGGTCCAGTATTATGATGTAATATGTAAACTTTTTTACTTAATTTAAAAAATATCCTTTCTTAAAGATTAATAGTGTCCTTATTAACCTCAATATACACTGGAATAGGGATCTTAAGCTAAAATAAGTTGCATGCCCCTATTGACCCTAACATTGGGGTGAATATGGACACGTCTTAAAAAATATATAAGTAAAGTCACAGTAAGATAAAAAAAATTCACGTAGAAAATATAAACATAAACAGTTTGTGGTAGTGATAAAATTTATTGGGTTTATATAAACTAATTGGTTTAAAAGTACAGAGGTAAAAACTAGAAAAACTGTCCCTTATAAAAAAAAAATCTAAAAGGTTTTCTCTTTGAAAATTGAAATGTAATTAAATACGTTTGTTGACTTCATTATATACTTGTTTTTAAATATGTTTTCAAAGGAGAGTTAATATATTTTAAATTTGGTTACTTGATGGAGGAACATGATAACTATGGCTATTTCCTATGTATTGCTATTTATATGAAATACATAAAAGGTTTTCTGTCGCTAAGAAATGGGTGAGTAATATTTAAAAAAAACTTATATGGATTAATTTGTTTGTCAATGAATATGATTGAAGACACATGTTTTAGATAATTGTGATAGGTTCTTTATTAGTTTATCAAACTTATCTAAAAGATATTCGGCTACACCTTTTTTGAAGAATCATTGTTTTTCATGAATCATGTTTCTTCTGAAATGATAAAGAAATTCATTTTCAAGCACCTTAATAGATTAAAGACATACAATAAAAATCCATATTTTTATCTAAATAATATCTACTTCAACTTCATTTACCACCCACCTGCTTTCAAAATCATCAGCCACTTTTTGTTGGCTAATAGCCCGTCTAGGTTGGTTTGTAAACTATAATGTATTTAGGATAACCATCTTGATTCAGTGACATACTTGTGTAAAAAGGGGGTGTTTTTAACCCCACTCCCTCTAATCAATCAACATATAATATATTTCTAATGTGTTTTGCATGCAACTATAATTTAATTTACTACATTGTTTACGTTTTTATTATTGTGCCTTCAAACGCCCAATGTGATTGTGTTTATGTTCACTAAAAATTGTGATATATTTGTATGGCCTAAATTGATAGTAAGACGCAATCACAAACAAAATTATATTTTATACTTCTTCACATAAAACGCTGGTAGGGTGAAGAAGAGAACTGCTAGAAGCTATTTTAACAAATGATTCACAGGATAGTATAGCGTACATAATAGAGTTAACACCCGTCTTGTATCCGAGTATTTAGGAATAGTTCTGTCTTGCATTTAGCTGTCAGCAAAGAGATAGGAATGGAAAATATCAACATATTCTACTCGCATTCATAGTTGAATGTTAAACACGATCATTTGCAATGAAATTATATTTTCGTTTACATAAAAAGTAACATTCTAATCATATTTCAAATATTAAAACTTTAATTCACAAATAAATAATATTTTAATTAGAACCCATCCGTGCCAGTACATCTCTAAATTCTACGTTCCTCATTTTATACCCCAATAATATAAATCTGCAGATATCTCTATGGGTGATAAGATGGGGTGAGGAAGCATATGTATGTATACAGTATGTTAAAAAAAAGTAGGACTGCTGTATATTGTAGTATTCATTAAAATTAGTAAAAACTAGGTCCGCAAACCTCGCATAGTAATAGTCTACAGGCAATTTTGTCTTTCATTAATAAAAATGAATAGGATACATAATTAAATGCTATTTAGGTTTATATTTAGGTTTAGGCCTATCCATTTCCACACAAATTCAACATCTTCAAATAAGACTGTTGCGTGGTCTTTTAAAAATCTTTGGCTTCATTCGAATCGTCCAACAACAGTTTTCAGCTCGCTGTCGTAAGTAAATCATTTATTGGAGATAAATACACAACTCTGTATCCTTATTAAAAATGTCGAAAGGATTAAGTCCCAGCTGCAGGTATCCTCCCTTCAGGCCCAGCTTATATACCCAATGCTTGTGACCATGGGAGTGCGCGGAACCTAGATGGAAGGCCGGGAGGCAGCCGCCATGGCAAGAGAACCCGGCCGGAACCAATTATTTATTTAGTAATATACATGTGGTACAAGCAAAACAAGGTGAATTAAATGAGACTTCTTCATCATCAGTTTCCTGACTGCTTGCGGCCACGAACCCTTTGGGAGCTTCTTCCACCGCCTCCGCCATCGCGGTATTTATTGTCTTCCGTAGACCGGCGGGGGGACGATTGGTGGCACAAACCCCGGAGGGAATGTGGCTGTTCCAGATTCTCCACCTACCACGGCGATGGCCGTTGTCCAGACCTTTGTGAGGAAGATATAGACGATGTTTATTGTGTATCAAATCTTGTGTTCTCTTGGTAGGCTGGGGTGTAGTGGAGTAGGGATGCTGCGCTGGCATTGCTTTTCATGGGGGAGTGGGGGGTGAAGTAATTTTTTATACTGTGCAATTTTAGTTAACTAATTGATTTATATCAATATTATTAAAAAAAATGTCATACTATGAATCAATCAATTCTGTTGAAATGTATTGTGCTCCTTGCGAGTTTTTGGGATTTTATGGAAGCGCACTAAGTATGTTACTGCCTTGGTAACCATTTAAAAAAATGCTCCAAATAGCTCATAGAGGAATTTCTGTTTACAAAAAAATTTCTCCTACGCTGGTTGGGGGTCTGTGCCCCCCAAACACCCCCGTTTAACTTTGGGGTGGCTATGGTCTTGCACTACTACGACTACACCACTGTTGGTAGGTCCGGATATCTTGACGCGGTTGCTAGCAGTAGGTCGGAATGATGTTTACCTCGACCTGGTGGGAGCTCTGTTCCTTGGTCTTAAGGGCCAATGTCACCAGCTGGCCTGAGGCCTTCGGGCAGAACTGAAGCCCATGCTTAGTCCTTCACCTACCATTGCCTTTATTTATCTTTGTGTGAGAATTGGTTTGCGGACCTAGGTTTACCAAGACTTTCCTAATCTTTTTAATGATCTTACAGTTTTTAAATTTTTTTTTAACATCATGTATTTATACATATATTTTATCAACTACTTTTAAATTTTATAAAATTGTGGTATTGATTATTAGCCTGTTAGCCCTTAGTCGGCATAAAAATAAGCTAAAGATTTTTTTTAAATCAAAATTTGAGAAAATTTATAATATTTTGTTAACATGCCATCTTCATAAAATTAACAAAAGTTAAAAATCTATAGAAATTATCAAATACTGGTTCGTACAAATGTTTCTAAAAAGGAAACGTTTTATCTCTAAGTTTTTAATAAATAACAAATTATGAAATCTAAATGGAATGTTTTCAAACTTACCCTGAAATGTTTTTGAAAACCAAGTCAAACCGTATTTCTTATTCTGATTATTATTACGTCTTGTAGCATTCAGAATAATTTAAGTTTTTGAAAGAGGGATGTAATTTATTTTTAGTAGAGCTGTATTTCTTTTCTTCTGTAATATTTAAGTGGTTTAATTTTCGAAGAAGGTGGGGGCGGGGTTGAAGATTACTGAAGTTAAATATATAAATAAGCAAGTCATCACTAATGCAATATTACCAGCATGTTAAAAGCTTAAGATTGTCACTGTATGTGGTAATGTATGTACAAAGTTCGAAACTGTTTCATAATTTAAAAGCTTAGTGCAAAAAACAATCAACTGACATTTTTTGTTTCAAAATTGCTCTAGATTTTTTTTACGACTCTCCCGAACTAGAATAAACTTTAGATCTGGTAAATTATTGTTTGTAAGTGAAAAAAAAAGGGAAATAGAGTATTTAGACTGTTGCCATTGAAGTGAAGTAGCTATATTTGTCAATCCAAGTTCATTTGAATATGTTATAATGTTCAAATAACTTTTAAGCGGAGGTAGACATTCATTATGAACATTAAATGTTTATATTTCTAAAAGAGTAGACGTGATTGTTATTAATTTTTAAAAAGATGACAAACTTAAAAGTGAGCTTATATTTGAAACTCTTTGAATAATAACTAGACAAATTCATACCTTGATTTAAGGCTGTGAGTCTTATTGAAGTTTTAGTATATCTGAATTTCAGACAAAACTATTTATATACCCTTCGTTTACACCAAAAGGTAATCAATCTTACCTTCCATGGTTCCACTATGTTGTAGTGTATAATTTAGTTAAATCCATCAAGGTAAGACTGGGTAAACAGTGTGTGTACCTCATTTACACTGAAAGGTAGCAGTCTTACCTTGACGGATTACACTATGATCCTATATTATAAGCTATACCATAGTGGGATGAAGCAAGGTAAAAGTCATTCACGAGCTAAGTTTATACCTGAATGACAGCTCGAAATGTTACTAGAAGTAATCCCTAATATATCACTACGCCAACAGCTGACATCTATCACTTTGGATGACTGTAATGAAAACAGATGGTAATATATTTATGTGATAGTTAACCACAGTAATTTAGGCCAATAATATGTATATATTTATTTGAGGCTGGACACAAAGTTTAGTTATAGTTTTATTCCCCTTAAAAAAAATATTAACACCACTTTCACAAAAACTTCTAACGAACATAGCTTCAAAATGGCGATTGACGAATCTAAACCATGGGGTTGAACATGACGGTAAACAAGTTTTTTACAATGATGCAGACACGCAGTTGATGAAAATATTTTATTCAGTTAAATATTTCAAAACACGATAAAATAATCATAAAATCATTTATTGTATGTAAAAAATGACAACAATTTTCTCTTTTCCAAGAAATTACGATGCCTTTATTAAAAGATATTGATTTGTGCACTATATTACACAAAATCAGTAACGTTCCAAAACGAAACATAAATACTTTTAATTACGTTTAAAATATTGTTTCGTGTTGGATAGAAATAAATTATTTAAAAAAATGAAATAGTATGAGAAAACTTAAGTTTACATTATTTTAAATGTAATATATAACAGGTAATTACAGATCTTTAAATTTTTAACAAAACTGTGATCTTTTACAAGTGTTGGCAACCCAAAACCTAAACATATGATTTTCAAACTGTCATCCAGGTAAAAACCTATCGTGAACGGAATATAGGTTTGCTACCTTACAGGGTAAAAAGGGTAGAGTTTATATTTGACTACAAAATCTACTGAGTGGCAGTGGCGGCTCGTGTAAAGGCACCGCGGAACTGCAGCACCCCCTATTTCCACTTGATATTACCGATAACATTTAATATAATGAGTCCTTTTTTCTCTAATTCTTTCTTTATTTTTGTAGTACAATATATATTCCTTAAGCTTAATGTCAGTACTTCAGTAGCCCTCCCTCAGTTTATGAAATAGATACAACAATATTTGTATGGAACTGTGCGTTTCACAGTGCCAGCGACGTGGTGTTTGATTGTTGTGCGCATGCGCACATAGGAGGGGGTGGGGAGGAAGGCGGGACTGTCAGGTAGAGAGAGCACTGTTGCTCTCGCAGTGCCGGCTCTGGCGTGATGGTGGAAGGAAGTGTTTTTTCCCTCAGCGTATGTTGTGCTTAAAAACTATGTATCATATTCTTGAATGTGACAAAGTGTAGAAGAGTGTAGAATTAGATTATTACTATTCTGCTTCCAGCTATTATATTTGATTCATTTTTTCTTTTCTTTTATTTAACAGAAAGACTAAATGCGCTCGCAGTACTTTCAATGGAGAAAAATTTCCTCATTTGTCACGCAGAGATCAAGGAGAAAATTATTAAAGTGTTTGCGAAAATTAAAACAAGAATAATGGATTTAATATTTTAAATTAATAGATCAAACTTGAACTGTAACAATTTAAGTTAAAGTAAGTAAAAAATGCTTCTTTTTTTTTGTTAAGATTTTATCAAGTTCCTGAATAAATTTTCTTTTTATACATTTTTTATTTCCTTTTACACAATTTTAAAACAAAGGCTAAACATTCCCTGGAGCAGCACCCCCACTAATTTTAGCTACGAGCCGCCACTGCTGAGTACAAAACTGTTGAATCTTTTTCTTATTTACTTTGATACTAATTTATCTCCAGACAGGATGCTTTAAAGTATAAAGAGTGGAATAAGGTATCATCCACACACCAACCCTGTGACGTGGCAGTCGGATATTACTTACTAGAGCTAATAGTATTGTTCAGTTCATCTAAATGTTTAAAATGTTGAATAGTAAATAGCTTTCTTTACAGGCAAACTTGGGTAGGTATAAAGCTCGAACCAAAAGTTGCATCATGGTTCAACTTTCTGTATTCTACTTAGTTAAGCTTTATTTTTTTATTTTTTTTATGAATACAAACTACTCCTTGCACCCTTCAGTCTCCCTCTCCCCTGCTACTACGGTCATCCTTTTTCCTGGAGGCATTCCATACTACGCACACCCTAATAAACTATTATGTTCACGCCTGTGGTTTTATACTATTATAGATACTAGAGGAAGTAAATAAACCTGCTTACTGCTCGTCTTCGTTCATTAGTGCTGACAGAAGTAACGCCCCCTCTTGTAGGGGACATTCAAATATAATATAAGCACATTTTGGACCATTTTGAGCTCTCCACCCCCCACCCTCAATCCCTTTGTAAGCAAAAATAAGCAAAGGCCCTACCCCTTTCTCAACGCCCTTCCATCTTGCTTATACTATATTTGTAGACTTTTTTTTAAATTTGTTCACAGGAAAACCTTTTTTTATTCAATATATAAATTGATAGTAATTATTAACGTAGAGCTGTAAATTAATGGTGCAAAATAATAAAAAAACTTATGACCATGCAAGGTGCTGAAAATCCACGTCTAGATATACTTTTAATTATTATGTGTCCATTTGGGGGTACTGAGTCATTCCATCCACCTTGCCTAGCTCTTTCTTTCTTAAATAAACATTGTTCTGATCCCCTCCCCCCCCTTTAACAGAAAAAATAAGAAAGACCCAAAGCCCCTGCCTCTCTAATGGGGCTCGCACGAATTGCGCCAATTCACTTAGCTCGGACCCGAATTGCGCCAAGAGCTTAAAAGTGCCCCCCCAGACCGGACCCGAATTGCGCCAATACCCCCCTTCCCAAGACAGGACCCGAATTGCGCCAACTCTGAACATAAGCAAATATTAATGCTATGCCTGGCAGTAAGAAGGACACAAGTCAAAAAATATAAATCAAACAATATTATATAAAGTGAAATTTTCGCATAAATATATTTTACAAAATAGCATATCAGTGACCGTAGCTAAAAAAAATGTGGCCGTAATCATATGTACAAAAATGTGATGACACCCACACAGTCAGGAAAACATTTCGCTTTTTTTGGCTGGCATATGTTTAAAATGGCCAAGAATAACAAATAAAAAGTAGGCTTACGACAGAATCGCAGATACTTTATCATAGCGTATATTCACTTTTTAACTAATGGGTCAGCTGAGACAATATTATTCGACGATTTGATAATTACACTTATATGGATCTCTGTGTTAAAACCAAATAATAAATCATTTTATTTGGCTAATATTTTAAATTTGAGTGTTTTAAATTTGTTTACCATATGTTTGCTTTATTTTACTAAGCGCACAAGTTGCTAATGGTTTTTGAAAACTAGTCACCAAAAACTATCCTTTTTTTTAGCACCACGTGTTACTGCCCGTTCGGGCTATAGCCTGTGTACTAATTACTCTAATGGGTTAGGGATTGGGAAGGTTGAATTTATAGGAAGTGCATCCGCATTTGCGTGGAGAGAAAGTGGGGAAACCATTTAGGATCAAACCACCTCAGTGCACCCGGCTGGGTTCGAACCCCAACCTCCCCGGTCTCGAGGGCCAGTCTAGTGCGAGAGTTTCGCCATAGACCGTACGGCCACCCGAGGGGGTAAAAAACTATCCTTGAAATAGTTTGTTTTACCCAAAACTAAGTAGGCCCCTCACAATGTTATTATTCATTATAAATGCACGCTGATTTAAAAAAAATAGTTAAAAAGATTTTCAAAATATTTTGAGTTTTTGAAAACTAGTCATCTACTACCCTTAAAAGAACTTTGCCCCCTAAACCAAATAAACAGTATTAATTCTCATCTTAAATACACCCAAAATGTAGCCTATGTTTAAATCAAAATTGTTAAAGATATTTTTGAGAAACTTTAAATTATTTTCAAATTAATCATTAGTAAACTGCCCATAGTTCAATTATTTTCTAAAGATCGATTATACAGTTCTATTCATCATTTAGAAAACACTCTCCAGATATACATTTAGAATAAAAAAAAATCAAGCCGATGATTGGGAGGTTGGGGATCGAATCCTGGTCGAGGGAACTGAAGGTGGTTTTTCCTAAATGATATTCCACTCTCACTACATGCAAATTAGGATTCACTTTCTCTGCATTCTGCCTATCTCATACCAAAGCCTATTAGCGTAATTAGTGCATAAGGATGCCTATAGCTCGAACAGGTAGTAAAACGCAGTTCTAAAAAAATCTTCAAGAGTGAAAAATATAATAATCAAGTCACAAACTATATAACATTATTTATGTAAAGTTTTAAAATAAAATTGTTTTGCTTACCATGCTTGCGCTAAATGAAATCGACAGCCTACTATCCTGGTTTGTGGAAAAGTCAACACGATGCACTCGTGAAACGCTTGCTCGAAATCAATCACAATGTATAAAGGTTGAAGGTGAAGTTGTCCCTTCTCACAACCGTCATTAAGGATTCTCATAGCGTCAATGTAGCTCTGCTTTTTTTTTGTTTTTAAGTAGGCAAAAGACTAGAGGTATGTATGACACTTCGAAATACCCATGTACAGTAAAAAGCTAAAGAAAATGTTTCGGTGCGTATTCAAAGGTTCCATCCATTAACACAATTTCATTCTGGCACAAATACTCAAGATTCGAGTCACAAGAAAATGTCACGATCCCCTTTTCTTTTTCGTTTCTCAACAAAAAGTTTTCGTCTTGAATAGTTTTTATTTCAATTGAATCTATGGCAAATTGAATTTCTTCGGAAAATTTAGGCAACTTTGGCAGAGTTTTTAGTTTAGTTTAGTTGATGTTATTCCTGATACATTTAATGTCCTTGCGGGTCAATGTTTTTATGTGTCTGTACCTCTGTGTGGATTAACTTTGAAGGCCTTACTTCAATCTCATCAGCTTTCCTCTTAACTGCGTTGCTAATGGATCTTCTGTTCAACTCTTGATCTAGTAGTGGTTCGTGGTTGTGTTCGTTTTCAGTCCGCGAGAAAATGTTTCCACCATCAAGAGTAAATATTTTAGCCTTGCAGTCCTTTTTAGTGCATCTCCACCTCTCTTCCCTCGTCAACTTTAAAGGTACGTTTTCATGTTACATTAAGTCATGACTTTTACTGTCATGACAATTAGTGTAATGGCGCTTGTCTTCGTGAAAACAAAAAGCCATATTGTCATGACAATTTACTGTCGTGACAACAAATGTCACAAATCAAACTGTTTTGATTTTTCCAAGCAGTGTCACGTAATGTCAAGGAAGTGTCACGTTCTGCACCGTGTGAAAACTAGTATCCAAAATGCCGTGACAGTTTAGACTTGTTAGTTTATATCAGTAGTTGTATTATTACGTCCGACATGGAAGATACATCTTCTTCTGAAACAATTCAGTTTTTATGTGAATATGAAAAACATCCTTGTCTTTGGAATAAAGTTGACATAAAGTTTAAAGATAGACTAGTAAGAAATAGAGCTGACCATGACATTTGTTATACGTGAAAACATCTTATTGTCACATTGTCGCCATGTCACACTGTCACGACTTTAAAATGTCATGACTTTTAGTGCCAGATGAAAACGCACCTTAATTGATTCACCTGTCGATACGTATAATTATAATAGACAATCAGAACTTTCCCTTTTTCACTATAAATCCTTTCCGTATCAATAATTCTCGCTAATATTATCACAGTTCACACAAAACCCGAAAAAAATTTAAAAAAATACACCGGGACAGTCACTGTTGTCGAGACAATTAATAAGTATTGGACAGACGGATGTCAATACTACTGTTACAAGTCTTGTTGGGGGCACTTAGGGCGTTTTTACTTTCTTTATTAAGGGGAGGAAAGACATGAAGTGGCGAGAGCTTGTTTGCGATGGTTTTGTTTGTATCATCCCCCCCACCTCCCTCACCGACTACCTGAACTTTACTTGGCGCAATTCGGGTCCGGGATTAGTAAAAGTTTTTAATCCCTTAATAACTGGCGCAATTCGGGTCTGCCCCTCTAATGTGCTTACATAATACTTGAACGCCCCCTCCCCTAGTTGCGTTAAATTTCGCGTCATTTCTAAAGAACGTGATATCTATGTAGGCTGTGAAGTGATAGGTCTCGTGTGTGTTATCCTGATCGTCTGTGATTCCTTCATTTACACTGCGTCGGTGTGTAGAAACCCTTAAATTTCAAGGAGAATTAGCGTAATTTGCGCTTGTATGAATAATAGCAGAAGTTCTATATGTTTCCATTAAACGCATGTGGTTTGCATTTCTGAATCAAATGATTATTATATCAGTACAGGGGTTACAAACTTAACTCTGTTGAAACACATCTACACTATATACTCCTTATTCGTAAGGTTCTTAGTTCGTAAGAGACAGATCTGTCCACAAAGTCCCCGACACGTAAGTCCGTAATCCGTAGCATTCCGTTAGAAACTGAATCTTCTTGGACCTTTTTTAAACTAAGGATCATCGCTACGGATGACCACATAGAAACAATCATGGATGGACAATTAATGAACATTGATATGCAAATCAAAATTATAGCATCATCGATAGTTCAGGAAATGTTTACCATTTTCTAAACATATCGTATTTTTCTATCTTTAAGAGTGTTTCAGGTTATCGTTGTTTTAATTAAGAATATTCTCTAGGTGGTCACAGTTCTGAATACCCTTCAATATACTCACCTACTCAATGGCATTAGGAAGTCAAAAGTTCATTTCCGCACTTACAAAAGTATTTTCATATAAAGATAAAAAAAATTAAAGCTTGCCGCACAGTGGAACGGAACGCATAGGAAATTTCTGACTGCATTTTAAAATTTTAATGGAGGCTCGCCCGCACACTGGCTCGGAACGGAACGAATCTGTTTTCAAGGAGGGAACATTTCGACGATTTCCGATGGATTCAGAAGCTTAGCGCATGCGTCCTCAACACTGGGCTATTGCATCAAATACACTCGCGCTCAATTTACATTATTATTATTATTATTATTAGCGCCACGTCTTACTACCCGTTCAGGCTATACGCACTTACGCTAATGTGTAATGGTAGGGTGATTGTGAGATGAAATTGAGGACCTACTGTTTAACGTGGGATCCGAACCACGGTTGAGGCCTGGCATTCCCCACATTCACAAGTTGTGATTAATACACGTCTTGTCAGAGGTGAAGGAAGGGTTTGAAAATCAGATAAATCTGTGCCGGGACCAAGGATTGAGCCCCTGACCCTCCGGCACAGAAGTCTGATACCTTACCTCTAGACCACCAGGTCACCCTCAGTTTACACCTCTTGATATTCGTTTCCTGTTCCTTGACAATTTTTAGTTTATTTTAAAATGTGTCTTTAGACGAAGAAATAATCTATATAAATTATTAAGTTCAACCATATCCTATAATTTGTTACATTGCTAACAAACATTAGTATGACTGCTAATAAAGGAAAATGCTTGGGAGAAAATATCGGAAATTATATGTTGCACTTACTGTTTTTGTCGTGCACTCAAACTATTTTTGAAGCCGCTTCGTCTTCATCGGCAGCAAAGCACACAGCTACCGTTCATTGCCTGCTCTCCAATGCTGTTATTACCCACTATTGGCAAATCACTGAAATCGATGGTCCTTTTTGGTTGCTGTCTTCCGACTGAAGTGAATTCAACTCTGAACCAGTGTGCGGACAAAACTCGTTTACGTCCTTATAGTTCTGATTCCGACAGTTCCAATCCAATTCAGTGTGTGGCAAGCTTAAAAGTATGCACATGACAAACAACTTATTTGCATATATTAACTTATTTACTAATTTACAATAGTATTATATGACGGATATAAATTTGGGGTGTACGAAAACCAGGTGCTTAAGAAGATATTTGTTATAAAAATAAATATTAAGATACTGGGGAGTGGAGGTGGTTACATAATGATGAGTTACACAAAGTATGCACATAACAAACAACTTATTTGCATATATTAACTTATTTACTAAATTTACTATAGTATTATATGACGGATAGAAATTTGGGGTGTACGAAAACCAGGTGCTTAGGAAGATATTTGATATAAAAATAAATATTAAGATACTGGGGAGTGGAGGTGGTTACATAATTATGAGTTACACGCCCTGTACTTATCACAAGACATTGTTAAGATGGTAAAGTCTAGAAGAATAAGGTGGGCAGGATATACAGTGCAAATGGGAGAATCTAGAACCTTGTTCACAATATTGACTTGCAAACCCAATGGGATGAGACCATTGGGAAGACCTAGACGCAGATGGGATGATAACATTAAAATGGACCTCAAAGATTATTATTTAGCACCACGCCTTACTACCCGTTCGGGTTATGTGCTTAAGTACTAATTACGCTAAGGGGTTAAGAATTGGGAAGGTTGAATTTAGAGAAATTGAAACTGCATTTGCGTGGAGGGAGAGTGGAAAACCATTTAGGAAAACCACACCCAGTTCACCCCACCGAGATTCGAGCCTCGATCTCCCCATACTCAGCAGTCTAGCTCAACACGAAATTAGCGCGTTACGCCATTGAAGCGGGTGACCTGAAAGAGTTAAGAGTGTAATGAGGTGGACTGGATAGAACTACCTCGAGATATGATCTAATGAGATGGACTGGATAGAACTAGCTCAAGATAGGGTGGATGGCGTACTTTTGTAAGTGCGGCAATGAACTTTCGAGTACCCAATTTCACAGAGTAAGTAAGTATTATAGCCTTACAGTAGGCTGTTTAGCCTTTAGTAATAAATAAAAGGAGACTTGACTAGTTGTTACGCCAATCACTAAAAGCGTTATCACAATCAACAATAGAATGTCAGGTGCAGCTAAATATGGCCCGATAAGTTAGGATCAAACTCGTACGACACTGTGTCACTCTCTATATAGATACAGTCCTATTTATATCGGAAGAGCCCTTTAGAAAATTTAAACTTTTTTTTTTGCCATTAGTATTGACCAAAACAATTATGGTTATTTTATAGGAATTGGCACCATATTATATCAGGAGTGACAGCTGTAGATCAAATAGCTTGGCGTATGAATTAATAGATACCTATAATCTTAGAAATATATGAAAACAATTTATAAACACTGTAGTGAAGAAAGCCACCTGAAAGTATGGTGTTAGGTTAGGCCATATACCGGACCCACAGCTCCGTGGCAAGATTTGAGTCCTTCAACAAGGGTGTCATCAAGAGTTATTTATAAAAATAGCTCATTTTAAACATGGTGTCACTAACATCTTAGAAAACATTCTAAAATTTATATTTTAAACAAGGAGTGTTTCAATAAGAAATAATAATAGGCTACTTAAAAATATGAGTATGTTAATATGGTTTCAATGCAAATAATATGGAATAATATGAAGTGAATTAGATCATAAATTCTGTTCATAATTGTCAATTAACTTTTAACTATTCAATCCATATTGTTTACATAAAAAAATACTAACATACTCATATTTTAAATATCTTATTATTTTTTATGGTTTCGCTGGATAAAAAAACACAACTATCCTTTTCGAGTGAATCAGCCGGCTCCCACAAAGCTAGGTTCAGGTAGCGAACCATCCCAATCTTCACATAATCCTACATCACAAAGGTCTATAGATGGAGATGCAGGGAACTTTAAAAAAGGTGTTTTAGCAGTTTTTATAACAAAACATTTTTATGGTTTAAATAACTCAAATATTGCTTCTATATAAGCATAGAGCTTAATTGTCTTCACATAGTGATATAAACAGTCGTTGAATATCTGTTATGAGCATAATTACATCCAAAAACTTTTTTAAATCAAGAGAAAAAGTTTTTGTGAAATTCCAGGATACCCTTGACAGATATTCAACAACGATGTTGGTCATAATGTGAAGAAAATTAAACTCCATGTTTGTATAGAAGCAATATTTGATTTATTTTGGTCAAAGAAAAATGTTTTGGTATAAAACTGAAAAATTATTTAGATTTTCTCGTGTCCTCTGTACCCCCACCTTAAGTAGACTTCGCACTGCGATTACAATGCTCCAATTATGATGAACATGTTAAAAGTGAGTCGTTTAACAACTGCCTATTTGGAAGTGAACCTGGCTCAAAGAGGGCAGCAAAACTTCCGTAAGGATGAGGTTCTGATGACGTATTCTTGTCTGTCGTACAGGAACAAATACACTTCTTTATTCATTTCTTCTTTTACTAATTCACTCTCACCATTCTTCTCACTTACACAGCAACATATTGTCTTAAATTCTTGGAGATATTCCTTTATCATACTAAGATAATGATAAAGACGTATCTCCAAAAATTAAAAACCATGTGTAACTGTGTAAGTGAAAGGTAGTGTGAAAAGTGAATAAGGAATAGAACTAATGACAAGTTTCAGTGGCCACATGGTCTAAGGAACTAATTTTGCAGTAAACTAGACTGCCTATAACGATGTGAGAGAGATCCGAATCACGGTCGGGTATATTGAGGTTATGTTTACAAAATTGTTTTACACTCTCTCTTTCCACGCAAATGTGGGTACACTTCATATAAATACAGAGTTCATCGTCCCTAAAACTATTAGCGTAATTATTACATAATCGTATAAACCGAACGGGTAGTAAGACGTGGTTTAAAAAAAAGAATAGATAATTATTTTTGTTTCTGTGTTGGCCTAACCCAGTGGCTCCCAACTTTTTTGCTTTGGCGTACCCCTTGGTAGCTCATTTCCATAAATTGTGCCCTTTATGATACCAAATGTTTAGTTAATAAGTTAATAGTTATTTCAGATTTATTTGTTGCAACTGAAAATAAATGGGCTAGTAATGGGCTTAGAAAACAATGTGATAATTAGTTGATTAAACAGTGTATAATATATCTTGAATTCAATTAATGAATGTATTAATAATTATAAAAACTGTTTTATATTTGAAATTGAAATAATTTTCTCAAGGTCAAATATAGAAAAAAACTGTCACCACCCCTCACCATAGCGTTGAGTTAATTTCATAACTTTTGACTTAACATTTTCTGGCATATGCAGCTTTTTCTGCCATTATTAAAATATTTTCGCGTACCCCTAAATATCCTGGTACGTAACCCTGGGAACACGCGTACCCCACGTTGGTAGCCGCAGGCCTAACCTAATTATCCTTTCAGGTCGGTTTCCCCTTCTCTCACCACTAACTTTAAATTATTGAAAGTAGATCTTGTAGCTCTCATAGTTGTCAGATAGGGCCTTTCCTAAGGAAATTGGAGTGTACGTTGAGATTTATCGAGTGCGTGATATAGTTACAACCAGTTCAGGCCAGCCACGTATATACACCATTGGAGTAGCGATAAGGAGAATATATAGAAAATGTACCCGAATTCGCATGGATATAGAGTGGAGAATAATATAGGTAAAAATGCTTTCTTCAGAAAATGTTATCACTACCAATCCAAAGATAAAAATACTTTCAATTCAATAAATGTATGCATATTAAAGTCATAGAGTGGATTCAGGGTTGTATCCACAAATGATGTCAACGAGGGGACGGGGGGCCTAACTAGGAATAAACCACTCTCTCTTCTCTCTCTCTGAGAATGCATCTGTTGAGGGCAGGGTTTAGGAGGTCTGTAATATTTTCAATGAATCAAAACACTAGTTAGGTCTCACTAAGATGCATATAGATCTGCTTTTAAAAATATATTTTACTCATTTTTAATTATATTATATTAATTCTGTCTCCTTGTCGAGGCACTATGTTTATTTTAAAAAAAGGGTATAGAGTCCTTCCTTACTCTTCAACATCATCCTCATGGTATCTACGCCCTTGAGTTGATAAAAAGAAACTGCGATAGATTATAAGGGCAGTAAATCAAAAGAAAATATCTGTAATAAGAGCAGATAATGTGCAGTACAAATAGTTATATGTGTGCCAAGCTTAAGTAAATTACGTCGAAATAACATATTACCCATATTTTTACCAAACTTTTTGGCATCATTTTCACACATTCAAATATATTCTGTTCTTATTTAAATTTATACTTCTATTGTAGTGGCTAGTAATACAATGTTTTTTGTTAGTACCGTGTCTTACTACCCGTTCGGGTCATACGGCTATGTACCGATTACACAAATGTGTTAAGGATTAAGAAAATTTAATTTAGAGGAAGTGTAACTGCACTTGCTTGAAAGGAGAAGAAAATATAATTTTAGGATAAAACACCCCCAGATTACCCAACGCGGATTGAACTACCCGGTCACCCCATCTTCAGCAGTCTAGTCTAACACTAGATTAGTGCGATAGACCATGAAACCACCGAAGCGGGTAGTAGTAATATAAAAAACCAACATTGATAATATTAGCTTCTTGATCTACTCTGTACCACTATTGGAGAACCGAACAATTTTTCAGTTTTGCCAACCTTTGCATTTGAAATGCGGCTTAAAAATGAAGACTAAAAATAAACCCAAAATGTCCTCATTGGGCTGTTTTATATAAATCTTAATAAATTCAAAAGTTATAAGACACACACTACTGACTGAACTAAATACATTTTGTTTTACATAAAGAATATTGTCTATGTTTTAATATGCGAGTGATTTAGTGCCAATTTGCTAATTACCACATATTTATTCTTAAATAAATGCACCAAACATAACCTATATAACCAATTTTTTTTCCCTAGTAGTAACTTCAATTTTTATGTGAAAATATTTTGGTGAAACCATCAAACCTCTATAATAGTTTACAGATAGGTTTTACTGACTAAGATACGCTCTAATGACGTAAGATAAACTGTATTTAATCCACCATCTGGTGGGAGCAATGGCGTTTCTTCTTATCAAATAGATTTTTTCCCCACTAAATGACTAATCATGAATAAATACCCATTCTTTACCGTATTATCTTTACCCAACCTTCTATTGGACTTCGTTTATTCTGTACAAATCTTGATTTTGATAAGACTATAGGTTTTTAGTATAAAAACTGACTGTGACCAGTATTTTCCCATCAGTGCAACTCGCCGAATTACAATACGAGAGCAGAAGGTGCCTTAAGATGAGTGGAGGAGAAATTTTTTCTGCAGGTAGAGTAACAATATAAATAATATTTAGATACATATCCAAGTCCATAATATTATTTTGGATTAGTGACAATAAGCAGTATATAAGCAGTATAATAATCTTAAATATTTAGTAATATAGATTAAAGGTAAATTATATTACCACTCTCATAATTTTTGTGCCATAGAAATTTCATATTACTTTGTATTATGAATTATATGTAAGAAACAAAAAACTAAAGACCCTTGACATATTTTAGCAGTTGAACTAATTCTGCGGTTTCTCTGTAGTTTGAAAATGATTACTATTACATAATACAAAATAATGACAAGATAGTTGCCAACTACTTAATAAATTATTTAGATAAATATAGAATAATTGACCAAAAACAATAAGGATTAAAAAAAAATTATGGTAATAATTCTAAACACGTTTACTAATGAAATGCTAAAGAAGTTAAATGAAAACAAACACATAGCTATTACATTTATAGAAATGTAGAAAGCGTTTGATAAAGATATTTTACTATAATCTTATAAAATTGGTATCAGAGAGAATATATTATAATAAGGGTTTAAAAATTATCATACAAATAGGAAAATAATAGTTAAAATAAATAATATAGAAAGTGAAGAATTGGGTATAAATATTAGAGTTCCACAAGGCTATATTCTTGAGCCAATACTATACCTAATCTATACAATAACTTTGTCAAACTGTATAAATAATTGTGGTATGTTTATGTATGCTGACGACACAATGTTGTATGCGGTGCACAAAAATGAAGATGAAGCTAAACAAATGTTGCAGGAAGAATTTAACAGGATAAAAATCTGGACTCATGCTAGTAAACTAATAATTAACATTAAAAAACCGCAAACAATGCATATCAGACTACTGCATTTTATCAAGTATAAATTATATATAAAAGGTTATTGCTTAGATTGTTTACATAATATGAAACCGTGTAATGGCTCAACATTCATGCGAGGTGAGATACATAATTATCTTGGGCTAATGATTGATTCTCAATATGAAATGGAATACTACCATAGACATGATGAGTAGGAAGCTAAGAGTGGGAATGGTTAATATATGTTTACTAAAACAATATGTTACATTTGATATTCTAAAAATAGTGTATCATGCGCTAATATAATCACATCTAGGTTATGATATTACTTCCTAGGGAAAGACAAGTGATCTATATTTAAATAAATTAAGAAATAGTTAAATTAAAGTTCTTAAAATAAGAGTGAAAACAACACTAGTATCAAAATCATAAATAAGGAGTGGAAAAAATTGTCAATAAAAAAGATGTATAACTATAAAAAAATAATTCATTACTACTACTTATTATTATTAGCACCGCGTCTTACTACCCATTCGGGTTATACGCACTTACGCTAATGTGTAATGGTAGGGTGATTGTGAGATGAAATGAAGGACCTACAGTTTAACGTGGAATCCGAACCACGGTGGAGGCCTGGCATTCCCCACATTCACAAGATGTCTTGTCAGAGGTGAAGGAAGGGTTTGGTAATCAGATAAATCTTTGCCGGGACCGAGGATTGAACCCCGGCCGCCAGCATAGAAGTCTGACACCTTACTCCTAGACCACCAGGTCACCCTTTATTACTACTTAGAAACATATATAGTAAGACGGGCCCATAGTCACAACCCAAGAACACGACAGCCTAAAAAACCTTTATATATAAATAAATACTGAAAACAACACATATAAATAAGAAAATACCTACACTTTTTAACATGATACCGAATACACTTCAAATAATAGATAAGATATCAGACGTTAAATAGAAATAAAATATGGCTAGTTGTCTCACAGACTTAATGAAATAATAATACTAGAATGATTAAATATGACAAATAAGCTATGAAATTGACTCGAAAATGATTTTTGAATATTAAATAAAACCTAATGTAATAATAATAATATTTAGCACCGCGTTTTACTACCCGTTCGGGTTATACGCTTTAAAGTACTAATTACGCTAACGGATTAGGAATTGGAAAGGTTGAATTAGAGGAAGTGAACCCACATTTGCGTGTAGGAAGAGTGGAAAACCATTTAGGAAAAACCACTCCCAGTTCACCCGACCGAGATTCGAACCTCGATCTCCCCGTCCTCAGCAGTCGAACTCAACACGACAAGCGCTTTAGCCAACTGCGCCACCGAGGCGGGCCCTAATGTAATAGATTTAAATATGCACGCCTGATACAATAAATTATATATATATATTTATTTGAATACTAATGTAAACTCGATTTATCAAGATTATAAATGACCATTTTTAAATGAGAAGATTTTCTTAGCAGTATATATTTTAACATAATATTTATATATATAAGAAAATTATTCTACAATAGGGCACTGTTAAATAAATACTGTAGCTATAGATAGATTAGATACAAATAAAATAAAGTGATAATATATTATCAAGTCACTCATCTTATAAAGTTATTAACCTTATCAGCAACATAATGAAATGGATAATTTTGCAACATTTTTTTAATTTTTTTACCCGAGTTTGAAACTCAATGGCAAGATATGAAACAAAATATACTAAAATGTTTCACCATTAGAAACTAACGTACTTTGAAACGTTCATAGTTAAAAATATAAATAGAATAAACGCATTTTTAAAGAACTAGCTTATTGTTCATTTATTTAATTGCTATATTTTCCACAAGTTTCTTTACTTATAATACTAACTAACCAATCCAAGGCAACATGATTTGAAGGGTGAATTTTAATTAATTTGAAAAAAAGATTTGTCTGAAGGGAGGAAGGAAAACAACATTAAAAAATAAAATATCCCCAGTGCAGTCAGTTGGGAGGAAGCGTAGGGTGGGGGATGAGGAAGGGAGTTAACAAAATGAAAATCTTCTTTCTTATTAAGTCAACAACCAAAAGATTGGTTTGATGTGATTTATATCAATTTTGAACTAGGTTTGCACGCAGACCTTCGGCTGGTTAGTGTACCTGCACCATCTGGTATGAATTACATGTAGGTAATAGAGGAGCTCGGGAAGTGTGGTGGAACCCCGCGCCTTCCACATTGAATTTCTATGAGCGAGAACAAAAGGGCCCATCAATTTTGGCGGGAAAGGTATTTTCACATACCTTACAAGTTACTTTCACATGTCACAATCAGCATGTTACCGAAGTGACGGATTTACTTACACCTCTGAAGGAAGTTGCGCTACCGAATTTTATCACTAAAGAAAAATCCATCAACATCAGCTGGGTTTGAACCCACGAACATTGGGTCCTAAGGCAATCACATTTCCCCAAAACCACAGAGGACGACTAAGTGAAAATGCAATTACGTTAATCTTTAGATATAATGTAAAGCCACACCGTGTTAATTAATACCATCTCAAATAGCCCCATACTGAGATTCGAATCATCCAAATCCTGACCATCCGGGTCACTCTGACCATGAGCTACAGTAGCCCCATGACTTCTTTGGTGCTGACTGACAGCTGACGGGTATGAAAAGCTACCAGACCAAATTATGTATCCCTACGCCGAACCATATGATCTGCAAAAACATGTGTTTAGCAGCTGTCACTTCTGACAGACAACATTTAGGTATATACCTAAATGCTGACTGTCAGAAGTCAGCTGTGAGCTGTCAGTCAGCACCAAAGAAGCCATGGGGCTACTGTAATTATGTTTTACATACTTTTATATCCATACTTCACTAATATCCACGTTTAGTTAATCTAAAAGAAAGGGCTAGGAAAAGCTGAATTTATAGCCACTGAATATAGGTAACAGGATGTTAATGAACGGATGCGCGGGAACATTATTTATTGGGGGGGGGGGGGGAGAGGGGGGATATAATCATGTGCTTTTTTATAAGGGATTAATTTTTTTAGAGAGAAAAACTATCAGGAAATTGTAATATTTAACGGTCCCATTGTGGATTTTTCTCATTTATTTTAGGCATGCCAAACATTATAGTTAATACACACACAAAAAATTAAGAAAAATTATATCCTATGCGGTTCAACTAGAAATTATGAAACACCATAAATTATATTAGGTTTCCAAACACCTTTGTGCTATATTTGAAATGAGCTATAAAACCACTAACTAGTTTTGCAATTTCAAGTTGGTTGAGCCTCTCAGGGTATGCATTCAGCAAACACAGGTTGTTTAGTCTATGTTGCCTAATCGTGGAGCGAAGATGGCTTTTTATTCGTATAAGTATTGAAAAACTTCTTTCTGCAGTAGCTGATGTAGCTGGTATCACTATCAGAATTTTAAAAATCACTTCAGTGTGTGCCCCAAGAACATTTTATTTTTATTATGTTAACTCATTGCGAACTTTGTATCCTGCCTTATCAAGATCTTTACATTATCGAAGAGTTTTATTATATTATTGGTGGGGTAAAAATTATACTTTTAACCCCCTCAATATTGGGGTGGGAGGGAGTAAATTCCTCCCTCCCCTCTCCCCCCGTTACTGCGCCAATTTTCATGAACAAATGATACAAGGCTTTGGGAAGAGAGGTAGGTGCAAATGGAACAAATTGATACAAGTAACTTATATCCGCGAAGGATTCCATCTAGCCGTACGCAGGGGTAGACAGGCAACTGAAATAATGTGGTGGCCTATAGTACAGTCACATGGGGATTTATTGCTAAGCGTTATACACATTAGAAGATAGCAAATTTCTAGTAACTGTTCAAACGGTCTCCCACCACTGGACACGAACGCTGTGCAGCGCCGAACGCCACCAAAGACGACCGTTGGGGCATTGATATTGTCAATTGAGCGCCCGCCGTATCCTAAGGGTGCAACCTGTCCACTTCTCTGACATTTCCACGTGCTTCCCCAAACACGAACACCAAGTCCGTATACTTCACAAAACTGCACAGTGGCACGCTCACAGTCCCGTAGTAAAGGTAAGCACAGACTAACGAACACCCTCAAGCACGCAATGCTAGTTACCCTGAAAGAGCAGTGAGTTAAATGGGACAACCATTACACGTAAGTATACTCCACTTCCAACAGTTGGTTGTTACATACCCTGCCCCTGCGCGTTTACGACGCCATTTTCTCCTATAGGGGGTACCCTCTGGATATGGTTTCCTTATATCAAATTGTTACATTCCCACCTAACTACCTACCCTAAAGCGTTGTATCACTTGTTCATGAACACCATATATATATCTGTGTGGAGGGAGAGTGGAAAACAATTTTAGAAAACTACCCTCATGTACCCGGCCGGGTCTATAACACCGACTTCCTCAACATTGGCAAAGCATACTAGATGACATTCAAATATTGTCTGCGTACTGACCGTCAATGGTCTTATACAGTCGATGAATGAGAAGTATTAAAGCTGTTTGTTCTCATTGCGATTCTTAGTTTTAGCTATAAATAATTAAGTGAGGTTTGGTTACAGGTTCTGCACAGCCACCCCTGGAGCCAGGTAAAGTACGTCTCTACGGCTTTGAATACTCCCCGTACGTTCAGAGAGTTCACATGGTGTTGATCGCTAAGAACATTCCTCATGACGTGAAGAATATAGATCTTAAGAACAAGCCGGACTGGTTCCTGAAGCTCAATCCTGCTGGAAAGGTTCCTGTGCTGGACACTGGTGACAAAGTACTGACGGAGTCTCTGGAAATAGTCGTCTTTCTTGACAAGAACTACCCCGGGGCTTCCCTCCATACCACAGACCCTGAGAAATCTGCCAAGAATAGGGAGATCGTTGAAAAATTCGAAGGGGTAAGTCCTTGACTGTTTTATTGCTTAACTGATAGAAACTAGCGCTGTTTTCATATCAACTGCGTGTATAGCCTTAATAGCTTGGTAACAGTATATATATCCACTTCGGTGTCCGCATGGTCTAAGGCATATACATCTTCACTTTGGTGGCCGCATGGTCTAAAGCGACACTCTCACAATAGACTAGAATGCCGATGACGGGGAGATCTAGACTCGAATCTTAGCCGGGTGCACTGAGGTTGTGTTTCCAAAATTGATTTTACTCCCTCTCCACGCAAATGTGGGTACACTTCTTCTAAAAATAACCTTATTTATTCCTAAAACCGTTAGCGTTATTAGTACATAAGCGTAAAACTCAAACGGGAATTAAAACGCAGAGCTGAAAAAAAAAGTATATTTATGATAGTTCAGAATTTGTGCGCGACATACAATAATAATTAATAACATCTTTTATCTTAAGTTTATATAATACGTAAACAATTGCCGAAATACTAGATTTAATTAAATATTAATATATTAACATTCATTAAATGAGTGTTAGTCAAGTGATATAGTATGGGAATTAAATCTTTATACCATTAAATATGTGTATCAAATATTATTTGAAGGTACTTGATATATTTTAAGGAAAAATTTGAACACCACAATTTGTATACATGGTAATGAAGGACATCACTAAAGTATTGAATTAAGATTTAATCTACGGGATTTTAAGATAAAGCTCAAATTTCCTATAATAAATAAGCTTATGAGATAAATAATAGTTATTAGAAACTTCGCTAGCTGATGTTTTATTTTTGATGAAAACTTTTTGATTTTGTTAGAATGACTATACCATTCAAAAATATCTTTTCCAAAAGGTATAAAAATAATATAGGATCAAGTTTATATAGTTTGTACTGCTAGATAGAGCTGTTATGAGTGGCTTTCTTAGAATATATCTAGATTAATAGAATGTAGAGTTTGTATGTCTGCTATGAGCATTTTGCAATATCTACCTCACGCAGAGGGTTGAGATTTTAAAATTAGTAGCCCCTGAGCACCTCTAGATCGGATTATTACATTTTTTTATCAGATGTATTTAAATTTATTAAAAACTGGGTCGAAAGAACTAAAATTAGTTGTTTTTTCTGTCGGTTTGAAGCAAATAAAAGTGTTTCCCGGGGTATCTACGCATTTCACGCAATTCTGATATATATGAATGAGATTTACACGTACGCGCTATCTTTAGCTTTTAGTGGTTGGCGATTGTTGTGAGACCCACCTCGGTGGTGTAGTTAGCTAACGCGCTAGTCGTGTTGAGCTAGACCACCGAGGACTGGGAGGTTAAGGTTCGAATCTCAGTAGGGTGAACTCTAGTTGGTTTTCCCTGAATGGTTTTCCGCTCTCCCACCACGCAAATGTGGGTTCATTTCCTCTAAATTAAACCTTCCCAATTCCTAATCCATTAGCGTAATTAGTACTTAAGCGTAGAAACCGAACGGGTAGTAAGACACGAGGCTAAAAAAAATTGTTGTAAGCTTTCAATAGTTTACACAAAATACACCACAGATCAATTTCGTTAATCGGAAGCAGGGGTTTCCAACCTTTTTTCGCTTGCATGCCCATTGGAAACCCATTTCAATAAATTGTGCTATTAGTTTTTAGCAAAATATTTAATTACTACACCCGCCTCGGTGGCGTAGTTAGCTAACACGCTTGTCGTGTTGAACTCGACTGCTGAGGACGGGGAGATCGAGGTTCGAATCTCTGTCGGGTGAACTGGGGGAGGTTTTTCCTATGTGGTTTTCCACTCTCCCTCCACGCAAATTCGGGTTCACTTCCTCTAATTCAACCTTCCCAATTCCTAATCCATTAGCGTAATTAGTACTTAAAGCGTATAACCCGAACGGGTAGTAAGACGTGGTGCTAAATATTATTATTTAATTACTACATTGGTACCAATTTCTTATCTATTTAATGAAACTGAAAATAAATGGTAGAATAATGGGATTAAAAAACCATGTGATTATAAGCTGAATAAACAGGACATATATTTTTACATTCTAAAAGCAAAAATTACATTAAAAACTAACACATTTAATTTATTTATTAATTTATTAATAACTATAAAAACTATTTTATGAGTTAATTTGATAACTTTTGACTTATTTTCGTCTTACACTGCTGGAATATATATCTTTCCGCCACTATTCAAATATTTCCACGTACCCCCAAACGTCTTGGCACGTTCCCCTGGGGATATACGTACCCTCGTCGGGAGCCGCTGGTCTAGAAGGATGGTCTTATTACAACTTGACCCCCCTTATGATAATAAAGAATGATATAGTTGGTAGCTTGGTAGCTATCATTTTTGCTTGGTAGCTATCATTGATTTAAATATGGATGGTTAAATCGACGAAATGGAGGTGACACTTAACTTTAGAGGAAATTTAATCAGAATCTGATTCCAATTTGATAAAACCCCGATCCATTAATTAACTCCTTCTGTACAAGAGGTCGTCCATAAGCTATCACTGGCGGGTAGTCATAGATGTTTTTGGCTATCACATCTTTTAGATAGGCCCAACACCCCTTTTAATTTGGTTGAGAAAAAAACCTTTTTTTGGGTGTAGTAAACGCTTTATGATGTACAGTAAATGATACAAGGTACTTGTGACTTGAGTTGATCCAAATTAAATATGTACAAATATAATTCTGTCTTAGAATTATCAAGTGTTTAGATGATGCTTACATTGGTGGATATTTTATAAATGAATTGATAGCACTCCCTTTTCCATTTGATAATTAATAGGCTAAGCGAATAAAAATTTAATACATTTTCTAATTTAAAACATATTTAAATATTAAACTTTGAATTAATTGTGCTTTTAAAACGAATCTTTTCATGGTACCCCTGTCGCTCTAATATTAAGATTGTGTTGCATGCAACCCAAAATGGGAACCTCTCTGAAGTGACATTAATTTTAGTGAAACAGTGTTTTAAAATCACATCTTGAGTTTTGAGGACATATGAAATTAGTATTCATTAAATTTGGTTAATTACGAATAAATCATGCAGAGAAATTAATAAAGACAACAATATTATTTAAAACATACTAATGGGAAATTGAGTGATACATCTACTTTGTTAAGTAAATAAAAACTATGGATGTAAAGACATGATTAAATCACTGTACACATTTTATGTTCTCAAAATATAATGTTTCATTTTTTTTTCAGTTAAGAAAAGAGTTTCATGAAGCCATTAAAAATAAGGACTACCAATCCCCAGAAACTATTGCCAGTCTCTCCTTATTACATTCAGAACTGGAGAAGCGAGGGACTACATTTCTTGCAGGTGAGAGAGATAAATCATCAATCCCATATTAAAACAAACATCTTTAATTAACTTAGAGAAAAAAAATGAAATAAATCATGTCCCTATTTTGTAAAATAATTGCCAAAAAATTATGAAACTGAATTATTATTACTTTAAATATGTTTCAGAGCTATGATCATTGTTATCAAAATGTGAAAATTACGATTTTTTGGTTCAATTTTTAAGGACTAGATTCATACTCTCAGCTTTTTTTTTATTGGTTGTCTTTTAAAAAAATTATTGATTCGAAACCAAAAGTCAAAATTTAGCTATAGCTAGCCACTCAATTGTTTATTATCTGAATCTTGGTATCTACATCAATTAATATAAACAGATAAAGCATAAATAAAAGTATTGTTTTAGCTTATTGTACCAGTGATGTCACGACCTTAACCCTAATACAAACTTGGAAACCTTTTCCGAAAACTTTGTTTGCAAACATTATGGATGCAAAGGATGTTATTGCACTTGTTTCCGACATATTTTTTCTGTTTTATTTTTTTCGAAAAAAAATTGTATTATGTTTTCGAACAAGTTTACCCGAGTCCTTTGCGTTTCCCAAAAGTAAACAATGTGTCTTGTAATTGATTTCAAATGGGTTACAATAAAGCAAGTTTGCATATCTGGACGTGTTTGCATACTTTGTCCACAACAAGCAACGTGGGTCAGACTAATTCTACTGTTCACACAAAGCACATCACTTCCTTATTTTTCGTTCTGTTTAGTTTTTAATTATTGGACAGCTTAAAACAACTATTACTATGATATAAATATATTTTTTTCCTGTAAATCCTGACACATTAAGAATACAATCAAAGATCTCGCCAAAAAACTAAATGTTTTAAATGCCATCGATTAAAAGTTCTCAGTTTGTCCCTACAAAGTTGAAAAAACCCCGTTAAAGGCCCTTCATGCACGGTATCAGTTACTACTGTTGTGTTGAAGGGTTGCGTAGGGGTTATACTGTACATTGTGCTTCATAGCGTGTTGGTGACAATTATAGTGTCGATGGATATGATACATTATGTGATACTGTTCCTTCAGGAATTAAAAATTATGTAATCTACTAGCAACTTTAACTTTACATCCCTGGTGATTAATCACGTGAAAATGAATATTCGATCCTATCATCCACCCGTCCATCATTCAAATCAGGACATTCTAGAGGTTCCTGGACCTAATCAAAAGTACAACTATTCTACGATCTTGTTAACTTTTAATAAACATAGTCCCTGTAATATTATAGTGTTTTAAATGGTTTAGTAGTTAGTATAGTTAAGAGGTTTTAGTTCCTAATTAACACTGTTTAAAACATTCATACTGATTTTTTAAGCTTTTCGGTAATTTGGGCTTGTCAAGAACTCTTGAGTTACAAAAAATCACTGTTAATATTGAATACTTTTACTAATGAAATTGACAAATTGTAATATAACTTTTTTTTTAATGTAAGGTGATTCTCCTGGCCTGGCAGACTTCATAATTTGGCCCTGGTTTGAGCGTCTAAAGGTTACAAGAGAATTGCACGGCAAAGGGGAAATTGTAATCCCTGAAGATAAGAAAAGCAAAATGGCCATAATTGTAAGTGTTACCAGAATAATGCCTAAATAATGTATTATTATCATTAATATTATGGGTTCTGTCTTACGAGAGGTCCATTCCTTTTGTCAGTGAACTTAGCGCGCCAATGCGCCCTATTCTCTGCTTCCTCCTTCAGCGCCCAGAATTTTTTTATTTCCTTCAAGTCATCTAGTATTTGAATCCTCATTCTTCCTAAACTCCTCTTTCCCTCAATCTTTCCTTCTATGACGTCGTGCAGAAGACAGTTCCCCCTAAGGATATGTCCGATCCAGTTTGCTTTGTACCGAAGAATCACATCCAAAATAGTTATCTTCTCCTCCACTCTTCTTAGGACTTCTTCATTTGTCACCCTGTCGGTCCACCAGACCTTCTCAAGTCTTCTCCAGACCCACATTTCAAAGCTCTCCAAGTATTTATTTTCCAGCTTCCTAAGAGTCCAAATTTCTGTTCCATACAGTGCAATGCTCCATTATGTTGCATTTCATAAGTTTCTTCCTTAGTTCCAAACTTAACTTACTGGTAAGTAGTAACCACTTCTTGTCGAAAGCTTCCTTAGCCATGGCAATCCTCAACCTTATTTTTTAGTGCAGTAGGCATCCTTTGTCAACAGACTTCCCAGATATTTGAACTGTCCTATGTTTTCCAAGCCATGGCCTCCAATTTTGACTTTTAGTTCTCTTCATTTTTGAAATCAACATCACTTTTGTCATCTCAATGCTGAGATCCATGCCATATCTTCTCCCCTTTTTCACTAGCCGGTCTATCATTTCCTGCAACTCTTCTTTATTTCTGGCTAGCATTGCTAGATCATTTGAATATTTATTGTGTTTTTTTCTAAACATTTCTTGTAAGTAAACCAAGAAGATTAAATATGGAGGAATTTTCAAGCTTGTTAAAGCCACTTAATATCTAACAATGACTACTAAATCGATTTAATATATTATACTTACTTACTCTATGGCATTATGAACTCGAAATTTCATTGCCGCACTGAAAAAAGTATGCCACATATCCCTATATTTAGCTTGTTCTATCCAGTCCACCTCATTACACCCTATCTCTTTCATGTCCATTAAAATGTTAACCTTGCTTCTAGGTCTTCCTAATAATTTCTTCCCATTGGGTTTGCCAATCAGAACCCTGAACAAGGTTTTAAAATCTCTCATTCGAGCTGCATGTCTGCACAAAGTAATCTAGAAGACTTGATTAAATTATCTTAAAAATGTCTTGTGAAGATAACAGCGTATGCACTAAGCATTATGTAAACTCATCCACACCCCAGTAGTCCCAAACATTTTTTTGGACCAAATATCTTCCTATACACATTAATATTTTGTTCGCAGTAATCTCTAAATTATCGTCCTCGATTTCTGTTCTTTGTGTGATCATATATTTAGTATTTTCAGCATTCACTTCTGAACCTATTTCCTTACGAGCGTCTAGTAAAATTCCGGCATTTCTTGCAACGGCTTCCTTACTATTGCCCAACAAAGCTAAATCGTCTGCGTAACCTAATAGCTGCATTTTACTGTTTGGTGTCAACCTTTCCCAAATATCCTGCATTAGCCTAATGACATATTCCAATGCCACCTTAAAATTAATGGGGAAACCCATTATTCATTTCAAAAATATCTGTTGAGTGACATCCAGGCCCTGCCATGCGTATCAGTCAAACATACCTCAAGTAGCTTGACAAGTTTTTGGGCACCCAAACTTAACTAAAATATCATATAACTTATTTACTTAACTGAATTGTAGACCTTTACTAAAAAACTATATATAGTTGATGAACCTTCGTGTTTTAATCCCTCTTTTTTATAATATTTGCCGAATCGTACAAATATGATACGTTGTTGATATATTTCATCAAAATCCACACTGATGATCTCCAACTATTTCATTTGTACATGGGGCCAATATAATTATATTTAATATAGACCCATATGTTCTTAATAATTATCATATCCACCATATTTATCATAACAGTTAGAGCAAGGTGGTTTAGTAAGAAAGGCAAATAGCATAGCATAATATGAAACTGGAGGGGCTATAAGAATATTTCGAGGTCAAACCTATATCTATAGTTATCTATGTTGATATATTCAATAGGTTCAGAATGTATACTTTAATACCTCAGATAAAATTGGTATTCATTAAATTAGTCGTAAAATAAGTAAAATAAATGCTAAATTTGATAAAAAAATCAAACCTATAATATATAAGTTATAATTTATCACCAATTTACATGGATGCATTTTGAATTATTTCTCAGATGATTCCTCGAAAGTAGATGTTCTTGAATCTTTTTATTTATGCTGATTCTAGAAATGACTTCAATTTATTTTTCTCTCGCGTCAGGTTTTTACACAAATTAAGAGGTTATGTTTTCAAGACTTTATCTATTTTAAGCACAAATATATTCAAACAATTTTTTTTTACAAACATATTTTTTAAATACTGTAAAGACCTGTCTTAATACTTTCGTGACTACTCTGTAACAAAAACAAAAAGCAACCAGTATTCCATTACTAATACTTTATTTTTTTCGACTTCCATGCAGATCCTCCATCTTTATTGCCCCTCTTCAACATCCAACAGTAGTCGGCCATCATACTTTCATTCCATTTCCTCTAGTACCTTTTCTCCATCTCCTTAATATCCCGGGGAAAGCGTTCAGCATTGCTCTTCACTATAATGTCCCAGATTATCCGGAAAGTAGTCGATATGGGAGTGTAGAAAGTGAACTTTTGCACTCATATTACAACCCAACTTCTTGAAGTTTTCCAACATTGTTTCAACAATGTTCCTGTTATTTGAATCTTTGTTATTCCCTAGAAAGTTTTCGGTAACAGATTGGAAGGTGGTCCATGCGTCTCTCTCTCTCTCTCTCATTCATCGTTTTCTCAAAATCTTCGACTTTCATCAGTTTGCGGATTTGTGGACCAACAAAAACTCTAGTTTTCAATTTTTCTTGTGAATGAAGGAATATTTCATAGAAATGTACTTGAAGCATGGCCCATCTTGTGGTAGAATCCTTACGAACTGCTTTCTCAAGCCAATTTGATGTGTAATTGTGGAAGAAAGACTTTTTAGGGGTCTACAAGCGGTTCATGCCAGATTTTTTTAGTTCCAGGCATAGAATTCCTTCACTCTGGCCAAACTTTCACACTCCAATGCTTTGCTTTGCCCAACTGTCCCATTCACATAGAAAGCAAGGTAGTTTCATGTGCCCAGCTTGTTGTCCTAATAGAATTCCTATAAACTTGAAGTCACCACAGATTAGCCATTTGTGTTCCGCATACTGGATACTTGTTAACAGTACCTTCATGATATTGAATGTATTTCATTTCAACTGAATGGGCCACAGGGATGGACCCATACACATTCCCACTATGCAGTAACATGACTTTGAGGTTTCTCTTGGATGATTCAATAAAAAGTCTTCACTGAGTTGGATCATGTTCAATGCCATAGAAGTGTATTAACTAGTTTATGTTATTGCAGTAAACCAAGGAATTGTTATTTGAATAAAGGAACCAATTCTTGTCCTCTGTGTCTGCACCATGAAAAATGTGTTCCTGGTGCCAGAAGATTCTTACTTTTAAGCCGGGAGCCAAGTAGTTCTGCAGATTCCTTAGGCAAATTCAGATCACATACTAGCTCATTAAGTTCCCTCTGAGAGAACCTTTGTGAGTAAAGTCATCTTCAGACTTGTAGAGATCATCACTATTGGCTTCAGAGATTACATAAGTTCACTTTCAACATCATATTCTGCCATGTTACCTAAAACAGCTAGAGGAAGAGGGGTTAGACAGATCTTCTCCATGTGGAACTGGTCTAATGGCTGAAGGAATGCTTTGATACACAATTTGCTTCTTATTTTTCGAATTAAACCCCTGAAATTGACTAAACAGAAGTAACAGTCATTAAGGTGGTCCTTAGGATCCCACCACACCATGGGAATTGCAAACGCATGCACGTTTTACCTTTTACCCATAACCTTAACCTCCCAACAAAATAGCGGCAAACTGTCTTTGAAGCCCATGCCTTATCCTGATCACTAAGCTTCACTTTAAAATAATCATAGTAAGTTTTCTTCACAAAGTCTGTTGTGTCAGTTCTTTGCTTGCACACTACATACTTTTAACAAATGAAACAAAAAACATTAGGATTGTCCACACACTTGCGTGTAGACTTTGTAAGACTGCAACTATAACTGCAATCACACTAGCGAAATTCAATTAGAACAACTCCGGAAATGTAAGCGTCTGAAAGTCACAACACTTCCAAGGTCAGCCAAAGACACCCAGCAGCAGCTGTTGTGCCAACCTGAAGGCTTACAGGCCTGTATTGCGAAATTTCCTTCCAATAATACGCATTGCCTACTGGCACATATATTGCTCTCAGCGATAAATGTTGGAAGTCAACTTGGGTCCACTGTGAAAAAACTGTACGTGACAGAATAAAATTAAGAACAGTTTTGGAATCAGCACCAAAATGTGAGCCCAAAACACATCAGATTTCAATCATCTGATATCATGCACACTAGTGTAATTACTGTTAGAAATCAATTTACATTAATATTGATAATTTATTCTAGAAACCTCAAAAATTCCTGACAATTCTAGCACATGGTCTTTGATTTTAGGTGAAATGGAAGAATGGTATGGAGCAACAGAAAGCTGTTAAGGAAACCATGCACACGTTGGAAGAACATGTTAAGTTCCTTAAGAGCGTGATTGAACACATAAAATAAGATAACATATTACAATTAAAACTGGATCTTGTGGCAAAGATATTAATAAAATGTTCAAAATGAAGCTCTTTCTATTTGTATTCACATAAACATGTATATTACGTATATATAAATAAAATATATTATGTAAAAATACACAAACTTGTATAATTTATCCATAAATGCATCTATCTATTTAACTATAGCAATCTAAACGTTCTTGTTTTGAATTTTAATATTTTAATGTGGCACTTTTCCAATTTGGGTATGCAAATGAAAGAATATGGTCCCCACTTTGTTTTAGTTATTTAACCCTCTATTACAATAGCATACCGTAAAAACAATCTTCATAATAACAACCTTTAAAATATAAATAAATATATTCAAAAAACTGGGGTGTACCAACTAGTTTAAGGGGACCACTTGGACCAAAACTTGAACATGTTAACGTTTGTACCCTTTTATCAGGTACTGTTAAAGATATCAACTTGGGGTTTTCCTATTAAAAGCTTATACCTATTTACATAAGCAGAACTAAAAGTTTTAGTGTACCTAATTTTTTTTAACTCTTTACACAAATTTTCTTATTTTACATTTTTTTATTTGAGATTTTTAAAGATATTTTAATTAGTTTAGTTCCATCTATGCAGGCCCATTAGGTTTACATGCATAAAACATTTCAAGGTTGTATATCTTATAGTTCTTGAGAAAAAAGAACATAGAGTTGTAAAAAATTAATTGTCTTAAAAGAAGAAAAACTAAAAAAGTGCATGCAAATTTATTATTACCTTCTAGTACATACCTGCTGCATATGATGGCAATGAAAAAATTACTGTTATTATAATTATAAAATGTGATACACTTGATAGCCAGAAAGCAGAATGAAGGCCAAATTTCTTCGAAACATAGAATATAAATATTTTTAGGCACTTCTCATTAAGATATAATAATAATAATATTAATAATAATTTATATACCATTCTAAAGGGGACATTCCATACTATCAGATTAATAAAAAACTAGATGAGGTTCAATCCTAGGTCCAACACAGATTTATCTGATTGCCAAACTCTTCCTTCACCTCTGACAAGACGTGTATTAATCACAACTTGTGAATATGTGGAATGCCAGGCCTCCACCGTGGTTCAGATCAATAAAGTACTGAAGGCCAAAAATAGATTGTGTGCAAACTTCTCTAGTATAGGTTTGTGTTTAATTTTTTTTTTTAATTTGTCGCAGCTATACGTAATAAAAGCTATTAAGACGTGTTCTTAAATTATTGTTGCACCCTTTGATAAATTATATTTTTAATTTGTTTTTCGAGATTAACAAATATAAAACTGTTTTCATAAAAACATACCATTATAATATTATAGCTATGCTATATATTTGGTAGATACAATACTGATATATGATAAGTAAGCCTACTTCACTGCCTTTAGAGCTTCTTTGAAGGCTAGCAAATAATTCACAAATATTGCTTTTGTAGACCCAAGCTCTAGATATTAGAGGGATTCAATACAAAAAAAAATTTAATTTTATTAAATAATTTAGAAAAAATAGGAGTGCGAAGTGTAAACAATATTATGTTGTTTTTTTTTGTGAAATATATTAGGGTACACAACCCATCTCCTAGAAGGAGGGTAATCTCACTGTTCTCCTTCAGTGACCAATTTAGTTTTAATACGACGAGGACGAAGGCTAAGTTAAAAAGGACAACAAAATTATATGTATCTAAACCTAAGGATAAATGGCATAATTATAATAGTAAAAAAATTCATGTCTTAATGAAACTTTACTTTTATTTCATGTAGCCTCATATTCAAGAACATATCACTTCTTCAAAGAATCTAAGCATATTCTTTTTTTTTTTTTATATATATATAATATCTGTAAAAGCTGAATAATAACAATCTATTATTATTGTTTTTTACAAGACTTTCTATTATAGTACGTGTATTAAATTTTAATGTCTAGCATTATAAACATGGCGTATAACAATATAAAAAACTTAAATGAGAATTTTAGCAATGACTTATTTTAGTGCAAGTCAAAATTGTAACTAACAGTATTATAGTTCCGTGATTGCCCCATTAAAGATCAGCCTACGCATGACGTCTCCACAAATTCCGGAATCCTCCAAAATTAGAAGTAATACAGAATAAACTTAGAAATTCTCACATTAAACGTTAAGGATAATTCCTAACTTTATCATAAGAAAAAATTATTATTACCATTCTGCCACGTTCACGAACTATGCAAAATAATTCCTAAGTTAGATACATAACGTAAACTATACAAGAATAATTATTAACATCCCGCATTCCAACAACTAAATCATTAAGGCCTAATATTATAAAACTTCTTAATATGGATATTAAGACAACACGCTTTGAAAACATAATTTTAAAGTTAAATAACTGAATCCAAGTTGATAAACAAGATTTGGCTAACCTTAGAAAAATTCAAAACTCGCCTTAAAAACTTCCCCACATTACTTTGTATTATAAGTAAAGTCCTATTTATCATGCGTAACATAAGTGAAGTTAATTTAATATTTAGTAAATTAAATGAATATTCATCTATGACGGTAAATAACAATAAATATACGTAAAGCCAAAAGGAATTTTAGAAAATTACATAATATTTATTTTTAAGCCGAAAAAGAATTTCTCCTTACATTATATGAGTCTGCCTTTGAAGCCTAAGCTTCGTCAATGTCCGAGCCTAATCCAAGAGTGGCTGCTATCTTGGTGAACAGTCTCTTATATGGCGCAACTATCGAACACTCGAGACGGAATTACACCAAGGAGGGGATCACCGATTATAAACACATGGAAAGGGGGAGATGCGTGGTACTAGGTGCGTTGAGAACATTCTATCAAGGCCTAGGCTCTTCCACGCTGTTCTCGGCGTCCATGTTCTTGAGACAAGTGGTGGTGCGTAGCGGCAAAATGCAGCACTAGGATCATCGCTCTTAGATGTTGCACTGTTGTTATCGTGTGTGGACGTCCTTTTCCGCTCGCTCGTCCGGTCGGTGAAATTGGGTAAGCGCTGTTCTTGTTGACTCTCCCTTTTTTAGACGCCTTGTAGCAATAATTGCTACACTTTCATCGAATACAAAACCCTTGGGCTAAAATCTGTTTTAACTAATGGAGGGCCTATAACGAAGTTTAATATTACCGATTGGTCTTAAATTGTCTAAAAGCACATTTATATATTTTAACTTGACTTTTATTTAAAAAGTTTGATAAACAATCTTGATTCAATACGATAATGAAATTCCTAAACACCCTAAACTGTTTACATACAAACGTCTATTACAGATTTAGATATGCTAATATTATGTACACAGATCACAAATATATGCTCGTTCTTTTACTAATCAATCATCGCAGGCTAGGAACAATTTAAATCACTATTCTTCATCTGACATAAATACATTCTTGTAAAAGTCTAATACAGTAGAGTCCCGACTATCCGATCTAAACAAGAATGACAGGCGGTTGTCAGATAACCGAAATATCGGATAATACGAAAACAAGGAGAGGGACTGGAACAAAACAAATCAAGATTAAATGGAAGTGTAGAATAGATATGACATAAAGATAATTAAATAATCCATAGTATAATTTATGCAATAAACTAAGAAATTATTATTTTACTTATGTAAGCAGAACAAAGAATTTTAAATCAGCTAGTTGGTATACAACATTTAAATTGATTGTTTAAAAATTTGTTACTGAAGTTTGTTTCCCAGATTTACTTCTCTTCCTTGCGACTAGGTCATGCCAATAGCACGATTATATATGTCGGATAAAATGGAATTAAGATGTAAAGTTAATAAAGTGACGGAAATGGTCATTGAATTATAAATTTGTGTATTATAAACCCTTAATAGAAAGGGTAATATTGTTAATTTGCCTCTCACAGTTTCTGAATGAACATAATCTACTGTGATCAAATTAGTATAGCTGTACACATAATGGCTGACCAATTTATCTTGGATGAAATGTAGATTTTCCTTTCTAAGTGTTGTGTCTTTTCTAGAGTTTAGTTAGTTTATATGCCGTGTTCTAATATAATCAATATAACCAATTGGTCCAGAAATCGCACGTTAAATAAAAATAATAATTAAATAGGTAATATGTAGAAAGGTGACTGGGTGAACTTAATTTTCATCTGATGCCGACATGTTAGAGAAATGATATATTTAAATCCTTCTTCTTAAGAGGTCATCCTTAAATTACCCCTTTGCCTTTGGTAAAGGACTTGTTTGGACACCACATACTCTAGATTTTTCACTTTTTAATAATTTGGTTATGAATGTAGCGTTTTGGTGTGGGCTAAAGCTGTAATTTACCACAATACACTTCAGTATGTCCAGATTACATTCTGTTTTATAATGCCCGCAAATTGTTAGATGATAATGATATCGGTAGATATTTTATATATTAGTGCATAATTCTCCCTTTCTCGGTTTATAAATAAAATGTAATGTATTCTTATTTTAGGTAAAATAAATAAATAGTGTAATTAATTTTCTAGTCAATTTCCAGATAAAAGTGCAATTATCTAAGAAAGTTTCGGCTAGTAAAATCCTTTTTCTTTTTTTTTTTAGTTTTTTAGAGTTATTCTTTGTAAGATGACCCTTTCTTCCATAAAAAAAACTTGTTTTGCAATCCATACCAAGTGACCCGTGTTTATTTTCCCATATAAAGCTTTTAAGGCATGTGAAGATTTCATATATATACTTTATCTAGTTTTAAATATATTTGAAATCAAATGTCTATTTTGATCATTGTAATATGAAAATAAATTCTAAACGTTACTTTGCATGATTAATAGTTATTTCTACTTTGTTAAATAAATTGTAATGAGTTCAGTATTAACATTAGTAAATCAATATATGTGTTAATTTCAAAGTCTTTAGTGAATTAATGTCTTCATTAGTGATACTCTCAGTTCACAAAAGAATGTCGTCAGTTTATTATGGACAAGGATCACAAACCTTCAGAAGAGACTTACGCCTTTTTTTTTAATCAGTGCTGGAGAATAGAGGGACCACATTTCTTGGAGGTGAGGGGGAAAAAATATAATCAGTCCAGTATGGAAATTTACTTTTTAACCCTCGTAAGGAATACAATACCAACTAAAACCAAAATAATTCGATAATTTTTAATATGATCGCTGGAAAATTATTAAATCAATGTGACTGTAACAACATATTTCACCCCGTCTCACTAACGCTTAGAGCTATAAGCGCATCATCCTATTAATTATTACGCTTAGGGGCTAGAAATGAGTAAGATTGAATTCAAAGTAAATGTAGCCACATTTATGTGACGAGAGAATGGGAAACGATTATCGGGAAGCCACATTCAGAACATTTATTCATGATTCAAACCCCAACCTACCCATCATCAAAAACCAGATTAAACGTACTGAATATTTATACCATAAGACCACTGGCATGGGTAGATACCGTAATATTAATATTTTTGAGCTTATGGTTATAATGAAAAAACTTGATAGCTAAGACATATTTTAAAGATAAATATCAGAATAATAGCTAAGACTTGGATATAAAATTGTTAGATTTTGTGGATATAGTTAGCATTTATTGCCATAAAAGCTACTAAACAGTGAAGAATATACAATACTGTTCTCTAATAATAATGATAATCGCGAGTGAACTCACCATTGCCCCATTCAGCAGTGGCCCCTCCCAAGTGTACTTCCCGCACAAACTCAACAACTGACTAAACGAGCGAACTGTGCGTAAGCTTGAACTATGATTAATCATAAGGCATGCTGGGAAAGTATGACGTACATGCGTTAAGAGACGGTGATGTGTCCAAAAAACTGTTGTTCTGAGCCCGGCCACAAGATGCTCGAATGTTCTACCCCCGTCTAGTTACCCCTTCCCCTTCTTCTTTGTGGTTGTGTTCACCTTTGTTTTCACTACCCCTCTTCCCCTTTTTGAGCCAAAATATGAGCTTATAATGATGCAACTCTTATTGATATGACGCTCTTGACTGGATACTGTCCCTGGACACACCTAGGTGTCCAGGTTATTATAAAGGTATATAAATTCACTTTCGGCAAATCAATAGACTACAAAATTTATGGATTACGTAATATTTAATCTTTTTTGGTACATCATGGCTTATAATTCTTATAGTTACGTTAGGTTTGCTAAACGTGGAATCCCCTTTAGGGTTCACGTATTGCTATGCTTGTCAATGTAAACAAGACGCCATATCGTTCGAAATTCCATTATGGAATAATACTTATCTGACGTATGGTACCATATTGTTTGTAATTGTTGTTAGGTTGTCAAGGTTACTATGGTAGCTGCTTATAGCCCATCCGGCTTGAAAACTTATCGGGCGTATGACGCCGTATTGAGTAACTAATTGTAAACTATGCCGAGGTGATAGATATTCACCCGTAACTATGGACTTTGTTGTTTTTCTCATATATATAACAATATATATATATTGTTATATTGTGTTCATGTTCAATCTCTATTAATTTTTAATCAATAAATAATCTCCTATTTACCTTATGTTATTTTTTAATATTTAACGTTCATATTTGAAATCCTACACTGTTAGTTGAGGAACAGGGAAATATGTAAACTAATTAAATATTTGAGGAGTGGGTTCGGGGAAACAGAAGACAAATGGACCAATGTATGGTCTGTTTAGCTTGTGATTATCCTATCGGCTCCTCTGCAAATATTGTATCTTTACCTTTTGAATTTCTATATATAATTGTTGTGCGCCGGCCTTTATTCAGTTGGGAATAAGGGAGGTGTTACAATAGATTATCAAAATAAATAATTAATACCTTGAAATAATATTGTATATATTAGATAAAGTAATGACAAAATGTGATTGGCAAATTACACAATAAATAACATGAAATAAATTCGATGAATACAGTATAAACGTGACTGGTATAATCTTAGTATGAGTTTAGATTTAATAACTATAAGATGTTCAAAATAGGATTATTATCAATATAAATTTAATAAATAACAAATGAATATATTGTTTTAATAATCCTATGTTATAAATACAGTGTTTTTCCTTATTTTTTATTTCTATCTATTAGAGCTTTGTTTTAAAATCAAAAGACAAAATGTAAGTATACTCATGAAATAGTTTGTTTTTAGTCTAGTTCCTGGTATGAATGTCAAATGCGAACAAACAGGGTAGTGGTATTGTAAAGATCCAAAGTTAGCCTCTAGGTGTTTTTATATAAAACTACGGTTTATAGAATAGTTATATTTATACTAAATGTTATTCAAGAAATGTGTGTGGAAAAACTCGAATGGAAAGAGTCGATAATGAAGGGTGTTGAAGGAAAACGATTTGAAAGGGAATTCAATAGGTCAATGTAAATCTAAGCGTCTAACGTTGGTTCGGTCATGTTGAGAGGATGAGTGTGGATCGACTGACGAGGCAAATATATGAAGGTAGAGTGTGTGGATTATAATAAAAATAGCTTTTCTCCCATTTTTACACAGCAAATGGTATCGTCAAGGTGATTAAAATTATATATCGCACCCCCAATACAATACCAACATAACTCCTAAATAGTAATTTTGAGTTATGCATACTGCTTGAATAAGAGAAATTTACTATACCCATTAAAATATAAACATAAATAATATAATTGCCTGAGACTAGCAAAATCAACTAATTTAAAAATTATCTGATTGACTAACCACTATGTGCAGTGCAAAAGTAGCACATTTTTAGTTATGTCGCTACTCTACTAGGATATATTCACAATATCTAGAACAAAGTAGCACATTTTTAGTTGTGTCGCTACTCTACTAGGATATATCACAATATCTAGAACAAAGTAGCACATTTTAGTTATGTCGCTACTCTACTAGGATATATTCACAATATCTAGAACAAAAGTAGCACATTTTTAGTTGTGTCGCTACTCTACTAGGATATATTCACAATGTCTAGAACAAAAGTAGCACATTTTTAGTTATGTCGCTACTCTACTAGGATATATTCACAATGTCTAGAACTAAAGTTCCTCAGTTGTTTGTTTGGGCCAATAAAAAAGATCTATATTGGGTCCACAAGGGTCGACACCTCGTATTAAAATTTCGACTTCCGGTTAACATTTTCGACGTTTTATTAGGTTTTGCACCTTTTCAGGTCATCACATTGCTATTAAATTCCTCATTTATGAATTTTGACCAATAAAAAATGTAAATATTGACTATTGAGAGAGAGATCATTGTTATACAAACATTTTTCCCAAGCGGTTTAAAGGAAAATACCATTATTTTTGAGAGACTTAATTATATTTAATTATGCTATGGCTCTGGAGAATTATTGCGTTAAAACTTAAGTGTAGTATCTCTTTACAACTTAAGCTCACCAAATTGTATCAATATATTTGTGAATATCTCACAAACTGTTAGTTTTATAAAAAATATATTTCGAATAAAAGTTTTTTATTTTTAATAGTACTACAATTTTCAATGATAAGTTATTTAGTATCTCAAATAGTTGCGGAGCTAAGGACATTTCCGCTTCTGTAAAGTATCTTAAAAGTCATTTTCATAAGAAAATGAAAATAGCCATGTTATTTGTGCTATTAATCAACGTCTAGATACACATTTTAACCAAAATAGTTAGAGCAGATTTTCAGAAAATATATATTTTTCTCTTATCACTTTTTATCAATCTATTATTGATTTTAGAGTTAGACAAACACACAGACAGACGGCATTCCAAAAAAACTTTTTAGGGTTGGGGGGGCTCATGAGACGTCAATATCCATCAACATATCGGGTAGGGTTTTTTAACGGTCGCAGTACTTTACCTTTAGTTTCAAAAAGTTTAAAAAAAATATGTATTGGCAAGTAGCTTTAAAGTGATTGGTTTTATAAAAATATGTTTAGAGTAAAAGATTTGTATTATAAATATATCTACATATTTCCAATGATAAGTAATTTCATATCTCAAATAGTTTCGTCATATGATAAAAAAAACGAGAATTTACGAATCAGACCTTAAAGTCATTTTTCCTAAATAGATAGAGTAGCCATTTTGTTTATGATATTTATAAATGCTTTGAAATTAAATTTAATCAAAATCGTTAGAGCCGATTTTGAGAAAATCCAAAAATTCCAAGTGGCAAAGGAGAGTACAATGGCAATTATATGAGAACGGGGGGAGGGGGAGCAGGAGGCGCCCAGAATATTTTTTTTAAATCTGAGGTGATAGTCAAGCCTTGAACCGAGCTTTTAGTCTACTATATTTTTTAATTTATTTGATGGTCCTGGATTTTTAAAGCATAAGATATTAACTTGAATTATTATTCATTTCAGTTTACCTGCATCTGAGCTAAGTATCCAATTGAGCTTAAATATATTTATTTAGATTTACAGATATCGTTCAAATCGTGTATTTTTAGATTTAAAAATTTAACTGACTTTATACAGTGGTTCCCAACATTTTGTAGTTTATGACCACAACTTCTCTCTCTCTCGCTTTCTCTGCGGCCATCGTGACCCTTTAAACACTTAATAGCATTCAAATCCTAGTTTTTAATTTTCTTTTCACTGTGTATTACTACCAGCCCGGACTATCTACAGTTAACTACACCAGTGGGATAGGTAAAATCAAGAGTAAATGTACTCTTATTTGCTTAGAGGGATATTTAGAACTTTGCATCTTCCTATAATCATTAAAATCCTTGAAAAAGTAAATATAAAGCTAAAACCTCTATAATGTGACCCCACAAAACACGCTGTGACACCCAATTTGGCCATGTTTATTTAAAAACCTTTTCAGCTGTAGAATACAGAAATAAAAAATTGAGTTTATCGATATTTCAATAGTAATTTGATACCTGTCCACCAATGTCCTGCTCCATAACCTCATGGAAGTTGCCCTAAAATGTTAATACTTGTACGTGAAAAAACTATTCACAACATAGTGTAATTCAGCGCGTGAGGGTGAAGTGGCTTCCCCTGTCATTGTATGAAATAACTGATGGCAAATTCGAAATACAACCTCTAAACAACAAGGTTACACGAAATGTCATGGAAATTTAACACTAAATAACGAATTTAAAAATGTATCCCAAATGTGAAAATGTTAAAAGGTGATAAAAACTTATTTTTTGTTTAATGTAGTCTACTTAATCAAATGAAAGATTATAAGAGTTGTAACAATGTAACACAGCACTATTACTCCTCTTCCTTCATTGTTACTTTGAGCCTATTTAAATTGCTTTCATGAAAGCCTATTTTAATAAACAATGAAATAAGTTACATCAGTTCAATTCAAACTAGTATGGGTACTTTCTAGAAAAACTAATGTGTATTTCAAAAGTCAAACACTATCACTAACCTCAATGTCCTCATTTTATCAGTCATATCTTTCGATAAGAAAACAATAAAATGTTGAGTAGCACTCACTGCATTTATATCTTCAAAATTTAATAAAGCCCTAATTAAGGCATTGGCTTTACAACATATGATAATGTTTCTCATAAAACTGCGACACTTTAACACCCACAAACACGGGCGCCCAAAGGGGTGATATTGTCCTCCTTGATATTATACGTTTGCATAAATATTAGAAGTTTGAAACATTTTTCTTGTGTTGTATCTTATTTTCAAGAGAAAAGGATTGCCTTAGAAAGCGTCTTTTTTAGGTTTCAATCCAATTAATTCTCCAGTAGGAGGATATTATATACCCCCCAATTTGCCCCTTCCCTGGAGAAAAATTCTAAAGGCGCCCTTGTCCATAAAAGTCACAACTAAAAACACTAAACCATAAACAAAACAATGGTTGACAATGCTGCCACTTCAAGCATTGCAGGCTGAGAGAAATCTTGCTACTGGGCAGCTCATGTTCCCTTATGATTCGTTTCCATACCGCATGCAGCATACACTCACCGGCTGTTGTCCTTGCCTACTGACAACGGCGTTACTAGACTACTTGATTAACTAAGATTTCTCCATTCTACTACACAAGGAATCTCATTTCAATGTTTGATGATTTTTGAAGTTGGGAATTTTTTGTAGAGTAGGTATCAACAGTTGGGAAATTTTAGATTTGTCCGTACAAGAATGTGGTTAAGGACTTACATAATGGAAAGTAATGGGGTACAGAATAAGCCTAGAACTTTCCAGCTCCAGATCTCAAATCTCACATGATTCCCAACTTGCAAGCTTTTAACTAACATTTAGGGGGAGGGGATACCCCCAACCTCCCCCCTCCCACCCCAGAGCCACGCACCTGGATTCTAGTTTAAAATAAATATATATACATATAAATATATATAGCAATAGCAATAACAATAGCAATTGTCAAAGGACAGACTATACTTTTCAAATACCTGATTTTGTTTTCAAATGATTTCACGACTAAATTAAATAATATATATATATATATATATTGTTAAAAACACCATGGCGTCAGCCCAAAATCAGGCCATACCGACCGCCTTGTGTTGCCGATGATAGTGCCAACATTTGCGGATATAGGTTGTTATGTAGTCAGCACAATGAACCTCCCAGCCGTTAATCTCAGTTTTCTAGACTGGAGCTGTTACTTTTTAATTCAGGTAGCTCCTCATTTGTCCTCACGAAGCTGAGTACACCCCGTTTCAGACCCAATGTTTCACATAAAATCTGGATGCGCCGGATATAAAACCCAGGACCTATAGATCTAAAGTCAGGAACAATTATCACTAGATCACAAAGGAGGTAATTGCTACTGTACTTCTATTTTTATTTAAGAATTTATTGTTTTGTCTTGATTGTATAATTTAATGATTTAACTCATTAGTTGAATATTCTGAAAATTGAAAAATGATACCTGTACACGGGAATCGAACTCAGGACCTTTGGCTTAGTACGCCACTGCTCTTAACAACTGAGCCATCCAGAAGTAGTCTCGTGTCCAGAGTCATTCTTCACTCATACTTTAAGGCAGAGTCTATATTGGGAAAACAATATGAGTGAAGAATGACCATAGAGAAATCCCTTTCTCTATGGAATGACTCTGGGCATGATATGACTCCTGGACAGCTCAGTGGTTAAGAGCAGTGGCGTACTAAGCCAAAGGTCCTGGGTTCGATTCACTTGTCCAGGTGTTCTTTTTAAATGTACAAAACATGATATCTAGATGTGGCTTTAAGGCCTAAGCAGGCCAACGCGGAACGTGGGAGAGAAATTCGCGTGAAATAACAATATAATGTCGGGATAGAGGAGTGTACTAACCGGGGCGAATGCATCCCACGTATTTGCTGGCGAACGCTGGAATGTGACGTCATCCCATGTCGTTCGCTGCATACAGTGTTTTCCCACGTTCCGCTAGTTTTTTTGTCAGTTGTTTGCAAACAGTGGTGCGGTATCATCATGTCACTTGAAGGAGCCTTGTGAAAACCAAAACCCCTCCCTCCACAACAGGCCCTTGATCATCCCTTTCCCCACCCCCATATACCCCATCCTACCAGGAAAATAACCCCAATTTCAGTCTATCGCGAGAGTGTTGCTTTAGGCCAGGGGTAGACAGCCCTTTTCGGCCCCAATCGCCTTATAAACTTACCAAAGTTCTGAGATCACCCATAGTTTCTACACTCTACTTTTGATTTATTTCTTTTTTTGATCTGTACATACAATGGTATCAGTGGCGGTTCGTGATATTTATTTTTGGTAGGGCCAGGTTGAAGCTTACCGGAAATGTATTTTTTCCCCCACCTGTTAACATATTAAATAACCAGCCCCGTTATATAGTGGTCAGTGCACCTGGCTACGAACCTAGGGGTCCCAGGCTCGATTCCCACCTGGCACCTTGGGTATTTTTCCATCTAGGCGAATAATCCCAATGATCACCAGGGTTTGGTTAACTAGGCTTAAGTTAGGCTAAGACTCACCCCGGCCCCACAACATCATAATCACTATCATCACATCATCTCGTTGCGGGTACGACGTGTAAACAACCTCTTATAGTATACCCTGGGTAAACCCTCTGTGTCACCAGAGCGACTAATAGTCTACACATCCGGTGACCTAATCTGGACGTCAAATTCCCCCCGGTCAAATGTACCATGCGTATATATATATATTTCATATAAGTTTTTTAATTAGTTTTAAAAACCACTAGAATTACAAAATCAGTAAAGAAATCTACAAACAGAAAGGATAAGATAATATTTGTATTGGACTAAACAATTACCAATGGATGAAATGATTTCATTATTTGTATTAAAGATGGGCACGTCTGTTCATCTGAATGGCAAACATTTCGACCACTCTGTTTTTAAGGTTTGGAAATTCGGCTTTTCTCCCTTATGTATAGAAAAATGAACAAACACCCAGCGAATTTAACCGGTCTTGTCCCATGGTGTTCCTAAGGAACGTTTGGATTATTTTTAACCTAGTAGAACTAAGCTCCGACAGCAGAATCTATCTGTTATACAATACGTATTTATTGTTCCAATGGTTTTAAATCTACATTCATTTTTCAAATGAATTGCACATTCCTCATGGTTTTAAAAAATTATTTCACTTAAATGTTTAAGATCCTTACAGCTTACTGTTGTCCACTACCCCACATCACCAAATAATAAGCAATAAAAACAAAATAAGCTGTGTTTTTCTTCCCTGACCATGACTAACCATAATTTTTTTTATCAAACCAAGCAATAGAAAAAGTTATTTTTTTCTTGTCATCCACCTGCATAAATGTATTAGCCTGATGTGCTCCTAACCGTTTAATTTCGTGTTTTTTTTTGCAGTTTTAATGAAAAAAACGTAGTTTTAAATAAAGAATTTACTGTGTTCATTTTAATTAATCACTTTCAGCCGTAGCCTTACTTATTAGGTTTTTAACACATACTAAAATAAAGACACATACACGCTAAAACAAAATATAACCAGATCTTTATCGAATCGAGCTCTACTGCTGAGGACGGGGAGATCGAGGTTCGAATCTCGGTTGGGTGAACTGGGGATGGTTTTTTCCTAAATGGTTGTCCACTCTCCCTGCACGTAAATGCGGGTTCACTTCCTCTAATTCAACCTTCCCAATTCCTAATCCATTAGCGTAATTAGTACTTAAAGCGTATAACCCGAACGGGTAGTAAGACGCGGTGCTAAATAATAATAATAAAAATTTCTCGAATCGCTTTATTTTGTGAACGTGCTAGTTACTAGTAACTTATTACCAGAATCAACTTTGCTATAAACGGAACAACATTAATTCATGAAGATAATATTTTGGTCCCCTGTCAAACCTGATAGACTTAGATCATTATGCATCATATTCTCCCCACCAACAGAGCTAAGGTATCTGCATTACATCATTTCAGTTGAACAATGATGCATGCAGACCCTAAAAGACAGTGCAAAGGTAACTTTTGTTTTACAGTCTTATCTTTCCTCGACATGTCATTGGTTATCATTTTTCTGTATAGAACTTGTCTTTGGTACCCGTGTGTAGTATAAATAAGATAACTGGTTAATTGAGGTGGGCCAGTACTAGTTGAACATCAGTCCAACCAGTTTTCTTCATTTCAACACGAGAAGCAGCACACTAGCAACATGAGTAGCGAACGTTTATCAGCAGGTAAAGTTATAATATATTATGTAGAGTACCTACTTAAGTTTTTTTAAGTTAGCACCGTGACTTACTACCCGTTCGAGTTATACACTTAAGTACTAACTAAGCTAATGGATTAGGAATTTGGAAGGTTGAATTTTAGTGGAAGTGAACCAGCATTTGCGTGGAGGTAGAGTGGAAAGCCATTTAGGAAAAAACCCACCCATTTCACCCAACCAAGATTCGGACCTCAATATACCCGTCCACGGCAGTCTAGCTCAACATTTAACTAACGCGTAAGCCAATTACACCTTCGAGACGGGCTAATACTTAGTTACATATTCATAATGCATTGACATAAGAAACTTAGTTTTCTATGAATCATATTTTAAAGTTTGTTTGTAAAAATAATAATATAAACTAACGCTAAAATATTTTACTTTGTTAGTTATTAAGCTGAAACTGAGCAATAATTTAAACATTATCCAACAAGATTCTCTCCCTCCTTTTTTTAAACAATCAAATAAGTTAAAGCAGTCTATAGGTACTTCTTTTAATTTCAATTATTTCCACTGTAGCTTTTAGATTATTTAAGTTAAAAACGTCATTACGTGATACGTGCAAAAAAAGGCTGCTTGAATAATTTCATACCGATATTTAATACGATTTTTATTCTGGGCTATTATAAAATAGTGTTATATTAAATATTTTACTCGAAAACAGGTCAAGTTATCCGTTTTATGTATAAAATAAAGAAAATTAATTTAGCATATGACAAAACTAAATAATTAATTAGAAATGAATATGAACAGATAACGATAAAGGCTTCTCTATATCATGCCTCATGTCAGAAATTTTCTTACAAAAATATGACCACATTATTTTCAATAAATTGAACAATGTGCTCAACATCAAATTCTATTACAGATATGTAGATGACATCCTAATTATCTATGACAATGATTCCAACTTTTCTGATATATCCACAATAAACAACAATATTTATCCTAATTTATTTTTTACTCTTGAGAATGAAAATAATGGCAGTATTAACTACTTATACCTCAATATTTCCAAAAATTTGCACAACAAATTAAGCTATAAAATATATAGGAAACCCACTCATACCGATAAAATTATCACCAATGATTCTAAACATCCTACTTCTCATAAACTTGCTTCATTCAATAGCCTAATTCATCGGTTACTAAATATCCCGCTCAGCAAATCCAACTAGAAAACTGAGCTAAATTCAATCAAATTAATAGCCACAAATAATAGATAATCTCATTCTACTATTTACAAAATCTTAAATAAACAAAAGAACAAAATAAGATATAATAATTTCTCTATCACTCCCAGTAATGGGATTCCAATTGTTTTAATCAAAAGAAAAAATGGCTGAAATTCAACTATGCTGGTCCTGAAATTTATCGCATCACCAATATTTCCATAAAGTACAATCCCAACATTGCTTTTTCCACCAACAACACAATAAAGAAAAATATTAGTAACAGAATTTAAATAAAAATTACAAGTACAATAAAAATTGAATTAAAAAACTTACTTGTGAATGCAACAGTATATACATAGGAAGGACTAGAAAGAGTTTCAAGGTTCGCTATAAAGAGCACATTTCTGATTTTAAATACAACAGAAACAAATCCAAATTTGCAGACCATTTAAAAGACACTAACCATCAACACAAACCCATAGACTAATGTATGAGACCTCTTCACTTATCTCATAAAGGCACGAAACTAAACATAGCTGATTTTTTTTTCATTCAAGCAGCTTTATTACATAATAAATCCATTTTAAATGAACAATTACAATTCTCAAATCAAATTCTCCTTAAAACATTAAAGCATTATCCAAAGTATTACCCAAAGACATTAAAATTCTGTAACCACTTTTATTCCGCTCTCCCTTCCATCGTAGAAAATTACCCGTCCAAACCGGAGTCGAGAAGATTAGTTCCTTATTTTCCTTTTCCAATTCGTCACCAATTTTTATCCATCCTTGACTCCATAGATCACTCAACACTCAAGCGATCTCAGCAGCAGTTTCTCAACATAACATTATTTCATCATTGTCTTTAAACTTTATCTTGTATAGCTCGCTTATCACTAATATTTTGAATTTTACTCACATTTGTCCTCTTAGATCACACCTAGTTAGTTAACATTTCACCGTCGTAGCAACACTTAGTGGTTTTACAACGACTCGTGTAAGTTGATTGGTTGTCTAGTAATGTTCTTCCTGTTTGCGAATTCAGAATTGTACAACAGTAACTCTCATACTTATTGGTTTAATTCCTTAGTTTTAATTTATCTACATGCTTCTTAAATTTTGTTTAGCAATGTCCATGAATATGACACACTAGTGCCGAAACTTGTCGGAATTTCTAATGCTCGATATGCATAAGGAGTAATGGGGCAAAAATTGATAAGGCTTAGAATATTCCACTACATTTTCTACTTCATTTAAACTATTGGCAGATAATAACCTCCCAATCAAGTTTTTTATTCTTTTTAATTTAATACATGATGGACACTAAACATTGTTTTTTTTATGATATTTTATATATTTTAAATGTCTTTGGACAATATATTTAATGACTGCATTATAACTCATTTGGCTAGGTATAACCTATAAATTCAAAAAAATGTTATACTTTTTAATTCGTTATTTATTTAAACTTAATAAATTGTTTTGTCTAGACTATATAGTTTATCTGGAAGTTTTGTAACAACTTTCTTAAGGCGTATTTATATATTTTTAGACTTTTCATCAACTACGTGTGTTGCTTAGTTGATGATGAATTAGTAATTTTCTATTTATTGTTCATGTTCTGATATATTTTTTACTGGAAGTTAATCGTAATCATATATTTGTCTTTCAACATCACTTTAGTATATCTACCAAACTTAGTAACTTTATTTTATTAAATTAATTTGTAAATATATTTTTGTGAACAATATATCTAAGTCTTAATTTTTAATTTTTAACTTTCTTTAGAAGTTTGAGGTTTGGTGGGAGAGGGTTAGAATATACTGGCATAGGTTTGGTAGTTGGCTGTAAAATGCCACTTTTGGGAGACCACTTTCAGTGAGCCAGGTCAGAATTCATATCTTTCAAATGTGACCAACCTGACACTGAGGTAAATATTTGAGAAGTACGCATTACGTCTATGCTGTTAGTGGTCAGACAGATATGGTTCATTAAATATATTCTACATTATTTGATTTCCCTGATTTAGTGAAGGTTGGTTACAGGTTCTGCACAGCCACCCCTGGAGCCAGGTAAAGTGCGTCTTTACGGCTTTGCATACTCCCCGTACGTTCAGAGAGTTCACATGGTGTTGATCGCTAAGAACATTCCTCATGACGTGAAAAGTATAGATCTTAAGAACAAGCCGGACTGGTTCCTGAAGCTCAATCCTGCCGGAAAGGTTCCTGTGCTGGACACTGGTGACAAAGTACTGACGGAGTCTCTGGACATAGTCGTCTTTCTTGACAAGAACTACCCTGGGACTCCCCTCCGTAGCACAGATCCTGAGAAGTCTGCCAAGGATAAAGAGATCGTTAAAAAATTTGAAGAGGTAAGTGCTTGATTATCTTATATCTTATCTTAAAGAGTCCGACGGTGTTTTCATATCAACTAATAATTTGATCACAATAAATGGGTTGGTCCAAAAGCTGATCAACACATAGAATCATACATATTTTTTATTTAGTTTATTGAATTTAAAAACAACTAATTCAATCATTATTTTTATTCTAATATATATATATATAATACTTGGGTCACCATTTTCAAGCGACTATACAGTTTATGATCTAATTAATGCATACTTTTTTTTTTAATATGCAGTTGCCTTTAATATCACTGTGAAGGTGTTTCAATGTTTTAACTCTTATTTTTTGCAAAAATATTAATTTTCCTTTGATTAAATATGCCTTCTAGATTCATTTATAATACAAATATATTATTTTAAAAATAATTAGATATATGTTCAAGATCTGAGATATAGAAGGTGAAGTTCCGAGCGGTATGAAAAAAAAATATCAACTCTTAAGTAAAGGTAGCTAATTTGAGTTGTGTTAAACTTTGGAACTTATCATAGTATAATTTGTAAGAAATATGTTTTGAGTAGTGAAAGATTTTATTTGTGGGTTTAGTTAATATTATTTTAACAATATATTATATAGACAGATAAAGTAAAATTAAGAGTACAATAATAGCTTTTTATTGATTTTAATCAATAATCAGTAGTAGGACATTTCATTGTAATCCATTCATTAGTTAAAAAAAAGTTTTAAAGCCAGGTTTTTTATTATATTAATACAATATTTTGTGAATCACTTATTCCCCTTACAATAAACCCATTTATCGATTAAATATGCATTATCCTATCAACGGTCAGAATTATATCCACCAAAATTATAAAATTCGTTTCTCTGGGATTTTTTTTATAAGAACAGTTTTGTCTTTATTAGTATCTCAACATTGGCGCAAAATAATTTGACAAGGGGTATCGATCAATATAATCATAATCACTTTCTGCCAAATCGGAGTTTGTATATTAGGCCTATATCTCCACCACCTCTTCTCTCTACACCACTCCTCCTCCTTCATCATGTTCAAGTCCAAATTTCTTCTGCAGCCAAGGTTCTTAATAGATTACAACCACTCAATCTGGGCCTTCTCATAGGTCTCGTTACAATCATTATCATCCCCATCGGATATTTTGGTAGTCTGTCATCTTTCAACCTCTTAACATGTCCAAACTATTTCAATTATTCCAGTATATTCTCTCACTCAGCGTTTCAACCACAGTTTATTTCCTTACTTCCTCATTTCTCACTCTGTCTATTTTTGTCTTTACCAAAATACTTCGTAGTAATTTCATCTCAGCCATTTGGATTCTACTATCAGCCCTCTTTCTCACTGATTCGGTATCCGAGGCGTATGTCAGTAAAGGTGTGTAGTATAATTTATACATTAACTTCTTAAACTTCCTCGGCATGTATTTGTTCCAGATTAGACCCACGCTTTGGTAAAAGCCCTTTTCTTTTTTGTATCCTCTTAGTCCCCTCCATCTTTAAATATGGATCAGTTCCCTCATAAAATACTAACTTCATGTTCTGTCCTCCATATGTTATTATGCTTCTTGCTCCTCTCGTTAGCACCACCCTTTGGCTCTTCCCAACACTGATGTTATTGCCAGATTTAACATTTTTTCATTTATTACATACAGCTGCTCTTGCACTTCCTTCTCATCCTCTCCCCATATCACAATATCGCCTTCAAATAGCATTATCTTCATGTATTAACCTCCCAATCATTTCCTTTGCCTCCTTCAAAATGGTATCTATGATCATTATACATACTTTAATTATAAACACTTTCCTCACCTAATATTTTTTCATTTACAAACCATACTATTTTCCTCACTTGTTTCTTCCCTCAACAGGAGCACTTTTCATACATGGCTTTCCCCAATTTGGTTAATGTTTTATCTTTTTTTTTTCTACCATAACTTACCGCTAGTAATTTTCTTATGCATTTTACAATCATATGAATGTCATCACCATATATGATCCATATTTCCACTGATACGCCATTCTTTATCTTGTTATAAATATAAGGTCTACTGTTAATCTTCCAGTTATGAAACCTGTTTCAGTTTTATACTTATCTATTCCTTGTTTCTCTTTTCCATTATTATTTCCATTATATTCTCTACTTGTAGCTTTCCTTAATAGTCAACACTTCTTTATATTGCCTTTCTTAAAGTTCTAATACCCTTCTTCCAGTCCTAAGGAACATTTCTCTCATTCCATATGCATCTTATCAGCTTATACAACCACGGCAATCCCACCACTTTTGCTGTTTATATCATCTACACTACAACCTTGTCTACTCCCACTGCTTTCCTATTTTCATATTTTACTGTCACTGATAGAACAATGTCTAGATCACTGCAGTTAACACATATAACCGATGTTAAGCTTTTGACGGTTTAATGACCGTAGTGAATTTTAATTTCGATACACAAAATAGATCATAGAACCATTTAGTTTGTCTCTTTTAAAAAAAATTTATAAATAAAGGTTTATTTTAATACTTCTCCTTAGAATACATATTTATGAAGATTAAAACGGCCATAAGGTGACATATGGTCTTGAGTAAACTGATTTAAAATCTTATTCCGGTATGACAGGATAACGAAACATTTGACACCTTTTTTAAGATGTCATAAAAATACATGTTCTTTTGACAGTCTTCAAAAACAATTTTGGGCAACACATTTTTTATATTCTGCCTCTTCTATTTAATTTGCTTGAAATACGGGGACTTTGTTTCAGGTAATAATGTTTTATGATGTGCAAAAGCACATCCAAGATACTTGTGAGCCGAAGTTTAGCAAAATACACTCTAGGATATCCTGTACAAATGTAGTTTTGTTTAAGTCTACCAAAATGATATTATATTTCTTGATATTGTGTATATTAATTGACAGCGTCCTCTTTTCAGGTCTATAAGTAAATGATAATACATTTGTTTAAGAGGATTTGCGAATAAATAAACTATCACTTTTTCAAAAAAACTTTAGAAATCAATAATATATTTTTTGAAAACTACACATATATACCCTATCACGCCGTTCCCTCACTCGGTAGGCAAGAAACTGTGCATATAGCTCACTAAAACCACTCCTTACTTACTCCAGCTCCTCTAACTCTCTACACACATCCCTATCCTTGCATAAGACCTTAGCTTCAACAACATCCATACACCAAGTCATCATGGTCTTTTATTCTTAAAAACTCTTATTCTTTCTCTTTTTCACACATTTGTTTAAAACATTTAACCAAGTCTCCCATGGCCTACTCCTTACTTTTGATCCACACTATCTACCATCATATATTTACTTCTTCACGTTGACCTTTTGGATTTCCTTTCAAAACACATTTCTTCAGCACCCTTTCATTACTGTCTCTGTCCATACGAGTTTTTTCACAGACATTTCTTAGATATCTCATTCCAACCGCATTCACCTTGCTCTTGTATTTCTCTCGACAAACCCACTCTTCACATCCATCCAGCCATTTTGGAGTTAACATACTTTTATATACTCCATCTTTGCTGCTTTCGATACTACTTTATTCTTTGCAATAGTCCACATTCATCTTACTACACTCCGAGATGCATTCACCTGCATATTATTTCACTATCTATCCTTTCATATATACAAAACAATCTGCCTGGAGTCACGAAATCATTAACTTATTCTAACAGCGATTTGATGCATTTTGCAAGTAACTCTCACTCTCTGTCATTAATACGACGTCATCTGCATACAACAACACTCTCACATTCACATTGTTCATATACACACAAACTGCGTCCTCACAAGCATCCTTCATACACTTTTACCCATGAAAACAGTAATCAACCATGGAGATATAAGACAACCTAGTCCAACACCCTGTCCAATGTCAAACAATCCACCCTAACGCACGCGTTACTTCCATCATACACCGCCATATTTTCATTTACCAACCATGCATCCACACCATACTTTCTCAAAACATTCCATGGCATACTTCTATTCACACGATCTTCACTTTATCCAGATAAACAAATCCACAATACACGTTATCAATTTTTTATAAATGAAATTGTTATGGAACTAACCCTTTGTGGTCTTTAACATCTACAAACAAGTGTTTATAGTTCGTTATTGAGCTTTGAGTGGATGTGAAAAACTCGTCTAAATACCTTGCTTCGATTTTAAAAGTTGATTAAAAAGATTGTTTTGACGAATATGTATAAAAATAAGTAGAAACAAAAATACTATAAGCAGCTTACATTAAAATTTGATTTTAACACACACTTTATTAGTGTATAATGACAGCAGAAGTAGCTTGAGTAAATTAATGGCTATATTATTTCTTACATGCTCATATCAGCTCATATTTCTGTTCTTGATATTTACAGTACGCAAAAGAGTTTCGCCAATTTTTTACTGATAAGGACTTCACACCTTCAGAAGGAACTCGTGCCTTTTTCTCTTTATTTCAATCGGAGCTTGAGAAGAGAGGGACCACATTTCTTGGAGGTGAGGAAGAAAAATAATCCATTCCTTGTAACGAGAAATATTTTTTAGTTTGTGTAAAGAATAAAACACCAACTAAAATATATAATGTTAATTTGCAAAATTATTTTTGGAAAAAATACTAATATCAGATGACTGTCACCGACTTAAATGACCACATGGTATATGGCGCTACTCTCGCAATAGGCTATAGTGCTGAAATGGGGAGATCGGGGTTCAAACTCGGTCAGGTGTGTTGAGGGTGGTTCTCCCTTACTGGTTTTTCACACTTTCTCTCTACGTAAATTCAACCTTCTTATTCACCAAATAATTAGTTCATAGGCGTGTAGCCTGAACGGGTAGTAAAACGCGGTGATAAAATAAAATACTGAACACATCAATCAAGTTTCTAATCAAAGAGTAATAGTAAGAACAAATTGATAACTTCGCTTTTTTATTCCACTCTTGGGAATTAGTGTAATAGCTTTGTCCAACTTTTATTTAATTACATTTGAAAATTACGAAGACTCTTACTTTAAGGATACTATTATATTCTCACGCCGAGCTATGTCCTACGAAAATAATAAAATTGAAACCTCAAAATCCTGAAACAATATTTTTCTGTGAACCTAGTAACATAATACATTAATTTGTTTAAGTGCCTTTCGCCATTAATTACTTTTTACCCATATCTGTGATACTTTACTGAAAACGTTTATAAAATATGTCTCACTTTTTAATATTGGTTTTTAAGACTAAAAATGTAAGATTTTGTTCGTTGATAGAAATTATATTGTATGCTGTTCACGTTCATTTTGTCTGGAACCATATTTAAAAGAACAAATCCCTAATGTATGATGTTTGAAAGTCTGCAACTCATATAAGCGCTCCGGTAGGTGGCCCACTTAAGAACAAAAATCAAAATGTATCTAGACTTAAGGCCGGTTGCACATAAATCAAATTGATTCTTTTTTTTTTAAGCGTCGCGTCTTTCCACCGGTTTGTTCGAGTTATACACAACCTGGCCATAGATTTGATAAAATAATCAATTAAAAAAAACATGACAACCCTGTAATAAACGTTTTCTTTTGAAAAGCTTGCTGTAAAATGATCTAAATATATATTTAAGTTTGGTTATTCCGAATACACTTTATATTATGTCTCACTCTAGCCTGATATTAATAATTATATATATATATATATTAATAAAATGCAATTTCAGGCACGTTCCATAAGAAAAACTTTTTAAACCATTTTTAGTACTATTAATAAATATATGCAATTAAATTTACAGTCATTTCAAATTGTATGTATCTACGATTAAATAAAAGTTAACCTATTTCGACAAAGGCGTGGATCCCAACCATTCTCTCTAACTTCCTGTATAGTTTAAAAACTTCATATGAACATGACATAATATTGACAATACTATACTTTAAAGGTTGGTATCTAGGGAACGTGAGATAATATCAGTGTCTGCTGTTTTTATAGCAAAACTTTTTTTTTTGTTCAAAATAACTCAAATATTGCTTATATGCAAACATAGAGCTCAATTTATTTACATGTTGACCTCAACAATGGTTGAGTATCTGTCAAGGGTGTTCTGGAATTTCATGAAAACATTTTCTTTTCATTTAAAAAGTTTGTTAGATAATGCCACTATATGCATGACAGATTTTTCAAGAACTGTTGATATAATTCTATTGACTATTGAAATAATTCTATGTTCGTACTGAAGCAATATTTGATTTATGTTGATCAAATAAATATTTTGCTATAAAAACTCCAAAAACACTGATACTTTTTCACGTTACCTGCATCACCACCTAAAAATAGTTCACACTCAAAATAAATATGCAGAACACACACTTTTATTTTATTAACTACTAAAATAAGCATTCAAAAACTAATCCATTGACTAAAACTTTTAGGTTTTGTTTTCCATCAACATGATGATCATAAAATCAAACAACCTTTAGTAATTAAGTTTATATTAATTTAGAATTATTTCTAATATATACATTCTGTTTTTTATATAAGGGGATTCACCTGGCCTTATAGACTACGTTATTTGGCCGTGGTTTGAACGTATGAAGGTTGCAAGAGAGTTGCATGGCAAAGGTGATATCCAAATTCCCGAAGATAAGAAGATCAAAGCGGCTCGAGTTGTAAGTATTACCACAAAACTAACTACCTGAGTATTACTATCGTGTCACTAAGCTTTCCAAAACTTGGTAACATCGCTTACAAATGAGGGGGTCGTGGCGAAAACATGATAACCGTCATTTTATGAAAAGATTTGTTAGTTCTGGCAGTTGACCTTTTGAACTACAAGTTGTTTTTATATTCAATCAAAACCCTGACGGTAGCTAATATCGACGAATATTTTATTTATTCTTATAGCTGGCATTAAATTTCACCGTGTATTCACTACCCTTTCAGATTATTAAAATGTCATTACACTAATAAGGTGAGCATGATAAGGTTTTCGTGAACTATGAAAGTAAGTTGGGAAACCATTTTGGTAAACCCGCCTTCAAACCCCAAACGAGTCTTAGGTAAACAGACGTCACAAGCTGGGCGTTTATTTCACGTGTTTACCTTTGTGAGTGTATATATCAAAACTATATGTAACAAAATTAGTAGTAAATATGGCAAAAACAATAATTGTATACAAGGCTAGCCTAGACCCCTATCATCAAGGTATATCGTTTTGTACTAAAGTTTTGTCTTACTCAAACGGTTTCAACGTTGATGAATTTTTTTTTCTCTCCTAAATGAAAAGCAGTCATATTCAAGATGAGGCCTCAAGAGATTTACCATTTGATATGTTTTTATGTCGTACAGTATATACCAATTTATCATATTGGAAACTTACTCCTTCTAAGATCAGTCAATCAAACATTGAACTACGCATAAATCGTTTTGCTTCTCACAAGTGAAACATAACACAAATGTTCGTGCCGATTCTTTGATTAGAATTGTCAGTATTTTAACTTATTGTAAAGAGTAAGTTATATTATTTAATGTAAGCCCATGTTGAACATATTTTCAAGAAATATATTTTGAGAAAAAGTCTATTTTTAAGCCATATTTTATCTAGTTAATATGGGATGCAGGCAACTTAATATTGTACAAAATTGGTCAATTTTTATATTAAAGCAATTTTTTTTTGACAATCGATTGTCAACACAATATTAAATCCTACATTTAGAGTAATTTTAGTGTTACCGTACATAATCAACTGTATCACAAAGTGTAATTGTGATATAATAATTAACTTTAACTAGCTACTTGACAATAAAATAAATTATAAACAAATATAGTTGTGCATACTACAGACAAATAGTGTAGACGAACAAAACGGTCTTCCCATAGCGTTTTTACTAAGTTGGCTGTTAAATAAGTTGTCAAAACAGAATTACGCCTATTTTATCTTAAATATTTTGAATAATCCTTTTCCCTACTAGCAAATATAATAATATTAACCCTAACACTGTCAGTTCATATAAGCGGCTAATTTACTATCATTATGGTCAAAAACCCTTTTGTGATATTGCATTTCAAATTGGTAGACCCCCTCGAGTATATCACTAGAGTTCCATTCACGTGTTGTTGTTTTTTGTTTGTTTTATCAAATAGTTGGGGAATACCAAATGGAAAACTCGAGGGCCTGTGGGGTAGCAAAGAATATCAAGAATACTCCTCCATTTCTAATACATGCTTTTCATTTTCAGGAGGCTTGGAAGAATAATATGGAGCAACAGAAGGCTGTTAAAGAAACCATGCACACGTTGGAAGAACATGTTAGATTCGCCAAGATCAGGCTACAAAACCAAAAATAAGACCCAAACATTACCACCACCAGCGGGGTCCTTTAACGAATATGATCCTTAACTCTTTAAAATAATTGTTTTACTAGGCATAATTGTATTCATTCATGTCTGCATGAACAAAATTAATACATGTGAACCATGATTTTTACAGACAGATTTTTGACTACCAAAGTTGATTGAAAGTCATTAAAATTTGTCATTGTATAAATATGTATTATTTGATCTATTTATTAAAAAGTTATTTTAAAAGTTATCAAAAGCTTCCAATAAGACCTCCTATTGAATTATAGTTTACTTTCTCTTTACATTATTATTTTACACTGTAGCAATTTGAGTATCCTGTTTTCAAATATCAGTCTTTATATTAAAAGCATACAGTAAGTGTATATAAATAATCATATACAAGGGCATTGCCAGCCCTTGAGTCAGGGGGCGGGGGGGGGGGGGGGGGGCAGGAGGATGAGAAAAAAACAAAAATTTAAGATTTGTAAGGGTTAAGATATATCGACATATTTATTGAACTTTATATTGCACAAACATTTCACAATGGGTACATATTTTTTGTTTAAAAACTTAACTAAAACATAATATCCAGGTGTTTTTTTTTTTGTAAATTTGTCCGAAACTTTATTTTTATAATCCTCGTAATTATCTATAATAAGCCTCCTGTGTAGACTCATCATGGCTAATCCATTAAGACGACTTTCTCACATTGTACTTCTCAGCCAAATCTTAATTCGTCTTAGGCTACTAAAGGATCGCTCTACAGTACAAGGCAGCGTTGTTAAAAATTTTAAATTTCGCTGTGTCAGGAAAGAATGGTTTTGTCTCTTTTAAGACGTCAATAATTGTCAATTCAGTTAAGTTGACTTTGTCGTGAATACTTGTTGCCAAAGTTCAATTTCACGTTATATATTTGGTAAATTATAAAACTGGGCAAAGATTTCAAGTCGTCTTTTAGGCTTTTCAGGGACATGTTTCTCATCTGCGCTAGGTGTAATTTTGATAACGTAAATAGTGGAGTGTTTTCTTCAGCAAAGCGTACTTCAAGGGAAGCAGTTATAGAGTTAGATACGGCATGACTAATGATTTCTTCCAAAATTCTGAAGAGGTTCCTGCGGAGTGGTTACTCCGGTGTCACTGTCTTCCAACAATACGCGGCATTGATGTCATGTCCTCCTCTTGTCCGAGTTTTTTGTTGTTGTTTTTTCGATTTCAGTAGCGTCGTTTATAATTTCATCTATGGTCTGTTCTGGATTGTCACGGTGGTTCTTCAGTAATTGCACAATTCTTTTAATGTGCTGTGAGATCTTGACCGCGTCCATTGCTATGGACTGGAGAACGTTTACAATGGGCTCAATCAAAGCCGAGTATTTGGCTATTAATGTGAGACACAGGATAAATGAAACGTTTGAAGAAGCTGCATGGAACTGAAAGGATTTTTTTCGAATCATACTATTTCCTTCACGCGATAAGGTTTCTAAAGCCTCCATAATAATAGGAAAATTATCCTTGAAAACTCTTATAGTTTTGTGTTTTTCGCTCCACCTTGTTTCGATGAATTTGGAAATATTGGGTATCATTTTACTTCTCAAAACCGATTCTCGAAAGAATGTTATAATATCTTTAGTAGTTCCTATGGTGTTCCTAATTTCAGGCAAAGCATTGAATTCATTGACTATAAGATTTAATTTGTGTGAGGAGCAATGAAAGAACAAAGCTTTTGTATATTTTTTGCGCAGGATTGCTTGGACACCACCATCTTTTCCAGCCATGGTGGAATAACCATCAAATCCTAGACCTACACATTTCTCCGGATCGAGACCATATTTTTCCAAAAATTCTTCAATGGTGTCTGCTATAGATTTTGCATCCAGGCCTTTCAACTCAACAATTCCATTAAATTCTTCTTTGACTTCGTTGATTTCCTTATAGAAATATCGCACTCCTATCGATAATTGTTAAATTCCAGAAACGTCAGCTGTTTCGTCTGCTAAAACACTATATGCTACTGCTTTTTTTAATGTTTTTTTTATAAAATCTTCCTTGAGAATATCTCCAAACATTCTGATGATTTCAGTTTGGGTATCAACCGACTGATAGCTTGCGTTCTTTATGCCGTGTTCAATATGTTTCTTCAAAACCTTATCCTCCGCATCAATTCGCAACTTATATAAGTCTTCGAGGATTCCTTCTCCATGATGTTTGCCTCTCAAAGCCAAGTCATAGGAACCGCAAAAAAATAATGCATAAAATAATTAAAGTAATAATTTGTTTGTTTTCCTCGATGACACCCTGGGAGTACCTGTTCAATTGCACATCTACAGGCACATTTTCCAGAAATGATCTAGCGGATTCTAGTGCCGCTTTGTGGAAATACGTTTCCATGTGCTTTTTGCATTGTTCGTGAGCACCCTTCAATTTACAAAATAACCTCATGATAAATGATCCCAACACGCCTCTAACAGACACAGGATTTGTCGGAAATAACGTGCAGTATTTACAAAAAGCTCCCTTTTGGTGTCGTGAATACGCTAACCATGGAGAGTACGTTTCCAACCATGAATAGTTGAATTTAATTTTTAAATGCTTCGCGTCTTCCGCAAAGTTATACGTCTTAGGAGGAGTCCAACAGTTTTCAAATAGGTCCTTTTTCTTTTTGTTGATAATGTCGAAGCCTCAACCAATGAAATGACCAAAATCATTTTCGCTATAGCAAGTAAAATCAAGATCCGGAGTCAAGTGTTTAGATGAGCTTGGTATTGGTAACGATAGATCCAAATTGCCCACAAAGCTACAAGGAATGCGGGCCTCAGCACTAGGTTCTTTGATAAGTTCCTGAGGCTGATTGTCTTCCGTTGTAATTTGTATTGGTTTTTTTCCTGTTTATCACTGTCGTCGCTGCTTCCATCAGGCTTTTTTTTTCTTTTTAAATGAACAGCAAAATAAAACGTATCGTAACACTGTGTGTAAATAACTGAATTAATACAAACATAGTGTACAAGTACATCATCAGACGAAACTTTAATTTTTTATTAAATGTACTATTAGACATACTATTTTTAAAGTTTGAACCCTAAGAGAATAAAAATTAAGTATATGCATGAGCATTACTTCCGTCACAAAATAAATAGGTACAGAAGGCCGGCTCCGGCCAAAATTTATTTTAGTTACCTACGCTCGACTGTAGCGTTAGGGCTGGCGTCTACAATATTCTGTGAAAATTACAATTTGGGAATTTCAATAAAAACATTTTTTATGTTAATTAAACACGTTTATTTCTAGTAAATAAAAATCTATAAATTCGTTACTGAAAGTACTTCCGTCGGTTACAGCATGTTCGAAAGGCACAATTATTATATTTCAAAGTATAATAAAGCCTCATTCTTAAATTAAGTTTTTTTGTAATATGCCACCGCAAAACATGAACAAGGCATCGAAAAGTATATATTTTCGACTCTTGATAAGATATTCTATATACTATAACTAATATATTTTTTCTAAAAAAATTGCCAAATTAGTCTAAAAAACAAAAAAAAAATTAAAACTTCGCTCCTTTTTACATACCTATAATATTTTTGGTGGCTAAATAAATAAAACTTTGTCGAATCATAAATACAAATAATGATACAAAATAATCCTTATTTTAATATTCGTAGATAATAGAATACATTGACGGTCACATCGAACCCTGTTCATGTAGAATACATCGACGGATTCTCAATGCGTTTAACAAAGGATTACCCGCCTCGGTGGCGTAGTTGGCTAACGCGCTAGTCGTGTTGATCTCGACTGCTGAGGACGCGGAGATCAAGGTTCGAATCTCGGTCGGGTGAACTGGGGGTGGTTTCTCCAAAATGGTTTTCCACTCTCCTTCCACGCAAATGCGGATTCACTTCCTCTAATTCAACCTTCCCAATTCCTAATCCATTAGCGTAATTAGTACTTAAAGCGTATAACCCGAACGGGTAGTAAGACGCGGTGCTAATAATAATAATAATTTAATCAGATAGGTACAACAGCAAACAACCTAAATTAAGTACCTACAACAGTTAAGAAATAATTTTCATTTTGCCTTTCTTCACTGATGGGTCATTTAAAAAAAACTTTAATTTATTTTGGTTTAACATACCAAATATTTCGATAAAATCATTTACTCATTATCAATTCCGAACCTAGCGTCACGCACAAAACAATAATTTACTTATGTACGTATTTCGCCAAAGCGCGGGTACTCGCGACTGGCGTTCGACCTACTTGATCCGAGATCGTCTTAAGTGGGCGTTTATATGCGCGTGCGCTTGTTATCGCTCGTTGCATGAAGCCAGTCTTCTGTACCTATTTGTTTTGTGCTTCTGTGCTCTCTATATTTTGTTTGTGAAATGGAGACGATAGAATAATAACTATTACTGCATAAACAAAAATTACTAAATAGCCTTAATTTACCTAACCTTAAAAGTAGATGATGTATTAAAAATAGTGAACAAAATAATCAAACAAAGTGAACTTACAAAAAAAAAAAATCTGATATCCATTTTTTTTACTGCCTACTAGCAACTGACTTAATTAAAAACTTTTTTTTTTGTTAATTTCATTCACTTTTGTTTTAATTTCACTCTGTTCACAGAGTCAATTCCTGGGTAGATAGATAAATACTCGCACACAAATAACAACACAATGTTTTCGGTTCTTTTCGAAATCGAATGAAATGAAACAGAAATGAAAAAGTTTGAAAGTGTTTTGGATTCTCACTAAAGCTCACTGAACGCTTTAATAGTCTATTCACGTTCAATCAAATAAACACCTTACACTGTTTCCGATAGCATATTATATGCAAATGGCGGGCGGGCTTTCATTTGCTCGCGCAGGTGTGTCACATCGCACGCACACAATTTACAACCGACGTAGAATAACCTAGGAACGCAGAAACGCATCGAGGTTATTCTAAACCGACGGCGCTCGCAGCGCTGTGGGCGGCGGTCGGTTGTAAATCGTGTTGTGTTATGATCGATCTTTGCCCCGCGCGAATTCAAAGTACGGACCGCGCGCGTTGGTTCAAAGATAATGTGTAAGTGTAGTGGTAGTAAGAGTACATAGAGGCTCATTTTTAACCTAGAATTTTATTTTAGTTTGAGAGTGTAGGTACCTGTAGTCTACTGTACGCCACCCGCCTCAATGGCGTAGTGAGATGACATGCTTGTTTCGTGTTGAGCTAGACTGCTGAGGACGGGGAGATCGAGGTTCAAATTTACATACATTTACCTAAATTGTTTTTCCCTCTCCCTCCACGCAAATGCGGGTTAACTTCCTCTAAATTCAACCCTTCAATTCCTAATCCATTAGCGTAATTAGTACTTTAGCGTATAGCTCAAACGAGTAATAAAACGCGGTGTTAAATAAAAAAATACATAATTTCCTAATGTATGCATGTCTTTCCAAACCCTCCAGAGGCCCCTAGATGACCTAGAAAGATCAAACTTACAACACTTATACTGTAGTATAAAACACAAGACATAGACTAACGGAGCTGAATTTTCGATTCTAGATTCTTTTTTCTTATTAGATTTTTTATTAACAATCCACTATAATAATTACCAGTTCCTCTGTTCAGTAAAAAAAACTTATAAAAACCAGGAAGTTGTATAAAACTAAAATTTTGTACAAAAGGGTACGGGCATACTTGGTGACCGGAAATCAGTGAGTCAAATCGGAATCAGAATTGTTGGTCGAAATTAACAGTTATTTTTAAGGGACCATAGCCGTAATAGAAACTCAACAAGTAAATTGCTTGAGAACCGGAATCGATAAATACTTTTTTTTTGTTAATTAATGTTCGTATCGGCTTTTACTTTTTTACTAAAAATAGTTTATAATTGCATTTCATGCCCTTCATTTTAAAACTTAATTTAAATTTTTAAATAAAATTTTCTATTTGCTCAGGAAATTTTTATGGGGTAGAATATATTTGTTTTCCAAGGGTATTATAGAAGTATCAATGACCACATAGCAGTAAACAGAGCACTAATTAGTTCAAATTCTTTGACTAATGATTATTGTCCCATCGTGTAGGTTATTTTCATTTTACTATTTAGGCTAAGAGCTTAGAAAGCCGTATCTAGCTTTGAGTGACAACAAACATGTATAAAAGAGGGAGTGCTTAAAAATGAGAGCATGCCCGACTGTACAAGCAGTCTAAGCTAAATAAAAAGAAATTAATTTAAAAGGGTTATTCATAAAAAGTTAAACAATGTAAGTTGTTGTTGGACCGCCAGTTTGCTTGGTGGGGCAAAAAATATTGGGGGGTTGGGAGGGGTGGTTGCATAATTGTTAATCTTTTTTCAATCTGCCTTCAAATATCAAGTAATAAGTAGTCCAACGTTTCTGTTAATTGTGTGTAATTCAGAAGTTTTTTATAGTCTTATTAGTAATAGATTATTTGAAATATTGAATGAATGGATTTTATGAATTTGGGGCGAAATTAATACTAACCAGTGTGGAATTTCTTTAATGACATAGAGTGTGACACATAAAATACATTATTAAGATAGTTCTTAAAGTTAAGTACATAAAGTTTGTATATGTGTAACCTTGCAAACTTGTAACCTTGTGTTTTCAAATTAAGGATTTCAAGAAAGTATTAACATTTTAAATTTAAAATACTCAATTAAAATCGAGAATATTTCCCTAACATTATTTTAGTAGCCTGTCAATAAAGCTAAAAATAAAGTTTTATGCATAAAAAGAATTGACTGACAAACTCTACATCCGATTAAAATTTGCTAGACAAAATAACTTATCAAAAACCATTTAGGTCTACACTAAATTACACAACACTGTATTAAAACCATCATAGGTTAATTTAATTTATTTACTTTTTCAACCGAATTTTCTCAAACGTTATAAAATAAAACTCCATTGTGTCAGTCTTTACTCGAGACCTTACTGACCTAGTGGTATCCATATATTAGCGAATATAGTCCAACTTCTGCCAATAGAGGGTGTCATCAGAACAACGAACCCTTTGGCCATTAATCTCAGTTTTCTAGATCAGAGCTGCTACTTTCTTTTTTTTCAATCCAGGAGCTTCTCATTTGTCCTCATAAGGCGGAGTTGGCCTCGTTCCAGACCCACTTGCATTTATGAACTTTCGAGTTCTAACTCCATCAGGGGTGCACCCACAGAGGGGTCTTTGGAGGCTGAAGCCTCCCTGCTGAAGGCCCTCCCCCAGAAAATTAAGAATATTTCAAAAATATGATTAACACTATGCTCTGTCATTAATCAATTATATTTTGTTTAGATTTATATTTAATATAAAGCAAATAATGTTGTGCAGTAATTAGGGCTTGTCAAAGGAATACTTTTTCTGTTGATTTTTAACTTTACTGTAAATGGACCTGTGATACCGTAATATTTTTCTAGAAATGATTTTTATTTTGTACTCTTTGAACATAAAGATTTGAAGTGGGTACAGTCATTGAAATTATTATTTTACAGCAATTGTGTAGACACTATTGTATCAGGAAGAGAGGAAGGGGCAGTTGATATTATCATATTCCCCCACCCCCACTGCAAATCCTTGGTGTGAAAAAGAATGTGTAGACACAGACCTGGTAACCGTGGCACAAAGTGACAGAGGGTAGGCCAAGGATCGGATTTTAGTACAAATTAGTTTGAATATTACCATTTGAATCTTTTGAAATAAAAAAATGTATCGGGGGAGAAACCCCAGGCCCTCACTTTTAGGAGGCGTCACTGATTCTCTAACTTTCTTATCACTCTACTTCGAATCAAATTTCCAAATATTACAGTAATGAAATATATAATTGTGTCATTATGAAAATTATTATGTAAAAAGCCTCCCCCTTCCCAGCCCAAAATATTGGGTGCACCCCTGAATGCCATAGAGTTGAGTAAGTAATTTGTGTGTGTCTTTCCACACTATCTAGATCTAGAAGCCCCTAAATGACCTAGAAAGATGAAACTTCGCACATTTATAGTGTAGCCACGAAACAGAATCACACTAAGCCAGATTTTCCATTATTTATTTTGTCTTTGTATGATTAACATATTTTACATCCTTTCATGAATTAAGAGGAAAGAGTGAGGGGTTTGCATTTCAGCTCATACTAAAAATATAATTTGCATATGAATTATTCAAGTTTAGGTTCGCCTGTTGCCGACAGGCCTTAGTAGATGTTTACGCCACCTTTCCATTAATCTTACTATTTAAATATATCAACTAGGGATCTGCGAGCTTAGGTTTTTTCATTCGAGTCACCTTTTTCAAAAAGCTCTTGAGTTCAAGTATATTCATTCTAAAATCTTAAAATATATATTTGTTTAATTTTATTTTAAAAATAAAATAGTATAATTAAAATGTCACTGGTCGTAACAAACATAAAATGTAAGTAGCCTACCATATCTTTAAAACGGGAAATTTTGAAAACATATGAAAACAACACATGTTCTCAAAATAAAAAAGACACTCAATTTTATGAATAGTAAATACTTTTGAAAAAAAGTTTTAAGAAAAAGAAATATTGGTTTTAAAACTATAAATAAGACTTTTAAAAAAATATTTAAAAATAACTACAACACTCAAATCAAAATCTAATAGAAAAAATCAAAAGACATATATAATATAATATAAAAACATACAATTAAACTAGCAATTATTATAAACAAGTTAGCAAAATTGACGTTTTAATAAGCTAATGTTTCCCCATGATAAGCCTCCGTAACTTTAATTACTTAATAAGAAAACGTAGGAACCAAAGCCGTTAGAAATATGAAATGTTTCATATTTCGTTTATTTGTCCTTGATATAATAAATGCGCATTATCACTTCCTCGGTTTCAGCTCCATTCCTCTATGCTCAGTTGCGTATGCGCATTATCTGGATTCTCAATAGAAACTATCTTACTATGAAATATATTTCAATTCAATTTGTAATGCTTATAAAAGTTGATATCCATGTTTTGAAATTAAAAATAATATGATGGTTAAAATAATATTCCTAGTAGATAACATTAAATAGTAAATACTTTTTATTTAAATGTGGTAAGTTGGTAAAATATTCATTGCAATGCTGATCGACACTGATTTTAGACATGTTAACCAACATAATTCTATAACTAAATAGTAACTAATGTTTGTTTCGTAGTCTAAAGTATTGTACCTATCTTAAGTTCGAAAACAATCAATACGTATTCTCAATGTTAAATGCTTAATTCAACAGAAAATATAATTTAAGCAAGAGACCATATAAAACGGTAAATATAATAAGTATTCAAGTATTTAGTGATCTACTTAGCTATTTTTATTTTATTGCCTTATCATGGCAATGTAACGTTAATCGAGGACAATTCAAAATGGACTAAAATATTGAAGTAGTGTACCGATCTAAATTAGTTTATTATGTCATGAATTTGAAATATTATATTAATTTTAACAATCGGTTATAGTGAGTTATTAACTAACAGCTCGTTTTATATTAATTTATATAATTCTTACTCGTATATTAATGGAAAAGGATTATATTTTCAAACATTTTAAGAAAATGTAGGTAGTTAGTGTGATTTTAAAAACACTTCTCAAATCAACAATGCGAGCTATTACTTGAAAATAAATACCAACATATCAGTCGAAACCGGTTTCAGTTAGTACTTCTATTCCCCGTTAGTAAAGCGCTCAGTTGAGTCTGGAGGTCAATACAATCAACAGACAGACACCCCAGCGCTCCTCTTCAGAGCTAGTCTGTCACATCGTTCTTCGATCGGCTACAAGGCTATACGTGTTAACAGAAGTTTGTCAAATTCGTGTAATTGTGTTTGCCAGGTGACTAGTCAGTGAGAGTATATCATCAACATCATGAGTTTCAAACATCTGGGTCAAGGTGAGAGTATGGTATATTATATTAAAGTAAATAATATTGTCAAATGGTTTTTATATGTAATTAAAAGTTTCACTACATCGAGATGAATTCAACTAAGCCTTTATCGGACGTGTAGAATGTGGCCTTAGGCAAACTGTGTTTGTGGGGTCCCTATATATATATATGCCGAAAAAAAACATTAAATACAATTGTCAAACTCCGTGCTCTTGGGTTAAAGTGCTCGTCTCGGGACCCGATATTCGGGGGTTCAAACCCAGCCCAAGCCATGTTGATTGTGACATGTAAAATAACCCCGGAAGGGATGTGAACATACCTTTCCCGGCAAAATTGGTAGGCCTTTTAGCTCTCGCTCGTAGAAATTTTCGTGTGCTGATTTAATCAGGTGGTTTAAGATTATGATGATGATTATTAGCACCGCGTCTTACTACCCGTTCGGGTTATACGCTTTAAGTACTAATTACACTAATGGATTAGGAATTGGGAAGGTTGAATTAGAGGAAGTGAACCCGCATTTGCGTGGAGGGAGAGTGGAAAACCATTTAGGAAAAACCACCCCAGTTTACCCGACCGAGATTCGAACCTCAATCTCCCCGTCCTCAGCGGTCGGGCTCAACACGACTAGCGCGTTAGCCAACTACGCCACCGAGGCGGGTGGGGTTTAAGAAATGCATGTTAAATGTCTCAAATAGGTAAATACAAATAAATGACAATTTTTGTTTAGTGTTATTACAGTAGGTTGTACATACCAGTTTTCAGTCTAAAAAGGAACCGGGAAATGCCCTAAAAGGTAAATAAATGTAATTGTTAATGATAGAAGCCTTGTTTTTACCCATATAAGAGTTGATTCATCCTCAACCCTTCGTTCGTATAAAGGTACAAAGAATAACTGTGCAAAGTTTTAATTAAATCGGTTGATCTGTTCGTGTTTTCTGTAGGTTTTTTTTTTCGCGTATGACAACCTCGACCGGGAGATATATATTATTTAGCTGGGTCGCTGTGTGTAAGACTTTTAGCCGCTCTGTTGTCACAGAAGGTTGTCTACCCGTCATACCCGCAATGGGATGATGTGATTATGGTTATTATGAAAGTGCGTAGCCAGGAGTGATCTTAAACTCAACTTAAGCCTAACCGACCAAACCTTGGTAAACGTTGGGATAATTTCCCTTTAAGGGTAAATACTTACGGTACCAGCCGGGAATTGAACCCCAGACCCTCAGGTTCGTAACCATGTGTACTGGCCTACGGGGCCGGTTCGTTTTTTTACGTAAGATTCGGTCATTCGCGTGTCTAGTATGATGGGTGTGTTGTTTGTGGCATATTATTTATTACCACCACGTCTTACTACCCGTTCGGGTTATACGCCTATATACTAATTACACTAATGATTTAGGAATTAAGAAAGTTTAATTTAGAAAAAATACACCCACATTTGCATGGAAGAAGAGCGTAAAACCATTTAGGAAAAGAACTACCGTCAGTGCACCCGACCGGAATCTAACCCCGATCTCCCCATAACACGAGAGTAGCGCGTTAGACCACGAGGCCACCGAAGCGGGTTTGAGGCATGTTCATAAGTTTTCTTTGAATTTATAGTACTGCAATAGATTGAAAGGATACACATTCCTTTTATTGGTATTATTGTTGTTATGAGGTGACCTGGTCTAGGGGGTAAAGTGTCGGACTTCTGTGCTGGGGGTCCGGGGTTCATTCTCCGGTCCCGGCACAGATGTATCTGTGTGCCAAACCCTTCCTTCACCTATGACATGACGTGTATTAATCACAACTTGTGAATGTGGGGAATGCCAGGCCTCCACAGTGGTTCGGATTCCACGTTAAACTGTAGGTCCTTCATTTCATCTAACAATCACCCTACCATTACACATTAGCGTAAGTGCGTATAGCCCGAACGGGTAGTAAGACGTGGTGATGATAATAATAATAACAACAATAATGTTATGAATATATAAGCGTTTGCTTGTATACAAGTTAGGCAGACCATATAGGTTCCAGAGAGCTTTGTTTTGTGCTATTTGAATGTGTTGAAGGTTGGTGAGCGCAAATGATCCCCAGGTGTGGCTCAGATATTGCAGATGGCTATGAATGAGGGGAATAACAATTATATTTTTCATAGACGTAGGCATTTTTGAGAAGCTTCGTAGTATAACTATTATGGTGGTAGTAATTTTTGTAGAACATGGTCAACTTATGTTTTATTGTTATATGGAGCATCCCATGATGATAAGCCACCCACAACATGCTTAAGTGGGTGATGTGGTATCAAAACAAAAAAGTTGACGTTGTACTCATTAAAAGTATCGGAAGAAAAATATAGATACCGTACTAGTATCGAAAGAAAAGTATTTTTATTTATTCACACTATGTATCACGATTCCTAGCATCTAGCTCAGGACCTAGATCAACATCATTTAGATATGTGCATTTTTTAAATACAATAATAATAATATTTTTGAAACGCGTCTTACTACCCATTCGGGTTATACGCTTTAAGTGCTAATTACGCTAATGGATTAGGAATTGGGAAGGTCGAATTATAGGAAGTGAACCCGCATTTGCGTGGAGGGAGAGTGGAAAACCATTTAGGAAAAACCACCCCCAGATCACCCGACCAGATTCGAAACTCGATCTCCCCGTCCTCGGCGGTCGAGCTCAACACGACTAGCGCGTTAGCCAACTATGCCACCGTGGCGAGTTAAATACAATAATAAGTTTAGAATAAGCTCCTACCCGCCTCGGTGGCGTAGTTGGCTAACGCGCTAGTCGTGTTGAGCCCGACTGCTGAGGACAGGGAGATCGAGGTTCGAATCTCGGTCGGGTGAACTGGGGGGGGGGGGTGGTTCCTAAATGGTTTTCCACTCTCCCTCCACGCAAATGCGGGTTCACTTCCTATAATTCAACCTTCCCAATTCCTAATCCATTAGCGTAATTAGTACTTAAGCGTATAACCCGAACGGGTAGTAAGACGTGGTGCTAAATATTTTAAATTATTATTATTATTATGTTTAGTTTGTGATGAACTTGCTCATTGATAAAAGAAGGGGGTGTTGTAGACTGGTCGCCACTCGCCCCGTCAGGCGGCGGTGTTGATAAACAAAGATGAAAGAACAGCTATGGATAATTATGAGTTACTAAATAAAAGAGATTAGGGTGGTATGCAAGAAAGTATAGTGAATGCTTAGTGGACCGATAGTGTGGAAAGAAAATATCGATATTAGTAAAGTATTGATGTTTCTTTCCCCCGTTCCTAGGTAGGAGCCGGGACAAGGTATCACACATTTTGTATATCAGTTATCCTTGTCTTCCTTGTGCTCTCGTGTGAGGCCAATCTCTTAGATTTTCCGCCATAAACTCTTACAATTTCAAATTCTAGTGTTTTGGTTAAGTTGTATAGTATAGTTAATATTAGGTAAGGGGAAAATAAAGCATCAAAATTGGGAATGTTGAATATTAGTGCATTGTCACGATACAATTTCAAGTTCCATATACCAAAATAACGTTCTAAAATATGATCCGTATTGAAACGTGCTTAGTTTTACAAATTTGAATGTGCTGGACGCAAATCCCATATCGTTATTTTGGCGGCCTTAAATCCCACGGCCACAAGTCCCACGTAGCCAACCATTTAGTAGAAGTTTACCTAAATAATTATCATAGACTAGGAAAAGATTATTATTATTATTAGCACCGCATCTTACTAGCCGTTCGGGTTATATTCACTTACGCTAATGTGAAATGTTAGGGTGATTGTGAGATGAAATGGGTATCTACATTCACAAGTTGTGATTAATACACGTCTTGCCAGGGGTGAAGGAAGGGTTTGGTAAGCAGATAAATCTGTGCCGGGACAGAGGATTGAACCCCGACCCCAGGACAGAAGTCCAACACCTTACACCTAGACCACCAGGTCACCCACTAGGAAAAGAGAAGGACCAAGACATTTCCTTGTAGTACGCCGCTATTTACATGCATTGTCTTGATTTAGACGTTACGTTAGTAAGTCTGACTACTAAGATTACACATTGTCACAGTCTTTCATTATTAATCTCTTTGCCTTCTTTATGTGTTGATGAATTAACTGATACCGACCAAACTAGGAACACACAAAGACACCCTTGAGGACAACCCCAGGTCTTGTTTCGATTGTACTCCGGACCACCAATCTTAGGCCAATAACCCGCTTTGGAGTAGTTAGCTAACGCTCTGGTTTCTTGTTTAGTTAGATTGCCGAGGACGGGGAGATCGAGGCTAGAATCTCGGTCAAGTGAACTGGGGGGAAGAGGGGTTCCTAAATGGTTTTCCACTCTCCCTCCACACAAAAGTGGGTTCACCTCCTCTATATTCACCCTTCTCAATTCCTAACCCATTATCGTAATTAGTACTTAAGTATACTACTCGAACGTGTAGTAAGACGCGGTGCTATACTTTTGAAGCCAGCTGTGTCAAATCTAAACATTATTTATTTAATTTAGCCCCACGTCTTAATATACGTTCGGGTTGTACGATTAGTACTAACTATACTAATGGGTTAGTGACAAGGAAGGTTGAATTTAGATTAATTTAACCCCCATTTGCATGGAGGGAAAGTGGAAAACCGTTTATGAAAACCCACCCCTCAACCGAGATTCGAACCTCGATCTTCCCATCCTCTGTGGTCTAGCTCAACACGAAACTAGCACGTTAGCTAACTACGCCACCGTGGCGAGTCAAATCCAAACAAATAATTATTATGATTGTATTGGATACTATAAAAGTATTGTGATATCTCAAGCGCATTCGTTCCATATTTTAAAAAGATGGATTTTTTTTCCTACAGAAAACAAAATTTAAAATGTTAGAGAACTTTAAAATTTCCGGAAAAGATTTAGGGAAAATTTTCCATCTCACTTCATACTTTCTTATTGTAAAATATGACTACTGTATAATAAATTATCTTGTGAATACAGTTTATATTTTGACCGCCTGACACTTGTTGACGTCATTGACAGCTGCTGTGGGGGAGTGCCATCATGGGAGGATTACATCTATTACGAACTTCCGCTGACTTTATTATCGGCGGTGTGGGCTGTAAGCGGGACAAGCTATAGACCATCTGGTGTATACTTGTTTCCACTTGAGCACGTAATCATATATTATTAATTAGCACCACGTCTTACTACCCGTTCGGGTTATACGCACTTACGCTAATGTGTAATGTAGGTGATTGTGAGATGAAATGAAGGACCTACAGTTTAACGTGAATCCGAACCACGTGGCTGCCTGGCATTGCCTCCGTAATCATATAACCTGTTTATAGTAAAGTCCGTTCACGATAGGTTTTTACCTGGCTGATAGTTCTAAAATCATATGTTTAGGATTTGGGTTGCCAACACTTGTAAAAGATCACGTTTTGTTATAAATGTAAATATCTTTAATTACCTGTTATATATTACATTTAAAATAACGTAAACTTAAGTTATCTCATATTTCATTTTTTTAAATAATTTATTTTTATACAACTCGAAACAATATTTTAAACATCATTAAAAGTACTTATTTTTCGTTTTGGAACGTTGCTGATTTTGTGTAATATAGTGTACACATCAATATATTTTATTACAGGCATCGCATTTACTTGGAAAAGAGAAAATTCTTGTCTTTTTTTTTACATACAATAAATGATTTTATGATTATTTTATATATATTGTGTATGATAGCGTTTGTATTGGGACAGAACATTGTGTATGATAGCGTGTGATTTGGGACAGAACATTGTGTATGATAGCGTGTGTATTGGGAACGGGCATTGTGTACGATAGCGTGTGATATTGGGACAGAACATTGTGTATGATAGCGTGTGATTTGGGACAGAACATTGTGTAGATAGCGTGTGTATTGGGAACGGGCATTGTGTACGATAGCGTTGTATTGGGAACGGCATTGTGTATGATAGCGTTTGTATTGGGACAGGACATTGTGTATGATAGCGTGTGTATTGGGACAAGACATTGTGAATGATAGCGTGTGTATTGGACAAGCATATTGAATGATAGTCTTGTATTGGTACAGGACATTGTGTATGATACGTGTGTGCTTGGAAAGGACATTGCGTATGTGATAGCGTGTGATTTGGAACAGAACATTGTGTAGTATGATAGCGTGTGATGATTGGTATACAGAACATTGTGAATGATAGCGTGTGTATTGGGACAGGACATTGTGAATGATAGCGTGTGTATTGGGACAGGACATTGTGTATAATATCATGTGTATTGGGACAGGAAATTGTGTAAGATAGCGTGTGTATTGGGACAGAAAATTGTGTATGAGTGCTTTTGTATTGGACGATATTGTGTGAGAGCCCAGTATACTACTTTTGGTTGGTCAAGCCTATTTTAATTTATTATGAATCCATTATCGCCTTGCGTTAAGAGGAATACATAAAGTATTACTTCCGGCTGGCTCTATAATGAACTCGAGATATTATTATTATTATTATTTATTATTAGCACCGCGTCTTACTACCCGTTCGGGTTATACGCACTTACGCTAATGTGTAATGGTAGGGTGATTGTGAGATGAAATGAAGGACCTACAGTTTAACGTGGAATCCGAACCACGGTGGAGGCCTGGCATTCCCCACATTCACAAGCTGTCTTGTCAGAGGTGAAGGAAGGGTTTGGAATCAGATAAATCTGTGCCGGGACCGAGGATTGAACCCCGGCCGCCAGCATAGAAGTCTGACACCTTAGCCCTAGACCACCAGGTCACCTAACTCGAGATTGATAGCTACTTGAATCAATCACCGAAAGACAGCCACAGCGGTTCTTGACCAGCTGGTAGTACACACCCGGTTGTTTGTATAGTTGAGGCTCCGTTTATCCTGAAAAGTAACAAAATTACCCTGCCTGTTCCCACACTGATGTAATACAAAGATTAATACCAACGTGTTCCGAAGAAACTATTATTATTATTTAGCACCGCGTCTTACTACCCATTCGGGTTATACGCTTTAAGTACTAATTACGTTAAATGGATTAGGAATTGGGAAGGTTGAATTAGAGGAAGTGAACCCTCATTTGCGTGGAAGGAGAGTGGAAAACCATTTAGGAAAAACCACCCCCAGTTCACCCGACCGAGATTCGAACCTCGATCTCCCCGTCCTCAGCAGTCGAGCTTAACACGACTAGCGCGTTAGCCAACTACGCCACCGAGGCGGGTAAGAAATTATTGATTTTATGGCCATTTTATTTTATCGTCTAGCTAGTCACATTGATAAAAAAAACACAATGATCTCTAAAAAAAAGTATTAATTTTATGGCTATACTTTTTTATTACTAGCTAGATCGTACACCATGGATTGGATTTGCGTTAGGGAAATGGCTGGATATCTGACTTATTTATAAAACTTTTTCAAGCCCCTTTTATCAATTTGTATGCCAAATAATATTTTATAGACACGTCGTCTTTGTATCAATACCGATAAAAAAAACGTTATATTGGGTTAATATTGCTAGTAAAGAGTAGTTGTGTCTACCTCATTTTAGTTTACCTTCCTACGGGATTCCACTAAAGTGATAGGCTGGCTCCCATTTTAGGGAGAGGTTTTCTTTTCGTCTTCAACGATTATAGCAAGAAATTATGCTGAATCACTCTTCAAAGGCATTTTATCATTTTTCATTTAATGTTGTGGCTTTCTTATTGCTATGAACAAACTTTTTAATGTATTCATGAAAGTATTTAGATACTTAGGATTTATTTAATCCCTACAATTTAAAACTGTTATTAACATAAATGTTGTCTAGAAGTTAACTCTCTAGACAATAAAAGCACCAACCCCTTAGCATATCATAGCTATTCAGGGAGTCATTTTAACGTACTCATCACTTAATGATCACGTAAGATAAAGAAACATTGTGTCACACAAGCCCTTACAGCTTTAGGATATTTCGCAGCTGTTCATGAAATTTTAGATTCAAGTAATAGTAATAGTATAAAAAGAAAAGTAGCAAGTAGTATGGATAACCAGGCCATAAGCAAAGTTGGCCACAACTCGAGGACAAGGTCAAAATTAATTAGATACATATTGATATGAGTTTATTAATTGTTTTTATATCCCGAATTCACCCCTGAAGTGGGTTTCACATGAACATAATGTGCATTTAGTTCTATATAATTCTATGGTATTTACTAAATAATTTTTTTCATTAGTAGGCTATGTAATGTTTTGAAATTTTCATTTATCTGAACATTCCATTTATTTTATTATTTTGAGATTTAAAAGGATTATTTTAATATTTTGTAGGGTCCACCGAACCACCGAAAGAGGAAGGCAAATCTCGCCTGTATAGCATGAACTTCTGTCCATTTGCTCAACGTGCTCGTATAATCTGCAATGTAAAGAAAATTCCTCATGACATCGTCAACATTGACCTAAAGAACAAACCGGACTGGTATTTCAAAATTCATCCAAAGGGCTTAGTACCCGCCCTGGATTTAGAAGGTCAAATACTTGTGGAATCCTTAGATATTGCAGATTCCTGATGAAAATTCCTGATCCTCCACTCTATCCCGCAGACCCAGAGAAGAAGGCCAAAGATAAGGAGCTGATTGAGAAGTTCGGCAAGGTAAGATGACAGGAATATGCTAAATAGGCCTAAGTGTATTGAAATAAGGTTGCATCTCAATTAGGTCCAGTATACACTTACATAAGATATTTTCATGATTGAAGCCTAATAAACATTGTATTGAATATTATAGGTACAGTTGTACTGTACTGTATGTATTGTAAGGTACAGTAACAGTAATGTACGTACAGTACAATATAGCTTTTACATGTTAATATAATTGTGTACATAAATACATGTAATATACAGAAATGTACTTTAGTACAGTACATATAATATTGTATTGATTCAAATAACACATTAATGAATTAGAAAACTAACAAACACAGCACTTGTAAAAACACCACAGCATGACTGTTCCACTCGAGTTACACAAACAAACTGAGAGGTTATACAGTTGACTGGCGCCAACAATTGTGTGCAAGTGCGCATGTCGAGTTACAGGGAATGTCAAGTTATCGAGTGTCAAGTTTCCAAGAGATTACTGTATTTACTTGATTAAGGTGTAGCTTAGAATATAGTAGTGCAAGTGGTACGTCGTTTAGCTTATAGGCACTGTGTTAAGCCATTGATGGCACCAATGAAAATGCTTTAATCCCCGATATGGCAAAGTGGTGAAGCTTCAAAATGTATAACATAAATTAGTAAACACAAAAAACCTTTAAGATATAATACTCAATCTAATTTGGTATAACCTCTAATATTAGAAGGAAGACGTGTGTAGATTTAATATATGATATTATAGAAATTTGGCCACTTCTAGACCATAATCTACCAATTAGCAATAACAAAATTTGAAATAAATTGGTCATTATTTTGTCAAAAATACAAGGTATAACAATAACATTTCCAAGTGCCATAACGGATAAGTACTGTGCGAACTATAAAGGTTAATGTGTAAGTTTACATAGTTTCGTTTAATCAACAGGAAAAAATATTATATTGAAATTGATTGGGTTTCTTTAGCTAGTTCTTGGCTTTACTTGTCTTTGAAAAAATGTCAGGATGTATGATAAAATAATTAATAGATTTATTAACTTTTTTTTGTTGTTAATGTATGTAGGGGTGACATGGCGAGCTAGGGATAAGGTGTCAGACTCTGATGGGGTCCACGTTTCAATCCTAGGTCCTGTTACAGATTTATTTGAATGTCAAACCCTTTCTTCACCTCTGACAAGATGTGTATTAATCACAACTCGTGAATGTGTGGAATGCCAGCCTCCACCGTGGTTCGGATTCCACATTAAACTGTAGGTTCTCTATTTCATCTCACAATCACCCTACCATTACACATTAGAGTAAGTGGTACAACCCAAACGGGTAGTAATAATAAGGATAATAATAAGTTAATGTCATTGCTTTATTCCACTTGTTTAGCTTTTCTTCATCCTATGGCCTACCAGTAAAACTGTAAAATATTGTGTTCTCCATAATGTTTGTATTACAAGTTGAACATTTTACAATTCAGTTCCAGATATTTCCAATTCTAATGGTTTTTACTTGAATCATTATAATGAAATAAATATGATAAATCAAAGTTCAAAATGGTGTATAACATTGACTGTACATTATGGGTTTACTGAACTTAAGCAAACGCTTATGAAGTTAGTATTAAAACCCTGAATTCTTTAATCTAATGCAAATCACATATATCTTGAATTTTAGTTAAACTGGGTTATTTTATTTTTTCAAGATAGTTCTTAGATTATATTTTATTTTTTCAAGATAGTTCTTCGGTTATATTTTATTTTTTCAAGATAGTTCTTCGATTATAATTACAAATACTAATTTAATTGCCCTATTGTGATTTAAGTTTGTTTTAAGTTTTATTACCATGTGTGATGGTATTTTTGCCATTTGATTTGAATTGTATTTTACATAAAACCTTTTGTATAATATTGAATTGGTACTTTTTTATGATTGGTACTGCAGGTGGTTGCCACTTGGGCAGCAGCATTATACAAGAAAGATGGTAAAACCAACCAGGAGCGTATTCAATCCATCAACGATGTTCTCTTGGAGATGGAAACAGAACTGGAGGAGCGTGGCACTACGTTCTATGGAGGTAATATTTTGGTTGTATTCTTACAATCCAAGGGATTTAGTACCCCATTTCTTGGTAGGTTTTTGGTCTCCTGTTAGAATATATTTAATAACCTCTCAAGAGGTCCTTCACTAAATATTTGCCCCTGGAATTTCAGAATAGAAACCAAGGGTATACCATATTTTGGGCTTGGATAAAGTAATATAAGCCAATATTGTATTGTATTTAGTTTAGTTATGTTATTAGTTGATATTAATTTCTTTATTTAATGGTAATTTTAAAATTTGCATTGGCAACAAATTGTAAAGGTTTGGCAATAAACCCATTAATAAAAACCATACATTTGAAAATATTTGCACTTTATTTTATAATTTTAGCAAATATTAGAACCGAAAATGATACATAACAAACATGTAAGTAACATACATTATACCTCCCACACTACACACTTTCTGTATATTTGTATGATACATATTGTTGTAGGGGATGCCCCAGGAATGGTCGACTACATGATCTGGCCCTGGGTAGAACGTGCAAGGGTGCCAAGTCTAATTGATGGAGAAGACTTTGACTTTCCCAAAGACAAGTTGTCGAAATTGGTAAGACTTGTTACCTTTGAAACCCATGATTAAAGGCTCCAGATTCACTTCATGGGGACCCTGATCTATTCCTAGGTGCTGTGTGTTAAATAAGCTGTTTTTTATTATTTGTTTGTTTGTTTGCAAAACATGGATCATAGTATAAAAAAATCACTTATAGTATAAAAGATGTTTGGTGTGAAGACAGTCAGGTATAAAGCTCCAGAGGATACCATTGATGTAATGTGTGCTGCATCTCAGCTCCTGAGCGTTTATTTCCCCCTGCTTACCACCACCTCGCTCCCCAGTCAAGGGGTTCTCCGAGCCTGGCTTTATAATTTGTCATAAATATATCGGCTTCGTAGGCTGCTGTTAGATTCTCAGTGAGGTGATAAACCTAAGAGCCATCATAGATTATTTTAGCCATAATGCCAGCTTGCCATGCCAACAACTTTCTAGTGTTCTTACCCACTAACACCAAAAATACATTTTAAGTAATACAGCAGCGCGCTTTCAACCGTTCAGTGATCAATCCTTACTCATGTTAGGTTTAATAATGCTGTATCCTAATTAAATAAAAGACCAATATATTTTATCAGCTTCTCTCATTCTCTAAACAAGTATGAAGAGCTTCATCTGTGATGGGAGGGTGACTATACAACATCCTACCATACATTTCAAGTTTGAATAATATTTATCATAGTTTTTACATTACAGTTGTGAATTAAATATTAACCTATATTAAAATAACACTTAACATCATAGCAGCCCAACTGAGCTCCTGTCTAGCATGAGGTATGGAAGTTAATGGTAAAAGAAAAAACCTACGACATGTCAGAAATGTGTTCAGTGCATTTATATTTGAATGATTACTCGAAATATTCCGTGGTGACGATGTAGGACAAAGTGAAAAAGTTTCTTGTTAATAATTATTACAGTATGTCCCTATTAATCCCGAATAAAGATTAGTGCACAGTGCTTATCTGTGAAGCCATTCTAAAATGGTCAAAAAACGGCCTTTCCAATGAAGTTGTTATCCAAATGTAATTTAATATTTCAACAATGTTTTTTTTTAATCAGGAACATAACTCTTTATCTCCATTAATGTTTAGTCAGAAATGAGCCAAGTGCAATAGTGTTTGTGTAAATTTACAATTTTGAGCCAACTACATCACAGAGTTGATGGGACATGTAATGGATGCTCTTAATCTCCGTTTCAACCTAATAACTAATATATGCAAACTGTTGGCTTAGTGCTAGGAATCTAACTTGAGACTCGATGAAGCAGAAATCATTATGGGTGAGAACTCGTATCTACCAGGATAAGGTGTATGGACCTATTGACATTAACATAAGGTTAGGAAATTAAATCCATTCCAAATCTGAAGTTTCTATTCATACTTAAGTTTAAAGGATTTAAATTCATGCTATCTTGTTGTTGTACATCGTATAAGTTAAAGGTTCAAATTCTCTGCAGTTTACGCATCCCTAGGAGCTCTATACTTAACTATCTTTACACCCGACATCTTGTGCCTTAGATGTGATTACTTGTACTATATGGACATAGGGATATTTAATTGACAAATAATTTTTAGAATTTAGTATGTCTGTAAAATATTTTATTTAAAGAAGTCTGGTTTACACGTATCAATCGAGTTCAATGTGTGAAATGTTTGAATGAAATCAGGCATATGAATTAAAATAATTTTAGTTCATAATAAAACAACATACCTAAAAGCATCCCCTCAATGGTAAATTTATAAGATGGAGAAATAAAACTGATTACAAGCTAATCTTGTCCCTGCAAGCGAAATGAGGTCAACACAAAACCATGTGGCATCAGTACGGTGTCACTAACTACTGTTGTCGGTAAATGTTGTAAACTCACCTGTCATGGTGTACTGTTTTGTTATCCTGTCACAGAATGTGTTGTGGATATACAACCTCTTTTTAAACCAGTAGCGCCACCCCTCCCCCCGCACCCTTGTTTAGTTAGGTAAGCGTATTAGATACTGCGTAAATTTGTAGATGCATGGATTCCTGTAATAATAGCTAACCACATGTGGTTTCAATTCTGGTTAAATGTTGAACAATCATGTGTGTTTTTTAAAATAATTAATAGAAGAATTCAATTTTAAGTAAAGTTAATAACTATGTCAATCTAGTATAAATAAACATGGAGATATATGATGCAATGTAAGAACCATAAAGGCATCAAAGTATAAGTTCATGTAAAAGTTTGGTAATACAATTACAAGTCAATATCATTTAGATAAACATATAATAACAAATATTTAAGCTCTAACCAACATCCAAAAGTTATAAACATATTAAAAATTATTAAAAATGATTACCTTTTAGTTACTTGCTTTTTAGCCAAGGATATAAAAATATAGTTTGATCATGAAATGTTAATTTTTTCACGTTGAATGGGAATAAAAATTTTTAAAAATCTATAAATAAACCATTTTAACAGAAATGAAAGAGGTGTTGTAAAATTGAATTCATTCCTTAGCTTTTAATCCCTTGTTCCTTTTATTACCAATCACTACAAACGTGCAGCACCAGATATTATTTACATTTAGTTGGGTTGAATAAAAACCCATTGGATTTTGTTTAATTATGTGCCCATTCACAAGTTTATATATTTTATCTAACTTTATTTTCAGGTTGTTTGGAAAAATGAAATGAAAGAAAGAAAAGAGGTTAAAGACACCATAACAGATCCTAAAGTTCAAGCTACGTTCTACAAAGGGTATTTGCAAGGCAAACCAAACTATGATTTATAAATACACATCTTACATATCACAATAATAAATTACACCTACACATGTGCTTTAAAGTTACTGTATTTGTTTGAAATTTAACACTGCTTCACTATCATATTTATATTTCCTGCATTTTAATGGTAATGACAATACAAAAGGACCTACTCAAAATATGTGCCTATTGCTAGGAGTGTCAATTATCCTAATTGTCTAGAAATGAAATACTTGTTTGTGTGTAATTGCTATAATTTTAATTATTAAATTGTCTCCAAAACTATATAGTATTTTATTTTAAGCTATTTCCGACTCCCAGTCTATATTTGTGTAAAATATACAAGTGTCGTCAGGTTAAACAGCCAAACTTTGGAAAGTGGTAGTGGATTAAAAAACTAGCTCAAAATTTCCTTTGAGGGTTGGCTCGTTTTCGTTCCCTTTTAAAGCTAGCAGAAAGAAAAAAAAACTCTTGTTTTGCTCAAAATGATAGCTTCCAGTGTGGGGACAAGCATTGCACCCATCAATGAGTGGCTGACTGACGTTTCACATACTCGTATGTTGTTTCCTTGCATCCTTGTGCTTTTTTTTTTTGTAAGGATTGAAGGTCATTAACATACTTTATGCTTGAGAGCGTCCCCCCCCTTCCCCCCACAAATCTAATGGTGTTAAATCAGGTGAATCTAGAGGACAAGCCACCAGGTCAGCACAACGATCCACCTTCTAGGAAAACTAGTACCAAGCCATTGTTGAGGCTCTCTGGTGTAGTGAGCAGGCCAGTCATTCAGCTGAAACAGGAGTTCACTAACGTATTCAAAATAATGTATTTTAAAGGGTAATACAAGTCATTGTTCAAACATTTGATAAATCTGTCTGTATTCAAGAGAGGGAGTAAAGAATAGAAGCCAATTAAAGTGTTTTCCATTATTCCTAACCACTAAAAAAAAAACTCCCCCTTTTTTTTATTTTTCCCCCGCCAACTCCCATCTTAGCCATACTTATTTCACCAACTCCCACATAACAAGAATTTAAAATTTCGACATGTATCTATTATATGCCATGGTATGATCGACTTTTTTAGGTGATTGACTGAAAATAGTCGTGAAATCGATCCTACCCACCTGCAATTTTCTATCTCACCTATTTCCCGGAGATCTATTTTGAAGTTTCAAATGTTTATACTTTTCTTGGTATGTATCGGTAGTCACTTTTAATTACCTGATTTTATTTAAGCTTTCTAACTTATCTAGTAGTTGTGTATATCCCTATGGATAAACATTAAAATCTCTGTTTGTAAAAAAAAAGCAATAGTACAAATATATTAAATAAAGAAAATATTAATATGTAATTCTTGATTTGATATTACATATAATTAATATGAATAAATCATACACAAAAAATTGTAGATACTTACTCCTCATGTGATCTATTAGATATATTATAGTCAAAATTAATTGAAAAATGCACAAATGAATCAAACCCAGGACCTTTGGTAAAGTGTACCAATGATCTATCATCACATGCTCAGGGTCATTCTTCACCCATTTTATTTATACATGCATTGTGTATCTGGGCTACATAACTTGTAGCCAGTTTTATGAAAAGATTAGCCTGTACCTATGAATTATTGCCCAGGGATGACGCTCTGTGGAGGCTCTTGCATGTCCTAATAAAATGAGGTGACGGTGACGGTGAGTATGAAGGTTTGGAACCAGTAGAAACTCTTAAATTTAAATCAATCCTAATCAACCGAACCCTGGTGACTGTTGGGATAATTCTTCTATTGGGAAAATTACCCATGGTACCAGCAGGGAATTGAGCCCAGGAACCCTAGATGTATAACCATGCGCACTGATCAATATACCATGAGGCTGGTTTCACTTACCATTTGAGGTATAGTCTGTGGTGGAACGTGTGGATCTCATTGTCTATCATTGATGTCACAGCCACATGCAACTTGATTGTACCTTTTTCTGCAAATAGTAAACATGCCGGTGTATTATACATTCCAAGAGAATCAAGATGAAAGAAAGTAACGCTATACAATTATATATATATGAAAGGCGAAGATTGGGGATGAATGATTATATTATTATTATTATTAGCACCGCGTCTTACTACCCGTTCGGGTTGTACGCACTTACGCTAATGTGCAATGGTAGGGTGATTGTGAGATGAAATGAAGGACCTACAGTTTAACGTGGAATCCGAACCACGGTGGAGGCCTGGCATTCCCCACATTCACAAGATTTCTTGTCAGAGGTGAAGGAAGGGTTTGGTAATCAGATAAATCTGTGCCGGGACCGAGGATTGAACCCCGGCCGCCAGCACAGAAGTCTGACACCTTACCCCTAGACCACCAGGTCACCATGAATGATTATAATTATAGAAATCAGCTTATCTGAGTCATATTCGTATAAATTGACAAACAACACCTCAGCTCAGGAATTTAACCCTGGACCTTTGGTTAGCCCACGACGAATCCTGTATAGCTCATTGGAATTGTTTGAACACCCATAATACAGTCCTGACCTTGCTCAGAGTGACTATCATTTTTTCAAACACATGAAACAGTGGTTTGGTACATACACAGCGAGGAGTTGAAAACGATCATACAGACGTGCTCATGTTCACAGTCTGTTGATTTATGTTTTTGTGGGAATTGTAAAAAGCTTGTTCCCTGTTATGATATATGCCTCAATTCAGGTGGCTACCACGTGATAAAGTAGTTCAGATGTTGGTACATCATATCGTACCCTCTATGTATTAACTTGCTATCAGTAGATAAGATTATAATTGCTCAATGAGGTGAAATAGTATTTAGTATATACTTTTGAGACTCTTGTTAAATAGACATCCACTATTTTCATGATGAGGCCTAAACATCTGGGGCAAGGTGAGGAATTTAATATTTATCCTAAACTTGTTTTTATTATGATTATGGTTTTGGAGGTTAATAAAATATATAATAACGTGGTTGTATGGACTAATCCTAAAACGATGGTTGAAAATATATTGGTACAAAATATTGTGACAAGGATTTGTCCTCTGTATCTGTTGTAGGTCAAATATGTACACTAAAAATATTACTAGTAGTTATGTGAACAGTATACTTTGCTCCCTCCGTTCAAAAAATTGTAAGCATATTTTGTTAAGAATTATGTCATGTTCTTATCTTTACTACAGTCTTAAGATTTATTTTTTATATTTCAAGTTGAAATATATATTATAATTTCTTTTTGGATTTGAAGTTGATATTTTTCCTTGACGATCAAGCTATACAAACAACAAATTGAGACTACATTCAACAATACCCCATATTATAGCATTATATTCATAATAAGAACTGGGTTCACACAGTTTAAGAGAAATCTCGCAACATATGTATAAATTCACATAAATACGCCCTAGGCACTTAAGATGATATATTAAAGAAAAAACCTTTAAATTGGTCACCATATAGGAATGGATAGTCAGATTGAAAGAAAAAAAACATGTTCATTATCGTTCGGCCTACATTCAAAGAATGCCCTTGCCAAGTTTCGTTAAATTATGCCTGTGCAGTTGACAGTTAGCATGGAACAAACATATAGATAAAGGAAATGTGAAATGGTTAATTCAAAACAGGACCTTACTACACTCTGTCAATTAAGTATTATTTATAAACCATCATCGGTAATAATAATGGCGTGTCTGGGCTACATCTGTAGTTCAGTTTGCGGAAAGATTAGCCAGTACTAATGTACCGTTGCCTGATGTATTAATTGAAAATTTGCACCTCGAAACAAGAAATTTAGAATTTGGATATTTTAATTAATTAAAAACTGGATCGAAATAAATAAAATTAAGAGTTTTTTTGTATGTTTGAAGCAAACAAAAGCTTTGAAAAAGTAACCATGCAATCCATTGAATGGCTACCACGGGCAATGCTAAGTACTTCTACTAATCTCTTATAAAACTTACATAAAACACACTATTTAAAATATGCTTGTGAGATGTGTCAAAAGGTTGAAAAAATCATTATTTTTTTTATTTCTGGCCAAGCTAGGCTAATACACACATAAGGCATTAGTACATTATTTGATAATTCGGGTATTTAACAGGGTCAACCGAACCACCGAAAGAGGAAGGCAAATCTCGCCTGTATAGCATGAACTTCTGTCCATTTGCTCAACGTGCTCGTATAATCTGCAATGTAAAGAAAATTCCTCATGACATCGTCAACATTGACCTAAAGAACAAACCGGACTGGTATTTCAAAATTCATCCAAAGGGCTTAGTACCCGCCCTTGATTTAGAAGGTCAAATACTTGTGGAATCCTTGGATATTGCAGAGTTCCTGAATGAAAAGTTCCCTGATCCTCCACTCTATCCCGCAGACCCAGAGAAGAAAGGCCAAAGATAAGGAACTCATACAGAAGTTTAGCAAGGTAAGATCATGTAAAAAGTTGCTAGAAGTAGGGAAAACAAAATTTGAACTTAGCTATTAAATCAAATTAACTTATTAAGGGGTGGGGAAAGTTGTCATAACACAAAAATATAGGAAGAGTTTTCAAATATCATACTAAAACTACTTATAACTATTACTATAATATTGGATTAAAGTGTTTTATATGTTTTTGCTTACAGCTAACAGCCGCTTGGTCAGTAGCCTTGCACAGTAAAGATGATAAAACCAGCCAAGAAAGTTCTATTACTGATGCTCTATTAAAAATGGAAACAGAGCTTGTGAAACGAGGCCCTACTTTCTATGGAGGTAACACTTGTATTCTTCCATCTCCAGGGAAAGATAATATTGTGTTGGGAACCTTGCCTTTTCACCTAATGTTGCAAATTAATTAACTTTGAGTAGTTATTCACTAGAGCTTAGTGTCTAAATTTAGGAGCTCTAAAAATGTATGTGTTGTTATTTACTAATACTAAACACCATATGCAGAGTACACTTAGAAACAAATTCAAGCTATGTATTGTAGTTTGGGGGAAAATATTAATCTATATTATAAGTTACTAGTTGTATGCCACAAAAAAAGTTTGATTTTGAAAATCATTCTCAATTTGAAAATTAAAATGGATATATTTGTTTGAATTGTACGGAAATTAGTTGGAAAAGCCTGGAAAGAAAGATTTGAAAATAAAACGTTGCATTAATTATATAGGTGAATTAAAAAATATGATACATTATGAGAATCGAATAAAACTTAACACCAATAAAACTCAAAGGATTTATTTTACTAGAAATAAAACTTTTTATTTTACTGTAAATAATAAGAATATGTTTATGTTCTCAATTTAGCTATAACATTGGTGTCTTTAGGACACTAAGTTGCATATCCAATATTACAGTTGTGATATTATTTGCCACCTTACCATATATTTCCTATCTTATATTTCTCTAATTTGTAAATATTTTATAATTTATTTTTGTTTTGGTTGAACTAAAAGATGTGGTTTAAAGTTTGTCGCAGCATTTTGCGCTGTGTTGCCGTGCGTGACAAAATATCCATCCACAATACTACAATACTATATACTATATAATACCACATAAACTAAATACAATACTATTTAAATAGAGTGAATTAAATACAAAGTTGTTATCATTAGTTTTGATCATTAAAAATAAATACTGGTCCTTTAAATCAGAAATAGGATTATACCTTTAATACTCAGATCAAAGGACCATCTAACCATTAATTCCAAAAATTAATATTTTAACTAAACTATTACCTATCTAAACTATTATCTGCGTCAATTTAATTACTACAATAGTAACCATAGTAACCATTAATATTTATAAACCACCCCTTAGCAATTGGATCAATAATTATTTTTTAAACCATTTTAATCTGCTTGGTAATAGGAATAATTACTTCGACCTTCTGATTTTCTTATTTACTTTTCCTACTATTTTTAGGTTTAATACTAGTTGTATTTATATATTTATATAAGAAGAATTGTATCAGACGAAATATTGACAATATCCGTAACCATTCTCACAACCTCAATTATTTCATCAATCACTATTAAGGCCTATCTACAGACTCTGTATCCATAAGGAGCTTAGTACTTCGTAGGAGATCGACTCCACACTAATAAATTGCACTATCTACAGAGTCCATATCCTTAATTCCTTAGTCCTTACCACTCCGTAGAAGTTGACTCAACAACTTTCTAAGGACTATGAATCCCAGACACTCAACAGTTGGCTTGTTACAAATCAGAACAGCCAGAATAATTAAAACAAAACCTGTAAGCAACAATAGTGTACATTATTACAGATGAATGAAGCCCAGAAAAGCTCCCCAACAATGCCTGAGCGGGGCTGAAAATGAGCACTAAGTTTATACGTGGGCCATGCCAGAAGGGATGAGGCGTATCCACAAGTTGCTCACCCCAACTAGTGTATTAACCAAATATTAATACTAAATATACTATTCTTAATTAACTAATTAGGTTTAGACATTAAAACTTGATCAACTAAACTTTAACTTTCTCGCTAGGCTGAGCCCTTGACCGAGACATGGTCATAATGGCCTTAGGAGTGAAACTCACTCCAGTTAAACTACAGGCCTTATGGACCGAGAAGGGAACTTACTCCATGATACAACAATGATTCAACTTGTTGTTGGATTAAAGTTAAATAACCTAACAGAGACATCATGTACTTCTCTAACTTTGTGATGCAATATCTCATAGATGTGTACGAGGCCTACTACCAACCTAAGACATATGATAACCTACATAACTAATTATTGTGTTCAGCACACTCTGTTGAACATTGGTCGATACATAGTCACATCTCTCAGACCTTACATCTCGCTGGTGAGTCCGACCAAACCATCCTGACCAAGGTGGTGAACTGGCAAGCTATTCTTCTGAAGGTTTGACCGAAACCGTCTCTCGCTGACCCACTAATGTGGAGTCCAATTGTGAAGTCCAAGTATGAAGTCAAAGTATGAAGTGAAGTCTCCAGGTCTGTGAGCTAGGTGTTATATATGAGCTGAATCGACACGCTAGGGGAGAAGGGAGGGGTAGCCTTCCAGCATGTTCTCCAAAAGCGTAGAAGGAATATGTGCCACGGAGATAGTTGTAGAGTAGGGTGACGTCACACGCGTCCAGACGGTCTTGAACCCAATCCTCTTCAAGCGGTCAGCTGTTGAGTGTCGAACAGATTAGAAAGGAGACCAGTGCTCCACCGAGTCTTCCAACACCGGTCCCGTCCAATGGAGTGATATAAAACACAATTAATTTGGTGTATTTCATTTTGTATTTAATCATAAATTCAAAGAGGTGCGATTGTATGGGCCAGGACTAATAGCCCACAACAACTAGTTGATACAGACTGCTAGGGTCTACCAATCACACTAAATTAAGTGTGCGCGCACATTGAAATAAAAGCACCAATGGCAGTCAAAGGAGTCATTGCTATAGAAACGAATACAAAATTATAAAATAATTTTACGTACTGAGATATTTCAGAAATATCCTTAACGTTTTATAAACGTATGATGAGTAGTTACTTATGTTTTAATATTCTTCTTCTAGGGCTTCGTCTGCTTCACAGATGACGTCTGCTTGCACCTAGCTATAGAAAATATCCTTTTGAAGCGTTTTATTGGACATTGTTTCCAACGTTCTCATTGGTTGGCATGGTCACATGCTTACAGGTATGGACTGTGTAGACACCATTCTTATTTCTAAGGATCATTAAGGACTTAAGGCTATAAGGATATGGAGCTTATGAAGTATGTGTCAGGGCCTTAAGATTATCATTTAAAAAAATTATAACATTAATTTTATATTAACAATATTATTTAATCAAAATATCCATTCACAATAAAACGGAAGGAAGATCGTCTAGCATTTTTTTAAATGATTAAAGTAATGAATTTTGAGCTAAGGAAGACACAGTACTAAATAAAAAAAACATTGATTTGTAACATATTTTCGTCGCTGTAGGAGATTCTCCGGGAATGGTGGACTATATGTTCTGGCCCTGGGTAGAACGTTCAAGGGTGCCGAGTCTTACCATGGGAGAAGATTTGACTTTTCCAAAGACAAGCTACCGAAACTGGTAAGACTTATTATACTAAGGAAGCCATACCTAAGACAATGTGGCAAGAAGGCCTGCCAGACTAGCTATAGAATATGGGAACTTTGATTGTTTATAAAATACTGCATAGTAAATGATATATAGCCTATTATATCAACTAGAAGTCTTTTAAAAGTATAGTATTTATGTAAAATATAATATTTAAATTAAATGTAATATTTAAGGCAGTGTTGTCCATATCATTTAAATCTATTTCAAACATAGAAAATACCTTTTTGAAGTCGATTCGATAAGTTTAATAGATGAAAAATCAATGTATAGGTCTACATTTTATAACACGGTTTTCTACAAAGAATCAAAAGTTAATTACAAATATGTTGTCTCTAGAGCATGGTTTTAAATTTGTGTCGATCCAGGGACCTGTAGTGGCTTCGCAGATGAGCCTCAGGAGGTATTTGAACTAAGAACCAAAAATAACATACATTCACAGTATTTTCCATGTAAAGACATCTAAAATAGTTTGCCATTGATAAAGGTTACTAAAAACCTATCTTGCCATTATTCTGGTCTTCAAATTTTCTGACAGATATGCGTAGCCCTATGGGTTTGGAATGAAGCATTTGTTTTTAATATGGGAGTGTTGATTATTTTTTGGGGTAGGTTTTTCAACATTTGTTTCCATGAAAAACAAAACTCTAAAATCTAAATAGAATATATGTCAAATATGACATGTGCATTACAGTTTACACTTTCGAAGACTACTTCCCAATTTCAAATTATTATTCAAGCAAATCAATAGCACGTTTCTCATTGACTTTTACTTTTCCACAGAACTAAAGTTTACTTTTTATTTACAAAGTTTGGATTCATTTCACTTTTATTCAGGGAGCAACCATTAATATTTTGTATGAAAATAAAAAGTGAGAGACCTATTTGTTGTAAAGTTTGTATTTACATCATGTCCATGTGAATCTAATCAATTTCCAGTAAAATAAATTGTACGCACAAATATGTGTAAGCGGATTATTGTGCATTTTATAGGGAGGGGCCTAATTTTGTTTGTAAGATTCTTAAATGGGTCCGTGACCCAATAAAAAAGGCTAAGAACAACTAGTCTAAAGAATTTAATTATGATCAACAAATCTAAATATATGTGTGAAAGCACCTGTCTGGTGTAGTTCCTTTTTTTATTCTCCCACAGAATTTAGTTTTATATCCTATTTTTAAAGAAGTACCCCCTTCATTCTTGTTTAGTTTGGCAAGAGTATTTAAGAGTCTGCATAAATTATGTAACTACGTGCATTCTGATGCATTCTGATTTTAGTAATTACTAACCATATGTGTCTTAAATTCTGATAAAATCTCAAACAATTATGATTTATTAATCGATCATAACAAAAATACTAAGTCAAATATGGTTGAGAATATGTTGGGTTGTATACAAACTATTGCATTTTGTGCAATTATGTGTCCATTCCACGTGCCTTTATTTTATTTCACTTTATTTTCAGGTTGTTTGGAAAAACGAAATGAAAGAGAGAAAAGAGGTTAAAGACACCATAACAGATCCTCAGATTCAAACTACGTTCTACAAAGGATATTTGCAAGGCAAACCAAATTATGATTTATAAATATATATCTTGCATATCACAAAAATAAATTACACCTACATAATATGTGCTTTAAATTTACTAAAATTTATTTTAATTTAACACTGCCTCACTACCGCATTGATATTTCCTGCATTTTAATGTTAATGACAATACAAATGGACTTACTCAAAATATGTGCCTGCTGCTAGGAGTGTCAATTACGCTGTCAAAAAAATAAATACTTCTGTGTGTGTGTGTTTATGTGTGTTATATATATATATATATATATATATTATATATATAAATATATATATATATATTGGATATAATTTTAATTATGTTAAATTAACTCGAAAAACATAATAAAATGCTTTTGTTTTGCCTTTTTTTCAGGTTGTATTTATGTTCAATATATAGTTGTAAGAAAGTTATTGGTGCAATAATCAATATTCAACATATTTATTTGAAGTTATTTAAGAACAATAAAACTAATTTTCAAAAATAAATATCTAAAATTGTAAAGTGATGATAGTAAGGGAAATATAATTGTTAGTATTAACAATGTAAACTTAAATTGAGTGGTAAATAAAGATTTTTAATTTGTGTTATTATTTTTTATTATTATTATTATTATTATTATTATTATTATTATTAGCACAGCGTCTTACTACCCGTTTGGGTTATACGCACTTACGCTAATGTGTAAAGGTAGGGTGATTGTGAGATGAAACGGAGGACCTAAGTTTAACGTGGAATCTGAACCACGGTGGAGGCCTGGCATTCCACACATTCACAAGTTGTGATTAATACACGTCTTGTCAGAGGTGAAGGAAGGGTTTGGCAATCAGATAAACCTGTGCCGGGACCGAGGATTGAACCCCAGACCCCCAACACAGAGATCTGACACTTTACCCCTAGACTGCCAGTTCACCCTAATTATTTAATTACTTCCAACTCTTAATAGAATTCAATGAATTTTAAAAATAATAAACTATATTTAAAAGGTGTGTTTTCTGTTATTTTTACTTTAGCTAAGGTGAAAAAGTAATATTAAATATATTTTTATATGATTTTAAATTGTTTTGAATTGAATATTGATAATAAATACAAACATGAGTTTTAAAAGGCAGTATATGATAGTATAACATTATTGCAGCTACTTACTGGGCAAGAGGTATCATCATCCTTAAAAAACCACATACAAGACTTAAAATTTAAAAACACCAGGAAAACGATTAAGTTAGGATATACATTAAATTTTTGTTTAAAGAAAAGTATACAATTGTTGTCAAAATGAGCTTTTTCATATGATTCATTAATGGAATCGTAATTTTTAATAAATCAACTATTTATATTTGTTATATTAGGTAAAGTATCCTCAAATCTGAGGGCTGCGTTCATATTATTTAAGGACTGGAATATATATAAAAAAAATTATATATTTTTTACAACAAAATTAATTAAATGTCTCAAAATGTTACATTCGAAATAAAATGCAAATCTATACATATATACATGTAGACGATAGCATAAAAACTGTTGTTTTAATTTAATCTACATCAACATATCGAGATCAGTTATTTTCTGCAAAGTATTGTAGCATTGGAGGTTATATGGGAGACGCTAAAACAAAACAAATAGAAGAGACTTACTGCATTCGCTTGTCGACTGGGCCTGCGGGGAAGAACGGCTCAAAACCTCCGGACGAACTTTCACTGACCCGGGAGAACAAGACACTAAGAGCGTATAATGACTGGCAAGCTCAGCTGACGCCCAGGGCTGGCTGGACATACGCAGTAACGAGTTCCCGTTACGAGAAGGTTCCCGAAGCTCAGCATGCTTGCATATTGTTCCATTTAAATCCAGAATGTATCCCACCCCTTCTCCTTTCGTCCTCTACTGAGTTTTGTATATATTCTGTTCTCTGTATCGATAACGACACAATTGGGCCTGTGTCATAGCAGGAATAACATAAGCTCCGGCTTTCTGCGACTAAAATGTAAGATCTAAATTCTGTTTTGGCTTATAAAACCTTTTTTTAATATACTATGATACTTTTCAAAATTCTTTTTCGGCCATATATTTAAATACATCTAAATTTATATCTTATGGTTAGGAACATTTCCTTGTTTTTTATAACGAGGTCATTGCGCCTTATCAACAGTAATGTCATTTATATTACGATAGTTTCGATAGTTTTGGTCATAATGTATTTAGGAATATTTAATAACTTTCACGGAAACCATTTTCTTGGTCTTGTCGTTAATTTATAATGGATTGCTATCTAATATTAGAATTGTAACTTGTGCAAAACTTTTTACGCGCCATTTCTAATGGTTAACTATTTGATATATAAATTTTATCATATTGTAATACGCTAATTCTTGAGGGATACTTTTTGATTGCTGAGTTAAGATTGTTTGTTGTCATTTGCTAAGCTCCTTTTATTCTGAGCGAACTTTTAATATTAAAAATAGGAAACAAATATTTGATATTAACTATTTAATAATTTAGTGTTACTAGAAGGGCGCCTCTTCAAGATAGAGTTATGGTTAACTTCATTGAGTTACATTTTTATGTAATACCGTGTGACTATGTTTATAAAGTCTCTTATTAGTCTCGCGTACACTATACACCTGTTGCGAAAACAAATGTTAACTTTTCTATGGAATATTTTCATTGGTTTAGAGTCATAATGTTGTTTACCTATATTATATTGTATACTCTGAATCAAACTGTTACGCAACTATTGAGCGTTACTAATAAAAATCGGCCTTTCTTGACCTGTTTTGTATCTTTCTGATATATGCCCCATCATTCCCAAGGAAATTCGTCTAATATTTTGGTTTAGTATGGACTTTAGGAAGGCTGCAGTCTCTTGCTGTCTGGTTGAGATAGAGGGTCACATTTATAAAATCCACAAACTGGTTCGAGGGTTGCGAGTTGTGGGACTGTAATGTTTTGTGTTAAGCATTTACAACCTAGAACTCCTCGGCACTCGCTCTAGGTAACCCCCCCCCCCCCATTTATTAGTTTTTATATTATGCTATGTGTTTTGTTGGCATCTGCCCCTTTTGGGTGCTACAGTATCATACCACTTTCTTTGTATTACCTATGTACCAGAAAATAAAATATAAAAGATTTTCAAAAGTAAACAAAAAAATTGCCTGCATTTAGTTGGTGGTATTTACACTAAACTTTCAGAGTCATTAAAGATAATCCAAGCCAACCAAAACTTTGAAATAATAGATACTTACTGTAATAAAGTGAGAATAAAATCTGTCTGACTCGCTTCGGTGGCTGCATGGTCTAATGCACTGCTCTCACAGTGGCCTAGACTGTCGATGACGGGTAGATCAAAGTTCGAATCTCGGTCAGGTGTACTGTATGCGGTTTTCCTAAAGTGTTTTTCCACTTTTTTTTCCACACAAATGTGGGTACAATTTCTATAAATATATAAATATGGTTTACACGAATTACTTATAAAACAAATGCATTCATCAAAATGATTGTTTTTTATAATAGTTAATAGGAACACGTTAACCAAATTATTTAGCTTTATGATTGTACAACTGGCAACATCAACAACCTAGTGTTGCAAGATTTTATAAAAGATTGACCATGTGAAAACTAGAGAAAGCTTTTTTTCAATAGGAAGTATGCAGTTCTCTAAAGAGATGATATTCAGGGTATTCAATAATCGCCGACCAGAATGTCACTGAAGATATCCAAAGGAGCTAACGATAAAATTAATCTAAAATAGTATTTATTTTGTTTGCTTGGGCACTCCAACTTTTTGAAGTAATGTGATAACTGAAGCCAATGTCTCTTCTCCAGATGGAATGGTCATATTGGTTTACAGTGTGATTAGCTAAATACCCCATGCTTATTCCAGTGTTCAGATAACAGTAGAAAATAAATTTTTTCTCAAGATAGAATGGTCGTATTGGCTGACAGTGTGATGAACTAAAAGTCCCATGCTTGTTCCAATGTTGGGATAACAGTAGCAAATAAATCTTTTCTCCGAATAGAATAGTCATTGACTGACAGCGCGTTGATCTGAAGCCCCATGCTTGTTGAAGTATTGTGATAACAGAAGCCAATGTCTCTTCACCAGCTGGAATGGTCGTATTGACTGACAGTGCGATGAGCTGAAGACACCGTGCTTGTTCCAGTGTTGAGATAACAGAACCAAATAAATCTTTTCTCCAGCTGGAATGGTCGTGTTGATTGACAGTATGATGATCTAAAGATCCCGTGCTTGTTGAAGTATTGGGATAACGGAAGCCAATGTGAGCTAAAGACCACGTGCTTGTTGAAGTATTGTGATAACTGAAGCCAGCGTCTCTTCTCCAGATGGAATTATAAGATTGGCTGGGAGGAGGTCTCCATAAGTTCCATTGTCTCTTAACTCGAATGCAAATGTAAAGGTGACGTTCAGTACACCTTTAACCCAATCTAAACTGGAACCACTTGCTGGGTCTAAAACAAAATTGTATTTCAATAAATAAAAGTAACAAAATTTGTATGTAATGTCACTTAATATAGTTGGTTTTTTTTTACCGACAACCTTTTCCTTTGTTCTATCTTATCTATCACTTAGTGAAACAAATGTTTGAACGGACATTCTATAGTGACTCATACATGGTAGCTTGCAAGTGAAATAGAGAGTGAGAGATATGTAAGCCTCCGAGAGTAGATTTCAAGGTCAAAACTTTGTGAGCAACATATAAGAAAAATAGGAAGTGTGAATAAACTGACAATGTTGGGTTAAGGGACAACATTACCAAATCAATTTCAATACTAAGGGCTAGTCAGTTTCACAGTCAGGCACAGTACGTCTCAAGTGTGGTGCTATACTGAATACAAGATGACACCGAACTAGACCAGAAAGGAGTGGACCAGTCTCATATATACATTACAGTATTACTCAAATAATTTTTCACATTAATTACTTAGTTTATAAATACTAACTTATGACTGTATTAAATGACTTTAAAATATGAATAATGATTAATAATAATTGTGTGTCTTCGTAGAAAAGATGGAAATAAATAAACATCGAATCTTAGCCTTTGAATAACTTTGTGCTAGTTTGTGAGATGAAATGGAGGACCTACAGTTTAACGTTGAATCCAAACCACGGTGGAGGCCTGGCATTCCACACATTCACAAGTTGTGACTCTTCTCAGGATACCTAAAAGGGAAGGCAAACTGGGACAGGCTAAGGGGGCTGCTGGTGCTACCACCTGAGGTGGCTGAAGGAGGAATGTCAATATCGCCGCCAAGGAGTTTACCAGGTCAGTTCAGAGAGCTATGAGGGCATCCATCCCAATGGTGAAGGATACATTGAATATAAACAATCCACCATGGAACGAACGACTTAGTAGACTCCGAAAGGAGATGAGGGTAGCATGAAGGAAATATCAGAGGTCTATAGATCCTGCTAGTCGTGAACTGCTTCTCAATGGGTATAGACGGAAAAAAGAAAAGGCTCAGGGCCACGTACCAAATATATGGAAGCAAAGTGAGGTAGTTATCCTGAGTAATGGAGAGGATAAGGATCTTCAACTCCCGAAATCGTACAGATCGATTTGTCCCTTAAATGTATGCAGAAAATTGCAAGAAAAGATCATGTGCAATACATTGCAAAAACATAGAGAGGTTGTGGGGATGCATCAACAACAGTACGGTTTCATGAGGGGCAGGTCTACTGAGGACGATATCTGTTAGGTCATGAGTCTTGTAGATAGGGCTAGAGATAAATACGTAATGGGAATATTCGTGGACATTTCGGGAGTGTTTGACAACTTGTGGTGGCGGGCGCTATTCGGGAGGATGAGAGAAATTAAGATGTCCGGGGAACCTCTATAAGAGTCTTATGGACTAATGTAGGGAAGATACGCAAACCTGAGATGTCCTGGAATGACAGTAAGCAAAAAACTTATGAAAGGATGTCCCCGGGGGTCACGCTCGGTCTGTGGGCCGATCTTTTGAGACTTGGCACTCGAACCTGGTTTAGTGGAGATTGAGTCACTCCCTGAAGTGGTGGAGGGTGTCTTCTTTGCGGACGATATATTCATAATAATTGAAGCAACATCTAGAAGAGAATTAGAACCCAAGAGAGACGCAGTTCTCACTGGACTGAACTCTTGGTGTAAAAAGGTAAGACTGAGTTTAGCTCCTGCAAAGACAACTTACGTGGTATTCAGGGGGTACTCAAGAGAAACCCGAGGGTTACGATTGACGGACAGACTATAGACGAAGCAAGGATACCAGATACCTGGGCATGATGCTGGACGAGAAGCACGACTTCATGACACACGTGGAGAACGCATGTGTAAAATACCTGAGAGCAATGAATAAGATCATTAGCATAGGGCAGGGCAGATTTATACTGTCTATGAGGATGATCAGATTGTATCACCAGGCTATGTTGGTCTCCATTGTGGGTTATGGAGTTGGCGTGTAGGCTCATCGGCTCGGACAGGTAAGAACCAGAAGTAAAATCAGAAGCCTTCAGAGAAGTGTACCTTTGAGGCTATCTGGAACGTACAAGGCTGTGCCACAGACGCTTTGTGTGTAGCCTTGAGTTTCTGTACCTTGGACTTAAAGGTGAGGAGGAGAGTGGCATGGTATTGGATAAGGAGGGGGGTATGGAGAAAGTGGCTAATCTCACAAGAGCAGGGATAACAACGGGACTTCAGGTTAGGAAATATCTATAAGAGGAGTGACAATACGAGTGGGAGTGGAGCCAAACAGGTAGAAGAACGTATAAGATATTTCCAAGCGTTTCTGAACGGTTGGGAATGAAGTACCTGCAGCCCTCTCCAGGTTTGGTACATTTTATTACTGGGCATGGTCCGTGTAAGACTGCTCTCTTCACTAGACGACTGACAGATACAGGAATTTGCGAATGTGGTAGGGAGGCGACGCCGGAACACGTCGTGCTGGAGTGTATTGAGACGTTGGAAGATAGAATTAACTTACAGATATCGTTGCAAGCGAGCACGGTTTATCCCATACTAACGTGGACTGATGAAGTCTCCTGGATACAATCGCGGATAATGTGTCCAAATATGGAAGAGATAAGTATTAACTGCAATGAAAAATAGAGGACAAAATAGACTGGTCAACTTAAGACAAGGGTACAGGACGGAGAACGACAGTGACATGATAGTAGACAGTGACGTTTCAACAGATATGGATGACACATAACAGTACGACTTGAATAAGTCAATAGGTATGACAAAGACAAACTGGATTATCGGCTGGCTGGGTAGAATGTGGTGAGGATCTCCAGGCAAACCGGAGCCTAGCTGAAGGAGGGAGTGCTCTCTGGATTCCAGTAGTGTGAACTGCTGATAAACTGTAGGGCGCCTTTATACCAGCTAGGAAGTAAAAGGTAACAACATCTTCAGATGGGAGAATCAACTCCTCACTCATAGGGTCCAGCCCACTTGATGACAAGTGTTTGATGCTAGGCTGAAGCTGTCGGGCATCTGGTCCGTCCACCGATCCATCGGTTGGCTGCTCTCAGTTCAGAAAATGAATCGGTAATAGCAACTGAAAGACCCTGCAGTCAATTATAAGGATTTATATTTAGGTTAAGTTAGTATTAAGTATTTTTATAAATCTTTGGGTTAAGTTAGTTGTAAGTCCATAGGTGGTGATATTGTGGGTAGAAGTTGGAGTGAAATCTCCGGTAAGGCGCCTCCCCAAGTGGCGGAGAGGGGGATGCCCGCCCCTGCTGGGGCTCTCGCCGATCTGGGGACTATTAGATCCAGAGTGAGGTGGGACGCCCAGCAGGCAGGATATCGGGGGTAATATACCCAGGGCGGATCAACTAGTAGGTTAGGTATAGGAAAGAAGGACAAACAGGACTTTTAGATTTAAGTGCTTATTCTAAATGTATTATTGTATTTAAAAAAAAGAACATAGCTAAAAAATGTCATGTTAATTCAAAATGTAGATCTATGTTCCGAGCTACATGCTAGTAATCGGGATAAATAGTGTAAATAAATAAATATTATAAAATATAATCTACGGGTAGTTTCATTCCTAATCTTGTTTCTCCTTGTGACAGCTAACATGCTCCTCACAAACTTCATTCCCATTACCTCCACTTTCCTAGTCTCGCTTACATTCAATGTACATGTTTTTGCTGCATATGTGACAATAGGTACAAAGTATGCCCTGTACAATACTTACTTACACTTATAGAGGACTTCTCTTCACCATTGCAGGTCTCAATAACAGGACATAATTAGTTTGATGAACAGAAAATAATAATATAAAGAATTCATTTTTTAGTATGTTAAATTATTATTTGAGTTTAAGTTTGTTTTTCAATCATAAATTGTAGATACATTTTTTTGTTTTCCTTAATTTATTTAATTTTTGTCATCGATTCTTACTGCCTGTTCTATCTATACATCTTCTGTCTGTATGAACTACGCTTGTGTATTAGGGATGATGATGGTTGAATTTAGTTTAAGTGAACCCGCGTGTGTGTGGAGGGATGGTGGAAAACTATTTAGGAAAAAACACCCTGAGCTCACATGAATTAAATTTGAAGCCCGATCTCCCTGTCATCAAAAGTTCAATCTATTGTAAGAGATATTCCTTAGTTGTTACTATAAATTAATCAACTAAATTTTTAGTAATTTCATCACACTTGAATAGACTTAAAAGAGATTACATTCAATTTAATTTTATGAATCAAGTTTGATAAACAAAATATTTTGCAATTGCGAACACATAATTATGGAGATGTGATTAATTTAAATATAATGATATGAGATTATGGAGTCCTATACTTCACTAAGCTAAGTAAATATTGAATATTTGAATATTGATATTCTAAATAACATATGATGGATGAAGGTTATTATTTCAACTAACCTTTAATTAATTACATCAAATTTCCTTAAATTATTACTCCTCTCCCCGTTTTTTAAACGATATAGCCACTGGAAGAGTTATGTGCCTATATTGTTTGTTTTATATAAATGAGTTAGTGTATAGCCTCTTACCTATGGAATTCAGTTTAATTTCTTCAATATTCCAACTTTTCATTCTCTGCCCTAATATTAAGTATTGTAGGCTTAGGATACTCTTAACATTAAGTAAGACTCTCTGCGCAATGAGGAGATTATCATATCAGAATAGTAAACACATTTACATTGATACTAAAGCATTCTGTTATTTAAAACAGATATTACTAACCAATTATTTGCGCTCTTTGTCTATATTGACCAGTGTCGTGTCGTGGAGTGTGACAAGGGAAATCAGAGATAGTTTGAATTATACCTGTTATTTATGATCATCATCAGAAAGACAATCATTAGCCCGCTATCAACGTAAATACTTTATCATGCGAGTATGTAAGGCAGGGTCTATGTATGAGTGGTCAAATAGAGGACCTGTTAGTTGAGAACAAATCCTAGGCACAGTTTCAATAATCTCTGCTTACCCTGGAAACACCCTACGACACGACATTGATATTCACTTACATACGGTACTTATGATGGGACCAGATTTGTAAACTGTACCGTGGACAGAAGTGAGAGAATTCGCTGCCTTCTCTGCAATATTGGACTGCAAACATAGACACAAAACTAGATTTTAAACATATCTGTGAAATTTCTTGGTTCGATGTACAGTAATATTAGATAGTTTTCACTTTCAAACGATATATTATTAGAAAAATACCTATAAATTTGTAAACTCACTTAAAAGTGGCATGGTTTGAAAAAAGAACATGTCTGTTTCACTAGAATACAAACAGTTTATGGCGATAAACATGGCTGCCTCTATCATGCAAATATTAACGATGAATAATTTTTAAAAGTTTGAAATAATTTATTGTTTAAGGATTTCTTTAGCCATTTTGTTCGAAATCGATATCTAGTGAGTGTTTTACACTATAGCTAATACTGTATACCTGTTTTTTTGTAGAAATAATGGTTTAAGAGTTTGGTATTTACTGATAGCCAATTATTGAATAATTGGTTCCAAATATAAAAATAGACCATACAGAAATATACTATAAAATGTGTGTAGTCCTATTTATTTGCTAGCAATTTTGACTTGAATGAGATTTTTTAACAAAAATTATACATACAAGTTAATCTTAGAGGCATTGTATCAGCCTACATTCATTATGAGGCTAAAAATTAATCCTCTAATTAGAAGTTAATCGTTTTTAGTGTCAGCCAACGAAAATTTTAGTGAGATCTAGTTTACAGAGTTTTGGTAAGATCACGGGAATTTGAAATTTCCACTTGTATATGAATATTGTCACGTATCAAGTTTTTGGAGATAAAGATGCGCTACCCGTTTTATTGAACAATAAGTTCAAATATTGATTTGATATTTAATATGAAGTAACTAATATCTACGGACACGCAGACAACGGCGATAGTCTTGTCTTGGTTTGCAGGTGATGAGAGATCATGGTTTGGATTCCATCTGGATATGATGTAATATATTTTCCCTAAATTGTTTCCCACTTTCTTTTTCAACATAAATGTTGATGAACATATTCTAAATTTTACCTCACTCCTCCCTAGCCCATAAGCGTAAAATATGCAGCAATTCTGGATGTGTAGATGTAAAAACAAAACATGTAAATTGTACAAGTGTTCATCTTTGAGACAGTAAATTAATATACTTTACTTACTAATTCTATGGCATTAGGAACTCGAAAGGTCTTTGCCGCAATTACAAGAGTATGCCCCCTATCCCTATCTTGAGCTAGTCCTATCCAGTCCACCTCATTACACCCTATCTCTTTCATGTCAATTCTAATGTTATTATGCATCTAAGTCTTCCCATTGGGTTTGTTGGTCAGTAAGTGCCCTGAGAAAGGTTCTAGATTCTCCCATTTGCACTGCATGTCCTGCCCACCGTAATCTACGAGACTTGATTATCCTAGCAATGTATTGTGAGAAGTACAAGGTATTTACAGGGTTTCCACCAGTCCTACGATTTCTATATTTTAAGTATGAATCCTGTATTGTCCTGTCTTTTCTATATTTTTGATATGCCTATAGTCTTTAGTTAAATTTATTTTCCCTTACGTATTTATAAATCTCTTAGTTATTATCAATACAGATACAGCCTGTACTTCTCTTATTACTTCTACATTCAATGTTAAAGAGAAATAAAATTCTTACTGTATGCATACATATTTGAAGATAGATCACTAAACACTTTTACTCATTAATGCATTCCTCCCTTCTTCTATCATTTTGCCTTCTCTCTTTTTTGTCATTCAATGGGCAACTGTGCCCTGCTTGTAATTATTTGTCGAAAACCTTCTCCTCATCTAGTTCTGAAACCTCTAAATAGTGGAATACGGGCAAAGCCTACAAAGTCACCAAAGCAGAAATTCTGTGAACATTGAAAGATGTGGGATCAGGTTATTTCTTCAATCCATGTGATAACTGGGTTAATATTTTGAAGAACATATTTATTGATAATGTAATAGTCAAATTATTTACTTTAGTTTCAACAAAAGTAGCGTACGAAATCTTTCATGGGCTTGGATCATATTTTCATTCAGAACTTGGAAAGGCCATCAAGTCTAGCAATAGTTTCTTTACGGATCATATTTTCATTCAGAACTTGTAAAGGCCATCGAGTATAGCAATAGTTTCTTTACGGATCATATTTTCATTCAGAACTTGGAAAGGCCATCGAGTATAGCAATAGTTTCTTTACGGATCATATTTTCATTCAGAACTTGGAAAGGCCATCAAGTCTAGCAATAGTTTCTTTACGGATCATATTTTCATTCAGAACTTGTAAAGGCCATCGAGTATAGCAATAGTTTCTTTACGGATCATATTTTCATTCAGAACTTGTAAAGGCCATCGAGTATAGCAATAGTTTCTTTACTTTGTCTTTCTATGAAGCAACTACTGATGCTGTAAATAGGTAGTTGCATGTACATGTTCGATTTTGGGACACTAAAGAGGATAAGGATATCAGTAATTTTCTATGTTGTTTTGAACTTGGTCATACAACAGCAGATTTATTGAGAGCGAAGATACTCAATTCCTTGTCAGGAAATGCTTGTCATAGGCTCAGATGCAGTAAATGCTAAAGTAACTTGGATGGTTTCTTGAAATCTGAGGGCTGTCATGGCTTGATAAAAATTGGAACTTGTAAGATGTAAATTGTTCACAGCTCATTCAGACGTGGAATGTTAGACGTAATGATCCATCGGGAGTATAATAATTTCCTATGTATTCTATTCAAGTTTTTTAAAATCTATTGACAGAAAGGAAGTTTATGCAAACATCCATGTTTATTATTATTATTATTAGCACCACGTCTTACTACCCATTCGGGTTATACGTACTTACGCTAATGTGTAATGGTAGGGTGATTGTGAGATGAAATGAAGGACCTACAGTTTAACGTGGAATCCGAACCACGGTGGAGGCCTGGCATTCCCCACATTCACAAGATGTCTTGTCAGAGGTGAAGGAAGGGTTTGGTAATCAGATAAATTTGTTCCGGGACCGAGGATTGAACCCCGGCCGCCAGCACAGAAGTCTGACACCTTACCCCTAGACCACCAGGTCACCCAACATCCATGTAGAACTTGGAAGGAGGGAACAAACAATATTAATATTTGTTAATAACAGTTTCTGTCTATGGTGGCAGCCATCGCAATAACCTAAGAGCAGTACAGTACACTCAAGGAGCACTTCCTTAAATCAATACCCCAAAATAACACTTAGCAACAATGCCAGACAAAAAACAACAAATGTATAAAATTTATCCTTGAAAATCCTTCTACTCCGGTTCGTCTGCTGTTCCTGAAATTAAAAGTTTAGAGCTTTTCTTTAATTAAACTAAATAATTCATCGCTGCTGTTATAGAGTCCTTGATTCATTAAGCTCCTGTGCAGCATCCCCTGATTGAAACGATTGTTTCAAAGTGAGTCACACTCGTTAAAATGTATTGTTAGTGTATTGTTTGAACAATATTTTCAGGTGTGTGCACACCTGTGTGGGTATTGGAAGGATACAAGGGAGACTTGTTGAAGGTGTACTATAAATTGTTCAAAAATGTTCTATTTTTATTTTTAAATTGGGGGTGGGAGCCCTTGTCTTTAACTAATAATTATGTATCCTTCTCCACTCCCCAGGTTCGGCATCCATTTATGGACCAAATATCTTCCTAAGCGCCTTGTTTTTGAATAACCTACATATATTTTTATCGTGTAAGATAAGGTTCAATGTTTCACAACCATAAAGAACAAATTAATTAATCTCTTGGGATTAACATGTTCTATACATTTGATACACTGGGAAATTCAAGCTATTTTCTAGAACAAATGTTATGATTGTAACATAGTTTAAGGCCCCACAAAGTAATTCGACAGGCCCAAGGCACCACATTCTTTATTTAAGTTTATCTTGCCCCACAATAACACTTAGCTCAGGTGTAATTAATACAACTCGAACCAAACGTCTCATCGGTTGGTGGTTTTTTGTAATTTTATTCTTAAATTTTTAAAAATGAGACAAGTAAAATAGCTTTACAGCATTTAAAGAATATAATTGAAAACAAAATATTTTAAAATTAAAAAACTATTAAACTGATCGCAATTTCGTTGTTGTCAGATGAAGAGAGCAGAAAATCTGACTTGGTTATGTTTGATTTGAGGTATATTTAACGTACACTTTCTGAACCGACACATATCAGCACGCGAGAATTTCTATAAGCGAGATTGAAATGGCTTACCAATTTTGGTATTTTGATTCATTTTAAATGTCACAATCTACACGGAACCAACGCCTGTCCCTCCGAATGAAGTTGTGCTACGGATTTTTATTGCTTATGAAAAATCTGTCAATCCCGACTGGGTTTGAACCCATGAACATCGGGTCTTGAGGTCAGCATTTTATTCCAAGATCATCTAGGCTGACGATACGTCTAATGGTTCGAGCGTAGTCTTGTAAATAATACCCCGGATTATCAGTTGTGAGATGGGCTCTTAAGATAAAGTCACGATGTGAGAAGGTGTATACTCACTAGCGTGTCGTAATTATCAACGGGATCCTCTGTGAAACCGTAAGGGAACATGAGAAGCTGTCCGTAGGAATGGAATGAGATGTAGACGTCTAGCCTTTCAGCCACGCTGGTGATGTACTGGGACAGGCCCCTTATTTCCACCTCGGACAGCGGCCCTGGGCCGGCGTACATTCTGTTGCACGGGTCGGGACTGGTACCCACTTCTGGAACACAACATGGCAGCTGTAGCTGTGTTTTGTGTGTGTGTTTTTGTTACACCGCATGTTCAGTACTAGTTTTACTCGTACGTTAATTACGCTAATGAAATAGGAATGGGGAGGGTAGAATTTTAAAGTAAATATATCATTTATATGTTCGATGCGGCCTTTTCGCACTTTTTTTTTATCAATTATATATCTCAATTGAATAAAAATTATACATTTCCAACGCTCTGTGTTTTAATTAATTAAAATCAAAATTCTTTATTTTTAAAGCAAAATGTTAAAAAAAATTCCTCGCTCTTTTCTATTTATTAATATATGGTTGACGCACTCTCATAATTCTGTTGACAACATTTACTTTACATGAAGTGCGGCTTGGTGAGGAATCATTGATTTGACATTGAGGCCTTTCAATACCAAGAGGTTACCCACCCCTGTTCTAGACTAATAACATTACAATAGTGTGTTTCCTTAAAGAATCAAGTTCCTCATGTACTATTATAAACCTTGAATACCTATACCATCACTAGTACTATTAACCAGTGAAACCTTTTAAAATGTATAACCTGAATACAAAATTAATCACGGTTTTATCCTAGTATTTAGTTTTTCTATATTTAATCATCACCTTATTACCATGTAAGTTTAGCTTTAGATGTTTTTTTCACTTTGAATTATGTTAAATTGTTATTTGGTTTGTTTTGCGTTAGTCACTGCTAGTCAACACACCTCCCCAATGAAAGTCCCAGTTTCTGTTAGGGTCCACGCCATAACAAGTTGAGTTGTATTCACTCCGAGTCTTGCGCCATAAACGGTCCTGAAAAAAATGTATTAATATAAAAAAAATCCTTACTTAAGGTGGGGGTGTAGGCAACGTGAGAAAAGGCAAGAGTTTTTGCAGTCTTTATAGGAAGCCTTTTGGCCAAAATAAATAAAATATCGCTTCAGTACAAACAAAGAGATTAATTTTCCTCGCCTGGGGATATTAAAAGTTTTTGAATATCTGTCACTAGCCCCCTTCCCCGTAAAAAAATATTGTAAATAATCCTGTAAAACAAAGCTTCAAATCATCCATCATGTCAATATAAAAACCAAATTCTTTTTTACTTTTTTTTTTTTAAATACAGTCCTACCATCACTGTATAGCCTCCTCCCTCTTTTTATCCTCCCTCCTATTTTCATCTAATTCCTCTTTCCTCACCCATACCCCCCCCACCCCCTTCACCAACCCCACTTTCCCTTCAACAACTTTTTTTTTCCAACGACTATATAATATACTATCGACATTTTTATGAGGAATAAATTCAATTTTCAAAATAAAATATAGCCTACGTTACTCGCTGATAATGTAGCTTTATATTGGTGAAAGGATTTTTAAAATCGGTCCAGTAGTTTTTGAGATTATCCATTACAAACAAAAAACAAACAAAAAAATCAAATCTTTCCTCTTTATAATATTAGTATAGATGAGCATTGCGGCATTAGATGACAACATTTTAAGTGAAATTCCAAGACACCCTTCAGGTGAGGAAAATTAAACTGTATGATTGTACTGTAGCAATATTTGAATTATTTTGACCAAAATATTATTTCGATATAAGAACAGCAACACTGACCCTTTCTCGTTTCCCTATAGGCCTATGCCCAGCTTAGTAAACAACAACAAAGATAATATGTACTACATTCTATTTCCTTAATTCCATAGACCAAAAAACCAATCCAAACACTTTTAGTGCCAAAATTATGACCCATATAAACATAAAACTGAAATAAAAAATTAATCAAATTGGTAAATGAAATTGTGTATCAAGTTTGATCGCAACTCTTGGAAATGTGTTTGTTTTGATAATCACCAACTGTATCCAAAATGTATATAGGCTATTATTTTTTAAGATTATTTACGTCCACGACAATATTTATACGTTACATTTGTCTAAATATAAATGTAATTAATGATAAGCCCTACGTAAAGTTTATTTGGTAATAAATAGCCATTAAATGTTAAATTATATATAAACTAAGCACCTCATCTTACTACCCATTCGGTTACTCCTGATATTATATAATACGAACATCATTTATGATACAACAAATACGTGAGTACCTAGTTTGGCTATAAAAAATCACTAAAATGAATTTTGTTTTAATTTCTTAACAATTTTTAATATAATTTAAAATACTATATTTTTTTTCAATGCTGGGCTCAATTCCTCATAGTGTATCTACTCCTAAACTATTCTTTACTTTTTTTAGTACCGCGTCATACTACCCGTTCTGAGTATACACTTATATACTAATTGTACTAATGGTTTTAAGGATTAGGAAGGCTATATTTGGAGGTGGTGTGCCTACATTTTTGTGGAAAACCATTTTGGGAAAACCACCCTCAGTTCCCCCGACCGAGATTTGAACCTCGATCTCACCGTCATCGGAAGTCTACTCTGTGAGTAGCGTGATGCGGCCACGAAATGGGTCTAAACTAGTTAGTTTCTTAGTGGCACAAAATAACATATCCATTAAGAGAATCACTGTTTCATATATATATATATTAATATATTAAGTATATATTTTAGTAATATTGGTTATGATTAAAACAAATTATTGTTTGTTTATGTAATCTCTAACTACCCTGAAAGGTAAGTTTACCTTGTTTGGTTACACTATGGGATAGTACAGGGTGGGACAGAAACAATTATTTGATCTATGTTGAGTGAAGTAATGGGCTATGTGCTGAGGCTTGCCTGACATGATATTTTCTTCAAAAAGTGAAAAAATTTAGGTAGTTTTCTTTTATTATGCTAGTGAATATTTACTTTCCAGTTAAATTGTTAATTTTTTTAGTTACTAATCTGCTAATTGTTTCAGCCCCACCCTGTATACAGATTACAACCTTTCAGGAAAAACGTAGTATATAGTTAATTTAGATAAGAAGTTACGTTTTTAAAGTTATGAAAAGTACTAAACAGTGTTTATCTATTTATAAGTAGACTCATGTAAACTTCAACTGTATCACTTAATAGATAATAAAATTATCTATTAAATAATACCAACAATAAAGTTGAACCTTATCATTGTAGACCTAAATAAATATTAGTTTTTCTAAATGTTTCTTCTTACCAGAAACCTACTATGCATAATAAATGTTTAGCAAATGTATTTAAGATTGTGTGTGAGTTCTAGTGTATTATTATTATTATTATTATTATTATTATATTATATTATTATTATTATTATTATTATTATTAGCACCGCGTCTTACTACCCTTCGGGTTATATGCACTTACGCTAATGTGTAATGGTAGGGTGATTGTGAGATGAAATGGAGGACCTACAGTTTAACGTGGGATCCGAACCACGGTGGAGGCCTGGCATTCCTCACATTCACAAGTTGTGATTAATACACGTCTTGTCAGGGTGAAGGAAGGGTTTGGCAATCAGATAAATCAGTTCCGAGACCGAGGATTGAACTCCGGACCCCAGCACAGAGGTCTGACAGCTTACTCTACACCTCCAGGTCACCCTCTAGTATACTAATATTAGTTTATTGTTGTTTACCGTTGTGTGACTGTACTCATAGCCGTCAGGATTGGCGCTAGGTACAATATACCAATCAAAGTTATCTGCGATATCTCGGATCTCCGTGTTATTACTCGTCAGGAGTTCGTTCAAAATGTAGAGCACCGTAGCAGGACCGATCCACTCACATGCATGAATACCTGCATGAAACATATTAGACATTTTACATAAAGTCGGTTCACCACTGGAGTGGTGGGAACTTTTTGCATTTGCTTGGATGGAGAGTGTAAAGTCTTTTTTTTAAATCGCCCTCAGCACAAAATACCGAGATTTGAACCTCTATCTCCCCATCATCGGTAGTCTAATCTACTGGGTGAGTAGAATATTAGACCATGCGGCCACCGAGTTGGACTTGGTCAGTAATTAATCGATATTAAAGAGGAAGCCATAATATTTTCAATGGTATTTTTTTTTGTCCATGTCATGAATCAAAATGATGCACTAAATTTAATTTATAGTCGGACAAAAAGTTATTTTTACTAAATAAGCTACTATATAACCACGTTCGAAACTAAAAATGACAACGGATTTGTAAATTATTTCCATTCAAAAATAAGGTATGTTTTAATTTTAAAGAAACACGAGCCAATTTCTAGAAACTTAAGTAAATAAAACTCTGCAGTACTACGGCACATTCAAATGCAACCATATTAAGAATATTACACTGATAATGGTTTTCCATATTCCACATAGTTTACCCGTTTCAATGAACACCCCTCGATTCCCGGTCTTGTGAGAAATCTTCACTGCCTTTATGACACGTCCTTCATATGTCTCACCCACATCTGACAAGGTCACCACTCCTGGATAAAGGGTTGATAAATCATTCAACCAGGAATAAATCTACAACATGAAACACACAGATGTTTGACAAATAGTAATCATAATAGATCAACAGTTTTGGTATATTTCAATTCTAGCATTTCTTAGCATACTATTTAGTGAGGTTTTTGTAGATCAATTCATGGATAATGTTAAAGAGTTTGGTAGCAAAGCAGTCCGTAAAAGAGACATGATTATTTTGATATGTGTACAAAAATGCTTTGTTGGGCTAATCATTAAATCGTTAATTGCTTGCCTTTGGGAGTTCCTGGTCATGGAATGAGGTTGAAAGGAAGATAAAAATAATAAACCATGTATCGATCATAGAGGATTCTCTTGATGGAGGTATTGATCTTTACTAAATTTGGTAAACATTCATAGTTCAGTTCAAATGCTACAAGATACACCTAAACTATTCAAATGTATAATGGTTTTTCCTGTGTATGATTATACAAATAATTAACTGCACAAAATAGACTTTAGGGTTTTAACTTATTTTGGGCTCAAAGAATCAAAGATAATGGTTGTTTTAAAAGTATAAAAACACATTGATACTTGTTTAAAATTTTGAAGAGGAAGTGTGTTTAAGATATGAATTTGAATTTTAAAGAAATATCAGCGAAGTTTAATATGCAAAACTTAGCCAAGAATTTCATATTAAACGCAGGTTTGGTAAGGTAACAGTATAATTAGCATGTTATACGCTAAGAAACCTTTTTAAGATGTTGAACAGTAATTTTTAGAAAATAAGTTAAACACCCATTAAACTCACCTCATCAAGTCTATGATATTCCTCAAATCCAAAACTAGTCTCAGATCTCAACAGTGGTTCTTGAAGGTCAATAAGTCTGAAAATTTACATGTTTAAGCAATATCAACGAGCAGTTTGTAACACTTAATAAACACTTGTAGTTGTATATACTTAGAGACACTGACGAGCACTTACTAACATTAGGGTGTGACGCTTGTTGAAGTGTGATTTGCTAAACTAAATTAATAGAACATGTAGGTAAAACATTTGTTTGCGAATACGACCAATTGATTTATCATAAATGAAGATGAACAAAACTATAATATGAATACACTTTTGTAATAAATGAAGTTAGGCCGTAACTTAAAGTCATAAATAAGGTAGATTATATTCCTATACATTTGGACAGTTTGTATTAAACTGTGTTAATTAGCTTAGTTAAAACAGTTTGCCTTAAAGTGTGTTAATTAGGTTAATTAAAACGTAAGAATAACTACTTTTAATGTTTTACCCTCTTGCTATAGACTAAAGCAAAGACAACATATCGAAATATTAGTTTGACTATTCCAAAGTTCAAATAAATGTTTCTTTTAATTCATTGTACAAGTACAAAAAAATATATGTTTTTTTTAAAATGTATAAATGTTTTATTTTAAATGTTATATTATGTTGTATTGGCATTAACATGGCTTACAGTTTGATGTAAGATTCAAACTATCTTGAAAATAAACTACATATCCCATTGAAACACCAACAATTCTTCCCTTATCCCTGGGATATTGGACTGAGGGACTACATTAGACGACCTCAGAATGGCAAAGTTTTAACAAATGTGTTACAAATAAGTTACTTATCTAGTTATTCTTAATGTTTATTGAATTATGAATCTGTCAGAACAGTTGTAGGTGAGTTCTCTGTTTTTTTAATTATTGATTTTGCATGATTTTAGTACAATTTGAAATTTCAGGACCAAGGATATATCTAATATAATTATATAGAACTCCGAATTAAACACATCCAACTGATTTCACATTCCGTGAAACTCAAATTTAGACCCCTCTAGAATTCGAACCAAATACTCTCAACATCATCACCTTAGGCTCTACGTTCTTTATAATGCCTGAGGTGCTTAGTACTATTTATAGATCAATATTAAAGTTATATGAACATAAGGTGACCTGGTGGTCTAGGGTAAGGTGTCAGACTTCTGTGCTGGCGGCCGGGTTTCAATCCTCGGTCCCGGCACAGATTTATCTGATTACCAAACCCTTCCTTCACCTCTGACAAGACATCTTGTGAATGTGGGGAATGCCAGGCCTCCACCATGGTTCGGATTCCACGTTAAACTGTAGGTCCTTCATTTCATCTCACAATCACCCTTCCATTACACATTAGCGTAAGGGCGTATAACCCGAATGGGTAGTAAGACGCGGTGCTAATAATAATAATAATATATGAACATAAAAATATTGGTATGATTTAGCTATTCTTTTTTCTTGAAAAAGATTATCATTGCAATTAGGAGATGCAACTATTTCTCATTAGAACGTCATTCTTACTCCTGGACGTTATGCGTGTTGATCTTATGAGGCATGCTGAAAGATTTGATCAAGTTTGTGAACTCTTCCTCTTGGTAAGGCGGCACCATAATGTGGACTGGATTGTGAACATCTTGCACATCGGACCAAAGACTCAACTAAAGAGAAAAAAATTATAGTTAGATTTAAATAATACACTAATATTATATCACGTATAATATTCAACGGAACATCAAATTTGATGGATGTCGTTTGCATCTTCTTATTTTAACCGACTAGCTATGTGTAGTTCTGAAGCAACACTTTCATATTTATAAAGCCTTGAATTATTTCAAATTGTGTAAATTCGTGGTGTTTTTTAGTTTAAGAAATTAATCATTTAAATGCTACACATTCTGTGGGTTAATATGGCACCATCCACTTCTGTGGAGGACGCGTTGTATAAGACGTTACTCTTGCACTAGATTGGACTGCAGATAACGAGAAGAGCGTGGTTCGATCTCGTTCGGGTAAAATGAGACTGGTTTACCCTAAACGGTTTCCCACTCTTACCACACAAAAATGCAGGTAGCTTCCTCTAAATTCAATCTTCCTTAATCCTAACCCATTAGCTTAATCAGTAAATAGGTGTGTAACCCGAATAGGCAGTAAGACGTGGTGCTAAAAAAAAAATGGCACCATAATACAGGTGGTAGCTTAAATGGTAGTAGGCATTGGGTGGGTGTTGTAGCATTTCCCTTCATTGACGTTGTAATTTGAATGGAATTTGACCGGAATCATGGCTAACATTTTACTATGTTATAATAATACAAGGGCTGCTCTGCTAACATTTTCCAATGGCCTGAGGGTATACCATGCGTTCCCACAGCGTCCCAAGATTTCTCTCTATAACACAATTGGACACACTTTTTTTTCTTTACTTTTAAAATTACCACAAACAAGTTTAATTTAGCTCCTAAAATAACGAATTTTGTAAAGGTTTATAGTGGGGTGAATAAAATTGATGGAGTCCTGCATATCACAAGATGCAAATGTGAATTGATTGGGTAATGTGTAAAGTTAAATTAATTGCTCCTTGATTATTTGTTTTTAAACATTTACTATAGCAGCCAGAATTTTATTGCTAGTGTTGAGAACTATCCCCCCCACGAGACATCTACGACTAACATAATCTACATATGGTGAAATTCTTACATCCTGTATCCTTGTCTCGATGTCACGGAGCACTGGGAGGTGGTGTTGATTGGTAGGTACTACATGGTACACTTTATAGTTGTCATACCTCACCTTAGCGAGCGATGCCGTTAATAGTGTTACAAGCATGACCATGACTAAAGCGTAAGCCATTTTCCGGTGAAATGATAGTCTCACTAGATGATCCTTCCTTTGTACAATTTTTCTGTTACAGCTGACGCGTTTGGTGTATTGCTACAGCTGTGACAAAAAATAATCGGGGATAAATGGAGAAGACATTTTCACAATGTGTTGTGTTACAATATTAACTAACATGAGAGATAAATAGTCCACGCATTTATGGTAAATAACATTGTTAGATAAAACCCCTAAAAAGTTAGTAAGGAGCGTTAAGATCTGTGGAATAAGTCTCCGTCTATTAAAGCGTCTTCCTTTTTTTTTAAAGAAAAAATCTAATAACAAATCATTTAAAAATAATAGCCGCAAGGTAAAAATAAAATATTTAATGTAGTAAAATCTTGTTTTTAAAAAGTATCTTTGTGGTATTTAGAGTTTTATCTCAACATTTTCTTCTCCACCTCTCTCACCTACTTTTAACCATGATCTCGCTTAATGTTCTATTACAAATAATCCTTTATCTTGATGGTAAAAAACATTTTTTTCATACTGTACGTATATGCTTTGTTTCTCTTTTAGAGCACCAAACATTACTATTACGATCCAAACTTTTTAACATTGTGGACAGCTTATAACAATGTCGGCCTCAGTAACGCAGCTATCATATAATAATGCTGTGCTGATAAAGTATTATTTATAGAACAAGTTAGGTAATTAGGTTGAAATTAAACTACTTTTAAAATTTGTATTCATCTATAATCCACTTTATGATTTCATCTTTTTATTTATGTAGTATGATTCTTATTTTATAAGTCTGCTAGTTTTTATGAGGGCTAGATTGATTTTTTGGCTAACCTTTTGAGAATTAAATATTGTAGTTCATTTTATTTAATGTGAATATATTTACACTGTGTCACAGAGGAATAATAATTTAGTGTACGCTGAACTACCTAAAAATTATATAAAAATTAATTATCTCTCTAGTTTTGACTTAACCCAAATCTACTTTGTAATAACTATATTCAGTCTTCAATGCATTTATTTTATTGAATCACAAGTGTTTATAAATTATTTAATTTTAAAAGTATAGATAAATGCTATCTGCAAGCTTTTTGAATACAGCCATTATTATCTATACTAATAAAATTGAGACTTTGTCTGTGTATCTATTTTGAGCATTGCGTGATACCTACCCACGCAGAGGCTGGCATTTTAAAATTATTAGACCTGTGCACAAACAAGTTATAATTTAAATTTTATTAGATTTTTTTAAATTGATTAAAAACCAGGTTGTAAGAAATAAAATGAAGATTTTTTCTTTCTGTTTGTTTGAAGCAAAGAAAAGATTTGCCAGGTGTAACCACGAAATGCATTGCGCAGTTAACCAGGGAAAATCCAGGTACTTTGATAGTTACTAATATATTCGACCTGTATGGACACTCTTCTTCCAATTATTATGGATTGGAATAAAACAAGTCATACCTCAAGCCCTTCTTGTTTTTTTTTGTTTTTTTTTTGTGCTTTGTTTGCACCATGAATGTCAATTGTTTATCTAATAAAGATTACTTGTTACCTAAAATAGCTGACTATTCAGTTCTGTCATAACTCATTCGCGAACACTTTCAATTGTTAGTTTGGATAAACTGGATTGATTTCTTTCTATCTTGTTCTCTTGAGCTAGAAATGTTGACTTATTTATAAAAATGCTTAGAGTAAAGGAATAGTATTCTCTAGAAATACAAAATATTTTATTTATTAAAACCTCACAGCTATATATTGAAAACGTGAATCGATCTCTTTCGACGGTGATTCCCAGAGATCTATCTGAAAAGTTTTTTTTATTATTAAAGCTTATGCGGCGATAATGGGCAAAAAAAATTCATATTTTAAAAGAGTCCAAAAGTAAAACTGAAAATCATAGAATTACAACTTATTTTGAAAGTAATGTCTCGAGTTCTATTAAAACTATTTAATTTTTCTTTAATAAAAGAATTTATATCTTGGTTTATAGTATCAAAGTATACTAAATTTCAATAGGGAAGCTAAATCTATTTATAATTTACGATAGTTGATGAATGTTTGGATTTTTTCAGACAGAGTTCCCGATGTCAACAAAGAAAAATGGTTAAGTAAGACTTCTAAAAAGTTTTTAGATTAAGATTAGCACAAAAATGGCAAAATGTCTGAACTTACGCTAAACCTTACTAAAATCATGTGACTTGGACACACAAGAAAGTTCACTCAGGTGATTTTTCAACCCGGGTACGGCTCATAATATGGTATAAAATTATGTAACATAGTATGAAAATAAAATCAAAACTTATAAACTGTACGTATTCTACATATAAAATAAATATTAAGTTAAAGTAAAATCAATCAAATACAAAATTTAAAAATAAATTAAACGCATACAATGTACGTATTCTACATAAAAAAATAGTATATGTATATTAAGTTTAAGTAGAAATAATACCAAAACTATCCATAATTGTTTCCCACTGTTTAAGAAATTTATAAATTACAACCTTATTAAAATAAATGGCACGGAACTCCACACGGACCTTCTCGCTCTATTGTATGAAAATTGAGATATTTACTCAAAATTCGTAATATATATGAAAATAAATAATATACATTAGCAAACCCAAGCATAAATTGCACTATACTTATGTACAACTTTATTTTTAATCCCGGTTTTAAATTTTATAATTTTGTTTTTAAATAATTAATATCCTCATTGTATGTTTGAACCGATAAAAAAAGATCAATGGTGGGTCCACAAGGGTCAACACTTCGTATTAAAATTTCAACTTAAGATTAACATTTTCGACATTTTATTAGGTGTTGCAAATCTTCATGCCATTGCATTGCTATTAAGTTCCTCATTTATTAATTTTGACCAATAAAAAATGTAAATATTGACTATTGAGTCTAAAGTGATATAGATCATTGTTGTACAATTATTTCTACTAAGAGGTTTAAGGAAAAACAACATAAGCTTTTAGAGACTTACTTATATTTAATTACTCTGTGGTATTAGAGAATTATTGCGTTAAAACTTAAGTAGTATCTTTTTACAACTAAAGCTCACAAAATTGTATTAATATATTTGCAAATATCTCAGAAACTATTAAATTTATAAAAATATATTTTATATAAAGTTTTTTATTTTTAATAGTACTACAATTTTGCAATGATAAGTTATTTATCATCACAAATATTTGCGGAGATACGGAAGTGTCTGCTTCTGTAAAGTACCCTAAAATTCATTTTCATGGTAAAATGAAAATAGCCAGTTTATTTCTAATTTTAATCAACAACTAGATACGAATTTTAATCAAAATCGTCAGAGTCGATTTTGTGAAAATTGTTTTTTTTCTCTTTTAGCCTTTCTTAAAATACTCTTAATTTTGAGTTTAAACAGACACACAGACAGACGTCATTGCAAAGACAACTTTTTAGGGTTTGGGGGGTCATGAGACGTCGACATCCATCAACATTTCAAGTTAGATTTTCTTTTGCGGTCGCAATACTTTTACCTTTTGTGTTCGAAAAGTTAAAACATATATTTATTTACGTATAGCTTGAAAGTTATTAGTGTTATGAAAATATACTTCTTATAAAATATTTGTATTATAAAGAGACATACATATTTATAACGATAATTTCATATCTCAAATAGTTAAGGAGATATTATTAAAAAATAATATATTTACACATCAGACCTGACCCCTTAAAGTCATTTTGACAAAATATTGAAAGAAGCCATTTTGTTTGGAATATTTAGAAATGTTTAGAAATGAAATTTAATCAAAATCATTAATGTCGATTTTGAGAAAATCGACTTTTTCTCTTTTTGCCCTTCAATAAACAACCCTTAATTTTAGGGTTAGCTATCCAATTCTAAAAACCCCTCGGGGAAACCCTATGAAAACCCTATATTCCAAGTTTTAGCTTGATTGGTAAAATAGTTTAGTCACTAGTTGAAGATACAGACAGACAGACGGAAAGTCAAAAACCACTTTTTTGGATTCAGGGGGGTCATGAAACGTCAATATTCATCAAAATCTTGAGTTCGATTTTTTTTTGAAAATCATAATACTTTCTCTACCTGTAAGATAGCGAGAATGTAAAAACTAGTTTATAAAAAGAGCAAATAAAACTATCTCTATTAACAATGTTTGATGGTGACCTGGTAGTCTAGGGGTAAGGTGTCAGACTTCTGTGCTGGGGTCCGGGGTTCAATCCCCGGTACCAGCACAGATTTATCTGATTACCAAACCCTTCCTTCACCTCTAACAAGACATCTTGTGAATGTGGGGAATGCCAGGCCTCCACCGTGGTTCGGATTCCACGTTGAACTGTAGGTCCTCCATTTCATCTCACAATCACCCTACCATTACACATTAGCGTAAGTGCGTGTAACCCGAACGGGTAGTAAGACGCGGTGATAATAATAATAATAATAATAATAATAATAATAATAACAATGTTTGAATTATTGAATACCTACTATTTAATAGTTTCTCCTTTAGTTGGTGAGTTCACGTTGATAATTAACCATAGTAACTAATAGGTTGTGCCTTTTAAATATAAGTACGCTACTTACAAATCTTTACGTTCTACAAAGAGTACACAGGCAAATTATCAGTAATTTTAATAATTAATCGGCACTCATAAAAACACTTATGGCAGTCATATTGGCCTTTTTTATTTATAAATATATATGAACTGCTCCACTTAATATATATATCTTGCTTTTTACAGATTATTTATCTCAATGTGTTTTCAGTCATAGAAGTGTCTAATTGATTTCACCTGTCTAGCATTTAACATAATTAACCAGACTGAACACTTCACTGATAAACGATGTTTTGTCGTAGCCGCTGTTGATTTAATAATCTGATAGAACGAGTTCAGTAGCCGAGTTAAAAGAAATGTTCAATGTGATTCATTCTGAACAAATTGAATTCATTGATTACATTAGTGGTAAAATTAAAGCTCTCTAATAAACAGGAACAAAATAATTTGCAATGGCACGATTAAGAAATTAACTAATTGGCATATTTCATTCTTTTAAGATTTTGTTATCCTTGTCTTGCTTAGTTTCCTCTCTTTTTTTTTCTCTCTCTTCACTTCGGAGAGAAAGTATTGTGATCGTAAAAAAATTAACTCTAGATTCTGATAAATGTCGACGTTTCATGACCAGATGAAACAAAAAAAAATGTTTTCGCAATACCGCCTGCCTGTCTTTCCGTCTATCTGTTTGTACCTCAGGCTAGATCCGAGACTATTTTACCGATTGGGCTCAAACCTGGTATCTAGTTTTTTTCATAAGGTCCTCCCGAAGATTGTTTGGAATTAGATATCTAACCCTAAAATTAATGGTATTTTACTGAAGGGCAAAAAGAGAAAATATTCTTTTTTTTTTTTTTTAATTCGCTGTAACGATTTTGATTGAATTTTATATTTATATACTCTTTATCATTATAGACATGATGGAAATTCTCATTTTCATATGAAAATGAGTTTGAGGGTGCCTTACAGTGGAAATTTTGGCTAAATTTGGTCATTTCTCAGAAACTAATTGAGATAAATAATTAACTTATCATTGTAAAGTTGTAGTAATATTAAAGATAAAAATCTTTTATTTGAAATATATTTTAATAAACCAATAATTTCTGAGCTATAAGCAAATATACGTAGTTTTTAATCCAGGTCTCTGAAAATGAATTTGATTCTTTTGCTCTTTGGTGGACAAAGATGTTTCTCTTTTCTCAATTTCTCTGTAACAGTGTTTCTAGTCCCTATTGCCATAGAGTAAGTAAATAGCAGACTATATTATTTCATTTATGAATGAGTAGTATTTACGTACATGTATAGTCGTATTATTTCATTTCACAAATCTTACAAATTTTTAGTAAATACATTTTAAAAATAAAATCGAGAGAAAGTTATGTGGTGCACAGTACCATTTGTTTTTAATTGTAAGGAAATATAACAGAATACCAGCTAAAACACTTAGTGAAAATTGTGAAATTTCAAATTATGTTGATCATTAAATAAATTGTACCCGACTTGCTGCCCTCGTAGTAATTTGTTCATGACACCATGTTTAAGTCTTGAAAACATTATACAGAAAGTTTTGCATAACCTATGTAACATAGAAGAAAGTAGCGCTATACAATTAAGTATATACAAAAGGCGAATCTTAGGGTTGAATGATTATAATTAAGGACATGAGCCGTATCTCGATTACAATAGAGTAAATTGAAAAATGACTTCTTGACATGGGAATCGAACCCTGGAACTTTGGCTAAGCGTACCACTTAACTTACCAGGTATCGTCGATTATAATCGAGATAGGGCTCGTGTCCATAATTATAACCATTCATCCCCCAAGCTTCACCTTTCATATATATATATATAAAATTGTGTTTTCCATCTTGATTCTCTTGGCAGCATAAAACCACAACTGAGACGCCACGTCAGCGGCTGTGACATCAATGCTACTAGGAGCTAGTAGCGGATTATATCTACACGTCCATCACAGACTCTGCCTCAAACTATGCGTGACTAATGACCCTAATCACGGGATGGTCTATGATAGTTTAGTGGTATAGCATTAGCACGCTAAAGCAAAGGGTCTCTGGTTCGATCCTCATGTCCTGGTGTCAATTTTTCAATCAATTAATAAACTTTTGTACGTTTATACAGGTAGGGATTTAACATTTTAAGACCCACTTCGGTGACCGCATGGTCTAAGGCATCGTTCTCACAGTAGACTAGATCGCTGGTGACGGGGAGGTCAATGTTTGTTCCTGGTTGGGTGTACTGAGGGTATTTTTCCTAAATAGTTTTCCACCCTCCATCCACGAAAATCTAGGTACATTTCCTCTAAACTCAACCTTCTTCATCCATAAAAATTAGAGTAATTATTACATAGACGTATAACCCGAATAGGTAATAAGACGTGGTGCTAAAAAAAAATGTTTTGTTAACGTACTTAGGCATAAATATGAACCCGTGCTGCCAGCCTATGGAAAACCAATCCGGGTTATTTCGATCTAATGCAAGTAAATTTCGTTTACCTCGAATATTCCTATAATGGTGAGTCTACAACTCAAGGGTCGGTTCTGATGTGTTTCCCATCCAGAGCAGTGCGCGCAATCAGACCTGCGGCTGGTTAGTGTCACACCACCCACACCATCTGGGGCTAAGTACAGTACATGTACCAGGAAAGTCCTGTAAGTTAGGTAGTCCCCTGTTGCTTTCCGTATAGAATTTCTGAGCGAGCAAGAAGGAGCCTACAATTTCTACCCGAAAGAGTCATATAATTAATATCTTCCAGGGATCTTTCACATGCCATTGATACGGGACCGAAGTAACGGCTTTACTTAAACTTCCGAAAGAAGTTGTGCTAATTTTCATCGCTAGGTAAAAAAACGTTTACCTATGCCGGGTTTTTGAGACCGAAAACACTGGGTTCTGAAGCGAGGAATAACGCCAAGACACCGACTACTTTATGGTCTTATTTAATAAGCTGCACCCGAGTGGAGCTAAGCAAAGTTAATTTGCTACCTTTTAGGATAAACAAATGGTTTTCCCAGCTACAATTATTGTTGGTATGTCTATATCTTATTTTAATTTCATACTATCCATTTCACTGGCCACATGGTCTAAGGTGCTAGTCTCGCATTGTACTAGACTACCAAAGACGGTGAGATTGGGGTTCGATCCCAGCCGGTTGCACTGGGAGGGGTTATTCCTAAATGTTTTTCCACTTTCTCTCCACGCGAATGCTGGCACACTTCTTCTAAATTAAACCTTAGTAATACCGACACATTTGTGTAATTAGAACCTTGGCGTACAGCCTGAACGGGTAGTAAGATGCGGTGCTTAAAAAAATTATATTTTCATGGAAAGCTTAACTCTTAAAACGTTCAAAAAATTGAAAAATGACACCTGGACACGGGAATAAAACCCGTGGCCTTTGGTTTAGAACGCCAATGTTCTTACCACTGAGTTATCAAGGATTTGTTCCATGCTTAGGGTCATTCTTCAATCATAAGAGCATTGGCGTACTAAGCCAAAGGTCCCGGGTTCGATTCCCGTGTCCAGGTGTCATTTTTCAATTTTCAGAATATATATCTAGATGGAGTAATCCTCACCAAAAGCATAAGTAATAGCTTCGGCTATTTGTTTCTTAAAACGTTTCCTATTCTAATGTATTTAATGTGTTTAAGCTATTGTTGCGATTCGCTTAGGTCTATGTAAATTTATATTAGAGATGGGTCGAATTCAATATTCAATCCAAATTATGAACTCAACTTTATTTTATTTTTTAGCACCACATCTTACCACCCGCTCGGGTTGTACGTTTATCTACTAATTTAATAATTACGCTAATGATTTTTAGGGATTAGGAAGGTTATATTTATAAGAACTGTACACGCATTTTCGTGGAGGGAAGATGGAAACCCATTTTAGAAAACCACCTACAGTACATCCGACCGAGATTCGAACCTCGATCTTCCCGTCATCGGTAGTCTAGTCTACTACAAGAGTTGAACGTTAGACCACGCGGCCACCGAAGCGAGCAGCTTAACTTTTAAATTTTCTTTCGAATCTTAATTCTAAATTTAAATCCTCAAATCTTTAAAAATGTACTATTTTAGTTAAATGGAAATTATTTAAAATTGATTTTAAAAAGAGTTGTTTAAGACTTGGTACTACTGATAAATGGTAATTTGTTTATAATATTTAGTCCGTCAAAAAATAAATACAAAAGAACACTTTTTTTAAATGCAATGTTGTCCTTTTTTTTGTGTGAATTTGTAGCTCTTCCAACAACAAAGCTTTATAAAATTTCTTTTACCAATAATTATTGGTGATTAGCAGTTATTTCTTAGTTTATTTGTATATCTAGTGAAAGTCTTTGAGGCACTTTTTTTTAGATTTTTACGAATCTTGAATCTCGCTAATACTATTTGATTCAAGGGGATCGTGAATTCAAACGTCACTTCTCTCAATTATATGCACACTAACAGAAATACCCAGTGTTGCCCGGGGTAACCACGCAATGCATTACGTGATTACCCTGATAAACTCTTTTCTTTGCTTTAAACCGACAGAAAATAATCTTTTCGTTTTATTTCTTCCAATACAGTTTTTAATAAATTAAAAAAAAAAATTATCCAGCTTCAAGGTACACAATCATGTTTGTGCACAGGCGCTACTAATTTTAAAATTTCACTCCTCTGAATGAGGTAGATATCACACACGCTCATTACGTACAGACAAAGAAACTCATTTTATTACTAATGACTCTTCTCGGTGGCGTAGTTAGATAACGCGCTAGTTTCGTGTTGAGCTATACTGCTGAGGATGGGGTGATTGGGATTTGAATCTCGCTCAGATGAAAGGGGGTGGTTTCCCATTATTCCTCCAACCAGATGTGGGTTCACTTCCTCTATATTCAACCTTACCAAATCCTAACCCATTATCATGATTAGTATTCAAGCGTATAATCCGAACGGTTAGTAAGACGCGGTGCTAAGTATAATATAATATAATCATAATAATATTAATATAGATAATACTATGCGTAACGTTGGTGGTTCAATTTAACCTACTCCAACGATAAAGGCAATACCCTAAGCCAGAGATCACCAATTTATCATTCAATGAAATGGAACAATCTCACCTCCATTAGTGAATGACTTGCGTTGGGAATCAAACCCTTAGCCCTGTGATCAGTAGGGTAATGTTTGGAATACAACCAGCAATTTTTTAAGTTAAATATAGTCCTTTTAGATTAAACGTGAGCTTTTAAATAATCTGAATCACATAAGGAAAATTGTATTTATCGTTTTAAACAAAACGTGCAAACAAAACTACTAACACATATGGTGACCTGGTGGTCTAGGGGTAAGGTGTCGGACCTCTGTACTGGGGCCCGGGGTTCAATCCTCGGTCACGGCACAGATTTATCTGATTACCAAACCCTTCCTTCACCTCTGACAATACATCTTGTGAATGTGGGGAATGTCAGGCCTCCACCGTGGTTCGGATTCCACGTTAAACTGTAGGTCCTTCATTTCATCTCACAATCACCCTACCATTACACATTAGCGTAAGTGCGTATAACCCGAATGGGTAGTAAGACGCGGTGCTAATAATAATAATAATAATAATAAAACTAACACATACTCACAAATAACCGTTCACCATAACTCCAATCATTGAATAACTCCAATCACTGAATAACAGTCCTCTACACCAAACTATGTATTGAGATCAATATGAGGGAATATAATCAAAAGTTAGTGGGGGGGGGGGCGGGGAGGAGGACAACTAATTAAGGCTTGTTTTTCCAAAGATGACCTGATCATGTACCCGGATATTGTGTGCGGCTGATAGATAGATAACCTTCTCATGCTGATTAGCTCAGTCACTCACTATTCACTTTTAAAACTGAGTAAACACAAACACAGAAACCTTTTAATTTTAACCGTGATATCAATTTGACGTTGACGAGAACAAAGAGACGTGCGTCTAACATGCTCATCAGATTGTCCAAAGTGATTCGATATTGGTCTATATATCTTGTGCTATGCATCTAACTTACCGCTCATGCTATCCACATATAGGTAAGGTTGTATGGATGATGAAAGTATAATTTAGGGCAAGTGTAGTCGTATTTGTATAGAGGGAGCGTGGACAAACAATTTAAGTAAAAATATCCTAAGTACACATGAAAACCTGCTTCAGTATTCGAATATTCTAAGGCACTACTCTCGCAGTGGAGATCATGGTTCGATTACCGGTCAGATGTACTGTGGGTGGTTTTTCCAAAATGATTTTCCACTCTCTCTCCACGCAATTGTGGGTACACTTCTTCTAAATATAATCTTCCTAATTCCTAAAACCATTAGCATAATGTGTGCATAAGTATATGACCCGAACTGTTGGTAAGACGTGGTGCTAATAATAATAATAATAATAATAATAATAATAACACGCATGACCTATGTTCTAATTTGGACCTTCTAGTCACAGACAAACCCATACGATGAACGGCTTTACTTTGTCTCCAAAGGAAGTTGTGCTACGGATTTGTATTGCTCAAGAAAAATCCGTTGACTTCGGCTCGGACCTGAGACGACCACTTTAACCGAAGAACACATAGGTCACGTAGCCTAATATTAAAAACCTTTCAAAATTATATATAATAGATTAGTTTTAAATTGAGATTCTCTCCAATTATTAGTTTTATTTGAGCTAGTGGAATACTTTGACTAAGGACTTTTGTACTAACAAATGGGAGCAGGCAAAGTGATAGACAACAAAGTGGTCGACACGAGAGGACAAAGTGGTAGACAGCAAACTGCTAGACACGAAGAAACGACACGGACCAAGTGATCGACACGAGCTGGACCATGTGATAGACAACCAACCGGTAGACAAAATGAAAACAATTATTTGGAAGGCTGGGTGGGTCAAGTGGCCGACACGACTTGGACCAACTGCTAGACAAGCTCAAGTATAGGAGTACAAAGTGATAGACAACCAAGCGATCGACACGAGAGGACCAACTGCTCGACAAACTTTGATATCATCCAGTTAAGAGTGGGCTAAGTGACAGAACAGTTAATTCAATACAGGCTTGTCCTTGATTTCAAGTTATTTTCACCTACATTCTTACTTTAGCAAACCCTACAAATATATGTCAAGTAGTGTAAGTATGGTTTAACCTCCTAAATAACACTGTATGCAAGGTGTAAGTATTGTTTGACCTCCTAAATAATACTGTGCTAGGTGTAAGGATATTTGACCTCCTAAATAACACTTTATGCTAGGGGTAAAGTATTGTTTGACCTCCTAAATAACACTATGCTAGGTGTAAAGTATTGTTTGACCTCCTAAATAACACTGTTTGCTAGGTGTAAGTATAGTTTGACCTCCTAAATAACACTTTATGCTAGGTGTAAGTATTGTTTGACCTCCTAAATAACACTTTATGCTAGGTGTAAGAATTGTTTAACCTCTTAAATAACACTGTATGCTAGGTGTAAGTATTGTTTGACCTCCTAAATAACACTGTGCTAGGTGTAAGTATTGTTGGACCTCCTAAATAACACTGTTTGCTAGGTCTAAGTATTGTTTGACCTCCTAAATAACACTGTTTGCTAGGTCTAAGTATTGTCTGACCTCATAAATAACACTGTTTGCTAGGTCTAAGTATTGTCTGACCTCCTAAATAACGCTGTTTGTCATACGGTCTTATAATGTTTTAGAGTAGCTTGAATAAGAGTAAATGGGTGACCTAGCGGTCTAGGGGTAAGATGTCAGACTTCTGAGCTGGCGGCCGGGGTTCAATCCTCGGTCCCGGCCCAGATTTATCTGATTACCAAACCCTTCCTTCACCTCTGACAAGACATCTTGTGAATGTGGGGAATGCCAGGCCTCCACCGTGGTTCGGATTCCACGTAAAACTGTAGGTCCTTCATTTCATCTCACAATCACCCTACCATTACACATTAGCGTAAGTGCGTATAACCCGAACGGGTAGTAAGACGCGGTGCTAATAATAATAATAATAAGAGTAATCATTCCGACTGAGTGGATTGGGCTGATAGTTACCACCCTTGTGATTTTTACATCTAACTTTTACACTAATGCGGGATTATTTCATCTTAGCTTAGCTCCTTATTCTAACCCATTAATAAACCTGGTGCTAACACAACATCAACAAAATATTCTTAGCTTCGATGGTTGATGGTCTAAAGTGTCATTCTCAAAATAGACTGGACTGTCAATGACGGGAATATCAGGCTTCAAATCCATCTGGGTGTATGGAAGGTGATATTTCATTAATGGTTTACATTCTCCCTACATGCAAATGAGAGTACATATCTTATAATAACAACATTTCTTCTTTAATCCATTAGTGCAATTAGAATTTTTTTTTGTAGCACTGTGTCTTACCACCTGTTTGGGTTATACGCTTATTTACTAATTACGTTAATGTGTTGAGAATGAGGAAGATTAAATTTATATATAGTGCAACTGAATTTGCGTGGTGGCAGGGTGGAAAACCTTTTTTAAGAAAAATCACCCTCGCGGTACCTGGCAGAATTGAACCATGATCATAAGCTACCAACTTAGTTTCTGGCAGTTGCTCTTTTATATAAAATTTTATTTCATCTTGTTAGTTCTTAAAGTATGATTTTACCATTTATAACAAAACGTTTGTCTCCTTTCCTCAGATCCGATAATTAGTTTCATTCAGAGAAACATTCATTATTTTCAGATACCAGATTGTTTGTATCAAAACCTATTATTTATTTGAAATTATAACTAAACTAGTGTTAGAAAATATGTTTTGAAGAGTGCAATGTTAAGTAAATTATTAAGATTATAAACACGATGGTTTAAGTTTATACACATATAAGGGGACCTCACCCTTTTTGGGGCTAGTTAAATCTAGGGTGTCGGGAGGGCAGCAATTTCTAGGAGGATCCAGACCATCCTTATACCCAACTTTCTATGCCCATGTTTATCATTTTGTTAGTTTTGAAATAACTTGTCTGTCACTTGAGCCACTCTTAACTGGATTCATCTGATGTTTGTCGAGCAGTTGGTCCTCTCGTGTCGACCGCTTGGTTGTCTATCACTTTGTCCTCTTATATGGGAGCTTGTCTATCACATGGTCCAGCTCGTGTCGATCACTTGGTCCATGTCGTTTCTGCGTGTCTAGCAGTTGGTCTTTTTACAGATTTGTTCTCTCGTGTCGATCACTTGGTTGTCTATCACTTTGTACTCCTATACTTGAGCTTGTCTAGCAGTTGGTCCAAGTCGTGTCGGCCACTTGACCCACCCAGCCCTCCAAATATTTTTTTATAGCTTGTCGAGCAGTTTGTTGTCTAGCAGTTTGTATGGTGCCCTAACAAATATCAAAATGTTGATACAAAAATATTATTATTATTATTATTATTTAGCACCGCGTCTTACTACCCGTTTGGGTTAAAAGCTTTAAATACTAATTACGCTAATGGATTAGGAATTGGTAGGGTTGAATTAGAAGAAGTGAACCCGCATTTGCGTGGAGGGACAGTGGAAAAACATTTAGGAAAAACAACCCCTAGTTCATCCGACCAAGATTCGAACCTCGATCTCCCCGTCCTCAGCAGTCGAGCTCAACACGAATAGCGCGTTAGCCAACTACGCTACCGAGGCGGGTACACATGTTTTATAAACATAACCAATATTGTTTAAAAATAAACCTTAATAGTAATGTAAACAGCATAATTTGATTTTATTATCCATAATATAAGAAATAAAATACATTACTATAGATTTGGAGAAAGCAGAAGGCCTTAGCAATTATCTTACTTATCTAGAGCAACAAATTCTTAGCGATAGAGAAAACAAATATTATAGACTAAATCTATAGCATACTAAAGCGAATAACCCAAACGCGGTGCTAAATAAACATATTTATTTATATATGCTATATATATTTATATGTGTTTTACTAGATAGCTGTTGCCCGAGGCTTTGCTCGCGTGGAAGTTGATTATATACAAATACGAAAATATACATATGTATTTACAGATTAATTAAAAATATTACGTTACGTTGATGACCATAACTTGATCTCAGATCAAAAATAATGCAAGTCCGATACAAACTTTCACCCCCTTTTTCATCCCTTATTAAATAAAATTTCCAAAATTCCTGAAACACGTATTTATTTGTTTTACGTCAATAACCGAAATACAAAATTTTATTTATGTAACTTTCAAAATGACTGACTTTCATACATACTATCATACATATTATCATCCCCTATTTTGACCCCTTTGGGGTGGAATTTTCTAAAATCCTTTCTTAGTGGGTGCCTACATAACAAAATGAATATACAGTCCGAATTTCATGCTTGTAGCCTTGATAGTTTGCGCTCGGCGATGATGAATCAGTCAGTCAGTCAGTCAGTCATTCAATCAATCAGGACATGTTATTTTATATGTATAGATATATATCATATTAACGTAAGTGCAATTGTATCAGTGTCGTACCGTAGAGGGTTGCCAGGGTAAGCAGAGCTTGCTAAAACTGCACCTATGATATATTTACTTCCACTTGGTTCCCATTTGACCAATCATACTCATCATCTACATACAAAACAAGGGAATGTGTCTTAATGAAAACAATTTTCACAAGTAGAGTATAAACAAGTACTAGAGATATTTCGTTTCACGCCTGAATATACTGTAGCACCCCTACTATCCGGACATCATTTAGTCGGAGGACCGGTTAACCGGATTCGTATAGCAGAAGTGGCTTTCGTTGGATTCTAAGTTTATAAGTTTTATGTTGTGTTCTTTAATAAATACATAAGTATGTACAATACATATGTATTTTGTTTTATGATGTGTTTTGGGTACTTACAGTTAATTATATAGGTACATACTAGTACATACGTTATATGCTTTTAAATGTTACTACTATATTTTCAATAAAATCTTTATGAAACCCTCTTTTTTTATAATGTCATTTATCCTGATTATCGAATATACATGGACTAATCTAGTTCCTAATTAATCAATATAATCGAGTTTGTACTGCAATACAAAACAAAACAACAAATTTGTTTCCACTGTTTTGATGTTGGTGGTACTTTTGTTTTCGCAGACGATTGGCCCATTTGACTGTTGCTAGTTACTGTTGACTTAGTTGTTATCGGCAGCTGAAGATTCATGGCTGGGTCTACCTCACGGGGAGAGTCTAGTCTCGTGCAACAAAGTGACAATAGAGTCCAAGGTCTCTTGTCCTGTGGGGATAATATGGTTTGCAGGCAGAAGGAATCCGTATCTTCCTTGGTCTCTCAGTTCGTAGGTGTAGGTGAATGGGACGCCTACGGAACCTTTCACCCAGTCCATACTACTGCCACTCACCACGTCTAGTAACACAACAAACATAAATATGGTGATAGTCTTAATTTAATAAAATTATACATCTCTTATCATTTTATTTTATGTATTTAACTGGAACTTTCTGGTCCGACCGATTACATCAAAACGCTAGTTGTAAACAAAACCAAGAACAAAAATAACACTCATCCCCCAGTCGTTAATTTATCACTGTGTAAAGGGATAAACTCACACTCTACCAATGATAACTTTTGAAGTTATACTTCTTTAGGCGCGTTATGAAAAAATGATGAGAGTGAAATTTTAAGATGCGCGCGCATCACTGTAACACAAAATTAACAGGTTGAAGCTAAACCGCTCATTAAGTCTCGAAAAAAAAAAAGCTACCAACAAAATAGAAATAGAACCTCTGTTAGTCGCGCATGTTGGTACGCTCGTCGCCTCTGATCACTGTTTTCATATATATAATATTTATCCACATGTTTCTAGTTTCTACATTCACAACACGTGTTTTAGTTTCATACAAGTGCGAATTATATATGTGCTAATAAATTATATTCAGTAGTGATTTAAATTGAATATTTTGATTAATATTATTTACTATTCGTAAATATTAGTGAAAAAAATTTGTGCTTATAGACTTTTTCAGGTGCTCTAATATAATTGAGGTTAACTATCCGTATGTATTATTTATTGATATTAATTAAAATATTATTATTTAACATAATTAATACTAAATATTATTAAATTATTATTGTTAAATATTAATTATTGGTTATTTAATATTTACAAAATAAAGAAATAAAATTATTTAATGATGCCAAAGAAGTATAACTTCTCACGCGCGTACATAAGTACACACACCCATTTTTTTTTTGTCATTCCAAGATCTGAGCCCCGGACTCTCAGATAAAAGTACAGACACGCAACCGATTGATCTAAGGTGTTGGACGCTCTACTAAGTTTATAAACAACGTTGTTTAGAAAAGTATACAACGGTCACGTGTAATTTTATCAACAAAAGTGAAAATAATCTACTACTAGGTCTACAATATTGCCAACATTACCACTAAAAAAAACAGTTCTTCTACTATTCACACAAAAGATTCACTATATTTCTAAAACTACCACTCACACAAAATGTCCACTATATTCCCAACTGTATATCGTGTTCCATATCTTCTAGCAAGGCTTGCCGCCATTTTGTGACCAATTTTCAACTGTAAACAAAATAGAGACTTGTTATAAATATATAGATAGACCTATTAAATAAACTTCTATTAGATTTATTTATTTATTTAGCACCACGTCTTACTACCCATTCGGGTTATACGCTTAAGTACTAATCACGCTAATGGGTTAGGAATTGGGAAGGTTGAATATAGATTAAGTGAACCCGAATTTGCATGGAGGGAGAGTGGAAATTAATTTAAGAAATACCATCTCCAGATTACCCGAGCGAGATTTGAATCTCGATCTCCACATCACCAGCAGTCTGGCTCAACACGAAACTAGCGCGTTATCTAACTATACTAATGAGGTGGGTCTCTATTATAAAAAATAAGAAAGAAAGATCCTTTTCTGCTGTTGTTTGATAGGGTTCTTCCTATCTGAGCTACACTACACCAATTGTCTAGCTTAGCCTAAGCAAAATAAACAGCATCATTATCAAGCAATCATTTTTAAAAACAGTTCACTTTAAATATGGTTTCATTAAAGAAGAAGCAAAAATTGCATTCTAGTGTCAATAAACCAGCTTTCACAAAACTAAGTTTAGGTAGTGACCCCACTCCCTTCCTATAGATTAATCCCCCAAACGAACCTACTCAGACCAGACTGCAAATTACGTATAAAAAGTATTGTAAAATGTATTTCTTTTTTCGTTCAAGTGAATGTTTGCATTTTGTTTATTTATTAGCAATCTTCAAATACTGGCCTTTAGTTACTTGTCTGAAAAGGGTTTTTTTCCTTACTTTTTTAGTGCCGCGTCTCCCACCACCTGTTCAGCTTATACGCATATGTACTTTTTATTATAAATGTGTTAAGAAGAGGAAGGTTTAATTAAATTTTTTGTGAAGGGAGAGTGGAAAACCATTTAAGAAAAACCACCCTCAATATAGCCAACAGGGGTTTGAACCCCGATCTCCAAGTCATCAGCAGTCTATTCTATTGCAAGAGTGACACCTTAGACTAAGCAGACACCGAATAAGCTGAAAGGGTTTGATCATTGAAAGGGGGTAAGGGAGTTAGTGATTGTAACGGGGGTGGGATTTTGGACCACCACCACATTTAAAACGAAGTTGTTTCACAAGTGGTGTCAGCACTGAGAACTACAACTCTCCCCAGAGCACAAGGACTCAACCTGGCTCAAGGAGCGCAGTGAAACTCCCGTAGGCGGGGTGTTTGATAATTACCTTTTCTGTGCCCTTGTGTCAATTTTTCTACAAATAATCCATGTTTGTGAATGTATTGTTTAGGCTGGCCACACACCCAATGCAACATATGACTCGCGACAATTTGTTTCGTGGCAAAATTGTCGCATCACGTTACACTTAGTGTAGAGACGTCCGAGACATTTTGACTCGCAACAAGTAATAATTGTTCAATTTCCCGCCATCTGTAAATGGGCCATCAAAGAGTTGAGTGAAATGTTTAGTTGATTCTTAAAAAAAAAAAATGAATCTGTGCAGTTGAGTGACTATGATGGCTAATCAGGAAACAGACGTGGCCATTTTTTTTATGGCAATTCACACAGCTTTATGACGTGCATTCAGAAAAATAATATTGGGTTCAACCAATAAATTTAAAAGAGGGACATTAATAACTTTGTAGTGTAACTCAGTTTTCAAAATAATTTAAATAATAACATGGCCCTGAATATCCACATGTTATTCGGGACCTGGCACATATAAAGTTCAAAATGTATTTCGTGTTTTTCCACTGGATATAAATGAAAGGAGCATCGCCTTTTGCCGCAAGGCGCCACGCGGCAATGTTGCAAGCAGTGTGAGGCGCTTAATTGGATTTCATGGCAGTCAAGACGTCTGCAATACGTTGCGACGAAATGTCTTGTCTAGAAACAAAATGTTGCGTTTGACGTGTGGGCCAGCCTTATGTAACGAGGTGCCGTGCAATGACCAGTTGTTGGTAGTTGGAGACGCGCTCACTGTCGATCCCGTATGGTATCAGCAGCAGTTGACTGTAGCTGTGGAAGGCTATGTATACTTGTATCTTGCGGGAGATACTCCAGATATACCACGCCATTGACCGAGTTTCCACCTCGGAGAACGCGCTCTGACCCGCGTGGGTCTCAAGACAAGAGTTGCTGCTGGCTCCTCCTTCTGAAACACACGATATCGTCTTCGGTTTAGTGACAAGGTGTGCTTCCTCTTGCGATCAGATTGATTTAATAATAATAATAATAATAATAATAATAATAATATTTAGCACCGCGTCTTACTACCCGTTCGGGTTATACGCTGTAAGTAGATACTAATTACGCTAATGGATTAGGAATTGGGAAGGTTGAATTAGAGGAAGTGAACCCGCATTTGCGTGGAGGTAGAGTGGAAAACCATTTAGGAAAAACCACCCCCAGTTCACACGTCCGAGATTCGAACCTCGATCTCCCCGTCCTCTGCAGTCGAGCTCTACACGACAAGCGCGTTAGCCAACTACACCACCGAGGCGGGTCAGATTGATTTAACAAGGTCCTGAGACCATCTGAGATTCTGCAACCAGAGCCTCAGGATCTGTGAATAAGAGTAACATACTTGTAAAGACCAACAGTGCACACCCCTTTTTATTGATTTTTTTTTCTTCTATAACTTCGATTTTCAAATAAAAATTACATTTTGGTTTATCCAATTGGAATTAATTTCAACAGGAATCTATTTTGATAAGATACAAAGATAAAACAAAATGAATGGGCTCAATTTATTGCAATTTGTGACCTGTATATCATTTCTATTCATACACTGTCAAGACTAACGTAAAAATGTACAGGGCAATCTTATTTTACGTTTTTAGACTTCAAGATGATGTTAAATTAAAGCCAATTTGCATGTGTATATATATATATATATATATATATTAAGATATATATATATCTTAATCCTGCTTTTAAAGGGAAAAAAATCTTTTATTTGGGCCAAAACAGAAATTTCCGCAGTTGAACTCATTTTATCGATACACATAAGAGAAAGTGGACCACAGAGTACTAAACACTCCTCTTGTTCTACGCTGAAGCGTATTGTTGGGGGTGTGCAATATTTTATAGTCCAGAGGTGATCAAGTACGTTTAGTAAGATAGCTATAGAGAAACTGCTTTGTATATTTATTTACAGAATATGTGCTTACTATGAGTTTAAACCCTTGGCTTTTTACTTGGTAAACTAGTGCGTTATCCTTTTTACCCAGAAGTTAGATTTAAAAGCAATTGGTAAAACAGATGTGATGTCTTAGCTCAAAGATGGCAAGGGTTTTAATTGAGTGAAGAGAGGGTAAATTGGGGATGAGGCGCTAAATGGAAGACGTCCAGGGTTTAAATATTGGTTCAAATCATCTTTTCAAAAATTGTATAATATAAAGAGTCAATAACAGAAATTATATTATTTTACATCTTTTCATTTTAATATTTCACTGCCTACTCTAGAAATATAAAACAAAATATGAAAAATGTTACGTTTTTGCGTCGCACCTTTTTAAGAAAGTGGGAAGGCAATACAAATAATAAAAGCATTTTAAAGATAGAAAATTATATCTTTAAGCTATATTCAGAATTATTTTGGGCAGAACGTAATGTCACAAACTAAGGTCTCCAAAATTACATTTAGATTGATACATTCTTACACAATAATGGTTAACTGATAAAACCAAATTTAACATGAGTAAGAGTATATTTTAAATTTGTGTTTACAAGTTTAACTTATTATAGTAATAAAATAAAGAATTGTTTAGTATTTTTAATATGATGGATTCCAAACACAGAATAAAATAGGACTAAAATATTAATTTTTAATATTTTCCATCCATCTTTTCTTAACAGCTCTTTCTTATCTTCTGCATATATAATGTGTATAATTTTATAGTGTATGATAATCCTATTAATTACAATAAGGAGCAATATACAGGTGACAAATATGTCCTTATCAAACTATATCATTATTTATCAAAATTATATCAGTACTATATTACTGACAAATAATCACACGAAACGAAATCTCAAATTTCTTTTTCAAATGAAAATTGTTATAACCAGAAGTTATCGGAAAATATTCTCATTAATTACCCACCCATCCAGTGGAAACCAAAGTTCCTATTAGGGTCCACTCCGTGGCACACAGAACCTCCGCTTCTGGTCTTCCTCCATAAACGATTCTGGAAAATATAATTCCTTTAAATCGTCAAAGTCAATCAAGTTGTTTTTCAAACTCCACTAGAATCATATTTAAAAGTGTCTTCATACAATAGATTAATACTAGTCTAGTTCACTTTTATTTACAAGGCTCCCATAAGATATCAAACCAATTTAGGCAAACTGATGTTGCGCTACATGGCCTCGCATCCCATGTCATCCCATACACTGTGCAACAGAATTGTGCAAACACCAGCCCGAGCTGAGTGGTGGGGAGGGAGGGAGGGAACAAAACACTAAATAATAATAATAATAATAATAATAATATATACATTATTTTATTTATTTGTTTAATTTTTGTTTAAACTGTTCAAACCAATCCATACGTGGTAATTTTTTTTAATGTAATTTATTTGAGCATGTAAGGTGACCTGGTGGTCTAGGGGTAAGGTGTCGGACTTCTATGCTGACGGCCGGGGTTCAATCCTCGGTCCCGGCAAAGATTTATCTGATTACCAAACCCTTCCTTCACCTCTGACAAGACATCTTGTGAATGTGGGGAATGCCAGGCCTCCACCGTGGTTCGGATTCCACGTTAAGCTGTAGGTCCTTCATTTCATCTCACAATCACCCTACCATTACACATTAGCGTAAGTGCGTATAACCCGAACGGGTAGTAAGACGCGGTGCTAATAATAATAATATAATTTGAGCATGTATGGGGGCCGTTAGGGGTCGGTCCTATAAGATATGCATACTTGCATGGATCTATAATAATAACTAGCTACTTTACAACATTTATAAGTGTCTATCATAAACTTAAATGATAAACATATTATGTTCTCCGTCTCTTCGTTGGATTGTCTCATAGCATAGCTAGTTTCTGACAAAACTATAATATATCAATACAGGCAATACCAAGTCAATAACAATTGGTGGCAAACTCGTATACTATCTTGACCTGAATTAATAAATTGCATTATAAGTTTGATCCTTGAATTTAGCTAGGAATCATGCAACACGATATTTTTATACACTAACATTTTAAACATATGATGATTTTGGCACTTTAACTAAACTGATCGTATTGTGGGCAGTACATTTGTATAAGAAATAATAAGTTAGGCTTAATCTGTTTATCAAATGTATCAATTTATTTAATTACGGCTAAATGCCAAATAATTCTGTTAAATTAAATATTATTATTATTAGCACCGCGTCTTACTACCCGTTCGGGTTATACGCACTTACGCTAATGTGTAATGGTAGGGTGATTGTGAGATGAAATGGAGGACCTACAGTTTAACGTGGGATCCGAACCACGGTGGAGGCCTGGCATTCCCCACATTCACAAGATGTCTTGTCAGAGGTGAAGGTAGGGTTTGATAATCAGATAAATCTTTGCCGGGACCGAGGATTGAACCCCGGACACCCAACACAGAAGTCTGACACCTACCCCTAGACCACCAGGTCACCCAATTAAATATTAATTACAAACATTTCAGGGGTAACACTCACACCATCCTAGCAATAATAAAATTCTCTCCCACGTACCATTAATGATAATTATATTTACGGATGAAACACACATCCACACTCGAAGAAAACTACCGGGGAAATGCCATGAGACCTGCTTCCTGTCTTTCAACCTGTTGGCTCTGCAAATTTCATCTGCACTCTGTGATAAGAACACAGATGGGATCGAACGAACGATCCAAAACTGGCCATACAGACGATTGCTGACTACTTACAAAAAAAAATGTCAGTTAAGGAATTCCATCCTTCTTTGTAATGTCCGGAAAATAAATGTTCCTTTACCCTGACCATACAATAGTTTCAGGCTGGCTATTTTCAGATTATTGCAGGCACCAACATTACTTTTACATTCCCCCTTCTTGTCTGCAACAAGCTTTATTTCGAATTTTAGCTTACATTAAAATTATATGCATTCATATTTAATGTTTCAGTCATAATATTCTTGGATGTATTATGCTTGGTTAGTGTAGCGTGCAAAGCATTCCAATTTTCCAAATCTTGAAACTGATTCCATCATTTTCATGCAATGATGCTCTCACTGAAATGTATAATATCCAAATAAATCTAATTCTGACACCTTAACATAAAAATTCACCAAAAGCTGAATTTTATATACAAACAACTCAGGTTGAATTTGCATTAAGGTTCAAATTTGTATCATTATTAATTTTGGTATGTTCCATTCACTAATATCCTATTTATGATCCGGGGGTTTCTTAATGTAGTCCTAGAAAGGTTAGGGAAAGCTATGCTTGTGCAGACATCAAATGTGCAAGTAAGTTTAAGTTTAGTTTTATATGCTCTTTAACGTTGGCAGTGAATCATGCTAACTATGTAAATGTATCCCCCACACCATTCAAATTTGTTGTCTAAATAGCGTATTTAGAATAGTAGGCATACATTACGGGTGGTTTGATTTAATTTCTACTTACAGTTGTGTGAGTATACTCGTAACCATCAGGGTTGGCGGATGGTACAATATACCAGTCGAAGTTTTGTGCGATATATCGAATGTTTCGGTCCTTACTTGTCAGCAATTCATTCAAGATATATGTAGCTGTAGCAGGTCAATCCATTCCCTTGCATGCATACCTGGCAACATAAGGTTAACTATGATGTGATGTAAACCATGGCTAGCAATATAAGGTCAACTATGATGTGATGTAAACCATGGTTAACAATATAAGGTCAACCATGATGTGATGTAAACCATGGTTAAAACATAAGGTCAACCATGATGGGATGTAAGCCATGGCTAGCAACATAAGGTCAACTATATGAATGTGATGTAAACCATAGTAACAATATAAGGTCAACTATGATGTGATATTAAACTATGGTTAGTAACATAAGGTAATTTATTTGTCCCTTTATTCCTCCAACATGTAGTCTTTAATGAATTTAAAATCTTATTATCGAACCTGGGGCTTGATACCATGTCAAGTTGCTATTTTTTAACTATCTCTAAATGAATTGAATGATGTAGTCATACACGTCTGTATGCGTAACAAAATATTAATTTTCACCTTTTAGCTAAAATATGTTTAAAATAGGATATTAGTTCATTTGTTTTACTAAGATACTTAAAAAGAATTCTTTGCTAACCTGCCTCAATAAAGACTCCCGGATTGTTGGACTTATAAGAAATCTTGACACCCCTGATCTGACGGCCCTCGTAGGTAGTTCCAGCTACAATAGGGGTGACAATCCCAGGGTTCATCAGGGACAGAGAATTTAGCCATGAGTAAATCTAAACATCAAATATTTATATAAATATGTACACACTTTAATATATGTATACCGTAGGTTATATATATATATATATATATTATATCAAAGTCAGCTCATTAGAACATTCTTTAAATCTATTAATAATAAAACTATGTATTAATTACATCAACTGGTCATTATAAACATTTTTGAATCTTTGGCTTAGTAACAAATAAACTTTATAAAGTAGAAGAAAACAACAACAAATATTTAAATTAATGTTTTCAAGCTTGCACCACGAAATTCTTTCAAACAAAATCAGCCTAATATTTGAATAAATTTAAATTGACACCTGGATACGGTAAACGAACCCGGGATCTTGCTACTACGAACTATCATTTATATCACATCTACCAGCGACTCAGCTGTCTCTTTATGCTGCTAATAATATAAAAATAATAAATTGTACGTTTCAAGGGAATCTTGATAGAAGAAATCAATGCTATACAATTAAATATAATATATGAAAGGATAAACTTACTGGATTAGTTATTATAGTTACAGAAATCATCCTTGTCATTGGTAGAGCATTGATGCGCTAAGCCAAAGATCACGGGTTTGATTCCCGTGTCTAGGTGTGATTTTTAAACGTATTTGAAAATGATTCAGATATTTCTAGGTTGCGTAATTATAATAAGTCATCCTTCAAGCCTCGCCTTTCCCACATTCTTAATCGTACAGCGTTGCTTTCTTCCACCTAAATAATTTATTTAAAAGTGTTTTCCATTAGCAACGCACTATAAAATTAAGCCCACAAACTGGTACAAATACCAATTTAATTTTTGTTACTTTTGGAAAATTCAATTGGGTAAAACATTCATGTTTATTGTTTTATTTTCTAAAAATAATACAAATTGGTTTAATAAGAATGTATGTATTGTTTATTACTCTATGATAATTAAAGTTGGTTAAATAATTACGTCTATATTTTTTACTCAACGAAAATACAATTTGATTTTGTAATCGTGTCTATATTTTATTACTAAAAAGAATTTTATCCTTTTAAAGTACAACTGAGATTCCACTGATGAAGAGAATTACTAAAAAAAACTAATTATTGAAATAACTAGTTCTCCAAAAGTGGTTAAAGGTTGCACAAGGCAAATTTTATATGCACTGAAAAAACATAGAATTAAAAAAGGTGTTCCACCCTAAAGGGAAATTTATCGTTACAGGTATTAGCTTACAATAATTTCACAAAAGTCTAAATAGTAATGAATAATATAAAATGTTGATTATAAACAAATCTGTCACTAATTAGTAATCTGACAACTTTGGCACTTTTTTATCACTCAGTGGTAGACCGAACATTTTACTGATTTTAAAACCCATGTTTACGCGCTATAATGGGTTAAGACTTTCTCAATATCAGTGGATTATCAAACTTCATCAAATCGGGTGATTAGTATGCTTATTACTGGCTCGCATTTAAATTAAAAGACCAACTGTGTGGCAGAGTAAATTACAGGAAGAAGGCTGTCAGACGTTTATGAGTATTTGTATCATTGCTATAATATTATTTTACATTAAATAACAAAGAAACAGTGGCTTTGTTTGTGCTGGTGCGATAACATAAAACTAAGTAAACAGAATTCAACTAAATTAATTAATCATTTCATAACTTGATTTACCTCATCTATTCGGTGATAGCTGTTCCAATTAAAATCAGTTCTGGGATTATCAGATGGCCGTTCTGAATCAATTAAACTGTAGAGAAAAATTAATAAAACAAAATTTATAGGCAGGAAAATTGAATAACCTACTTAGAACTAGGAGGTAGGATATTCATAGAAATGTGTATAAAACATCAGTTCTCGTATTGTCTAGCTTCATCACTCTCATGTTGGATTGCTGATATTTAGGAGAACGGGGATCGAACCCTGGTTCAGTGTATTGAGAGTTTTTATTTTATAAATGGTCTCCCACTCTACCTCTATGTAAGTGTGGGTACGTTTCCTTTAAAATTGTACATTCCTCATTCCTAATTCACTATAGCAATTAATGTATGCAGATAGCCCGAACGGGTACCTAGACTCGATGAAAAATAATATATTACAGCAATTAAAAGTAGGCTAGCTATCTGTGATAACAATCCAATAGTATGCAGCATTTTGTTATAACAGGTCTGCAAAACGTATTCAAAATCAGTTATAATTAGACCTGGGCACTTCCTCAAAGTAGGGGTTCCACATGTGTGTACAACAACATAAATAAGAAGTGATTTTCCTTAACTATTCAACATTCAAACATCCATTTCGGTGGCCACAAGGTTTAAGGCGTTGCTCTCGCAGTGGACTATACTTTCAATGATGGGGAGATAATTGGTGAAATTGGGACTTTCCCTTTCACCGTGATAAATTAACGGTTTTGGGGATTGGTTTTTGTGTCTGCCATAAAATTATATTATTCGATAGGTGTTGTGCTGATATAATAATTTATTTTACATCGCATTTTACTACCCGTTCGGGTTATAAGCTTACATACTAATTACACTAATGGTTTAGGAATTATGAAGGTTTAATTGAGAGTAAGTGCATCAATATTTGCGTGGAAGTAGGGTGGAAAATTATTTAGGGAAAACCACCCTCAGTGCATCCAACTGGGATCGAACCCAGATCTCCCCGTCTTCGACAGTCTAGTCTACTACGAGAGTGGCGTATTAGACCACGTTATCACCAAAGCAGGTTAAAGTAAGTTAAGTTAATTCAGAAAGTACACCTTAAATAACTAATTAAAATAAATCATTCAAAGCCTTCTGATTTTTTAGTAATCGCTCAAGTTCCCCAAACTAAGTTTTGTTTTTGTTGTGATGATTTCACTTACTGTTGAACATCCTGTATGAACACTTCTTTTTCCAAGTCAAGGTTCCTCAAGACATCGTAGAAGTCAGCCCTCTTGTGTGGAGGCACCATTACATCTACTGATGAATTCATGGACCCAACACTTTTCCAGAAATTCAGCTGGAAGATATTACAGTCAAATACGTATAAATCTACAGTTTAGCATTTACTTTATTTTATATATAAAATGCTATAACTGACATTCAAATTTAGTTTTTGCTTTATATTAGCTAAGATATTATTATTATTATTATTAGCACCGCGTCTTACTACCCGTTCGGGTTATACGCACTTACGCTAATGTGTAATGGTAGGGTGATTGTGAGATGAAATGAAGGACCTACAGTTTAACGTAGAATCCGAACCACGGTGAAGGCCTGGCATTCCCCACATTCACAAGATGTCTTGTCAGAGGTGGAGGAAGGGTTTGGTAATCAGATAAATCTTTGCCGGGACCGAGGATTGAACCCCGGCCGCCAGCATAGAAGTCTGACACCTTACCCCTAGACCACCAGGTCACCGACAGCTAAGATATAAAATATCGTCATTAGATTTATGTCAACTTTATCATAGAAGTGTTGTAACTTTAAATTTTATTTATTATTATTTTTTTTTTCAAATATAGTAATTTCGAAATCAAATATTCTTTTATAGTATATAGTCAACACCTTAGCTCAGTTGGCAGCGTGTTTGTCTACTGAGTTAAGGGTCCCGGACTCGATTCCTGATATGGCTGAAAAATTTATCATTGGTTAAATGTGGGTTTTCCCTTTCACGGTGATGAATTAGCATTCGGGAGTTGGGCGTTTTGTCTGTTCTAGATTTAAGTTAGTTCATAAGTCGTGTGCTGATATAATCAGTCGGTTAAGAAAATGCACGTTAAATACCTCAAATAAATGAAAAAATATATATTTTATAGCATCTAAAATATGTACAGAACATTCAACTAGGCAGGGGGGGGGGGAAGGTTAATTTTAACTGTAGTATCGTGCTATTTAAATCACCCTCACCTATTAAATATGTATCTATATATCCAATGTAATGTCGTATGAATTCATTAAATTCGAGCCAAAAGGTTATTTTTTTATCGATAGTTGACTGTACCATATACCTAGTGGTGTTTTGTGCTGTGAGCATCGTATTTTTATGTTTTATTTCATATGAAACACGTACCGTCATTTTATTGACCAGGTTTTAGGATCAAGAAGTGAACTTTTAGCTAAGCAAACAACAAACATGTATGACATATATGATTGGGGGACGCCGTTGCGGCAAAACCACAAGGACCCATGGAGGAACACCCTTTGATTAGACAAGGGATAGAGGACTAATTATACTCTGGTGAACTAAGAGCTTACCTCTGCTGTTATTATTATTATTATTATTATTATTATTATTATTATTATTATTATTATTATTAGCACCGCGTCTTACTACCCGTTCGGGTTATACTCACTTACGTTAATGTGTAATGGTAGGGTGATTGTGAGATGAAATGAAGCACCTACAGTTTAACGTGGAATCCGAACCACGGTGGTGGCCTGGCATTCCCCACATTCACAAGATGTCTTGTCAGAGGTGAAGGAAGGGTTTGGTAATCAGATAAATCTTTGCCGGGACCGAGGATTGAACCCCGGCCGCCAGCACAGAAGTCTGACACCTTACCCCTAGACCACCAGGTCACCTCTCTGCTGTTACACTCACGGTCACCTTATGAGTTATGACTCTTCTGTTGAATATACAGTAGCCCCATGGCTTCTTTGGTGCTGACTGACAGCTCACAGCTGACTTCTGACAGTCAACATTTAGGTATATAACTAAATTTTGACTATCAGAAGTGACAGCTGTTAAACACATGTTTTTGCGGATCATATGTTATTATTATTATTAGCACCGCGTCTTACTACCCGTTCGGGTTATACGCACTTACGCTAATGGTAGGGTGATTGTGAGATGAAATGAAGGACCTACAGTTTAACGTGGAATCCGAACCACGGTGGCGGCCTGGCATTCCCCACATTCACAAGATGTTGCGGATCATATGATTCGGCGTAGGTATAAATAATTGGGTCTGGTAGCTTTTCAAAACCGTCAGCTGTGAGCTGTCACTCAGCACCAAATAAGCCATGGGGCTACTGTAGCTTCGGAAGGGTCGAATGGTTAGTTATGGAACGGTTGGTATAAGAGAAGGGTATTACCTTAACATGCAGTCATAAAATGTTCAATATTGGCGCGAAAGACAGCGAGTAAGGTTTTAAAGTGCTTAGTTACGCGACCCAGCTGAAGATGGTTTTCTTTCTGTTTTAATAAACTGAATGTTGGTACTAGAGTCTGCAGTTCACATATATAATGACAAAAAAACTCAAAAAACAAAAACACTAGCATCATAGATTAAACACGTACAACAATACGACGTACGCAAAACACTGGGAAGTGTGTGGTCAAATGAACCTATCTTTACCGGTGGTCGAATAAACATAAAACTAAAAACAAGAGGGGGGGGGGGGGATGATGAAGCCAATCCACCAACATTAAAATAGGTCAAGAGGCTTGACCTCAGGTGGCATTTCCAAAACAACAAAAACGGCCACAATAATAATTATACTGTTATAAATGACTTCCCAATGATTCATTGCTCACGTGGTTAAATATTAAATATTGGTAGCTGTGAAAACATAGTAAAATTCTGTCACATAGCCTGACACATATTCTCTCAAATATAGTCAATTTCACGTCTGAAAATAAAAATTACGTCTTCACGAAAAAATGTTTGATTATATTTTATAAAAATCAATGTATTTTGTAAGTTTAAACTTATAGCATAGCAAAAGATAGAAGAATTTTTTAAACAAGAATTCCAATATTTAAATATTTATTACAATTCATTTCCAAGCCCAACTTTTCAGCTATACCATATTATTAAATTATTACAAACCATTCCTATAAACTATTTTAAATGACATATACGTTTTGTCCATTATAGTTCTGATAGTAATTTTAGTAACTCGAACTTAATATTAAGTAGAGTAATAAAATGCCTTTTTATTGGTCCAAAGAAAGATAAGTGGCTTACACCATCTGATTCCTCCTCGAGAATTCTTAATGCGTCCAGATGATTCTTTGTGGTTGGGATGAGCCTGTAAACCACATAGTTGTCAAAACGGGCCTTCTCTGCCCACGACCCACTGGTTATAAACAAGAGCAGTATCATAAAAATAGTCCACATGTTGCACCTGTAACACCAGTTCAAAGAACATCACAAACATCATGTTGCCTTTGAAACATTAGTTCATAGAACATCACAAACATCATGTTGCACATGAAACACCAGTTCAAATACCATCATTAACATCATGTTGCACATGAAACACCAGTTCAAAGACCATCAGAAACATCATGTTGCACCTGAGCGGCCACTTCATAGAACATCACAATATCATTTTGTACCTGAAACACCAGTTCAAATAACATCACAAACATCATGCTGCACCTGAAACACCAGTTAGTAAAACATCACAATAATCATTTTGCACATGAAACACCAGTTCAAATACCATCAAAAACATCATGTTGTACCTGAAACACCAGTTCAAAGAACATCACCAACATCATGTTGCACCTGAAACACCAGTTCAAAGAACATCACAAACATCATGTTGCACCTGAAACACCAGCTCAAAGAACATCACAAACATCGTTCAGCACCTGAACACCCAGTTCATAGCACATCGCAAACATTATATTACATTTTACCGTTCACTAGACCAAACTACTATAAAACGCTAGTCCCGCGCATCGATGAGCATGTGAACTAAAAGTAAATCTCGTATTATTTATTTTGCCAGTGATGGGAAGGCTGGTAGTTCGAATCCTGATTGAGTGGTTTTCCCTCCATTGTTTCTCCCTCTCTCTATGCAAATGCAGGTACATACCCTATTAGTGTAGTTAAATGCGTATAGTCTGCACGGGTAGTATGACATATTGAAAAATCTTTAATAACACCACCCCTAAATATCATAAATGAATATTTTCGGCTCATAATATTTGGGCCACATATCTTAGTTAGGCCAGGATCACTGACCAGGAGGATTAACGTTATAGCTTAGTTAGGCCAGGATCACTAAGTAAGAGGATTAACGTCATAGCTTAGTTGGGCCCCGTCCATTGACCAGAAGGACTATGCCAGTCAATAGACCTACGGGTAGATACGAATTCGGCCCCACCCAATTTTTGCCTCATATTAGGTTAGGCTTGGTTAGGTTAGGTTAGGTTAGGTTAGGTTAAGCTATTTTAGATCAGCTTAGCATTTTGTCCTGTCTCACTACCCATCACTTACTGTTTTCGATAAGCTTGAGAAAAAAATATATCTAAAACCATTCTAAATGGAGCGCCACAGCAGCCGGGGTAAATTTAGTCCACCAGAAAGGCTTGTTTACAATTACCAAGAAGGAACTCATGACCCAATTGTAATGTGGGATTAATTGCACCCTTTTAAAATCAGGTCATAACCTCTGATTAGTTTTTAAATTAAATTAACACGTGGGTATTTATATTTTTGTATATGTTTTGACGTTAAGTATAAATTATTTTTAAATTAAATTTTAATATTAAGTAGAAAACCCTATGTATTTTATTTACAGTGCAAATTCTTAACAAGGAATAGCACCCTTAATAATTTATTGCCGAGTCATCAAACCGAAGGTAGTTTTTTATGGGTTTTCCATCCGTTTGGAGTTGGGCAAGCACTCAGCACTTTGATTAGTGCTGCCCGCATCATCTGATAGAAAATACATGCACTAGGGAAGTTCAGAAAGTGCGGGTGGTTTCCCGTTTCCTTTTACACTGAAATTTTACGAGCGAGTGCGAAAGAGACCACCAATTTTGCCGGAAATGTATGCTAACATAACTTCCAGGCTTATTTTACATACCACAACTGACATGGAACTGATGGCTTTACTTCTCCTCTGAAAGAAGTTGTGCTTCGGATTTTTATCGGCTCAAGAAAAATCTGTTGAACTCAGCTGGACTTGAACCCACAAACCTTGGTTTCTGAAAAGAACACTCTACCCCAAGACCACCTAGGTTGACGGTCTCTTTCACGCTCGCTCGTAAAATTTCAGTGTCGTTGGGCCCTAACGCATGGTTTTCATATCCCCTTGGCCACCCGAGCAATCTTAATAAATCTAATTATCTTATTTATTTACTAATAATCCTCAAAAGTGCATGCAAGTTCTACTTACGGTAGACAAATCAACAACTTACCGTTCTTAAAAACAAACGTACAAACCCAATCACTTATTCCGACACAGCTCCGGAGATACGATTTTGTTTATCCGCCTTGTAGAAAGCATAAAGTGGACTTGGCTGTCTCGCCACCACTCTATTACTATAATCACTTTGTATCGCATCCATTAACGAAAAGATTACCACCCCTATCTCTGTCCCCCCACTCTCCCCTTTAATTACATCACGAGACACCTGGAGATCAAGGTTTTTCAAGTCCATTAAAACTTTTTGATTGAGTTCAATCTACGCTGGTAAATTTATACGAGGATCAAGAAAGTTTTGTTTGTGAATTTGTGAAGGTATTACCTTCCACAATGATGAGCACAACTGCGTCATTCAACTTTAGTGAAGCTCACCGATTTTGTAGTGCTGTTTTTCAAATGAGTGTCAAGTGGGCCGTAACAGTGGCTAGAAAACTTATTAGAAGAGTTTTTTCCTCAGTTTCGTCTTGCTGCTTGTCCAAGCTAAACGCATTTTAATTACTCTAGTGGGGCAGGGATGAGTAAGGTTGAATTTAAAGGAATGTACCCCCATTTTTGTAGAGATAAAGTGGGGAATAAGGATAAAGCACCCTTAGAGTTCCATTTTATTCGAATCACAACCTCCCCATCACCGTCAAACCAGATTAGATAGACGCATAATAATATAAAAAAATTAAACTATAGTGTTTTGATCATTTTCAAATAAAAGTATATTAAGAAAATGATATATATATCATGTCACTTTTAGTCATCAATCTAATTTGCTTGCTGACACCCGCCTCGGTGGCGTAATTGGCTAACGCGCTAGTAGTGTTGAGCTCGACTGCTGAGGACGGGATATCGAGGTTCGAATCTCGGTCGGGTGAACTGGGGGTGGTTTTCCCTAAATGGTTTTCCACTCTCCCTCCACGCAAATGTGGATTCACTTCCTATAATTAAACCTTCCCAATTCCTAATCCATTAGCGTAATTAGTACTTAAGCGTATAACCCGAACGGGTAGTAAGACGCGGTGCTAAATAATAATAATAATAATAAAAATGTTTGCTGACCTTAGGAAAATTCTCTGCCTAAACTTTAGTTTGACTCCTGGTTGGCACGGATTTCAGCTTGATGTGGTGCAAAATATAACACACTTGAAGTTCTAAGTGCTAACAACCCTTCTTCTAAATAATTTTAAATTTTCTCAACTTGTTTTACTCTGATCTGATAGGTCTGCGAATCAAATTCCACCCGAGTGCTTTTGAGCTATATTTTTCCATGAGTGGTTTTTCATCCTTTATCCAGAGGAATTCTGGTGCAATTACATACTATTTATTCTCCTCATTCTATCTCTTAGTGTTGATTAGTGTGAGTTTGTGTTCAATGTCTTACACGAGAAGGTTTTTAGACCTATCTTAGATGTCACGTAAGAAGTATTTACTACACCCAATATAATATATGTAAGGAATTGCAGATATTATGAGAAAGGCTTTATCTTCGCTCATTCTCGGTTAACTGTTGCCAAATATCCTCGCTTTCTGTTATGTATGAAGGTGGTTTGTTTGGGTAAGAAGAAGTTACCGACAAACTCAACGAACTAGCGCTGCGAAACTTGTCTTACACTTAAGGAAAAATTGACCACATTAAAACAAGAAAATGACAAAGTTGTTTCCAATAGTAGTCAAGCAGCTACAGAGATGATATCTAGTGTAGCCCTTGATACTGTATTCCGAGTGTAATATGGTGTTTTAGAGAGGTTTTTAGTTCATACGTTCTTAGCACATAGGCTATCAATGGTTTAATTTAAAGGTATGGATAAGGAGTTTAGCTGAAAATGAAAGGAATTAGTTTATAAAAATAAAAACTTAATTTCATATCATAGACATATTCTAAACTCACATGTGTCACTCTCAAAATGAAACTCATAGGATCAAGCGTTTCCACAAATTAGTCTAGAAACAAACATGTTTGGAACGTTAGTCTCTGGACTCACATTTGTCAATATCAAAATGAAACTCATAGGATCAAGCGTTTCCACAAATTAGTCTAGAAACAAAACATGTTTGGAACTTTAGTCTATGGACCCACATTGTCAATATCAAAATGAAACTCATAGGATCAAGCGTTTCCACAAATTAGTCTAGAAACAAAACATGTTTGGAACTTTAGTCTATGGACCCACATTTGTCATATCAAAATGAAACTCATAGGATCAAGCGTTTCCACAAATTAGTCTAGAAACAAAACATGTTTGGAACGTTAGTCTCTGGACTCACATTTGTCAATATCAAAATGAAACTCATAGGATCAAGCGTTTCCACAATTTAGTCTAGAAACAAAACATGTTTGGAACTTTAGTCTATGGACCACATTTGTCAATATCAAATGCAACTCATAGGATCAAGCGTTTCCACAAATTAGTCTAGAAACAAAACATGTTGAACTTTAGTCTATGGACCCACATTTGTCAATATCAAAATGAAACTCATAGGATCAAGCGTTTCCACAAATTAGTCTAGAAACAAAACATGTTTGGAACTTTAGTCTATGGACCCACATTTGTCAATATCAAAATGAAACTCATAGGATCAAGCGTTTCCACAAATTAGTCTAGAAACAAAACATGTTTGGAACGTTAGTCTCTGGACTCACATTTGTCAATATCAAAATGAAACTCATAGGATCAAGCGTTTCCACAAATCCATCTAGACACAACACATATTGGGAACTTTGGCTTACGCATGTCCGACATTTAGAAACGCCATCGAGACGTGCAAGAAAAGGTGTATTTCAACAATTTGGAGTGTGGTTACATTAACCAGATATAGGGGGGACTGAAAGAGTTCATTTCCATCAATCCTGCATGTTGCTTTGTGTTCATGGGGAAGAAGTATTTTTAAATCCGTTTTACTCCACTGGCTATTAATTCCCGTTTATTTTAGTAAAATTGTAATTACTAAGTCATTTTTATTTATTCCTTGATTGACACCACCCTTTATTATGTGTGTATTTGAATGGATCCTAGTACGTTTTAAGATTTACTAATAAAAATAGTAGGCTATAAATTTTGTAAATAAAAAGTGTATACAATTTTTTTTAAATTAGGGATATCACCAGTGTCTCCATATTAGATTGAATTAAAATTATCTATTAACTTTTTTAAAAGTTAGCATCGGGATAGCTTATCTTAAATTAATATAAAACATATAATCTAATAAGTGGGATATAATGTTAGTTACTAAAACATTATATAGTTTATTATTGTTATGAAGGCTTTTATTTTTTTCTATTTTAAAAAGGTACAGGATTAAAAAATGTAATTATTTATTAAGCAATTGTATAACATATTTTAAGAGTACTAAAATAAAATTTATTAAAGCTAAACAATTTGGTTTTAAATTTTTCTACTCGTTACCTAAAACAACACGCCGAAAAGTGGCTATTTAAAAAAAAAACATGTAGGCTATTAATTGTTTTTATAAATTTTCGGATAAAGTAAGCATCATCAATAATTTGAACAAACATTTTAAATGAGCTTACCGCATTTACACTGATGTATTTATATTAACGTAAAATGTAAATGCATTGCATAACCAAGCAAATGGATTATTAAGAATACGAAAAAAGGAAAATGGCAAAAGTGTTTTAATAAATATCCCCTCCCTATTGCATGGGAGTTAAACAGTTGAAGCTGATTACATGTCTTTAAAGGACAATACAATCCCTAATACTCTCAATATAATTGTGTTTCAATGTTGACTCTGCAGTTACTTTGACTCCAGAAGATCGAAAGAATCTGCTTTTCCGACTCGTTGGCGTCACTAAAACGTTTTCTGCGCCTCCGTGATGAGTGTAACCAGCGAGTCTAGCGTCTCCTCGCCGCTGGGGATGATTTGGTCAGCTGGTAGGATGAAACCGTGTTGACCCAAGTCTCTCAGCTCGTACACGAAGGCGATGGGGATGCCATGTACCCCCATGGCCCAGTCCACGCTGCTACCACTGGCCACGTCTGCGACAGATGAACAATGGGATTGTCCAGAGAATACAACTGACATTTCTTCTTGCGCCTTTCAAAGTTAGGATACAAGAACATTGGAAGCAAAAAATAAATTATTACTGCCTTGAGGTTACTAGAAGAGCTAAAACAAAATAATTCAGCTGATTTTTAAAATGGTTCGCGCATGATGGAAGAATATTTTACCCAACTACTGAATGCAGTATTTCCCTATACTCTATAACAGAACACATGTGAATGATATTCTTCATTGAAACTTATTTAAAACTATTCGTTCATTGTTCTTAAGGTGGGAATTTAGGGAACACGAGCAAAGGTAAGAGTTTTTTGCAGGTTTTTTTTATAAAGTGTAGTAAATCAAATTATCTTTCCAGTGGAGACATTTAATTTACTTTTATCCTTGAATATCTGTCAAGGTTGTCCTGGAAATTAATGAGATATTTTTCTCTTCATTTAATTTGTCTAATTAATGCCACTTGCTCATGACAAATATTTGATAACTGTAGATATAACCATTTGAAGAAAATTATACTCTTGTGTTTCTATTGGGGCAGTATTTCATTTATTTTTGCCAAAAAAAAAGTTTTGTTGTAAGAACTGCCAAAACTCTTCTCACGTTCCCTAAACTCCAAACTTAACTCGTGTGTGCGACATGGCAATAGATACAGTCATTATATCATCACTCATAAACAAAGTGTATAATGCAAGCCACAAAGGTGGAGACGGATAAATCTGCATATGCGTAAATTCGACGCATTCACGAAAACTTGATCCTGCCCACACAAGATCGAATCTGACTCGATGGGGGATCCGATCTTCCAGCATGCTCATGGAGTCAAGCGTTCGACTTTGATTGATTCCTTCGTACAAGCCAGATTTGATATCTTCATGGGATCGGAATAAAGAATGTATGGCCAGCCTTACACATTCATTCACACCCCGTGAAGACTAGAATCGATCTCTACAGCATAGAGGCCAAAATATTCTCGATCGATGGGAATTCTTGAGTACGGACATTCTATTCAAGGTGGAAAGTCTTGAACATGGACCTTCTACTTGAGATGGCAAGTCTCGAGCATGGACCTTCTACTTGAGGTGGCAAGTCTCGAGCATGGACCTTCTACTTGAGATGCAGGTCTCGAGCATGGACCTTCTACTTGAGATGGCAAGTCTCGAACATGGACCTTCTACTTGAGATGGCAAGTCTCGAGCATGGACCTTCTACTTGAGATGCAAGTCTGAGCATGGACCTTCTACTTGAGATGCCCAAGTCTTGAGCATGGACCTTTACTTGAGATGGCAAGTCTCGAGCATGGACCTTCTACTTGAGCTGTCATGGTCTCGATGCAATGGGACCTTCTACTTGAGATGGCAAGTCTCGAGCATGGTTGGACCTACTACTTCTACTTGAGATGGCAAGTCTCGAGCATGGACCTTCTACTTGAGATGGCAAGTCTCGAGCATGGACCTTCTACTTGAGATGGCAAGTCTCGAACATGGACCTTCTACTTGAGATGGCAAGTCTCGAAGCATGGACCTTCTACTTGAGATGGCAAGTCTCGAGCATGGACCTTCTACTTGAGTGGCAAGTCTCGAGCATGGACCTTCTACTTGAGATGGCAAGTCTCGAGCATGGACCTTCTACTTGAGATGGCAAGTCTCGAGCATGGACCTTCTACTTGAGATGAGCAATGTTCTCTGAACAATTGGATGACCTTCTACTTGAGATGGCAAGTCTCGAGCATGGACCTTCTACTTGAGATGGCAAGTCTCGAGCATGGACCTTCTACTTGAGATGGCAAGTCTCGAGCATGGACCTTCTACTTGAGATGCCAAGTCTTGAGCATGGACCTTCTATTCGAGATGGCAATTCTTGAGCACAGACCTATTCAAGATGGTTAGTCTCAATTAAGCAAGGACCTTCTACTCTAGATGGTAAGTTTCAAGCGTGGACCCATCCATACAAACAGTGAATTTTGCTCGTGTCACTGATTTTGTTCAAAACCCAATGATTCAAGTGTTACAAGATGGTTTTAAGACAGACTTTATTTACACTTACACAATAAGTCGACGATGTTTCCAACGGTGTACCTCGTTCCATACCGGACAGCAAGGGCATCACTGTTTTCTGGCCGATATCCAGCTGTAAAGTTGAACAAAACATCTGTTTAAGATAATCTTATCGTAACATAAATCAGTTTTATCCTTCTCTCTTTCGCTCTCTCTTCAGACAAAGCTAAGACGCCATGTTGTTTATTTTCCCTGAGTGTTACTACTTGTTTGGGCTATATGTAAGTTTATTAATATTACGCTAATATGTTAGTGATAAGGAAGTTATAATGTAGAGAAAATGTACACTCATTTATGCGGAAGGAGAATTGAAAACCGTTTAGAGAGAACACCTTTAGTACACCCGTCTGGAGTTCCAATTCCAATCTTCTCTTTACTAGAACTAAACAAAACTGACGTTTTAGTCCGCGTGTCCAGTTGCAAGGATGTCAATAATATAGAGACTTATAAATATACTATATAGGTCTAGTTCATCAAATCCCCTAAACTGTTTTATTTTTAAATTTAAATCAAGATGTGGTATTTGTTGTTCATTGGTTCTTTTGCAGGTGTTAATTCCGGATATCGCTATTGGTGCACATCACCGTTATTTCAGTGAACTCGATCAAAGAATCAGAAAATCTCAGATTTGTTTGGACACCACCTGGCACACAACACCCAAACGACCATGCCCAAATTCAGGGCCAACCTAATCCTTTCGATATAATACTACTTGAACTTCCCGCTGTATAAAATAACTTAACCTAAGAGAGTTTACTCGACGGCAAATCACGACTCCGAGAATCTTACACGGGGTACAATGGATTATGAATGTAACCGGATGTTCCAACAAGTTCTGACTAACCAGAGTGTTGTAGTTAGAAGGTACACTAGTCCTGACGCCGTACGGGAGCAACAGCAACTGACTGAAGCTGTGGATTGAGAGGTATATCTTCAGCTCGCTGGCGATAGACGTGACGTAATTGGCTATGGTCCTGGTTTCGACCTCGGAGAAGGCACTGGCCCCGGCGTACGTGTCCGTGCATTGATTGGAACTGGATCCTCCGGCTGCAATTATAAGTAACCAAAAATCAAGTTTTTTATTTGAGTGATTTAACGTGCTCTTTCTGGATCGACTGATTGTATTAACACACGACTTACCAACTAACTTAGTTCTAAAAAAAAACAGACCCCTAGAGGTTAATTCATTACTGTGAAAGGGAAAACTTCCATTTCGCCAGTAAGAAAGTTTCAAACTTTCCGGGAATCAAACCAGGAACCTTTATTTCAGTAGATAGTTCAATGTTTTTCATCGCGTGATAGTTCCATATATCAAGTAGGATTGTGGAAAACCATTAAGAAAAAACCATATCCTCAGTTCACCTAAACAGAGTTTGAGCCCCGATCTCACTGTCATCAGCAGTCTAGCTTATTCCGAGAGTGACAGCTTAGGCCACGTGGCTACTGAAGCGGGTAGCAGCAAGCTAATTAACGACTTCATCGAAAGGGTAAGGCAAAGGAGGGAAAAGATAGAATAAGTGTATATATGTATTAGTGTTGAGAGGATGTAAAGATGAGGGTGATAGATCACATATGGCCAGCCAAGATTTAAACCTTAACCTCCCCATCACTGGTGATAAGTCTATTGCAAGTTTCATACCTAAGATCCTGTGATTACAAGTGCTAGTGATATTAGATGTGTAAAACGTTACACAATAAATATAAAATAGAATATACCCCCTACTCAACATTATTAGTTATTGAAAAAACAACCATACCTGAGGGAATAGGGGCGAGTTTATAATTATAACTGATAATTCTACTGTAGAATTGAAGTAAACAACCATTACCAATTATTATTATTATTATTATTAATATTATTATTGTTATTTTCTTAACAATTAAATATATCTACTTTCTTTCCTATATATTCAAAATATATTCAAAAGAGAACATTTGTCACAGAACGTGTAAAAGAACTTCACAGTCAGGGGCGCAAAAAGTGGAGAATTGGGTGGTCCGGACCCCTAGAATTTTATGGACCTCCCTAGGAGGGGGGATATGTATATATATATATATATATGTATATATGTATAAACATATGTATATACATATATATCTGTATAAAAGCTTTTATTAGCTAAAGGTATGGTAACATTTTCTAATAAACCCCTTAGAAAAATCAGATTTTTTTCTTCTTTTGGTCACAATTCTAGAGCGTTGTAGTTCGCCACTCACTTCTCCACTTGTAGCCCCAATTCCTGTTGGGGTCTGCGCCATGGCACAGCAGACTGCCGCGGCTCCTGGTCTTACGCCACATTCGTTCTGAAACATCATCATTCCAGGACATTACATGATAACAAAGCTTTAAATAACCTCAATCACGTGGTACTGATCTGATGAAATATCATCATTCCAGGACATTACATGATAACAAAGCTTTAAATAACCTCAATCACGTGGTACTGATCTGATGAAATATCATCATTCAGGATATTACATGCTAACAAAGACTTAATAACCTCAATCACGTGGTACTGATCTGATGAAATATCAGTTTATAAGGAGATAGGATGTAATGTGGGGAAATGGATAGAACTAGCTCAAGATAGGGTTAGGTAGAGTTCTTTTGTAAGCACAGCAATGAGCTTTAGAGCTCCTAATGCCATAAAGCAGTGGTTATCAAACATTTTTTTAGATTGTACCCCTTAGTCTTAACAAAATGTTGATATACTTTCCCCCAAAGACAAATATCAGATAACCAATCAAAGGAGAAAATTTCTCTCAGTTGCCTCGAAAATTCCACACCACGTCTGGTTCCCCGTCACGTTTGTTTCTCTTGTTATTTTGCCAATTTTTCCCTTGTGAGCTGCTCATGCACCCCCTGAAAGTCGCTCGCGTACCCCAATTTGAGAACCACTGCCATAGAGTTAGTAAGTTTAGTTTAATTTTATTTTTACAGGACAAAAGAGTACGTACAGTACATTTACATGAAAAAGATAATCCCAAGTACCTACAACTATATTATAAAATACAATAATAAGTCGAATAAATATTGAAGCAGAATATATAAATCAAATTGGCATTTATTTTTTTAAACGCAGCACAGTTGGTGAAGAGGGGTTAAATAAATACTAGAAAAAATTTACAAACTTGGACAGAGACTATGACATTCAACTTAAAGCCATCCGATAGAATGGGCAGAAAATATTTATGTCCAGAGGATTTCTTCGACGAGAGGAAGAGGCTATTGTAACAGACGGTTAATCTGACAGAGAGGGTGCATAGGACCGCGATCGACATGTTCAAGGGATTGGTGGAAATACGAGTGTTGCTGAAAAACCTCTGGATCCTCTGCTACAGAGTGAATTCTAGAGGAGGCAATCCGGACTTTTCGTAAACTACAGAAATATGGAACGTGGGGGATGACCAAGATAAGATATGGAGACAGTTGTAGTGAAAAGGAGACAAGAAGTCTGAAGTGATGGAGAGGAACGTGACTCCAGACGAGAGCAGTGCTATATGCACGGCTTTTTGCCTAGCCCGTAAGAGAACGGAGTGACGTTATGTATGTATGTATGTATGTATGTATGTATGTATGTATGTATGTATGTATGTATGTATGTATGTATGTATGTATGTATATTATGTATGTAGTAGTATGTATGTATGTACGTATGTATGTACGTATGTATGTACGTATATGTATGTTAGTATGTATGTAATGTATATGTATGTTATGTATGTTGTATGTATGTATGTATGTATGTATGTATGTATGTATGTATGTATAGTATGTATGTATGTATGTATGTGTATGTATGTATGTAATGTATGTATGTATGTATGTATGTATGTATGTATGTGTATGTATGTATGTTGTATGTATGTATGTATGTATGTAGTGTATGTATGTATGTATGTATGTATGTATGTATGTATGTATGTATGTATGTATGTATGTATGTATGTATGTATGTATGTATGTAATGTATGTATGTATGTATGTATGTTATGTATGTATGTATGCGTATTAGTTTTTTGGAGATTAAATATTATTATAATATATTATTTTTGAAAATAATTATATTATTTTTACAATATATTATTTCTGGAAAAATATATATATACATAATTAACTTTAGTGAATGAATGTATGGCCGTTATTATAAACAAGATTTCCCAATGTCAAAAAACTGCTTAAGGCTTTTTTAAAAAAGGTCTTGAGTGGAATATTAATTTAATATTAAAATATGTATTGCAATTAACTATTGGGGTACTTAACTCCAATTCGCCGTAGGTATGACTCTCCTTCAGGGGCGTTGCACGAAATATATTGGGTGGTGGGGGGGGGGGGGGGTTGAAACAGTGTTTTTCCAAACTCTAAGCATTTCGAAATTAGAAAAATTCCCAAGTAGCAAAGGAGAGAACAAGAAGGGCAAAGATGAGAACGGTGGTGGAGGAGGGAGTTGTTTTTTTTTAAATTTGGGGTGATAATCAAGCCTTTAACTGAGCTTTTAGGCAACCATAATTTTAAATGTATTTATTTGTTCACAGTGGATTTTTAAAGCTACAAGGCTTTTTCAGTGCATAAGGAAAAAACTTGAATTATTATTTATTTCAGTTTACCTGCATCTAAGTTAAGTATCTAATTGAGCTTAAATATATTTATATAGATTTGCAGATATTGTTCATATCGTGTATTTTAGATTAAAAAAATGTACTGACTTTATTACAGGGGTTCCAACATTTTGTAGTTTATGACCACAACTTTTCTCTCTGCGGCCATCGCAACCCTTTGATAACTTAAAAGCGTTCAATTCCTGTTTTTTTTTTAGCTTTTTCACTGTGTATTACTACCAGCCCGGACTATCTAAGTTAACTACACCAGTGGGATAAGAAAAATTTAGAGGAAATGTATCCTTATTTGCCTGGAGGGATATTAGGATAAACTACCCCCGGCCAGAATTAAAATCCTTACTTCACCTTCACTAACAAACCAAACCAAAAGAGCGTGACATAAAGCCCGCATGTCCACTAATTCTTGTTTTAATTATTGTAAATCGCTCATAATAATGATTATATGCGACAAATATGTAGTAAAATAAATCAACAAGACTGGGGTTGGGGGATGATTTTATATTATGTTAGCAGTATTACAAGACTGCCACAGTAAACAAGTCAGCAAGAATCTATCAGAATGGAATAGCCAAAAGGAACCTAAGCAGTAACTAGGTAATTTTTAGCACTTTAATAAGTTTGATTTCTATTAGAATGATGCATCTTCCTATAATCATTAAAATCCTTGAAAAAGCAAATATAAAGCTAAAAATTATATATTGTGACCCCACACAAAACACGATGTGTCCCCCAGGCTGGAAACCGCTGCTTTATTATAACACAGTTGGAAGCAATATTTAACTAGTAAGCTCCCTGAGCTGTAGAACTCACTCTTCACTTTATCAAAAAATTAGCAATTTGGCCATGTTTATTTAAAAACCTTTTCAACTGTAAAATAAAGCAACAAAAAATGGAATTCATCAAAATTTCTACAGTATTTTGATATCTATCTACCAATGTCCTGCTTTATAACACCATGAAAGTTGCCCTAAAATGTTAATACTGGTAAGCTAATAAACTATTCAAAACATATTGTAATTTAGCGCGAGGGTGAAGGGGCTTCCCCTGAAATTTTTTCAGATAACTTATGGCAAATTCGAAATCAGCACTCTAAACAACATGGTTATACGAAATTTTACGCAAATCAAACATTAAAAATGTATCTCAAATTTGAAAATGTTAAAGAGTGAAAAAAAATTATTTAATATTTAATATAGTCTACTTAATCAAATGAAAAATTATAAAAGTTGTAACAAGGTAACACAGCCCTACTACTCCCCTTCTTCCATTGTTGCTTTGGCATATTTAAATTGCTTTCATGAAAGCCTATTTTAATAAATAATAAAATAAGATACGTCAATATTGATAACATTTTACTATATTATTAGTGTTATTTTATAGGCATATATATAGAGAAAAAAGAGGTAGCTAAAACATGACTTACTCCGGTGTGGGTGAACTCATAACCATCGGATTGGAACTGGGGACAATGTACCAGTTATACGCGTCGACAGCTGATCTGACTGTACTGTTGGTACTGTACAGAATCGCATCTATGATGTAGGTGGTCACTGCTGGAGAGATCCATTCCCTGGCATGGATACCTGAACAAAATAGAAACATTAGTGTATTGTCGTTTAATATGCAACAAACTTGTAGATCACAATATAAAGCATGAAGTGGGATTGTGTGGAGCACAAGTTAGGGTGGGATTGTGTGGAGCACACGTTAGGGTGGGATTGTACAGAATACAAAATAGGGTGGATTGTGTGGAGCACAAGTAGGTGGGATGTATGAACATGAGCTAGGGTGGGATTGTATGGAAAACAAGTTAGGTGGGATTGTGTGGAGCACACGTTAGGGTGGGATTGTACAGAATACAAATAGGTGGGATTGTGGGAGCACAAGTTAGGGTGGGATTGTATGGAACTGACTAGGGTGGGATGTAAGGAACATGAGCTATGGTGGGATGTAAGGAACATGAGCTACGGTGGGATGTAGATACGTGAGCTATGGTGGGGTTGTAGTTAACATGAGTTAGGATGGGATTGTAGGTAACATGAGCTATTGTGGGATTGTAGGTAATACAAGTTAGGGTGGGATTGTACGGAACACGAGTTAGGGTGGGATTGTAGGGAGCATAAGTTAGGGTGGGACTGTAGGGAACACAAGTTAATGGCAGTATGTTTGCAAACTAAAACTTGTTTTGTCAAAATAGATCAAATATTTTTCCACTGGAATAATAGAGTTTAATTTTCTTCACTTAGTGACCTCAACATTTGTTGAATATCTTTCAAGGACGTCCTGGAATTTAATGGCCACTTTTTCTTTTAATTTAAAAAGTTTTTCATAGAATGCTAATATACACGCAGAACAGACATTCAAGTACTGTTTATAATACCATCTGATAAATTAAACGATAGGTTTCTATCGGAGAAATATTTGATTTATTCTAGACAACAAAAGTTTTGCTAAACACTTCCCTTAATTCGCGTTGCCTACAAACCCATTTCAAGATTCACCATACAATAGTCGGATATGTTGAAATGTTTATTGTCTGAACAGTTTTTAACTATTCCTTATGCAATTGTTGACATGCTTTCTATAAACACTTCCTTCATCACTCCTACTCTATATGCCTCGGTACTAACCTGCCTCAATAAAAATACTGGGGTTATTGACATTATTGGTAATCTTCAGCCCTCGAATTTCTCTTCCTTCATAAGTTGAACCGACAGTAATTCCTTGAACCCGACCACCTGGATTAGCGGAGATCAACTCATCTAACCAGGCGTAAATCTGCAATTAGATGTCAAACTCTGTTGTTGAAATAACACGATTACACAACAGATATAAATTGAATTGAAAGAGATCGCGTATCCAATTATGTGTAGGAGCTATCGAAAAAGAAAGCTCTACTTTCTAGAAAAAATCAGAGAAGCATGTAACGCATAGGATCAAACTATAATTATTGTTATTGTTTACAGTCCTCCATAAAGTATATACTAGAAAAATACTCATGTAGAATAAGACTTGCTTTACATCCCCCACACCCACCTCTGAGAAAATGTTTGAAAATTTGATGTTCCTAAAAGCTATTTGAGTGGTCTTCTTACCTAAATTGTGAAAATTAGTTGTTTTATAATCTATTTGGAGTAGTCTTCCACAGAAATATTTTAAATCTGGATGCTTATAGCAGCTATTTGGAGTGGTCTTCTTTAAACATAATTTTTGAAAATTGGATGCTTTCAGAAACTATTTGAAGGGGTCTTTGCATAAAAAAATTCAAAATGGCATGCGTCTAGAAGCTAATTGGAGTGGTCCTTACTTGAAAATTTTAAAATTTGGATGACCCTAAAAGCTATTTAGCGTGCTAGACGCTTCTGGAAGTTATGTGAAGTGGTCTTCTCTGGCAAGTTTTTGGAAAATTAAATGCATCTAGAATTCATTTGGAATTTGCTTCAAGGCCATCTTTCAACTTCATATTCGATAGTATCAGAAGCTTTTAAATATATCTAGGGGAAGAGAGAGAGTCAAATTATTCCAAGGGGGCCTAAATACTTCATGGCCCTCTTGTTACCACCTCCCCAGTTTCTACCCCCCCCCTCCCCCTTTTCCCTCCCGGTTAGTTGTGGTGTGGTGGGAAAGAGCTATGATATAATTTCAAATCAACATTATCTCTCAAATTAAGACTGATACAATAATTCTGCACTGTTAATATATTGGCTACCATGATAATATTTCACTCGTTTTATTCATACAATAAGTGCCTGACTTAGACGAAATGAAGTTACATGGGTTCGTAGACACTTGGTTACGGTACTTTACTTACGAATAGCAAAACCATCTACTAGGCGCTAATTTAAACATAATGGATGGCATTCCTAAAATCTGACGCGCAGCTAGTGGTACATCCCCATTTGGTTTTTTTCTAGCTTGCGTGCAAGATATGTCTTGTCAGTGAGACAACAGAGAACTTATTGTACACAAAGTATAAGCCGCCCTAAACATATGAACTATTCGACTTACACGGTTTTTCAACTTACGTGGAAAACCTTGGAACAAATTGACCGCGTAAATCGTGGTCTTACTTTACTACATTCTATTATAGTCACATTGGCCCAGAACGTGTCCCTTTCGGTAACTTTTCCCACGAGCGGTTACATCGACAGAACGCTACTGAGTTAGATGACGGTACGAAGAATGGTTACCTGCCCTTCTGGCTCGGGCGTTAGCGAGTCATACTGCTAACAATGGTGGAATTTGTATTTGTTATGTTTATTATCACGCCCTTCTCCCTCCAGCCACCTTCCCCCTGCTGCCTGAATTAATAGTTAGGTCTTATATTTGCCATTTAAATATATATATATATATATATATACATATATATATATATACATTACAGTTTATGGTTCCTCCTCGTTTTTATAGTTCTCATTCTAAGTCTTATTTTTTATTTTATGGTCATCTAAGGCTGAATAAATTGTGGGATTTTTTTTTTTAAATTGTTATTGAATGTGTCTACGTAGCGCTACCATCAAGAACTCCTAGAGCTGTAGAGAGTGTTCATGTTCTGTGTTTTTATGTTTATAATATTAGTTATTCTGAGGTTTACCGACGGAATTCTTCTTATAGCCAACCAGCACCCACCTCGCTGATGCGGTAGTATCCTGTCCAGTCTAGTCTCCTCTCACCACCGGCCCTTGTTGGTGGTTGCTCGTTGTCTATGAGTCTGTTAATCAGTAAAGAACAACACATTCGGATCAACAATACACATATAATATAATAAACAGGAACTAGAAACAAAAGATCGATCAATTGTCCTATAACCATTTAAAATGATACGATACAATTGCAATAACTTTCTTATATAATGAATAGCTTGGAATTTTTTTTTTCAAAAATGTGATTTCTGTAAACTATCCTTAAGTCAGATTTCCTTAGAAAAACCAACACAATATCATGTTAATAACATTAAAAATTCTTAATATAAAAATTTTTTAAAAATTGTTCAAATATATTTAACAAATTTTTGAAAATCAGTTGTTTGGAAACTATCCTCAAATTAGCTTTAATTTGTAAAAATTAAATCACATTATTATTTAGCACGAAAAAAAGATTCCCTCTTATACATTTTGAACTAAATATTCATGACCATTTTTGAAAATTTCAAATATTTGAAAATGTGTATTATGTAAAATAACGTTGAATTAGTGATTTAAATAAACACACGTTACTAATTACTTTTTATGATGTAAAATAGTTTCCTTTTTCTATGCCAATTTTAAGTAAAATTTCTTTAACTATTTTTAAAGAATTTCAAATTTTTCATAAATCGTACTTCTAGGCTATAAATTAATTTTTAGATAAAAATAAAATATATAAAATTATGTATATTGTCGGATTATTACCAGATAACCATTTTGAACCAAATCAATAGAGCGATCTTTGAAATAACTTAAATAAATAATGGTCATCAGTTAACCATCATTTAACGATTATTTCCAGAAAAATAAGTATACAGTTTTATTGTAGAGATAAATAATCTACAAATATACATTTTAAAGATAATTGGTACAACCCTTTTCAAAACAATTCAATTTTCAAAAATCACTAATCAATAAGCTAACGTTAACAGAATTTTACCCCCACATCCCAAAAAAAGTTTATAGTGTAATTAATATAATAATAATAATAATAATAATAATATAATAATAATAATAATAATAATAACAATAATGTACGTCTGGACTACATAGTTTGTAACCCACAAGCAGAAAGATTACAGAAAAATAAGTTTTTACGAGGACTAAAAACAATTTGATATAAGAGAGAGTGAATAAAGAGGGGTCCATTAAAATTTAATGCATCAACATTGTTCTGGATAAAGTATATAAAGACCATTATGCAAATCACAAGCCAAACACTTAATATATTCAAAGTAAGGACTTAAAAAAACAAATTTGATAATACGTAGGGCCTACTGTACAAAAAAACAACCAGAACATTCGTTTGATCCTATCATAAACTTGATTTTAAGTTTAACTACACAAAATTGGTGTATAGGTGAAACTATATTTCATCTTTCCAACACGTCCTACAGATAATCAATCACTACTGTAATCTACTAAAAATATATATACACAGTGCTCTATGAATATGACTCACTTCTGTACATTCTCAATGAAGATGACATATTTGGCTTGAAGAAAATCCAACATGTCCTCGAAATCTGCGATCCTATGAGGAGGCACCATGATGTCCACTGAGGCATTCAAGTACGTGACACCAGTCCAGAAGTTCAGCTGGAGTGAAACAATTAAACTATGCAGTGGTGCAACAAGAACTTCAGCAGGAGTGAAACAATTAAACTATGCAATGGTGCAACAAGATCTTCAGCAGGAGTGAAACAATTAAAACTATACAGTGGTGCAACAAGAAGTTCAGCTGGAGTGAAACAATTAAACTATGTAGTGGTGCAACAATGAACTTCAGCTGGAGTGAAACAATTAAGTTATGCAGTGGTGCGATACGAAGTTCAGCTGGAGTGAAACAATTAAACTATGCAGTGGTGCAACAAGAACTTCAGTTAGAATAAAACAATTAAACTATGCAGTGGTGCAATATTAAGTTCAGCTAGAATAAAACAATTAAACTATGCAGTGGTGCAATATGAAGTTCAGCTAGAATAAGACATTAAGAATCAAATAGCCAAAGCTATTATATTTAATTTAGTACGGATTTAGCCGCATCTAGATATCATATTCTGAAAATTTAAAAATGACACATGGACACGAGAATCAAACCCGGGACCGTTGTATTAGTACATCAATGCTCTAACCATGGTATCCAGAAATAGTCCTGTGCCCAGGGTCATTCTTAATTTATATTTTAAGGCAAAGTCTATTATGGACGTGCAGAAATCGTCGGCTACTAATGTGTGATTTATTAAGATCACGAACTATCAGATAACGCAGCCACCTTTAACTCTGTATTTGTTTTATCGCCGAACCTGAAGTACCCCGGACACCCCAAGATCTAAGCCTAACTTTACAACTAAATAGTGATATTTTTGGGTCAGAAAATACCTTTTAGGAAATTCTTGAATATTGATGCGAAATCAAGAAAACATTTTATAAAACACTCAAGTAAAGTAATTGTTTCATCCAAAGGCATAGAAAGGTATTTTTCGGTGGGTGGACAGTGGGGTTTTCCATCAGAAAACTTTACAATACCTTAAGATAAACATTCTAGGGGGTTCCAGACCAGCCCTGACCACCCAGCAACCCCCTCCTTTCTTCAACCTCGGTTTCACCATTCCGAATAAGCTAAAGAAACAACGCTAGATCTAGCTGTGAAGAAAAAAGGCTATACCAATCAGGAATTAGGCTAAGTTGGCAACACTGAATATCTGTGAAAGTACTCACCCCATCAGGCTGATCCTCCAGCAGCCTGAGAGCGTTCAGTTGGTGCTGTGTGGTCGGTGTCACCTTGTACACGACGTAGTTGTCAAAACGGGCCTTACCGTATGCCGACACCTCCACAAGTGCAACCGCCAACAAGACTACCCCAGCCCACATGCTGAGACCCTTGCTCAACATTGTTTGGTTCAGATTCTCGATCAATGATCGAGGAAACGTCTTGCTACCCCCTCGATTACTCTGAACAACAATCGGTCTAGCTCGGTGTTTTATCCACGAGTTATCTTGAGTTACGCATTAGTTTAAGATTGAGCTTAAGAATAGCTGAATTATGGGATATTTTGATTTTAAATATTCACCGCAAGCCATGATCCCTACTGTCTTAACAAACAATAGATAACGTGTTAACAACTTAAGCAACTCCGGCGAACTAATTTTGTTACAAAACTAGCTATATCCATTTATATATGGTTTCAGCCTAGTATTTGAATAGTAACGTAAATCGAGCACTTGACTCTGACCTAAAAGAGTGAAGTTTAATCCTGAGAAGCTATTATAAAATTTATTTGTCTTCACAGGTATATTTTCCTACCTATCGTTGGGTGAAACCGGGAAAATCTTGATAATCCTCACCCTTTATAATACTCATTTTTGCAGTTTTTATAGCAAAACATTTTTCTCGACAAAATAATTCAAATAATTTTCCAGTAGAAACATAAGAGTTTGATTTTATTCACATGATGACCTCAACAGTTCGTGAATATCTGTCAAGGGTGTCCTGAAATTTAATGACAATTTTTTCTCTTCATTCAAAAAAGTTTATCATCTAATGCCTCTATGCTCATGATGAATATTCAGGAACGTGAATAAAATTAAACTCTATGTTTGTACTGGAGCAATATATGATTTATTTTGGCTAAACAATTTTGCCATAAAATTGAAAAACACTGGCACTCTCTCACTTTCCCTTTCACCACACCTTAAATTGTGGTGAGAGAAATAATGGTTTTCAGATAATAGAAAGCCTTGGAAATATATTTTCTCCATTAAAATATAATAATATGTTAAATAAAATGTATAAGAGTCAAAGTAAAACGTGCAGATATAAGACCTATTTAATATATTTTATATTAAAACTAGCCACACATTTATTCATATTATTGTAGCTTTGCAAATGTTCCCAGAGATAAAAATAGGTGAGTTAGCAACCACACATCGTGCAACTGATCGGTTTGATTTATATTATTTTTCTATTTCCACACAAACAACCAATTTAAGCACAAGACTACAAATAAAAAAGTCTCAAATCTGTTAAATCTCAAAAGAGGATTTCAGGATTAGTGTATTAATCCTTTTTGTAGGAAGGTTACGTTGATAATTAGATGTACTGTATCATGTTAATGTCACAAAACAAATCCTATAACACCTTGAGAACGTCACTCAAGTTTTAGATCATTTAATTATATTTTTTTGTGATCTACCAGTTCCCCGTCCGATCGATCAGATATTTAAGATAGTATTATAGAATAAAGGAAGGTAGAATATAGAGGACGTGTGTCTTCATTTGCAACACAGCCAATTATGTCATCACCTGAAACCCGCCGAGAAGCACTTTGGCTCAACTTAACATCTGGGGGACGACGTTGTGAATGGGCCAAAGAGGAGCCTGCTGCTGGTGATCATCTTGTAATCTGGAAAGCTTTAAATAGGCTCAAAACTGGCATCTCAAGATGCAAAGATAATTTAAAGAAGTGAGGCTATATATCTGAAGAATATCACTGTAGATGTGGTAAGCTGCAAGACCCTAAACATTTTCTGGTCTGCAAATAACTTGGTGACCAATGCACAATGGATTACTTATATTTGGGCCTTCCAAAGTATGTAGTTTTATCATTTTAAAATCTATATAATTATTCTTATGCCTTGGATTATAAAAATAAAATAAATTTGCATGGAGGAAGTGGGAAAGGAACCATTTGATAAAACCACCTCTGGACACCCAGACGAGATTTAAAACCCGAACTCTAAGTCAGCGGCAAACCAAACCACACGAGATTGACGCCTTTGCCTGAATTCGAGTATTATTATTTTTTTACATTAACTTGTGGTTATATTTAGTTTTATTGAATTTTTTTTATCGAAAGTTAATCTATTAAATTAATTTATCATGAGTAGAGAATCCTCGATTATTTGAATCCCCCGAATTCTATGGTATTCTAAAAGTTCGAGATTCGTAAAAATATCGAAAAAGTATCTCTAATACTATTAAAACCTTAACTTTAACTAACAATTTTAAGCAATTGGTAAAAATAGCTATAAAGATGTGCGTAGTTGAGAGGATAATAAAGTCACCAAGAAATTCAAAATAGTAATAATATAATTAATGTACTTAAAAAAGTGTTCCCTTTGTTTCTTATGACGTAATATACATGATAACCAAAATATAATTTGTCAATGGCACCTAGCTTTAAACATTTATTTAAATTTTTATTCTAAATATTTTCAATTTAAAATTAAACACTTTTAAGAATTAAAAGATTCTAATTTGGATTCAATATTCGAAAGAAAATTTAAAGATATTCGAGAAACATAAGATTTGACCCATATCTTTATTATCATTATGAATATTAAATTATTTGTGAAATATAAGTAATTGTTTTCTGTCCGGTTAATACAAACTATAGAATCTGAATAAACCTAAGTGATGTGTCCTAATTAGAGCCACAATATCAGGGTTTATCATTTTTGTCACTATACAGTAGTATTTCTGTGAACAGTAGACCTCGGGTTGACCTGGTGGTCTAGGGGTAAGGTGTCAGACTTCTGTGCTGGCGGCCGGGGTTCAATCCCAGGTCCTGGCACAGATTTATCTGATTACCAAACCCTTCCTTCACCTCTGACAAGACATCTTGTGAATGTGGGGAATGCCAGGCCTCCACCGTGGTTCGGATTCCACGTTAAACTGTAGGTTCTCCATTTCATCTCACAATCACCCTACCATTACACATTAGCGTAAGTGCGTATAACCCGAACGGGTAGTAAGACGCGGTGCTAATAATAATAATAATAAGAGGAAGAACATTACATAATTATTAACATGTGTTTTCCTTTGAAAACATGAAAATGTTATGATACCTGCTCATTTAAACTTAGCATGTATATTAGAATTTTTCTTAGCTCGACTTTAAAATTAATGAAATTTGCAAAGTTCTTCTAGTGCTAAGTTTTATCATGTATCATAAATACTTCTAAGTATTTCCCAAAGGTTTGAGAAATAATAGATACATACTTTATAATTTTCCAACAAGAATTTAGAATATATATTTTAGAGAGTTTTGGGCACAATTAAAATGTTGTGGCAACAATCCACTAAAACTGAGGTATGGATGCTACAAATTTAATCATAATATTTTTAAACCCATTATTAATACAAATTATGACCAATACTTTTGATAAATAGGGTTCCAAAGTAAATCTTTCAATTATTTTAGAATGATTTTTATACATACAGGTATGCACCGTTCGCTTACCTTGAAAGTTAGCAACATTACCTTACATTGTACCACTATGACAACGCTAATATGATAGAGTCGTAGAGTAATACGTCAAAGTGAGGTTGCTACATTTCGAGGTGAGTAAAGTGTAGATTTTGATAAGTCTTATTGTCTGACGCCAACTTTTAAAACCCCTCGTAATTTTTCAAAAGTTTTGACTTTTTTGACCAGGTGATATGATCTACAAGTAAGAAATAATTAGTCAATCAAAATATTCGAGCTCGCTTCAATGGCCAAATGGTATAAAGCGTCACTCTCGTGTTGGAATGGCCTGCTGATGAAGGGGAGAGAAGTGTTCGAATCCGGGTTGGGTCTACTCAAGGTGTTTTTACCTAAATGCTTTACCGCTCTTCTTTCACGTGGATGCTGGTAGATTACCTCTAAAATGCTTCCTTCCTCATACATAGCTCATTAAAGTAATTATCATATACATCTGCATACTGAGCAGGTAGTAAGACGTGGTGATTAATAAAAGTTATAAATGGGAGTTAATGTCCTACCAAATTCATTTGAAATAATTTTTTAGTATAATTTTTTCTTACATTTTGTTCAAAAATTATATTCCAATTTACATCATATGTTTTTTGAAACATGAATATTTTTCTAACTGTAACTCGCTTCTTTGTGCTATCTTTGGAGCTCTAGCTTTGTAAATACTATGCATGTGTATAATTTGTGTACAGTTAATTTGCTAAGAAATTGTTTAAATAACTTGTTTAAAAAACACTGGCACAATAACTAACTTTAGTTCTCAATTGTTACAAAATTGTAGAAACTTGTTACCTAATTAATACAAAAAATAAGGTCACCTGGTGGTCTAGGGGTAAGGTGTCAGACTTCTGTGCGGGTGGCCGGGGTTCAATCCTCGGTCCCGGCACAGATTTATCTGATTTCCAAACCCTTCCTTCACCTCGGACAAGACATCTGGTGAATGTGGGGAATGCCAGGCCGCCACAGTGGTTCGGATTCCACGTTAAACTGTAGGTCCTTCATTTCATCTCACAATCATCCAACCATTACACATTAGCGTAATTGCGTATAACCCGAATGGGTAGTAAGATGCGGTGCTAATAATATTACAAAAAATAACTGAATGACTATCTAATAATGATGTCATAGAGATCATTGTTGCCTCGGTAGTATTGACAGTTAAAATGGGGACAGGTACAATGACAGACACACATTATGGTATTCTTACGGATTATTAGATTTCTCTACACAAGCCACGTTTTGGAATTAATATGTCAAGGGTTGTATTTTTCATGATTGATGTGGCAGATAAAATTATATCAGATAGAGATACCATCATCGCGACATTAACATAGATAGTTTGAAGATAATACTTTGGTTTAGATTAATATATATATAATTGATATTTATGTACTGTACAATATACAGTACCTACATATATGGTCCCTATTGGAATGGCTACACATCGAATCTTAAGTAAAAATTGACTAGCAAGTGGTCAATAAGCCAATCTGTTTGGTGAGCATGAATGTTTAAATTACCAGTTTTACGTAATTATCTTACATTTTCAACTAGTTTGCATGTTTTAATTACTGTCACCCATAACATTGGATTTTCGATTATATCATCAAACAAAATCCATTTGGGTGTAAACTAATGAGCCTTTTTGAGTCTACTTATGTTTTATTTTTTTAGAACTCGATGTTTGTGGATTCAACCCCAGCCGGGATCGATGGATTTTTCTTATGCTATAAAAACCCGCAGCACAACTTCCTACGGAAGGGAAGTAAAACCGTCGGTACCATGTCGATCGTGAAATATAAAAGAATCCTGCGGGGCTATTGTGAGCGTACATCTGTGTTGGTATCCACCCTTTCCGATAAACTATCGGTAGAGATACCAAATGAACGATTGTGTCCGTATCACGGTATTGGTGCGGTATTGCTTCCGACGCATATCCAACGGTATCTAGTTACTTTCATAGTCACTACATTCATGACTAAAGTTGGCAACAGATGTTACCCATATTTCATAACGCCTTGTCTACTTTGGCTTGAAGAGCAAATACACAGCGCATCTTATTCATCACCTTCATCAATATCTTCTGATTTAAAATCATTATCATCATTATCATCCGTATCCATCAATATTGGATCTTCATCTTAACTTGAACTATCTTCAAGAATCCACCTTCTTGTGGATTGCTTCCTTCTATAACAAGATTTACTAATCTTCTATGTATTTGAACAAGATAATTTGTTTTGTGTTTTTCTTGATTTTTTTGTATAGTTTTATAATGTAGTGTTTCTCTCACGATAATGGCAGTGCCACATCTTTTGTCAACTCTTTCTGTAATGATTCTTTTCCGAAGAGATATTATGAGACTTATATTTGTAGGTTTAATTAAACACGTGCTTCTCTTTTCTGAATCGCCTTCACCTTGACCATCATTTGGAACTTCAAAATGTCTATCATTCTTGGCGACAAGAGCCGTCTCTCTGCTATGAATGGCAAAGTCAGTATCTCTAAGAGTGTGTCGGTTGAAAGGTAACAACCCTGTCTTTCTAAAGCCATCCATGGAGCCATCTTCTATGGCAGCTCTCAGAGACGCCTTTCCAAAGAGACTAGCAACTTGATAATAAGTGACAACTCGCCCTGGATGGCTCTTTAGCCAAGTCTCAATTTCTGGAGCATAGTATGTTTTAAACGTGCTCATAAATGACACATCTAACGATTGCATTTTATATGTCGAATAGGGGGTGGGGGGAAGACATAATATCGTGACACCACTGTCTCGCGCAAGGTTAATAACTTCAATATTACGCTTATGAGAAAAGTGTCCATCCAAAATTAAAACAAATGTGTTATTTTTTGGAACAATTTGTGGTAAGTACAAAATTTTGTAACCATTGAGTAAAGATATGTTGTTGCAGCCATCCTGAAATATGACATGCAGCAGCTGTGTCTAGGTGAGCCCAGTACAATAATTCGTTTTTCACATTTTTCCGCGGAAACACTAGCAGTGGAGGAACGTAAAAACCACTTGCACTCATACAAGTCACTACAGTTACTAATGCCCCTCTCTCCACTGACGATAAAGTTGTAATTTGTCTTTTTCCCTATAAACCAAACACTTTCGATTGCTTATGTTGAACGATCGTGATTCCCATTTTGTCAACATTAAAAAGATGGATGGGTGCATATCCTATCTTATCAAGTTCTGGCTCTAAGATATCGATGAATATCGCTACATTTTTTGTATTAAAAACCTTAATACGAGCAGCTGAAATTGGTTGTGATTTTTCTTAAATGAAAATTGAGTGTGACCTTTAAGAAAACCTCTGAGCCACTTTTTTTCCTGCACATCCCTTATCTTTGGTGAAAGGATGAGCTAAATTATTTTGCAAAGCAAGTTGAAACGTGAGTTAGCGTATATCTGAAGAACATAAACCAAAGATTCTTTCTTCCATACCCAAACAATAATCAGCCAATTCATTTACAAGATTCTTGGGCAATGCAGAACTAAGCCCTAATTTTGTTTTCAGCAATTAATTTATAGATTTACTTTTATGATTAATAAAGTTTTCCAGGTAATATCTTGGGACATGAAAGGCTTAAGATGCTTTTAAAAATCCCATTTTTTTTTTCAAACTGCCTTTGCAATCCCAATCTCATCTTTTCAATTTAAAAAATGATGGAGCCATTTGTTTGTAAAGTATTATCATAATAAAAGTTACACGAAAAATTAATTAGGTATATTATAACTATATATTTTAAACGGTTAGTCAAAAATATTTTAGTTCCTTTAAAAAAAATACTGTAGCAAAATAAATTTAAATATAAAGAAAGTTAGTAGCACCTTTGAACAAAATAAGCTTCTACACAAATAAATATATTGATTAAAGAAAAAAGTATTCCTAAAATCGGAAATCTGAAAAGAGGAAACCTTTAACATCCTATATTAGGGCAGCATGCTCACTAAAATAAAATGGCCGACCACCGAAATATCTACAACAAAATACGAACAGTGCTGTATTCCTACAAAAATAGTCTTTTCACGCACTTACATATCAGTATGGGCGTCGTTAGCTATACATTTTTTTGGGAGGACATAATTTTTTTTCATTGAAAACTAATTTTATTGTTACTTTGTTTTAGTATGTCGATCGTAACACTAAAATATGTAATGCACGCAAAGTCTAATTTAAAAAAAAAATTAAGTCAAAACCCACAAAACAAAATAAATTTATAAAAAAATCCTATTTGTTAATAAAGAGAAGAAACAAACAATAACAAAATAACTAACATTGTCATTAGTATGAAAATGGTTCAAAAGTCCCTTTTTGAATTTAGAGCCATGATACAAATGTTGCAGGCTACCAAGTTTTCTTGCATAAATTGAGTCTATAACCATGTCCCTAATACATCAAAACTTCATTCAATAACAATGAAAACAAATAAAAAGAACAGAAAATATTAACATTAGGATAAAACCTGTCCTAAAGTCCTTAATTCAGACCTGGAGATCAGTGTTGCAGAAACTCTCCTAATACCGAGGAAGTCCAAGATGTAATTGTGAACATGACAGAGGGAAACATGGTTCAATCTTTTAGTCATTGTGGAACGCAAATATGTCTTCAGCCGTCTGAGAGAGCTGAAACTTCTCTCTGATTCAGCTCGGTAAAACCAAACAAGATCCTCCACATTTGAAAACAAATTGTAGTATTTCAAGGAATGTTGTAAACCCTATAATTGTTTAGTTATCGAGTCGAGTCGGTTATGAATTGAATTCTCTCTTTGTAATGTATAAGTTACTTTATACCATTATTACACTTCAACTAAGATTCCTCATGTAAGTTAAATTAATGAATTAAATTATTGAATTATGGGGGGGGGGGCTTGTGTCCCCCATTGAGTTATTGAGGAGGACGTGTCCCCTCACATTCCGCTAAAGACGCCCATGAAATCAGATAAAATTATTGAAAAAAAAAACACGGGCATATTTACTTTGAAAGAGTAGTTACCAAAACAATGGGATTCCAAAAATATCTTAATTTAATTTTAACTTCTCTAAAAACACTTTTCTATTCATATTTTTCATACAGATAATTGAATCATGTTGAGAACATAGTTAATAATTTTCCCGGTAGGTCTCACCATTTATCAGACTAAATAGCAGGGTATCTGATAATACGATACTTTCTTATATATATTAATACATGGAAAAGGACCAGCTCTACAAATCTACAAATAAATAATTATTGAAACAAGTTCTTCAAATTATGATTAAATAAGGAGAGGAAGTATAGATGAGGCGTGAGTGTTAGCATGTGAATTAAAGCGAGGTTGTTTTTATTGGAGCGATAGTGTAACATGGAAACATTACAGTAATTCTCTGAGTTATAAAATGCAAATTTAGATAATAATATTAACACTTTAAGAAATATTTTACAAGTATGAATATTTATCTATTTTATTGAAGAAAAGCTTCTCATGAATACTGTTTAATATCACGAGAATAAATCGACCTTGAGTGATCTACTTTATTGTGTGTAACATCAATCCCGTCTCCTTGACAATTGACAAGCAATCCTGTTCCGTCGACGAATCCTGACGAGGACGCGCGTGATCTGTGAAAAGTCCTCCGAATTCTTTAGGGTGACGCGACTAGAAGGTCTTGCGCGACTCTGTGACTAGTGTGATGAGGGCATCCAGCGTCTCCTGGCCGGTGGGGATGATCTCGCTGGTGGGGAGTACGAACCCGTTCCTGCCTGTGTCTCGCAACTCGTAGATGAAGGCGTTAGAGATCCCGTGGACCCCCATGACCCAGTCTACACTGCTGCCGCTAGCCACGTCTGCAACAATCACCAGGGAAATGGTACCGACACCGTACTCGTGTCGAAATAGGCTTCTTATTTTTGTCACCGCATCTATGTTGTTTTATTATTATTATTATTATTATTATTTTATTATTATTATTACCACGTTTTACTACCTATTGGGTGATCTGGCGGTCTAGGAGTAAGGTGTCAGACTTCTGTGCTGGCGGCCGGGGTTCAATCCTCGGTCCCGGCAAAGATTTATCTGATTACCAAACCCTTCCTTCACCTCTGACAAGACATCTTGTGAATGTGGGGAATGCCAGGCCTCCACCGTGGTTCGGATTCCACGTTAAACTGTAGGTCCTTCATTTCATCTCACTATCACCCTACCATTACACATTAGCGTAAGTGCGTATAACCCGAACGGGTAGTAAGATGCGGTGCTAATAATAATAATAATAATAATAATAATAATAATAATACCTATTCAGGTCTTGTGCATATATGATAATTACTTTAATGAGGTATAGATGGGGAAGGAAGAATTTTAGAAGTAATACACACGCATTTTCTTGGAAGGGGATTGGAAAACCATTTAAGGGAAAACTAACCCCAGTAGACCCGAAAGGAATTCGAACCCCGATCTCCCCGTCATCATCAGGCCAGTGTACCACGAGAGTGATGTCTTAGACCATTCTGCTACTGAAACGGATCGCGCCTATACTCGTATACCCATAAGTATTTTTACGCTAGTATGTTATGAATTAATAAGGGTGAACTTAAGGAAGAGCAACCGCATTTGCATGAAGGTATAGGGGGAGACCATTAAGGAAAAAACTACCCTCCGTACATTCGACTTGAATTCGAACACATGTATTTCCTTCATTGGCAGTCTAGTGTATTGAGAGAGTGACGTCTTGCTGTGGATTCACACATTCAATGAGAAACAAGAGCAGAACAGAAACGGGGTCATATGACAAGCTGTAAGCCAATCACAAAAAAGTGCAAGCAGTGGAGGTCTTTATGCACTATTAGATGCAATCTGATTTTTGAACACGTTCCTCCATAAAAATATTTATTGAAGAACCAATCAGTGCGCCTAGAACAATCAGATGCGCATACAAAGCGATATACAAGCAGACAACTGCATCTACTGTTGTGAAGTGATATGAAACAAACTCATTGATTTATTTCACTACACAACGTAATAATTAGAATATATTCATCGTGATAATGTTCTTAAAGGCCGGTTTATCACATAGAAAACTAAATGTATTGATATAATCAGTTGTTTGAAGTTTTCTTTACAAAGAATTATGGTTCAAAATACATTTTTGCTAAGCTAAGCTACACCACTCAAGCATATTCTGCTCTAAATAAATGTCGAACTCAGGGTCTTGGCGTAAAGTTCTCGCTACAGAATTCAATGTTTGTAAGTTTACACCCATATGGGGTTGATTGATTTCTCTTGAGTGAATAAAACCCGTAGCACAACTTCCTTCGGAGGGAAAGTAAAAGCATTGCTCCCATGCCCAATGTTGCATGAAAAATAACCCTAGAATATATGTGAAAATACCTTTCTCGGCCAAATTGGTAGGCTCTTTCCCTGTCGCTCATGGAAAGTCTCGTGTTCTGATATAATCGGTCGGTTCAGAAAGTGCACGTTAATTATCTCAAATAAATGTAAAAAATAATCTGCTTGAAAGTTTCGGGGAACGTGTAAATTAATCTTGAGACTAATTTATCACTGGTGCGAGATACAGTAATTTCACACTTAAATAGTTAATACGCCAGCTACCCGGCTCGGTGGCGTAGTTGGCTAACGCGCTAGTCGTGTTGAGCTCGACTGCTGAGGACGGGGAGATCGAGGTTCGAATCTCGGTCGGGTGAACTGGGGGTGGTTTTTCCTAAATGGTTTTCCACTCTCCCTCCACGCAAATGCGGGTTCACTTCCTCTAATTCAACCCACCCAATTCCTAAATCCATTAACGTAATTAGTACTTAAAGCGTATAACCCGAACGGGTAGTAAGACGCGGTGCTAAATAATAGTAATAATAATAATAATAATAATACGCCAGCTGGCAGGTATAAAAGCTACTTTCATGCATTCATCGTAAGATGAGTTTGTTCCAATCTGATCACTTTTTACAAGTGATGAGCTATATTCTACAACTGCGAAACACTCTTATTTGCTTATCAGTCATGAAATTAACTATGTTAAATTTTTCTAATACAGCCACGACCCAATAGCTGTCAAATTAACTAAATCTTAAAAAATAAACTAATACTTATTTATTAGAGCTAGTTAAATAATTGTATGATTTATATATATGTTCTTACATAAAAGATCTACAACGTTTCCAACAGAGTATTGTGTGCCGTACCGGGTGGCAAGAGATGCGATTGACTTCCGGCCAATATCCAACTGTAAAAAAGAAACAATCGTTATAAAATATATATATTACAAACAGTGACGTAATTGTATTTTGTTATGACGTATTTTTAAAGAAAATGTCATCTTGGTAATGAACCTGAGGCCCTCGGTTTAAGATACATGTCTTATTAAACAAAGAACTGATCTTCAAATGTTTTACGAAGCTGACCGACTGTTAATTAACTGAGCACTAAATTCAAAGATAATTTGTTTTAATCTATGACATGACATTATTTTTCAAATATGTTGAATTATCTTTTGAAAGAGAGTTCTATAATTTAAAATTTGCAGGCGTGAAACTGATATTCTACTATGTTATTTGGTTAAGATGACTGACTGACTGGCATTCAGGAAACTCCGATTCAACTTCTGGATTCATTGTTTAACATTACAAACTACCAAAACAACAATGTCTCAAGACATTGTGTGGCGTCTGTTGTTTTAGTGTGACAAATATGTGCTCTAAACTGCATCTTTCAAGTGTGTATCCAAAGGTGTATATACAACTACAGTGGCCCCATGACTTCTTTGGTGCTGACTGACAGCTCACAGCTGACAGCTGATGGCTTTGAAAAGCTACCAGACCAAATTATATATCCCTACGCCTAACCATATGATCTGCAAAAACATATGTTTAGCAGCTGTCACTTCTGATAGTCAAAATTCAGGTATATAACTAATTATTGACTGTCAGAAGTCAGCTGTGAGCTGTCAGTCAGCACTAAAGAAGTCATGGGGCTACTGTAAATATGTGATTGCTAAGTGTGTATACAAGAACTGCAAGTGTTAAATGTGTATACAAGAACTGCAAGTGTCAAGTGTGTATACAAGAACTGAAAGTGTCAAGTGTGTATACAAGAACTGCAAGCATGTCTACAAGAACTGAAGATGTCAACTGTATATGTATATGTGTATACAAGAACTGCAATTAGACACATTTTCCAGGACAGCAACTTTTATACCTCAAACCACTTAATGACCCCAGGAGACACTATTTTCATTAATTTAAATATGATAGAAACCTCTTTATCCATAATGTAAGGTGCTTTGGCCCTTATGGTTCATGTCTAACAGATGGCAGCACTAACTCAATTAGAGTTAAATTTGGACTCCCCCCTTTTTTTTTTCCAGTACCTTTCAATTGCTGAGTGTGTCCGTAAATCACAAGTGTCAAGTTTGTCAAGACCTTCAAACGATACTGTCTAAGAATGTGAGCAAGAACCAACCAGAGAATCGTAGTTCGAGACCCGGGTTCTGGTGAAGCCGTATGGCAACAGTAGCATCTGCATGTAGCTGTGTATGGATACGTAGACCTTCAGTTTGGAGGCGATGGTCGAGATGTACTCGGACAAGGTCCTGGTCTCGATCTCTGAGAAGGCGCTACTCCCGTGAAACGTGTCCGAACAGGCCAATGAACTGGAGCCTCCGGCTGAAACAGGTGGAGATATGTGTCACCTAATATACCGCCTCATAGTTTTACTAGCATCGCATCCTACTACCTGCTCGGGTTATACGTCTATGTATTAGTAACACTCATTTGTTAGGGATTAGGAAGATTGAATTTAGAGGAAATGTACACGCATGTTCGTGGAGAGAGAAAGAGTATAAAAACTTTTATGAAAAACCACTCTCAGTACACCCGACCGGGATTTGAATCCTAGTCTCTCCAATATCAATAGTTCAGCCTACTGTGAGAGTTACGCCTTGGACTATTTGGCCACCGAAGTGGGATGCATAATTTTTAATGCTTGGTTGAACCAAACCATACAAAATCAAACTACTCTGTGGATATTTTACTTTATATCCATTACTGTTTCCACCCTATGGCCTGGATCAATATTTTATTTAAGTCCTATATTTTCTTCTGCCGGCTTTCCAGGCCTGTCGTAGCTTCATATGCCTTATAATCTAACTTCAAGATAGGACAGGTACAACATCCAGTCCCCGGCCATTAATGCATCACTGTGAAAGGGTAAACCCACATTTCTCCAATGATACATTTTTCGGCCATTCCGGGAATCAAACCCGGGACCCTTAGTTCAGTTGACAGACACGCGACCGACTTAGATAAGGTGCCAGACCACTATTTCAGAGATATGGTTTTAAAACAAGGTAGTGAGTCTGCACACTGGTAAAATGATTCCGGGTTCATTTCTCAGCTGAATTGAAAATTAACAACTCAAGATCTGGTTGTTGCGTTAGTCGTTGAAATAGTTCAGTTAAGTCATTAGCAGCCAAGTCTTTGTTACTGAAATACACAGGGTTTTTTTTTCACTGCGTCTTATTTTTCATTCGGGCGATACGCATTCATTAATTATATTAATAGAATAGAGATACGTAAGGTATAATTTATAAGAAATGAACCCGAATTTTCATGAAGGTAGAGTGCTAATCCATTTAGTAAAAACTACCCTAAGTACATCTGATCAGGGTTTGAACCCTGATCTCCCCATAATTTTTTATTGGTACGATGTAATTAATTATCGGTTACTATCGACTTCATTTAATAAAATGGGAGAAAGGAGGGTAATCAATATAAAATACGCATACTCTTACATTAAAAGATAATATAAAGTCGCTAATAATATTATTAAAAAAAACCAAGTTGAACCCCATACCACCATATTGAACTATTCGTTTGACCCAAGTCCCCTTCTACCCCTCAAAGTTTGGTTACTTTGCAAACAGATGTTCTGTAACAATTGAAATATGTCTGCCCCAAAAGAAATGGTTATATGAATGCGCCGTAGTGTTGGGTCAATACTTACTATTCCATTGGAATCCCCAGTTCCTGTTGGGATCCGCACCACGGCAAAGGATATTGCTTGGGCTTCTCGTCTTGCGCCACATCCGGTCCTGAAACAATGCGTGGCCCAATATCATCACGATCCAAGAGTGAGAATTGTGGGTAGTTTTCTGATACATTCGTGTCAGCTATAACTTTGTGCCATGGCACTAGAATAGTCTAGCAGAAATTCCTAAACGCATTAAACTGAGTGGATTTATTACGTTTCTTGGTGTAGCCATCCATTAATAGGATAACAAACGGGGGAGGTAAAAAAATTAAAATGCCAACATCAATTGTGTTTTGATCCCCTATTAAGTTACATCATTATATTCACAACGATCTATTCATTGCCATTTACCAGTTAAGTTTCCTTTCCAAGGCATTTGGTTCTATCTTCTAAGTGGTCAACCAAAATAATTGGTGTGGATTTTTTTTTTTACTTTTCAGAGTGAAAATGTCAATTTTCAGACTAATTTTACAAGTTTATATATGTTACTTTACCTCCATTACTATTTCCAGCCTGTGGCCTGGGTTAGTTTTTTATTCAAGCCGTATATTTTCCACTCTCAGCTTGCTAGGTATGTCGTAGTTTCATATGCCTTATAATCTAACTTAAGACTAAAACATGCACAACATACTGTCCCCAGCCATTGAATTATCACTTTTAAAGGGTAAACCCACATTTTACCAATGACAAATCTTTTGACCACGCCGGGAATAGAACTTGAGATTCTTAGCTCAGTAGACAGACGTGCCCCGACTGAACTAAGGTATAGAATACAAGTCCTTTTATGTAGAGGTTCTTAAAAAATAGTTTTATATTCATTCCAGCAAACACCAAACTTATGTATTGCTAAAAATGTTGCCAATATTTAACATAAACGCAACATTTGATAAACTATGTTTGACTTTTTTTTATGACAAAAAAGAATCCTGTTTTAAGGTAGCTCAGTCAACGATAAGGTATCAATCGCTGTCAGACCACACAGCTTAAAACACAATGGTATGTGTAGTTTTTTTAACTACTTTTCTATTCGGCTCAAGCTTATACTCCCATTCGCCATTCGCTTTCAACCACACGTTATCATGTCAATAAGAAAAAGGGGAGAGAAAACTACGAAATTTATCATATAAAGGTAAAGAGGAAAGCTCACCGCTAGTTCTCAAATATCTTAAAATTTTATTTTTTGAGTCTATCCAAAAATTACGGTATTTTTTAGAGGAATGCTAAATCTAAAGCCCTTTTTCAGAAATCCTAGTCACAGAGCTCCACAAATATTATTAAAAAGTCGGTGAAAATTGGCTAATTGTCACATTCTCAAACCTTTATTTCTATTAAAACTCAAACTATAGGATTGTTAAGTGAAAATAGCCTTGTTTGAATATTTCGACTATTTTGGCGTGAACCATATTTTGAAATAACTCATTGTAAAATTAAATGTTGCCTTAGAACTGAACGTCTGCTCGGCAATTTCTCGCTTACTTAGCGTCCATAAATTCACCAACTAGCGTCAACTATAAAGATAGTGGCTTCACTATCACTATCACTTCACTTGTTAATTCAAGTTTTTAATTTGTTTGATAAAGCTCGAAAAATTGCTGTTGAAATAGATTGTAGCTGTTTTAAATCATGGTTTCTCTTTAGAATATTTTTGAAATATGTAGTTTTTTTCACACATTCTTGGTATAAGCTCTCAATTGTTATTTTAATCAAAATAATTAAAATCGTTTTGAAAGAAATCCAAGAAGCCCTCTCTGAAGTAGCGGTTTCACACATACAACTATGTAGTATTTAACATTACATAACTTAACCCCAATACTATTTTTTTACACTAATTTATTAACCAACTTTTAAAAAATAGCTTTTTCAAGAAATGAATTAATTTAGATTTTAAAAACCCTAACAGAAACCAAAACCCAACTTGTGTTGAAACATTTTCCTCGTGGTAGTTTCCGCATACTAAACCTTCATCCATGACCACAGACAATGTTAACACTGAAAGCAGAGCTCGTTTTTTCATTAAATATCCTCAGCCACGTGTATAACAAACAGATAAACTTGAAAGTAATATAAATCTCTCAGAGTCCTTCGACTAAGCGCTGGGAGAAATGTATAGCCCGATTTTGCTTGGAAGAACATTATAGATAATTCAAACATATTTCTTTGCGGCCAACATCTATAATATTTCTTTATATTATTTGTGTTATTCTATGGGTATTGGTAATATCAATCAAAAGTGACAACTTCAAATCACATGACTTGATGTATGAATATATTAAAATTGTTTTAGTAACTTTAGTAACTAACTTTTACAGTTCTTCCTATCAAAATCATGCTTAGGCAACCTGGTTTACGTATCTCTATTGAGGGGATGGCACACACAGGGTGCGTTATTTAACAACAAAACTCGAGATTATTTCACAAATTGTTTGAGAGTGATAGACAGAATTTAAGCATAAGAGTCCATCTGAGTTCCTACAATATATTTATTTTTAGTAGCTTTAAGATCACTTTTTTAAGTATCTGTTTATAAGTACTATCACAATGTTAGTGCATTTAAGTAATTATTATTATTTGTTGTTTAAGTCACAAAATAATAAAGCTGTTAGAGCCTTTACAATTAACATCAAATTTATCTAATCTATTTCAGGTGTGTATTTTGTTTAGGCTAATAGCTAAAATGTTATGAGAACACTTATCAAGAAACAATCAAAACATATTTTATAGGATTCATTGTTTTACATTGTGAATTACTTCAAATAATCTCCAAGCATTTATTAACTCTGTATATCATTTTAAAACTAATTATTACTTTCAATGCTATAAAGTAGATGCAATTCAAGAATCAGATTGGTGAAGGTTGTTTTAAGCCATATTTTATTGTAAGTTTACCAAAAATTTTAAAAAAAAATCATTTCGTATTCACAAATAATAATAATTAATTCTCAATCAATACGCTTTTATATAACATGTCTTCTTGGAGTTATACTGTCATCAAACCTTATCATATTTTAAGAAAATGTTCTTAAAAATAAATACCCATTTTTGTTTATAATATATATATATATATATATATATATATATATATATATATAACTATCCACTACACTAATTATTTTTGTTTAAGAAAAAATGTGGGGTAACACGCAGACTGAATGTAAGACTCATTTATTTTGGTTTGACGGTGATGAAGAGGTCATGACTCATATCACCCCACGCAAATGTGGTTACATTATATTTAATTTCAAATTTTCTTACCCTTATAAAATTTGGGGGATTAAGTATAAAGACGTGCTTGTAAAAACAAATCATAATATGTTCCTTATATTATACATTTAATACTTTATATTTCATAGCTATGATTCGTCCTTTAGAAGAGCTATAGGCTGCCTTTTACAGCTGAAAAATACAACTGAAACAAATTAAGGGTAACTGCTCAGTGAATTAATGAAAATAATTACGTTAAAATTTTACCCTGGCATATAATAAACTCAGATCCTAATCCCAATGAGGATTTTTGAAACCTTATGGCTATGAATCACAGGTCTAAGTTTAGGACTATATTATTCTTTAGCGAAATCTGGAGGAAGATTATTTAGAAAGAATGCTGTTCTTTGATCGAGTCAATGCTAAATATATTGTATAAATGTATGACGGGTAAAGGTGGGCCAATTTATTACTTTATTATTTATTTTTGTTGTGAATGAAAAACTGCAGTTTTTTATGTCTTCCCTAAGTTTTTTGGCAACGCAAGATAATGAATATAAAATATATATATTATAATATTATATATTCAACGAAAAATATCAATAGGTATTTATAACGTGAATCTATTCCTTTCGATAGAGTCACTGAGCTTTTCCAAACTGATTTTCATCATTCTTCTTTTGATGAAAACTTATACACCAATATTTTAAATTTCAAAAAAATATTAAAAGGTGGAATTCTTAATTTGGGATTAAAATTTAATAGGAATAGATTGATTGAAATCTCAATTTACATTACCGTAATCTAAAGAATACAACTTAGCACTGTGATTGTAAAATTGATACACTGATCGTGCTCCCCTCCTGTCCCTTTTCATTAACAAAAATGGCGTAGGCAGTGTATGATATATATATTTAAAAAAATATATATATAGTGTTTTGGGATTTATGTAGGCCTATATATGTATATTACGTTTTTTTACTAATTTTACTATGTTGGATACTTTGAAATATTATACCATGAATCAAATAGTGTTGAATCTAAGAAAATGATACTTTCACACAGAAAACCATTTCGCTCTTTATCTATTTGGAAAAGTCGTTCACATTGTACTCTTCTTAATTTAATATTGAACATTTATAGACCAGTCTTAATATTCAGCTATGCCTGTAAGTGAGTATTTCTCATCAACCAGATGTGGCTGGCTGGAGCATGAAACATCCAGTGGATGGATCCTATCGATCCGATTAATGCACTTCATGGAAGTCTTACAGTTTTACTTTTCAATTTCCCATTGGAAAATAAAAGTGTGGTCACACATGTTTAGTAGAGGGATACATTTATTTCACTCAACTACGAAACATAAGAAGAACTCAACCTCGGTGGTTTTGAGGTAAAGTGCTCAAACCCGATGTCCATGGGCTCAGACCCAAACGGGGTAGATGGATTTCTCTTGAGCGATAAAAACTAGTAGCCCAACTTCCTTTTGAGGGAAAGTAAAGCCGTCGGTCCTATGTCGATTGTGGAGTGTAAAAGGACACACTAAATCTATGTGAAAATAACTTTCCCGGCAAAATTGTTGGACCCTTTAGCTCTCGCTCATAGAAATTCTTATGTGCTGATATAAAATCACTCGGTTCAGAAAGTGGGCGTTTAATACCTCAAATAAATGAAAAAAATATATAATAAATAACTATAACATTAATTACAGCTATGTATAGGGGGAACTAAATGAAAATAGTTATTTTTTTAGCACCACGTTCTGGTTATACGCTTATGTACTAATTAATTTAATGGTTTTAGGGATTAGTAAGATATATTTATAGAAGTGTACTCGTATTTGCGTGAAGGAAGTGTGTAAAAACCACCTATAGTACACCCGACGGAGATTCGAACCTCGATCTCAATCCTCCGAAAAAAGCTTTGAGCCGGATCTTTATCACTTAAAAAAAATCCGTCAACCTCGGATGGTTTTGAACCCAAGAACATGGCGTTTTGAAACGAGCATTTTACCCCAAGACTACTGAACGCTATGATTACAGACCACGCAAGCAGCTAACAATCTCACACATTCAGGAATAATATCCCTTTGTAGGAGATGATTATGGAAAACACACTTGCAGCGCTGATCCAAAGTTCTCAGGTTCAATTCTCGTGTATAGTCTATATACCATTTTTATATTAAATTGAAGATACTTCGTGAAAATATTTAGTTAATTTTTTTTTTTTTAGTGAATGATGATTGAATATCAGCAGCTCCGGATACTTACGTTGGTGTGACTGAACTCATATCCGTCGGGATTAGCACTGGGGATGATGTACCAGTCAAAGTTCTCGGCGGCATTCCTGATGGCGGTGTTAGTGCTGGTCAGGAGCTGATTGATGATGAATGTTAGTGTCGCTGGAGCTATCCATTCCCTGGCGTGAATACCTGCACATCGAGGAGAATAAACATGAAGCACTTACATAGAGGGATAAATGTACAATCTATGGTTTTATCTGCACAGTGTCTTACTACCCATCCAAGCTATCCACATTTTATCACGTTAGTTGGCTGTAATGAGTAAGGTATAATTTTAAGAAAATATATATTACTTAAAAATAAAGTGAGACCATTAAGGATGAAAACAATTAGTACCTTGACAGGGATTCGAACTATTACCTTTCCATCATCCAGCAAACTAAACCAGATAAGACTTGCACCCTTGTACTCATTCCTACTAGGGTGCATAAAGTCATTTTAAAAATAAATAGTATTCTTTAAATGATTAGAAAATGACACATTTTCTTAGTTAAGGCATAAAAATAACGTTTGAACAAAATAAGCTCTGACCTCCCTCGAGGAAGACCCCCGGGTTGTTGTTCCTGTAGGAGATCTTGAGACCGAGGATTTGACGTCCCTCGAACGTCCTTCCGGCATGGATCAGAGAGGCTGCCGGGTGAGTGCGGGCCACTTCCTCCAACCATGAATAGATCTGAAGCAGACAATTATCCCTCCAATAGTAGACATTGATGTCTTCAATAGTAGACATTGATATCCTCAATAGTAGATATTGATGTCCCCAATAGTAGACATTGATGTCTTCAAGAGTAGACATTGTGTCCCCAATAGTATAATTGATGTTCCCAATAGTAGACATTGATGTCTTCAAGAGTAACAGTGATGTCTTCAAGAGTAGACATTGATATCCCCAATAGTAGATATTGATGTCCCCAATAGTAGACATTGATGTCTTCAAGAGTAGACATTGATGTCCCCAATAGTAGACATTGATGTCTCCAATAGTAGACATTGATGTCTTCAAGAGTAGACATTGGTGTCCCCAATAGTATATATTGATGTTCCCAATAGTAGACATTGATGTTCCCAATAGTAGACATTGATGTCCCCAATAGTATACATTGATGTCCCCAATAGTAGACATTGATGTCCCCAATAGTAGACATTGATGTCCCCAATAGTAGACATTGATGTCCCCAATAGTAGACATTGATGTCCCCAATAGTAGACATTGATGTCTCCAATAGTAGACATTGATGTCTTCAAGAGTAGACATTGGTGTCCCCAATAGTATATATTGATGTTCCCAATAGTAGACATTGATGTCTTCAAGAGTAGACAGTGATGTCTTCAAGAGTAGACATTGATATCCCCAATAGTAGATATTGATGTCCCCAATAGTAGACATTGATGTCTTCAAGAGTAGACATTGGTGTCCCCAATAGTATATATTGATGTTCCCAATAGTAGACATTGATGTCTTCAAGAGTAGACAGTGATGTCTTCAAGAGTAGACATTGATATCCCCAATAGTAGATATTGATGTCCCCAATAGTAGACATTGATGTCCCAATAGTAGACATTGATGTCCCCAATAGTAGACATTGATGTCTCCAATAGTAGACATTGATGTCTCCAATAGTAGACATTGATGTCTTCAAGAGTAGACATTGGTGTCCCCAATAGTAGACATTGATGTCTCCAATAGTAGACATTGATGTCCCCAATAGTAGACATTGATGTCCCCAATAGTAGACATTGATGTCCCCAATAGTAGACATTGATGTCCCCAATAGTAGATATTGATGTCCCCAATAGTAGACATTGATGTCTTCAAGAGTAGACATTGATGTCCCCAATAGTAGACATTGATGTCTCCAATAGTAGACATTGATGTCTCCAATAGTAGACATTGATGTCTCCAATAGTAGACATTGATGTCTTCAAGAGTAGACATTGGTGTCCCCAATAGTATATATTGATGTTCCCAATAGTAGACATTGATGTCTTCAAGAGTAGACAGTGATGTCTTCAAGAGTAGACATTGATATCCCCAATAGTAGATATTGATGTCCCCAATAGTAGACATTGATGTCCCCAATAGTAGACATTGATGTCCCCAATAGTAGACATTGATGTCTCCAATAGTAGACATTGATGTCTTCAAGAGTAGACATTGGTGTCCCCAATAGTATATATTGATGTTCCCAATAGTAGACATTGATGTCTTCAAGAGTAGACATTGATGTCTTCAAGAGTAGACATTGATATCCCCAATAGTAGATATTGATGTCCCCAATAGTAGACATTGATGTCTTCAAGAGTAGACATTGATGTCTTCAAGAGTAGACATTGATATCCCAATAGTAGATATTGATGTCCCCAATAGTAGACATTGATGTCCCCAATAGTAGACATTGATGTCCCCAATAGTATACATTGATGTCCCCAATAGTAGACATTGATGTCTTCAAGAGTAGACATTGATGTCCCCAATAGTAGACATTGATGTCCCCAATAGTAGACATTGATGTCCCCAATAGTAGACATTGATGTCCCCAATAGTAGACATTGATGTCCCCAATAGTAGATATTGATGTCCCCAATAGTAGACATTGATGTCTTCAAGAGTAGACATTGATGTCCCCAATAGTAGACATTGATGTCTCCAATAGTAGACATTGATGTCTCCAATAGTAGACATTGATGTCTCCAATAGTAGACATTGGTGTCCCCAATAGTATATATTGATGTTCCCAATAGTAGACAGTG